>CM022399.1:78007736-78626791 GCA_011833715.1 Carcinoscorpius rotundicauda | reverse complement strand
ACAAAGATTAGATAGTAGAAATCTTGACCACATTTTTATTGTTAAGAGGGCTGCTTTGAACAAGAAGTGACGCAACTGCAATGCTATTTCTGTTAAGTTTGTCGGCTCGAGTTGCAACAATGTTTTTAGAGAAAAAATACAACTGAAAATTCTCGCATACTTTTTCTAATTTGTTTCTGTTTTCCGTGTTTTTATTGTACTAAGCAAAAAGTTACACAATGGGCAATCTGTGCTCTGCCTAGCATGAGTATTCAGTGATGTCGAGAAACCCACTTGTTGAGAATTCTGAACCCAAAACGAGCCGTTTTTAGCATGAGTATTGTTACGTGTTTTTTTTTTTACATTTTATGTGGACTGAACGCAACAGAAAGACACAGATAACAGCTTGTATAATTTATTACAATAAACTATTATATATGTAACAGATATAACATAAATTATATAATAACAATGACAGATATTCAGTTTCAACCTTAAAAATTAATTACAATACAAAATGGTACTGGCCTGTGTCCAATATAATGATCTAGAATAAAAGTCCAGATCAGAAATCCAAAATTCTAGTCTATGGTGTGAATTTGGTCCCACGAAGAAATTCCGAAGTTTGCTCCGGTCTCCCCTAAACAGTCTTGTACGTGTTGACTTTCAGTACAACCACTAATTCGAATGAATCGTAAAGATTGACGAAATAAAATCACAGTTTTTGTAGATCTAGCTCCAGTCACAAATTCAAGTTGAATAAACACACAGCAAACGTTGAAAATTTCTCAAACGGAGACAATATCTCTTGAATCGAAAGTGAAAACGAATGACTGACTGATTTCTTCTCGCGTCACTGTCTGTTTTTATACTAGTAGGCTTACTGTGTCCTCGAACAATCGCGTAACTTCACAGAGTTCTAGAGTAATCTGCGCATGTCTGTCTTTTTGCACGAGACTCGACGTCTAGACACCAGGCCGACATATGATTAATCTACCTAATTCTTGAAATTTCTAAATGATTAATTCTAAATGAATTCTAATTAATTCTAAATGTTATCTTAAATAAATAACAACATATTTTATTGGTTTAAATTTCAAAACAATAATATAAAGAACAACATGGCATTTCATACGCTTTATACATAACAGTATTGCTTTCCGGATTTTAGTATTGTAGGCCCGCGGACATACCGCTGAGCCACTGGAATACCCACATCTTCTGGCATAAATTTAAAATCGTAAGTAACAGAAACAGTTTATCAGCCAACATTGCTTACAACACCACCACGATACATACAGATGACGATAAAGCCAAACTCTTAACATGGTATTACACAACTACATTCAGCACACTCAGTTAATTCATCTTTGACAGACAATATTACACTTTTATCACTAATAGTGTCAAAAGTAATAATTAACTATACACAACGTCATTTCCTGTCAATATAATAGGCTGTCTAAACCAGCACATCTATAATACCATGTGCTCATCACAACTTAAAATAACGCTAAATACCCTCAAACCCCCAGAGAAGATGGTATCAACAACTGTACAATCAGAAACCTTTCTGACAGGAATCTAGATCACCCAGTAGCCCAATGTACTTTATCTCTATCATGGCGGTCATTATCCACCAATCCAAAAATCCGCAACAATTAAAGTAATCCCCCAAAAAGACGCAAACCTTAATTTACCAAACGGCCATAGACCCATTAACCTTCTTAACGCATTAGTCAAACTGACGGAAAAAATCATTTCTAAATTCGTAATGCACTTTCTGGAAAGCAATAATATCATAATCAATATTCAAAATCCCAGCCAAAAACAAATACAAACAACTGACCGTCTGGTTAGAATAATCGAGTCGGAATATAAAGGATTTAACAGCAAACACACAACAATAACATCAAGCAGGCCTTTGACTTCTAGGTTCAAAATATATAAATATAATGCACCATAAATGAGTAGTTATCTAGTTTTCTCACAAACAGAATCGCTAAAGTTAAAATGAATAACCTCATTGCTGAATTTGTCTTGTTAAAAGCACGAGTTCTACAAGGTTCCGTTCTCGGTTTGCTACTACATATCCTATTTGTAAATCATACTATAATGAAACTCTTCTTACATGATACTGGAAAATCTTTTTCTTACGCGATATGCATCCCTTAACTGCGCAATTTCTTTTATTCTATGTACATGTAGATTTGCAATAAGGGTCGCGATTTTCCCGTTTTACCTCTGTTTCTCGTCACAGAGAACTTTATTTTCTCCATTCTTAGGGTGAATATATGACGTCATGAATACGTCTCACGCTGATCTAATGCACTGGCACCATCTATATAATTATAATAATACAGTCTGTTGTATCCATGCAAGTAATTCGCAGGATGTGGATAAATGAGTGTTTTAGTGGGTGTTTTTTGACAACTGCTTCGCTCCTGTTGATGTATCTTCACAAAAAACATACGATTTCACATTTTGTGTTTTGCTCGCTTTTTCAGCCGTGGAGTGTTATAATGTAACGGTCAATCCGTTATTCGTTGGTAAAAGAGTTGCATAAGAGTTGGTGGTGGGTGATGAAAAATAACTGCCTTCCATCTAGTCATGCATTGCCAAATTACGAATGGCTAACGCAGATAGCCCTTATGTAGCTTTGCGCGAAATTCAAAACAAACTGTATTACAGTCTGAAGTTCATCACGTGGTCCATTAACATTCTTATTCTTTACTGCAACAAGAGGAGAGTGCCTAAGACACAAGCCATAGGGTTTTACATAAGGATAGAAAAACACAACAAAAATCTCAGAAAAATTAAACTCACAATGTATAACATCTCTATCACACTTAAGAAAACGGCCAGACTTCTAGAAATGACTTACAACTCACGCATTATCAGGGACACGTAGTTTAACAATGCCCTAAACAACACCAGAAAAATATTAGTATACCTACGCCGCATCGGAGCATGAACAAAGATTCCGACAGTGTCTCTGTCTTGACAGTATATAGTGTTTATTAGACCACTATACGAATATGGACGCCTGATACCATACACAAGAAAATACGTCAGAAACAACACACAGCTATTACCAGCCTTTACGACAGCGATATCACTGATGTACCAATAATAGAAAAACAAATCCAAAACCTTGTCCAGAAATATTATATTAAAGCAAACACACGAAATATTTAGTTAGACCAAAACCTTCCGGACACTAGCAGCTGCACGGTTAACCTGCATATCACCATTAAGTTATATAAAATCACAATAACAAAGTTTCTAACAATATATACCAATAACTTATATCAGTCTTATATCTCCGACACGGGTCAGCTGGAATACACGCCCGGTTAGTGTTGGTCCAACAGATTAATTATAATACCACTTCAATTTAACATCTTCACTTTCATTAAATCAGTTAATTACATCAAAACTTTTATCTTTTCAACCAGTCTGCACCTCTCTGTTCTACTTCTCATCGACTAATGTCGCCACCAGGTGGATGATAAAAATAAGAGCTTCTACCGCGGCTTCCATTTGACGGTCTTGTCATGGTTGTCTCGGCGGCTTCGGTCCGGCATCTTACAGTGTCTTGTTCCGTTTCTCAGCAATAAACTCACTGAATACAATCAAAATTAAGCTTTTCCGTATAACTTTTAGCTTAAGCCTTTTTACCGTACGGGACGAAGAGTCTGTTTGTTTGTTTTTGGAAATTCGCACAAAGCTACTCGAGGGCTATCTGTGCTAGCCGTCCCTAATTTTGCAGTGTAAGACTAGAGGGAAGGCAGCTGGTCATCACCACCCACCGCC
Source organism: Carcinoscorpius rotundicauda (assembly GCA_011833715.1). Classification (NCBI taxonomy): domain Eukaryota; kingdom Metazoa; phylum Arthropoda; class Merostomata; order Xiphosura; family Limulidae; genus Carcinoscorpius; species Carcinoscorpius rotundicauda. The sequence goes on along the minus strand of CM022399.1, from coordinate 78,622,996 downwards.
AACTCTTGGGCTACTCTTTTACCAACGAATAGTGGGATTGACCGTCACTTATACACCCCCACGGCTGAGAGGGCGAGCATGTTTAGCGCGACTCAGGCGCGAACCCGCGACCCTCGGATTATGAGTGCACGCCTTAACGCGCTCGGCCATGCTAGGCCGGGACGAAGAGAAACAAAAGTTTCTGAACATTTCGGGTTATCTTTCCGATTCTAAACTTTCTTAGAGACTTGAAAGATCTTAAACCTAAGTTAGGGGGACGGATTGAATAGGTCCTGCATATTAACCCGTGGATGACAGTCAGTCAGTCCCTTAACATGAATGTGGGTGATAGGGTGATGCTTATAGACTGTCATCCTGTCAAAATCAGGGACAATGACAGATAAGAGTTCCAGCTTTGCAACAAATAAAAGTGAAAATTCGTCCTGATCATCAATCTAGACCCAATTAGAATATGATAAACAAAGTTAGTTTTTATTTTTACAAACGAAGTTTGTGTTTGAATTTCGCACAAAGCTACACAACTATCTTCGCTAGCCGTCCCTAATTTAGCTATATAAGACTAGATGGAAAGCAGCTAGTTATCACCAACTACCACCAACTCTTGGGATACTCTTTTATCAACGAATACTGGGATTCATTGTTATGATATAACGATCTCACAGCTGAAAGGGTAAGCATGTTTAATGTGACAGGGGGTAAGTTTACGAGTCGAGCATCATGACCACCTGGTCATGCCCGGCCTTTACAATAGAAAGATCGTAAATTGTGTATTTGTGTTATATTGTCTTAGATGGTTTATTTTCATGTTTATTTTTCATGATTTTGAAGAAGCTTTAACAAATAAAAATTATATTGCCTTATTCTAAAATAATGGATGATAAATTCAGTTAGTTGTCACCATGTACTAAGTATATGAAAATATCAAAAGTCGGTTAATTATTTAGAAAATATTTAACCAACGTGCGAATTTCTGCTTACTTGCGAATAACCTGTTACTTTAAGAATATACAGTGTTTTATTCATTGTTTGTGATCGCAACTTGATAACAAACAGTAAAAGATACATTGTTTCCGATCTGGGCCTGGCATGGCCAAGCGCGTAAGGCGTGCGACTCGTGATTTGAGAGTCTCGGGTTCGCGCCCGCGTCGCGCCAAACATGCTCGCCCTCCCAGACGTGGGTGCGTTATAATGATACGATCAATCCTACTATTCGTTGGTAAAAGAGTAGCCCAAGAGTTGGCGGTGGGTGGTGATGACTAGCTGCCTTCCCTCTAGTCTTACACTGATGAATTAGGGACGGCTAGCACGGATATCCCTCGAGTAGCTTTGTGCGAAATTCCAAAAACAAACAAACGTTTCCGATTTCATCTTGAAAACATATAGTATTATGTACATTCTTTCTGATTTCAGCTTGATAACAGTATATATACATTTATATAGATAAAAACGGCTCGTTTGAGTTGAGAAACTTTTTTACAATATTCATTGTAACTTTCTGTTCGACATACTGCTATTAAATTATTTTTAATTCTTGTTTTGGTAACTTTTCCAGTGCCAAGTACAATGATAATGTAATAAACATAAATATCACGTTTTACTCCTAAAGATCGTTAATATTTCTATCAATAATGTTATGTTTTAAATTGTAAAGTATTTTCACATTCTACGTCATTCATTGAATCAAACAATACACTCATGATATCTTTGAAACCTTTCTAGCTCTGAGCTTCAAGCATCTACACAAAAGGCATATTACTATTCATTCCTCTTTTGTCTTTCTAAATATTTTATATCTTTTTTCTATAAACAGGGAAGATAATTGTTATTGTTGTTTTACCGAAATCTGACCGACAATGTTTTTATTCTATTGGTTAAATATTATGCAACTTCTTTAAAGAAACAAATTGTCATTATTACTATCACGTGTTTACTGTAATGACGTCCCATTAGTTTACTATACTTTGCTTACTTTAATAAATTCATTCCTCGTGTCTTTATATTTTATTGGATTTCATTATGGGTGATTGTCTCGTTGTGTTCTAACGCTTGTAAATCTACGATATATGACGTTATATTATTTGTTTCAAAATAAGTGGCAGTATAATTTATTTGTTTAAGAAAACGATAGAATATTTACCTTAACGAACCACAGAGTGTAGTTAGAAGATTTCTAAGGAAAACAATCCATTCTGAGTTTTCTCCTTTGCTTGTGTTGAATGAAAGAAGGAAATATTGGATGTTTCTTGGTTCTAATGTGGTGATGCTGGTAGGAATATCTTTCAAGTTTACAGGTAATAGTAAAACAAGTTTTTTCCCCTTGAATTAATAATCCATTTTCGATTATCAAAAGAAGTATATTATCTACACTTGTTTAGAATCATGCAATTGGTTAATAAAAAAAACACAATAAAGTAGATAAGTAATAATTAAACTCTTAACATCATCCAATGATCTTAAGAAATCTTATTTTGATAGATAAGCCCCACCTGAGAATCCCTGAACGTTACATGATAATCAGTAGTCTCAAACTTGGAATTTTTTATTGTTGACAGACTGACATGCAGACACAATATACTACATGGTGTATATTATTCAGTAATCTATAAAGATACTTCTAGAACTTCACTTCTCAAGTGTTTTAAACTCACATTCTGTTTTATAAATGATCCACAGTTTATTGCTATATATGTGAAATTAGTCGAAATAATATCAGCTTAGCCTTATACATCCAGACAAATCAATACTTGATTTAGTTTTATTTATCCATAATCTAAAATATAGAATTATCTAAAGTTAGTGATCCATCTTATTAGGCCCAGCATAGCCAAACGTGTTAAGGCGTTCGGCTCGTAATCCGAGGGTCACGGGTTCGAATCCCAGTCGCACCCAACATTCAAAAGCAAAGCAAACATAAGCAATCTAATAATGCAAAATACATATTTCTTTATGTTCATTAGCCTTTAGATTTTGGCCAGAAGTGTATACATATATAAAAATTGGATAATTTGAATACTTATATATAAATTAATCGAAAAGTCCACCGCTGGTTCTACTTCAATTAACTCAACTCTCAGACGATAACACGAGAGAAGAAGCGAAAGATACACATTACGTACTTGTCAACAGAATTAATGTATTTTGCTATAACTGGTTAACAATTTAAGGTATTAGAAAACATTCGAATCTTAAAATAAAGAATTAAAAGACTAATTATATTGTCTGTCATCTGTAGCTTTCCATGTCCGTAGATATGCGTATGAATTCATAAAGAGAATTAAAAAAAATAGTCTTAAGATGTTTTGACTACAGATATGTGTTTAGTCGAGATTTGGTTTCATTGCTATCAGTATTGTATATTATAAGGCTTTGTGTCATTATTCATGAAACTTCTTTCACTGTTGTTTTAAACACTCGTTTTAATATTAGAGCAGTAAATATTGACTTTTCCTATTCATTTGTTAGTTTATTTTTCTATAACCAAAAGCTATGCAATGGATTGTTCATCGCGAAGAAATTTATCTTACAAATGAGCTTCTCGTAAATCAACGTGTACTAAGGCTTCAACTAATTATAGTTTTATAAAATGTGTTTTTACTTCACACCTTTATTGTTGGTGATTATATCTAATAGAATAAAAAATAAATATCTCTATTAAAATCTTAATATGTTCATATGGTTTTACTCACGTCAAAATCAATTTAAATTTACTATTTGTGAAAATTAAGCAATCATACTCCAGGTGCGAAGAAACTAACCAACATATTAAACGTATCCAAGAAACAAAATAATACTAACAAAAGAATCGCCCCCCAGTGGCTCAGCGGTATGTCTGCGGACTTACACGCTAAAATCCTGGTTTCGATACCCGTGGTGGGCAGAGCACAGATAGCCCATTGTGTAGCTTTGTGCTTAATTAAAAAACAACAACAACAACAAAAGAATCAAATGCAGTTTATAATTAATATCATAACTACATGGTGTTTGGAAAGTCACTGTGCATTTATATATTTATTAACATACATTGTTGTTTTGAATTAAGCACAACGCTACACAATGGGCTATCTGTGCTCTGCCCACACGGGTATCGAAACCCGGATTTTAGCGTGTAAGTCCGCAGACATACCGCTGAGCCACTGGGAGGCTATTAACATACATGTTTCAATACAGAATACAGGAGGTAAATATGAATGACAATTATAAAGAATGTTGAAAGTGACCCCGTTGGTATCAATACAGGCCTGGATCCTTCTTATTTTGTTTCTTAACACCGCTATCAGTTGCTGGCTTGAAATAGGCTGAATAAAATATAATTACAAAACTGCACAATGATTTTCCAAACACCTTGTATAAACCAATAATAAATATAAAAGTTATTATTCACTTCAGAAGTAGAAGAAACAATGCCGCTAAGTTATTGAAATACTTGTTTAAAACTTTTGCTTGTTTTTAGTTTTAAAAGTTATATATCAAATATTTGTTTCTCATTCACGTTTGGTGAAATTTATAAGACTTTAGAATTTTGACCAACAACCAAATATAAGGGAAACAAGTGTTTGTTTAGTACGTATCACTAGAAAACTATATCAATGAAATTTATAAACTCTTTGACAATAAATGATATTCTTGTTGTTGTTTTTGAATTTCGCGCAAAGCTACACGAGGACTATCTGTGCTAGCCGTCCCTAATTTAGTAGTGTAAGACTAGAGGGAAGGCAGCTAGTCATCACCACCCACCGCCAACTCTTGGGCTACTCTTTTACCAAGAAAAACTGGGATTGACCGTCACATTATAACGCCCCCACGGCTGGGAGGGCGAGCATGTTTGGTGTGACTCGAGCGCGAACCCCAACCCTCGGATTACGAAGCGCACGCCATAGCATTATTAGACTCAACCACTTATTTGAGTAGAGCTTTGAAAGATCAAAATAAGAAAAGGGAAAATAAAAATGAAAAACTTTTTAGTATTTAATAGGGAAAATGTGAACACTATGAAATTAGCCTCAGTACTAGCAGGTCAAAAGTTTAAGACCATACTGAAACAAAACGTTTATCTGTAAACACGTAACAAAACTTCTGTTCAAGCATTAGCATTGTCAACATCTTCCACTGACATCTCCTGTGTTACATTTGATAAAAAGATGGCAAAGGCTAAAAAAGTTGAAAGAGTTTAAACGTGGAAGAATTGTAGAGCTGCAAGAGCAAGGTCTCTCTCAACGTATCATCGCTGGTGAGATTGGGCGTAGTAAAACTGCTGTTGCAAATTTTTTAAAAGACCCTGAGGAATACGGAACGAGAATTTCAAGTGGTCGGCCCAAGAAAATTTCGCCGGCGTTGAGCAGGAGGATTCGACGAGTTGTCCGACAAGACACCAGCCTATTGTTGAACCAGATTAAAGCCCTTACGGACGCAGATTGAAGCTCAAGAACGATAAGACAGCATCTACAGGAGAAATGCTTTTAAAACCGTAAACTTTTTCAAAGGCCACGCCTTCTTCCACACCACGAAACAGCTCGGTTAAACTTTGCTGAGAAGTACCAAACATGGGACGTAGAAAAGTGGACGAAGGTTTTCTTCTCTGATGAGAAAAAATTAACCTTGATGGCCCAGATGGCTTCCAACGTTACTGGCACGATAAGGATATCCCACCGGAGACATTTTCTACATGACACAGTGGAGGAGGTTCCATTATGATTTGGAGTGCTTTCTCCTTCCATGGAAGAATGGAGCTTTTGGTTATACAGGAGCGTCAAAGAGCCGCTGGCTGCATTAGCATGTTGGAGAGAGCATTCTTATTGACTTAAGGTCCTCGCTTGTGTGTAAATGATTGGATCTTTCAGCAGGACAACTCTGCAATTCACAATGCTCACAGGACAAAAGACTTTTTCATGGCGAATAATGTAATTATTTTGGACCATCCAGCGTGTTTGCCTGAACTGAACCACATTGAAAATGTTTGGGGGTAGATGGTAAGGGAAGTCTTTAGAAATGGACGTCAGTTGCAAACAGTGCATGATCTTCGTGAAGCCATCTTCATCACTTGGAATAACATTCCAGCCAGCTTTCTGCAAACTCTTATATCGACAATGCCAAAGCGAATGTTTAAAGTTATTCGCAATGACGGCCGTGCAACTCACTACTGAGATCTCTTGTTGGGCATTTTCTACCCTGCTTAGGACTTCTTTTTGGCATGATCTTAAACTTTTGACCAGCTATTATTTAGGCTAATTTCGTAGTGTTCACATTTCCCTATTAAATGTTGAAAAAGGTTTTTTCCCTTTTCTTATTTTCATTTTTCAAAGGGGCCTGGCATAGCCTAGCGCGTTAAGGCGTGCGCTTTGTGATCTGAGGGTCGCGGGTTCGCGCCCGAGTCGCGCCAAACATGCTCGCCTTCCCAGCCGTAGGGGTGTATAATGTGACGGTCAATCCCACTTTTCGTTGGTAAAAGAGTAACCCAAGAGTTGGCGGTGGGTGGTGATGACTAGCTGCCTTCTCTCTAGTCTTACACTGCTAAATTAGGGACGGCTAGCACGGATAGCCCTCGAGTAGCTTTGTGCGAAATTCCAAAACAAACAAACATTTTTCAAAGCTCTACTTAAATAAGTGGTTGAGTCTAACAACCCAAATGCATATTTTTTCCTTATGTTCATTGGCCTTAAGATTTTGAGCAGCAGTGTATATACATGCATATACGTAATATTTTACTCAAGAGTAAAAAATGAACCAATCTTTCAGGGATAAGTAAATACCTAAGAAGATGCAATTCAAAGATGAACATAAATTTTGAAAAATAATATACAATAAAGGAAAACAATCTAACGTGTTTCAATAACAATTTAGGTTGGCAATATTTGAAGATTTCAGGTTATTACTAAATTCGTATGTTATATCAATAATCTAAGACACTATTCATCAGTATGATAAAAAAGTATATTACAAACACGGATAGGTAGATAGAAATGTACCAACAATTAAGTTAATGTATCTACAGCTGAATAGCAGTCGCATTGTGTGAAAATGAGAAGAAAAACAGCTTTTCGTATTCTCTACACCATTTTACTTTTACAGTTTTCTGTTATTGTTTAATATTAAATACGAAACACTTTTAACACGTTTCAGTAATTACAACCAAGTCTAAAGAAACAAACCCAGTGTTCTTAATAAAATGTTGAAACAAACTAATCATTTTGTAGTATATAAAATAAAAATAACACTTTGTTTCAATGGTATAATAATTGCCCACCTCAGTAGGTTGTAATCCTGGAAGTTATATGGGGCTTAGTTTTATAGTGTTAACGTGACTTTCAGTAGATAGTATGTTTAACCTTCGCAAAATATTGTATTTCAAAATAGTCACCGGAAATCTTTAAATAAATGTTTTGGCAACAAGATATAGCTTTAGTTCCTATGTAAAGGATTTTTCTGCAAACTGTTTACAAAGACAGTCATTAATCAATAATTCTCAGAACCTTGTTTAAAATGAATGATGTTTGAATGATATTTTTATATACAAGATGAGTATTTAAAGGATATTCATGAGCATCCCCGTATCACTGGATATTATAAACCTACATCATTAACATTTTACTGAGCAGAAAAACCATGAATAGTTGCAGAAATAAAAAAGTTATGTTCCATCTGATTTATATATGGTTAACTGGAATACTTTTAACAGTGTCAGTAGTAGGAGAAACTTCTGATGTTTCCCGCTATGACTTGAAGGACATCTTAGATGCTTTACCTACAACTGTATGGGGAATGGTAAATCTGGTCAAGGAAAAGTTGAAAGGTCAGTTTTTAGTTTTAAAGAGTATTTATTATTCTCTTTTCTACTTAAGCTAAACAAAACGTTTGCATATTTGAGAAGTCCTAAACCAAAAGATGAATTATAATAAACTATAGATAAAAGGGGAAACATGTTTTAAATTCGTCTATTGATATAATTTAAAGATATATTGCCGCCACCTGAAAACAAGACTTGTGCCAACACAACAATGTTTACAGACTGTGCAGATTTGAGGCATGAAGGTTATACTGCGAGTAACCGGGTCTACACTATCTGGCCACGGTTCTTAAATGAACCAATTAAGGTTGTATGTGACATGGACACGGAAGGTGGTGGATGGACGGTAGGAGTGTTTTCTACATTTGTAAACTTCTTGTTAACAGTTGAAAATTTTTTTCCACTATTTTATTCAGATAGAGGTGTTGCACAAAAATAATTAGATAAACCTAACATATATACTATTGAAAAATTAATTATCTAAGGAAACGTAGAAAGCAGTTGTTTGTTTGTTAAACCAAATTTACCTTGAAATATCTGGTTTGTCCACCACGGGCAATCGAATCTAAATTTTAGCGTTTTAAGTTCGTTTTAACTTACCCTGTTCCACAAGGCTACACTTTGAAAGTTAAACAAAGAAAGTTGAAATATTTTATATGGATATCGTTTTTATTAAACTGTGTCTGGTATAGCAAGGTGGTTAGAGCACTCAACTCGTGATTTGCTGCTTAAGAGCTCAAAACCCCATCCAACGAAATACTCGCCCTTTCAGCCGTGGGGCGTCATATATGCGGTAAATTCCAATGTTAGTTGATAAAAGAATGGCCCAAGAGTTGGTGGTGAGAAGTAATTATCTTTGATAAACTTGAATTACTAACTCTGATAGTCCTCCTGTAGTTTTCCACAAAATTCAAAGTAAATATTTCTAAATATTTTTTTGTAAACTTGAAGAACTATTTTTGATTTATAGAGGAGCTCTTGGTTTATGCTGTGCAACTTTCTCTTATAAAACTAGTGAACACCCCTTTGCGCAAACTTCAAACCAATAGGCCTGGCATGGCCGAGCGCGTTAAGGCGTGCACTCGTAATCCGAGGGTCTCGGGTTCGCGCCCGCGTCGCGCTAAACATGCTCGCCCTCCCAGCCGTGGGGGTGTATAATGTGACGGTCAATCCCACTTTTCGTTGATAAAAGAGTAGCCCAAGAGTTGGCGGTGGGTGGTGATGACTAGCTGCCTTCCCTCTAGTCTTACACTGCTAAATTAGGGACGGCTAGCACAGATAGCCCTCGAGTAGCTTTGTGCGAATTTCCAAAACAAACAAACAAATTCAAACCAATAATCCAAAAATAATTAGTTTCGCTTGGTTGTAGCTTTAAATATTTTATACTTATGTTCAATATACTTAACTTTAAATGTATTCAATAGTGTCTAAAATGCTAAATCACAATGTATTTTCGCTATTAAAGATAATACAACGTCGCGGATACTACGACGATAAACCCCAGGATTTCAATCAATCTTGGTATCACTACAGTGTTGGATTTGGATCACTGAACGAAGATTTTTGGCTCGGTTTGTATGCTTTTTAAACCAAAGAATATTTAAAGGTGAGAAAGAGAATGCACATAAAGCAAATTATTTCTTTTACTTAGACTAAGTGGAGTTTTAAACAAAACAGTATTTTGTCTCTGTCGTTTAACCAACAAACAGTGTACATCAAGAAGTAAAACATATGTTGTTGGTATTTCTTATTCAAATTTGTGTTCTAAACTTGACTGACCTTATTAAAACAATTCTTCATGTCTACTTTATGTAATATATTTACTGCATGAACGGCTGTTTCGTTTTTTACTAACTCTTGTTAAGTTAAACAATCAAAATTCGTGAAATTATTAATGTTTCAGAATAATTTCACGATATATTTATATTTAAGGAAATGACAACATATTTGCGTTGACAAATCACAAAGATGTGGAGCTTAGAGTGGATTTAGAAGATTTCTCAGGGAAAACAGTCTATGCTAAGTTTTCACACTTTCTTGTAATGAGTGAGAGAAGAAAATATCAGATGATTCTTGGTGCCTATAATGGTAATGCAGGTAAGAATATGTTTTAGATTGTATTTTTACATTAACAGTTTTTCGAAGTAAAAAATATTCCTAGCTCCAGTTTATTATAATTATTTCCAACATTTCGAAACCTACAGTTCTATTGTTGAGCAGAATAAACACTTTACAGGAATCATTATGTTAGATACCGAACATTGACGTTTTATTTTCTTGAACATTTCCTGTACTGGTAATCATTGTTATAATACTAGAGAAAGTAAATATTTCATAAACCTAAACTTTGCACGTAAACTATGTGTACGACAGTTGTTCGAACAGTTCGTAGCCTTGTTTAAAACAAAATTGGGGTGTATAATTTTTGTCATAAGTATTAACATGCCCGGCATGGCCGAGCGCGTAAGGCGTGCGACTCGAAATCCGAGGGTCGGGTTCGCGCCTGAGTTGCGCTAAACATGCTCGCCCTCTCAGCCGTGGGGGTGTATAATATGACGGTCAATCCCACTATTCGTTGGTAAAAGAATAGCCCAAGAGTTGGCGGTGGGTGGTGATGACTAGCTGCCTTCCCTCTATCTTACACTGCTAAATTAGGGACGGCTAGCACAGATAGCCCTCGAGTAGCTTTGTGCGAAATTCCAAAACAAACAAACAAAAGTATTAACATTGAACCATTTAATAGGTGAACAACGCGTGACACATAACTTATCAGCTATGGGTTTCTAAAGAAAAGAAGTGATCAGAATTAAACTTCAAGTAGAATTTGAACTTTTTGACATGTTCAAGTACTTTGTTGAAAGTAAATATCGACAGAAATTTTCCAGAAAATGGATGCAACATAAGAAGAGAATTCTCTGACATACTCATCTGTGAAAATGCGTTATGTCAAGTTTAAGGGAAGATGAACCAAGGTCAAATATATAGCGGTATAGTGGGTCAAAGAATGAATTTAAGTTTTTCTAAACTCAAACTTTTGTCTAACTACCGATTTAATTGTTGTCATGGCTATTGAGGATTCCAGTTGTTGATTTTTATATTTATGATAAACCTAAATTACAAGTTTTTTTTTCAGCACAAAGCTACACAAGAAGCTATCCGTGCCCACCAGGGGTATCGAAACCCGGATGTAGCGTTGTAAGTCCGCAGACACACCGCTGAACCACTGGGGGACAAATTATAATTTTCAGTTTTAGCTTTTCAGATAATATGTAGTCTATGAAAGTATTAGCTATGTGCGGTATTTTGCGGCTTATAACACTTAAACAAACACACACAAAAACTCATTAAATCACCTTTACATCGGAGGTCTGTGTTTAGCTTACGCTAGCCTAGGCCTATCCTAAATCTATTTCAAATGGCATCATACTGATACCTTTTCTGTTACTTTTTATCTGTTAATTATTAAGCGATGCTATAGGTCTATTTCTACCATCCTTCAGTAAATTTTAGAAATTTGGATTCATGACAACACCATGCACGATGAATTTTAATAAGAGACATAAATATAATTTCGCCAGAATACACAGCAACAGAGCTTCAGAGGGGGAAATTTTGCACTCCAAAAACTGATTAAACTAAGAGGACAAACTGAGGGCCACTCAGAATAGCCAATAAATCTTTGTAAGAAACCAGAAAGGTGACAAAACTGGAAAAAAAGGTAAGGATTGTGTAATGAATGAAAGGAAGCTTAGAAATTCTGTGTCGACAAAAACATTAATGAATGAGGCCAGAACCAGGAACACACCAAACGGATTAACGACTGTTCAGTAGCTCCAAGTTGGTTTTACAGATTCATGAAACGACATGGACTTATCATAGGAACCCGCACACGGATCACCTAGAGGATATCAGATGAATATGAAAGCAAGAGCGTAGAATTCCATAAATTTGTTTTCAATTATGAAGTAAGTCAAGTTGGAAATACAGACATAGTTCTCTGATCTGTGATGTCCTTTTGAATAAGACCATAGACATACTTGGTACCAAAACCGTGACTATTAAGATATTTGGGATGAAAAAGTCACAATAGAACACTTCTGTCATGCTATCTTGATAGAACAAAACTCCAACCATTTCTGAATTTTAAGCGAAAAAACTTTGCCAAAGGACAAAATTATGGCAAGAATTCTTCTTCACGTTCACCAGAAAGGTAAATGGATGAAGACGGAGTCACATTCTGGCTTGAAACGTTTGGAAGGAACAACAGGCAGATTAAACCAGCTCTGTTAGTGTGTTACCAGGTTAAGGCTCATAAAATTAAAAGCAAGGATAAAGAGAAAATATAGAAAATAAAAACAAATTTCTGTCATTCCAAGAGACCTGGCATCCCAACTACAACCACTGGATGTATCTATTAATGAGCTTTTCAAAGTTTTTATGAGAGACGAATGGGGTCAGTGGATGAGGGCACACATAGATTTACACTCACTGGCCGCAAGCAAAAAAAAATAAAATTATAGAAGTGTGCCACATGGTTAAAACTGCTTTAGAAGCAGTTAAGACAGATACAATCATTATGTTATTCAATAAATGTGGTGTCAGTAATTCAATGGATGGTACAGAAGATGACCTATTTGAGTGAAGCGAGAGTACTGATGATTCTGAAGGTATTGATGACTTTGATAGTAATTGTTGAAAAGATGACGAAAGTGGTTATTTTTCTGGGTTCAAAGATGAGTGAAGAATCAAATCTATTTTCCCATTATTCCGAAAATTGTCGTGTTATGAAACTTATTTCAGTATTGGTGTTATTTATGTGCTTTTATTATTAAATAGAATTGTTTGGGCAATAAAGAGTTGTTAAATATAGATGTGGATTTTAACGAAACAGTTAAAAGTTGGGCTTTGTTGATGTGAGTATTACTTGGTATTCTGTCTCAAACGTTTCTTCTGAATATTACCTCAAAATTTGGATGCGTTTTATAAGCCTTAAAATATGATATGTTCAATATTATTTTAAAATTATTTCATATTTAGATTATGGAACACATTATATCCAACTGGCAGATTGTTATGCTTTCACTAGACAATGTTAGTAATTATTTTTGTGTATGAAAACAGGTGATTCACTAAAATATCACAACGGCTCACTTTTCTCGACCGAAGATCAAGACAACGACGAAAATTCAAAAAGTTGTTCCACCGAATATGGAGGAGATGGTGGATGGTGGTTTAAAAGTTGTGTCCAGAGCACCTTAAACGGTATTTACCACAAGACTGCAAAAGCTACAAAATCTTGGGTGGGAATCACTTGGAATACTTTTGGTGGTTCAGCTGTTTCTCTGAAAAGAACAGAGATGAAAATCAGACCATCGTATTTTGTTATTCCTCATTGAATTTGTCTTGTTTGAGAAAAATTAAAATTATTATTGAAATACAAATGATGTATGTTCTCTTTTTCGTCTGCATTTTGAAACTAAATCATATGTAAAATTTATATTTCTCTTCATATGCAGAATAAAACAATTAATCAGCAGAATTTTCAATTGATTATTATCATCATATTCTACACTACATGATACGTTGATCTGAGATTCACAGCTGCGACCACGTGGAATTTGGAGAAAGTAACTTGACTAATGACTCTGTTTTCTATATTGTTTTTATTGTTGGCAACAACATTAAACTGTTGGTGTATACAAACTTTACACAGCAGCCGTAATGTTAAGATTCTATGAAATTTATAAAGTTTATTATAATTTACTTTTGATAGTTTCTAAATGTGACTTTATTCAAAATCATAATGAGTTGCCCCCCACGGCTCAGCGGTATGTCTGCGGACTTATAACGCTAAAATCCGGGTTTCTATACCCGTGGTGGGCAGAGCACAGATAGCCCATTGGGTAGCTTTGTGCTTAATTCAAAACAACAACAACATAATGAATTTTTCTTTCAAAGACCCAGAAAACAGGAATAGTGTGAAAATCCAAGAGAATATATATATATATATGTGTGTGTGTGTTACACAATATTTAAAGTAATAATAAATAGAGTAGCTAAAAATCAAAAGAATGTGGTTATCAGAGAAAGATTTTAATGATAGATATTAGCTTTAATTAAGAAAGGTTCAGTAGGTGAGATTGTCAGTCTTGGAAAATTTCTAGTTTCTGGAATTTATTTCGATTTTGCTTAAAGTTTCTTGTTATTTTGTAAAAAATAAATCTATTAATCATCAATTTTCTGTATAATAGGAATCTAAGCACAAGCGTCAGTCCAACCGGTAGCAATGTCTAGAAATACTAATGTTATACAAGGGAATACTTGGGAATGAGGATAAGAACAGTGACAGTAAAGCTACAAGTATGAAGGAGTTTAATTTTAATATAATGATTCATTTTAGAACAGGGAAAATAAGGGTTTCAGCGATATATTTCTTGTATTTGACATTGCTGATTTCGTATACTGTTATTGTTACTACATGTAGTTACTAGTACCAAACAGAACAAAATATTTAACATAAAATCCTCTAATTACATACAGAAGAAAATATATTTCAAACAGAGAAAGAAATCTGAAGAACTATTTTAGGTTAAACATGTCGTTTCGTTATGTCTATTATAGTCATAAGTCTAAGTAATTATGTCTAAAGAATAATTAATTAAACAAGCTCACTAATTACTTAAAAAGGCAGAAAATCATGTAACTTCTCTTCGTAGTTGCAAGATGCATTTTCTGTTTTGTGCAAAAACGGTCCTCTCAGGAGGTTTAAAAGTCATATTTGATCTCCATCTTCACATCAAAATTACTGTAATTTAGAATGTTTAGTCTGTTAACAAAAACATAAATAAATTAATTTCAAGTAATTTTATTATTAACCACGTCCATTAGTGTTTACAAATGTATAAAGGTACATAACACTTACCTGATATAGCAATATGTCTCAAAACATTTAAGTAGTAGTGACATGGAAATTGTATCATTTGAAATTCAATCTTATCCAGCACTGCTGTCATTTTACTCGGTAAATTGGATACAAAGGGGTATAATTTGTTTTTTCACTGCGGAGCACACAAGGCTAATTTAATAATGCAACACGCAGTTAACGCTTGCGAATATGTTCGAGATTCCTTCCAGTGAACTTGGTGTCTTGCTTCAGAGGTCAGGCAAATACAAGACAATCTTGGAAAGTACTGCATCGTCAGACAGCCACAATGGTCCAGTTAAATACATCCGCCCACTGTGTCCAACAAGCTGGTCGTGCTGCCTATCTGCAATCACATGTGCTAATGATCATCACAGTGACATTGTTGATTCTTTGTCTGAATTAGCAAATGCAAAATCAGATGTAGCAGTGAAAGCACGAGGTCTGCTGGACAGATTTGACAAAGGAAAGATAGTTTTAAGATTGTTGATGGCTTAGCATCCATTAGCTGCATTAGAGGAACTAAACCGTGCATTCCAAACAAAATCAGCGACAGTGTTTGGCATGATTGAAGCATCTGCAATGACAATTGAGCAATTTCGGGTACTGTGAACAGAGAAAAATTACAAGATATTTGATGAAGCTGAAAAAAGATAACTTCCCTAGATCTGGTGCCTATTAAACTAACACACATTCGCAGACTCCCCAAAGGATCGCAGGTGATGGTTCAACACATCATTCTGCAACAGCTAGAGATTACTACAGAAACCAATATTTGGAATTTGTGAATACAGTCATGGAACATCTGACCACTAGATTCAATGCAGACAACAATGCTTGAGACAATATCTGGCACTTGAGAACATGATCACATATAGCAAGATTGACAACTCGGTTAAAAACTTCTATCCAGAAATTTCTGCACAACAGCTCGAATTTCAGTTGCCCATGTTCAAAGGAACAACAAAAGCAGTATCTCTGAAAGGTGCGAAGGATTCTTACTGTAAAATCCATGAAACAAGTCAGCAGATGTTTAATGAAGTGTTTCTTCTCATGAAAATTTTGCTTGTATGTCCAGAATCCAGCTGTGAATGTGAACGCAGCTTTTCTGCATTAAGACGGTTGAAGACGTGGTTAAGGTCAACTATGTTTCAGCGCCGCCTCAACCATGTGGCAAATTGTCACACTCACAAAATGAGGTCGACAAGATAAATATAGAGAGCTTATGAAAGAATTCATAAACAGATCATCACAAAGGAGGTCTACGTTTGGGAACATGTAGTCTAGAGGACTAAATGAATCTTACTTCAGTGAAAAGTATGAATAATTATGTGCCACATTGTATTGATGTGTAATTTTCAAGAGTTCGTAAAGACATTTTAATTATTTTTATCAAACAACATGAACAGTGTTTCAGTAGATATAAACTTATCAAGGGTAATTACTAATTTTATTAATATTTGAAAACGTAATTCATGCAATGAAAGTTATTAGTAACCTTGTCAAGCATAATGGCCATCTTTTGTACTGTGCAGTGAGCAGGAATAAAATTATGTGGCAGTTAATTGTGAAACATTTGTCTTTGTTCTATTAACATTTTGAAAACTGTTCACAACACCTTACTTATACAAACCTACATGGAAACCTTGAAGTATCGTGGCAACAAGATTACTCTGTGACTGCATGTTTACAGCTTTCAGATTCACGTAATCAGAGACTACCAATTTGCAAATTAAACAGTCCACATAAGTGGTTGCAAAAATCATCCCTCCTATCGCGTGTAAAAAAATCTACGCCCCTGGATAGGTCAGTACTGTATAATAGAAACTGATGATTATAAAATCCGAGTGAACAAAGATGCTGGTGACCTAATATTCTATAAATTTAATATTTCTGATTCCGGTATACACAAAGTGTACTGGCAAGAAGGTGGGGATAAAAGTACAAAACCATTCATTTCTTGGATGGTAAATACTTATGAGAATCAACTTTGGTAGTGTTTAGAAATTAGAAAAGTTTGAATTATGAACTGGATTCTATCCATTTTTACTATAAATTATGCAAAGTATTACGAGTTTGATATTTGTTTAATGATTATATGTTAATTTTTCAAAACTCATGAAATCGCAGTTTTCACTGCTATTGTTTCTGCTCTAAGCCTGAGGTCTCATGTTGAAAATCAAATTTATCTGAAGATATAAATTTATCATCACGAAAGAGATATTAGTTAATTACTATTATAAACAATAACTAAATATGTGCATACATGTGGAGAAATTTACATAATTAATAAAATTAGGCATTCCGTGAAGCCAGAAAACGAGATAACATTATGTTAGAAATTGAAAAGGTTTTGTTGTTTTCTTTACACGTCATACAAAAAATAATTTAAAAATTCTAAAGTGCTGAGTATTTTTGTAATGTTTTCCTTAATCGTTTGTGAAAATACTGAAATAACAAAATGCCAGTTACAAGAGAAAAATGTTTCTTTTTTTACGAACAGTCAAATTTCAGTATTCTGCGACATTGTTTAGCTCGTCCTATCGACTCGTCTTGTAAATTCAGCGGCCTAGGGTTACCGTTCATAGGTGAGTGTCGTGGCAGACGTGTGTTTCAATATATTTTGTTTGTGCGTTCTTGAACCAGTACAATACTTTTATCACAGCGTTCTGTGTTTTTCATTTTCAGTTTCTGTTTTTTACACCCATTGTTATGGCTGCTATTAAAAGAAGAAAAGTGGACTCTGAGTGTCGTGCTTTCAATGAAGAATGGAAGAAAAGCACTTCTTTGTGGAAACAAAAAACCAGGATGTGTAATGTGCACAGAAAGTGTTGCCGTTTTGAAAGAGTACAATCTTCTGCGTCACTATGAAACAAAACATCTGCCAACATATTTGAAGTTTTCAGGAAAGTTCCGTTCTGAGAAATTTGAATCCATGAAACATGTTTTTGAATTTCAAAAGAATCTCTTCACAAGAAAGTTTACTGTCAACGAATCTGTTACTCGTACAAGTTACAAAATAGTGCATAGGATGGCAGAGCGAGGAAAACCTTTTACTGACGGTAACTTTATCAAAGAGTGTATGATGGAAGCAACAAATAAGATGTGTCCTGAAAATGACAATTTCTTTGAAAGTATCAGCCTTTCAGCAACTTCAGTTGTACGGAGAGCAGAAGAAATTGGAAAACATCGCATTACAGATACGCCAAAAAGATAGAAACTTCCTGTGGTATTTTCTGGCCCTGGATGAGTCTACTGATCTCTCGAGTACGTCACAACTTCTCGTGTTCATTCGTGGAGTTAATTTGGACTTTCAGATCACGGAAGAGTGGCATCAGTTTGCATCATGCACGGAAGAACAACTGAAGAAGACATTTTCATGGAAGTCATGAAACTTTGCAAGACTATAGCCTTCAGTGGAATTAGCTTAGAGGTGTAACAGTTGATGGAGGAAAAAACATGACTGGAGTAAAGACGGGTCTGGTGGGGCTGATCAGGAAACTGTTGGAAGATCAAACTTCCAAGCGCTCAGTTCATACACTGCATCATACATTAGCAAGCACTCTGTGGAAAAGACTTAGATATTTCTTGCGTACTGAAGCCAGTCATTTCTCCAGTGAACTTCATTCGGGGTCATGCACTTAATCATCGCCAGTTCAAGGTGTTTCTTGAAAAAATTGATTCGGATTCCTGTGACTTCCTTATCACACGGCGGTGAGGTGGCTCAGCTGTGGTAAAGTCTTGTCTCGTTTTTAAAGCTGAGAAGAGAAATAGATATACACATTTATCAATATTTGTTACATGCATTAAAATAAAACAAACGTAGATATTAAAATCAATGTATAAGAGTGAATCCGTTACACTGGTCAACAAAATAACGTAATATTTACTATTAATCTTAAATAAAAAACACGTTTATTTTATCTTTTATTATAAACATAAACCAACATATACTAAAGTCGCACTTCAACAAGCCTCTACCACTTCATTATAAAGATAATTAATCAAATTTTGTGTATATCATGCTTAAAATATTAAAATTACCTTTTCAGTTTTTTGGCAAGTACAGCAAAATTTATGATAAATTTTGAAAATTAATTAATTTACAAAAACGTTCCTAAAATCTAATATTGAAAAAATGGTAAAACAACTAAACATTTATTTGCAAATACATTTTCATGTTCCAAACCTGTCAGTCAAATCAAACGGAAATTAAATGGCATTGCAAAGAAATTTTATCCAGAAATTGAGCCAATATGTTTTTAATTCCCAATCGAATTAAAATTTTTCTCACTAAAAGGTAATATTTGTTTGTGTTATTTTTATCGCAAAATTATAAAATGGATTATTTGTATTGTGTCCACTGAGACTGATTTCGAATTTTAATGTTGTAAGTCTCTGAACTTATTGCTGTTCCAGCGAGTGGTTAATTTTTATATTTTTCAAAGATTTTTTTGTGACTTGTGAATTATTTTGCCCGTCATGTGAAGATGTTTATATCAGTTCCAAAATAAAAAGACAATGCTAGCCCGAGATCCGCAATTAAAGTTCGGAACCCAGATTATCTTTTAATTTATCAGCTTTTTCACATAATTAAATATTAAATAAGGGTGGTATGATATATATATATAAAAGAGTTCAGAATTTCGAGATCTAAAGATAATTCACAAATTTTCAACGTGCTCTAATTGTTATACGGTGGTATCTCAAAGTGGGTTCAAAATAACTGGAAATGCAGAGAACGAGGCACTGCGTAGAATAAAAGAAATTATTCTCATTTGACACAAGAAGCCCATAGGCCCAGCATTGTCAGGTGGATTGAGGCATTCGACTCGTAAACTGAGGTCGCGAGTTCGAATCCCCGTAGTACCAAACATGCTCGCCCTTTCAGCCATGGGGCGTTATAATGTCACGGTCAATCCAACTATTAGTTAGTAAAAGAGTAGTCCAAGAGTTGGCGGTGGGTGGTGATGACTAGCTGCCTTACTTCTAGTCTTACACTGTTAAATTAGAATCGGTTAACGCAGATAGTCCTCGGGTAGCTTTACGCGAAATTCAAAAAACAAACACAAGAAGCTAGCTTTAAACAAACATAAGAATGATACAAAAATCGTAATCTTAAAATATATTAAAGTTTACAAATGTTGGCAACTCTTTCACAAGTAAAAACGATATTTAACAAGTAGTAAAAAAAGATTTTTGTAAAGTTGTAAAATAAATTATTTGGAGATGACAGCAATGTTCCCTTTAATTTTTTAAATCCATGTGCGGAATGAATTTTTTCATGAACACCATTATCAAGGAAATGTGCGCTATCAGTTTGTTTAGGTAATGCAATTTTTTAGACCATCGACCCAATTGAATTATAAGGTCGCTTTGCAATTGTTATTTAAATGTTGTGTAAATGTTTTGTAAACGACAACATGTCGTGTTGTATTTAAATTTTCATTTCTATTATTTATATTTCCATATTTATATTATTGTTTCAAAGTTTAAACCAATTAAAAATATGTTGTTATTCATTTAAAATAACATTTAGAAATTTCTAAAATTAGGTAGATCAATCAATTGACTATAAATGGAATGTGGCGGCCTAGTGTCTAGACGACAAGTCTCGTGCAAGAACGGACATGCGCGGATTTCTCTGGAATGTTGGGAAATTACGCGATGGTTCGAGAAGTCTAGGCCTACAAATATATAAACAGACGAAGATGCGAGAAGGGAAGAGTCCACTAGTTTTTATTCGAAGAAAAGAAGAGTCAGTCATTCGTTTGAGAAAGTTTAAGTGTTTGCTGTGAGATTATTCAACTTGGATTTGTGACTAGAGCTAGATCTACAGAAACTGTGATTTTGTTTTGTCAATCTTTGCGATTCATTTGAATTACTGGTTGTGCTGAGAGTCAACACGTACAGAACTTTTTAGGGGAGACCGTAGCGGAAAACGAAAAGTTGAAACATTCATCGAAAACACCGTAAAAAGAACTTCGTCATTCTCCATTCAAACTTCGAAATTTCTTCGTGGGACCAAATTCACACCCTAGACCGGAATTTTGGATTTCTGATCTGAACTTTTATTCTAGATCATTATATTTGACACAGGCCAGTAACATTTTGTATCGTAATTAACATTGAAGGTTGAAACTAGTACCATTTTGTATTGTAATTAACGTTGAAGGTTGAAACCAGTACTATTTTGTATTGTAATTAATTTTGAATGTTGTAACTGAATATCTGTCATTGTTATTATATAATTTATGTTATATCTGTTACATATATATAATAGCTTATTGTAATAAATTATACAAGCTGTTATCTGTGTCTTTCTGTTGCGTTTAGTCTACAAAACATAAAACATAAAAAAACGTAACACAATGCTACCAGTTATTGGGCTTTAGGCCTCTCAACTGCCAAGGAACTTGGGCGTCAACGTGTTGAGACTTCTCGCCATTACTGAGGATGTGCGCGCCATTTGATTGTTTGTCGTGCGGCCACACAGCTGACAGAGAACACTGAACGGCAATGCCAAAATTAATGCAAACAAGAATATAGGAATGATACACAGGTCACTCCTTCGTAGCTTTTATTATTAAAAGTTAACACTGTAACACTGTAAAATGCACATAAAATGCGTACGAGGTCGGTCAATTTGACGGAGGGAGAATCTGTCATAGTAAAAACATTTTGACTCAACTTGTTTGTTTTCTACGTAAATCCTAGGCTCTTAGATACACTATACAATACCTACCGTGATATGAACATAATATTATTATAAACAAACTGCATACCAAGTCATGAATGTTTAAATTCCAGCTGCAGTAACATTAAAGTCAAATATGCACTTTTCCAAATTGTAATTAATAATCAGGGGGTTCGATTCCCCTCGGTAGACTCAGAAGATAGCCCAATGTGGGTTTGCTATAAGTAAATACACACACACACACATTGTAACATTAAATTTTAATATTGAAAGTGATGTAGAAATAGTAATATATAACTGTATTATCATCATATTCTTGTTTGCATTTTTAGCGCTGCTGTCCCTATCATTTACAAAATGTTTATTACTTCTTTTGTGACGTTTTTAACTGACTGCAAATTAATATATTCTATGAATTTGTGCAATAACATTTAATATTATGTGTATTAACTTTTTTATTCCTTCACTTTGTACGTGATAAACATCGATTGTATAGTGTACAAAGCATTAAGTATTATATATGTTGCAGTCATCTAATATTAATCTAATTATTGTTATACCCTTTATTTAATTTTCATACTTCGGTAAGAAACCTAACTTCAAGAGATACACTAAAATTACGATTAAAAACATGCACTACCTATAACGACTAAGGAATGACATGTACTGCCAAGAAACACAGAAAGTGGACTTAGGTTAATAGTGATGTTAGCGATAAAGTAGTGAGAGAGTTATCTCGATTGAAACAAGAAAAATAAAGATGAACAATTTGGTTGTTTGGTCAGTTTTTTTTGGTTGCTACTTTAGTGATGGTTTTTTCGTATATTTTGGGCTGTTGGGTAAAGAAAGAAATGGAAGTGAGTGGCAATCATCAATTAAAATAAAACTTTTTACCATTGCTGATTTTTAGCATACATATTTTTATTATATCTACATATTGAGTAACTTGACTATTCATACGTATACAATCTACTGACTATATGATACGATTACTTCTCCTAGGTCTGTAAAGCTTCAACGTTGTTGCTGGGATAAACAACCTAGAAAAACTTTGAACTTTATTTAATGATAAAAAATTATTTATTCATGACTGTGACGTTTAACTTTTCTCATGAAAGTTTTAATCAATAACTATCATACTTTTCATTCGATTACTTATCATTTCAAAATCAAATCTTTGACCTGTTACACACAAAGACTCCAGAAAAATGCGTAGCAAAAAGCAAGTTATACATATATATATGTATATGCATATTTATGATATAGTTTGTCTCTTAAAATATGATTTCAACTTGCACTAAGAGTCTTAAGAACGTATGAAAACTAGTTGCTTTTCTGTCATAACTTTTTCGAATAGTTTATTTCGATGAATTATTGAAAATGAAGAACCATTTTTTAAATATGTAATCGTAATTAAAGTCGAACAGTTGAAAATTGTAACTAGTTTTAGAATAATGTATGATAGGGATTAATATGTTTTTATGAAGTTTAAGTAAGTTTGTGTTTAAGATGTAGTTAGTCCTACAGAGTATCTGGTACATGAGTGTAAATGGAGTTTTATGGGGACTACCAATAACACAATGTAGCACATTTTGTCTCTGGTTAGTATGTGTTATTTCTTAATTGCTTATGTTGTAAAAATACAGAACATGACCATTATTCCCTTCAAACTTTGCTTTTTTTACCTGGACAATGAAATTTAGAAATTAACCTATTTTCCATGTAAAAACGGGCAAATTTGAACATTTTCATTTATATAAGGTCTGAATAAAACAACATATGAATCAAGATGTACATGTATTTATACTAAAGTTATACAAATATGTTTAGAAGTGAGTAGTTTTTCGAGATTTGCGACTGTAATGCAAATCACTTTCAAGTAGCAGCCCCCAGATATAGTCGCTCACCACGTTTTCGTTATACGCTCTTTGATAGCAGCGTTCAAAGTCCAGTATATCTTGGTGGAAGCGCTCGCCTTGCTCCTCTGAGTATGTTATCCTTTAATTTATCAAGATGAGCGTCAAGAATATGAACTTTCAGGGACATCCTGCAGCCCATTTTGCCGTAGTTCTTCACCAAAGCCTCAAGCAGTTTCACATAATTTTTGACCTTGTGATCGCCCAGGAAGCTTCTAACCACTACGACAAAGCTGTCCCAAGCTTTTTTTCCCCTTTCTACTGAGCTTCTTGGGGAATTCTATGCACTCCAAAATCTTCTCATTTTTGGTCCAACGAAGACACTAGCTTTGACCTTTGCCTCAGACAGCTTAGGGAAGAAGTCTCGAAGGTACTTGAAGGCTGCAGATTCCTTATCAAGAGCTATGAAAAACTGTTTCATAAAACCAAATTTTATGTGCAATGGTGGGAACAACACCTTCTGGAGGTCCACTAGTGGCTCATACTTGACATTGTGCCTCCCTACAGAGAACTCAGTCCGTTGTGGCTAGAGCTTTCTGTTATCGTGCATTGCAGTGTCCCTGCTGTCCCAAAGGCAAAAATAACAGGGAAACTGGGTAAAGACTTCTTGGAGACCCATCAGGAATGCCACAATTTTAATGTCTTCATTAACCTCCCAGCCATACTCATCATACTTCAAGGCTTCTGGCAAGGTCTTGACGCTCTTGTATTCCTCTTTGAGGTGCAACGAATGAGCCAGGGGAAGAGATGGAGCAGCACAGTTTTGAGGCTTCTGGATGAGCTATCAATGAAGAAGCGTCACTCGTTTTGGTTACAGGCAATTCAAATAGCCTCGCACAGACCGGATACATTGTGGCAGAAGCAGAGCCCATCTTGACGAGTGATGAAGCTTGAAAAATATTGATGATGCTTCCTCTGACTTGCGACTTGCCTGTTCTACAATATTCTAGAAAGTTCTTGAAAATTCTTGTAAGTTTGAGAAAATTTTCTATCAGCTACTCAGCACTGAATCTACCTGAAATGTTCTGGAAAATGAATAAATTTGAAAATTTCACTACCCAGATTACAATAACAAAATTTGAAGAGAAAAATAGGTCTTTTCCATTTACTTTAGGCATAAGCAATTGGGATATAACACTTTTTTCCAGGAACAAGAAAAAGTAAAATTTTTGTTTCATAGTATAACAGTTATTTTTATTAACAGATTCAAATTTATTGTTATATATAATTTTCCTTATAAATCTTTTGGTATTTGTTAAGGATGTATTAGTACTTGTACAAAAAAAAATATGGAAATTTTATGGTTAATGTTTTTGAATTTCGCGTAAAGCTACATGAAGACTAACTGCGCAAGCCGTCCCTAATTTAGAAGTGTAAGACTAAAGAGAAGGCATCAAGTAATCACCACCCGCCGCCAACTCTTGGGCTACTCTTCTACCAAAAGATAGTGTGATTGACCGTTGCATTATGAGATCTCCACGCCTGAAAGGGTAAGCATGTTTGGTATGAGGGAGATTCGAACCCGCGACCCTCCGCTTACGAGTCGAGTACTTTAACCACTTGGCCTTGCTGGGCCTGTAAGAAGGAATTGAATAAGCAGAATTTAGACGTTTATGCATGTTATATTTTCTTACTACATGTTAGTTATTCTGAAATATTTCGTTTACTTCTAAATTTATATATATGAGCAGTTTTCGCATAACTGATGGTCAAGAAAATCGTTATTGTCGTTTTAGTTAATTTTGATTTCGTAATTCTCTTGGAAATAGATAACACCTGGTGGTACAACTGTAAAGCTGCACCTTTTGCACATACACCAATAGAAGTGTCCTTGAATGATAAATCAGATTCCACAAAGTAACGCGAGATTTAGACAATCTGGAACGTGTTGAGAAGTTTGCCTTCAAAGATTAGAGTCGACCTGACAGATTCACTGCTCCCCTAAGAGCGTCTTTCTAGCATCGACGCTACTACAGACATAATTTTGATTCCAATAACAGGTGTTTTAATTGCATTTTACCAGTATATTTCTAATCGTAGAGTTAGTGAAACTGGTGTTACTTCGTAACGTATGTTTACAAACTTCTCGTTCTGTGCGTGGTTTACGCCACTTACCTAATGTGTTCTTTCATCCACAAATTAGAATTCCTGAAAATACTGTACATAAAAGAGTAATCTTAACTTCTCAAAAAGAAAGAAGGGATCTGTTTTTTATGAAAATAAAAATAAAAAATATTAGTTATCTTATACAGTTACGGAGATCATTTTAATATAATTCATGAAAAAAAAATGTTTATAAACTGTAATTGAGCTGTAATTTATAGAACTAAGCTACAATCAATGTATTGCCCTTATTTCTTGCACGAAGTAAAATAGAACAAATTTTGTTGTTAAGTATAGTAGATAAGAGTTTTTACTCGCAGAGGCTGCTATCCGCAGTCTTTATACAAACACAACCAGGTATTTGAAATGTCAAACTCAAAACTAGAGTAGATAAACTTGAGATAAATGCATTACAAAGTTTCGATCACAGCTGTTAGAAACATATTTTATCTTTCGCTATTTATGTTAAAAGCCAAATTTATAACAGTGAGTGAACATCAAACAAGGCAGTTACGATTTCAAATAACCGGAAAATTTAATTTAAATTTAGAAGTTAATTAGATGTCAATGTACATCAAATTTATGATAATTGCCAACAAGATTAATACACATAATTTTCTTTTTTAACACATTTTTTTTCATTTACAAACAATAATACAATTTATAAAAACAGTTATTACAATACTGTCTCGTATCTTATCTGAAACTGGATATTTTAAGGACGGTTCACGGAGAGGAATTAATTCTAACTTATAGGCAAACGTTTTACAAACTTACAAACAATATCGAGGACTCTATCCGGTCTGAAACTGAATTCTTTGTCGACGGTTTTCGCGATGCAAATTACTTTTATGTTTAAAAGCTTCGTCTGACGGGAATGCTAGCTATTCTTCACACATAAGTTTTTCCCGGCGAAAATATCTAATGTTCTCGTAGACATACTAACGTTCGAAGGTAATTTTCTGAGGTAAAACGATTTATAAGTTTCGAAATTACAAACGTTCGTGATAATATTCTGCAGTTTTTACGATTGGTAACTGTTAGTCACAGTTATCGTTTCGGGCCTTTTTGTATATTGACTGCAGCGACCAAATAACATTGTTGCCTCTTGGCGTGTCAATTTATAAAGTTTAAGGTGGCGCTCTATAAAATTCAGTTGGCCCAACAACAGTACTATATACGTATATATATATATATATACACATTGTTGACTGTTAAGCTTAATAATCTTATACAAATTTAGAGAACAGGTGAGACTTGCACAATACACATTTAATAATATACGTTACTTTCATTTCTAACATTTATTAAACTGAAACAAACAAATATATTAAAATAAATGTACAGGAGTAAATCCGTTATAAAACCAATTTATTAATCTCTGTTAGTTTGGAGGACACATTATTTACTAGCCTGGTCAAACCTATGACATTATTTCTCTAAAAATCGAACTGGAAATATCCCAACGTTAAGGAAAAATGCACATTCGTCACACAAGGATCTTGAATCCAAGGTTAGTCTTTTGTGCCTCTAATTTCCCTCACTTCTGGTGGCGTCCTTGACATCTGTCAGGTGCCTGTTTGTACTTCTTTCTTTGCTTTTTTTAACGATTTAAGTTAGGCCAGTATTTCACTGGAATTATTAAATGATTCTTTAAATGCATCTGGCAACACTGATACTATTATTTAATTTCTACATTGACAAAAGTCCCAAATCTCCACAGTTTCTAAAGTGTAATTGTGACTTATTTTAAATTAATTTTCTGTTTATACTTTTACATATTTAGCCAAATTTCTTACGCATTAAAACTAAAATTTACTAGCCTGTCTTTTCCTTTACTGATAAATTAGAAAAAAAAAAAAACACGACTTTTCTGGAATGTTTTTCATAACAATTTCCCCACTTTGCATCACAACGAAGTATTACAATTTATCTCGGACAAGAATCTGATTTATTATGTTACATATTATAAATTAACTCGGAAGAGTCTCCGATTTATTATATTATAGACACGACATTTATATTTAAAATAACCAAAGGTTTTAATTTTTCTCTCAACTGCTTGAAGCACACGTAAGTTTTTCACCAACGACAATATCTAATGTCCTCTTAGGAATACTAACGTCCGAAGTTAATTCTCTAAAGTTGAACGGTTCGTAATGTTCAAAATCTATAAATGTTCCTGGTCAAATTCTGTAGTTGTTCCATTAATAAGCTTTTCCATAATTAGAGCTCCCATGGTATGTAGCACACTAACAGCAGCTGACCGACAGTATTATATTAGTGTCTCCTAGCGCCTTGTGTTTTTTTTAATGTACTCATTAGGCAAGATTTTCGAAAGTTCATGAATGTTCAAAGACACGCTAGTACTTTCGTAAAACATATTGTTGATTCTTATTCTCGAGAATATTCCATAAGTTTGAAAAACAAGAGGGATTTGCGCAATACGCCTCCAACAATACATGTCACATGCATCACACTAAAACAAACACATATATTAAAATAAATATATAATGGTAAATCTCTTACAGTCAGTAAACACCTAAACGACGTCACATAAGAAACGCTTAACAATGTAATTTGTACTGTCGTGACGTCAGTAGAACGTGCGCGTGTAATGAATCACGAGAAGAATTATGTATAATATATGAATTTCAAAAGCAAGGAATTAAAATATTTGTTTCTCTTAATTTATTGCAACAGAATGCTTTCGAAGACCCACTAAACATAATTTTTGAAGAAACGTCCGATGGTGAGGCAGTGGTAAGTCTACGGACTTCAGATTATTCAGTACCGGGATTTAGGTTTTACAAGACCAAGGAGGGTTAGGTGTGTGTGACCTCTTTCTCCCTCCTGTGCTATGGTTTAACGTTGCTGATGAATGTGGGCATTGACACGAGTCGCGAGTTCGAATTCCTGTCACACGAAACATGCTCACCCTTTCCTTCGGGAGAACGTTATAATGTGTCGGTCAATCCCACTATTCGTTGGTACAAGAGTAGCCCAAGAGTTGGCGGTGGGTGGTGATGACTAGCTGCCTTCCCTCTAGTCTTACACTGCTAAATTAGGGACGGCTAGCAGAGATAGCCCTCGAGTAGCTTTGTGCGAAATTCCAAAAAACAAAACAAGCTTTGCCTAAAAATATACCATTTTATCGAAAATGTGTAAATTCTCAACACGTTTGGCTTCCACCCACCAGAAAAAAACTCTTCATACACCCATAAATATGAAGACTTCCAAAAGGGGCCCGGGAACATAATTCTTCTCTGAGCCCAACCTGCCTCTCGACGCCCCTGGTAGTAAGTAGGGAGTTTTTTATCAATTGTAGGTCACTAACATGTTTGGGTACTATGTTTATCCATGCGGGAACACGCATGCATGTTCTATAACAGGTCGTAAATATGTTTCATATAGTTTGCTAATATTGCCTGATGAAGTTCTATATTTTTGCCAGTTAGATTCTTTGCATATTTTTTACGTTTCACAATTTTTGTTAATATATTATTTATATATTAACCCACATTAATAGAGAAGTGTTCCATTCGTATATAGTTTCAGTGGGTCATTTGCATATCTTGTCTGTCTTTTGTGAAAACAGACAATTGATTTTTGGGAACACTTATTTTTATTTGAGTTTTTAAAGTATTGTACAATATTATTCGCTTGTATGGCGGTTTGTTGTGGCTACAGACAGTGGGGACACATTTCCAGACCGCAACATTGTCTGCGAATTGCGGTGAGAATCCTAAATTTGGGTATACTGACTTACAACGCTAAAATCCGGGGTTTGTTTTTCCGCATTGCAAACAACATATAGCCCAATGTTACTTTTCTCTAAAACACAATTAAAAAAAATATCCCAAATGTTTCAAGTGATAGCTTACATTATGAAACCGCCATGCCTATATTTTAAATCAAGATTTACGAGATAGATCTATTGCGTGCATACATCTATATCATACCATCATCGTGTTAAATATTTGCATTAAAAACGTACGCTAAATGTTCAGGATCAAATTCATAGCACGTTATGCTACCACTAAGTACACTGAAATTATATAACTCGCACAAGTATTATTCCTATAAAGACTAACATTAAAGCCTAACGGCTTAAGACTATTTTATAGCAGTCATAAGTGTATTTGTGTAAGCTTAATAATTACGTGAGTACTCACTTTGAAAATCTTTTTTTCGTTTCATTTCAATATCAAGCAAAATGTGCAACTTAAATGTACATAGTTCATAAAACTTGAGAGGCCTAAGAGGTCTCTCGGTAACGTAAATATCACACGAAAAAACACATCACTGCATTACCTTTGTGAATATAATTACAGAATTCTCATTTCAAGAATACTGATATGAACGAAAAAACGCATATTAATATAAAGAAACTGCGCAGAAAAAATATAACGCATACTTCTTTCAAATCAAAGATAATGTATGACTGTCCGAATTATATATTCCAATTTTACTTATACATGTATCAGGACAAATATTGATTTTGTCAGTTATTGCCGATCGTAACGCCGTCCATCAACAAATAACAAAACCTACTATTCAGTTTTCTCATGGTAAGTAAGGATAGTTTTTGTGTTTGATTCTTGAAATAATTGTTTTACAGAATTTGATATAAAATAACGAATGTAGTTATTTGGTCAAAAGAATGGGTCGTCGTATGTAGTGTATGATTTTACAAATGAAATATAATTTTGTAGAAAAAGGTATCTTGTAAAAATTGTAACTCTCAATTTACCAACATTTTGTGTGATGTTCACAGCCGATGGACACGTATTGCATCATATTGATTAATTTTGCAATTTTACCATTTAGTGTGAACAGTTGGCCAAGCAATTTACAGGAGAATCCGCAGTAAATGGTAAAATTAATTACATTATCCATCTTGTGTTAAAGTATGACTCGTTTTACTATTGGTTTTGTATCCAAAAAGGTCTTAGACCCATATACAACTTGATACTTAAATAGATTGGAAGAAATGTGTTAAGAAAAAACACACTAAAGATTTAAAGGTATATTATTTTATTTCCAAACAAACAAGTTTTCTGGTTTAGAAAAAAAAAGCGTACACAATCAAGTAGTTTCACTTTAATCTTTGTGTCTATTGTATATTGCCTAAATACATATGTATAGTATATAGTCAAATCCACTCCACTAAATAAAAGAAATTTGCATATATGAATATTGCATAAATGCACGTGGCTATTGGGTGGTGTTGACTAGCTTTTATCTTAACTGCTAAATTAGGGAAGACAAGCGTAGATAGTCCTCTAGTAACTTTGTACGAGGCCCGGCAGGTTAAGGCGTTCGACTCGTAATCTGAGGGTCGCGGATTCGAATTCTAGTCGCACCAAACATGCTCGCCCCCTTTTAGCCGTGGGGGCATTATAATGTGACGATCAATTCCACTATTCGTTGGTAAAAGAGTAGCCCAAGTGTTGGCGGTGGGTGGTAATGACTAGCTGTCTTCCTTCTAGTCTTACAATGCAAAATTAGGGACGGCTAGCGCAGATAGCTCTCGAGTAGCTTTGCGCGAAATTAAAAAAATAAATAAAAATAAGATTTGTACGAAATTATAAATAAACACACAATTCCAAGTTTATTAAGCTCATGCTGTCTAGACTTATAGATCGGGGGCTTTCACTACAGAATAAATTAGAAGGGCAATACAGAAGTAAGAAAAATGGAAAAGCAGGCGATACAGATGGGATTATGTAACATGCAGAGGATATTAAATGGTTAGGAGCTCATTGCGAAAATTCTCACTTGTTAAGTACAAGTATTGCAAGACAAGCAAGTTGCAGAATCAGGAATATAACTCAATAACTGAGAAAAAGAAAGAGCACTTTTAGAGAATAAGGGTAAGAACTTATGCTCCCCCCCTAATAAAGCAAGACAATCTTTGAAGCAGTTAGTCTAGGAAGATTATAATAACTTCTTAACTGAATGGTGAAATAATCAGAAAAGATTCAAGAATAAAGAGTAAAAGCAAAACGAAAAACCAGAATGGAGATAAAAGAAAGAGAAGTAAAAGTGAAGAATAACAGAAACAGAAAATAAAAAGAATGTAACAGAATGCTATGAGAGGAAGAAAATGAAAGATGGAATATTTGAAAAGGGAATGTAAAAAAAAGATGACTGAAAACAAGATTAAGGAATCAGAGATATATAGAGATGTTACAACAATAAGATTGGAAAAGTAAGGGAAAATATCAAAGAGAAAATGGAAGAAATACAAAAAAATGTATCATTAAGATAGAAAAGAACACCATAGAAATAATAAAACATCTGGAAAACAGACTGGTGAATGGAAAGATTAAACTAGTCACAACTCAACCTGTAACATCAATTACTACAAAAATAAATAAATAAAAATAATAAATGAATACGACAAAAGTTACTTTGTTTACACCTTAAGTGACTGTTACTGTATCAGTTACCAGCTGACTGTTTTAACTACTTCAACCATGTCACTACCAAATCCAGTTTCAGAATTTAGCTAGTCAAGTCAACAACATTGCCCAACTGAGAAATCTACAGACTATCTTGGAAGTTTATTCATTTAACTGGATGAGATAATCATATGTGGAAAGAGTTTTGATTATAGTTATCATGGGCTAAGAAAAATTTTAGTTAGTTGAGGAAAGATAATCTTAAGATGAACTCCAAGAACTATGAACTACTCCATTGACAGGTGAGTCTCTTGGGGCACAATCAGCAGAGATGAATCTCAAAGTTGACTGATGACTCTGTCCAGAATTTACTGACATCAAAAAACCTGCATACAGTAAAAGTATTTTATAGACTGGTCTCGACTATGACCATTATATACAATTACTCTCTAGCTTTATCTCAACAAAAAATTACGTGAAAAGTAAAACAATTTTACTGGACTGCTGAATGTGAAGAAATTGAGGAAACAACTTACTTCTACATATCTATCAGTAAACCCAGCTCTTGATTTATTTGTTTTAAATTTCATGCCATGCTACACGAGGACTATCTACACTAATCATTCCTAATTTAGCAGTGTAAGACTAGAAGGAAGACAGCTAGTCATCACCACCAACTGACAACTCTTTTACCAATGAATAGCAGGATTGACTGTGACATTATAACACCTCCACAGCTGAAAGGGTAAGCATGTTTTGTGTGACGGGGATTTGAACCTGGACCCTCAGATTACGAGTCGAATGCCTTAACCACTTGGCCATGCCGTACTCCCAGCTCTTGAAAATCAGTAATTTTAGATACAGAAACTAATAATTTTACAATGTGAGCAGTGTTGTCACAAGAACAACACAAAACTGCTTACTTGAGCCAGGCAGTGAATGTCACAGAAAAAATATATTGTATAGCTCAAATAGACTACAAGTATTATTCAAGACCTGAGTTATTTCCACATAATCCACAAAATATAACTTACACTGTAAGCAAAAAAGAGGCAACAGAAAAGAAAGTACAAACAGCAACAGCAATATTGTGGATTCAAGCACCATTTGGTAGAGTTCTTGTTGAGCTGTTTGGATCCTCTACTACAGAGTAACTATGGACACGCATACATCATGGTTGTAATGAACAACTGCACTAATAGATCAAAAGAGTATACAGTTCCTAACCAGGAAGCAGAAACTCCAGTAAGGAAACTTGTTAATGAATTAATTTAAAAATTTTAGGCACCTGTGGAACTTTAAATCAGATGTGGCAGATTCTTGGAATCAAATATATCAAGGCAACAGCCTTTCACTCATCTTCTAATGACATGGTGGAAAGATACAACCATACTGTTAAACCAATTAAGTGCTTATGTACATAACCATCTGAAAATATGGAATTAAGACCTCGTACCTGTTCCATTTTAGTTACTAGGTTTCTTGTTTTTCTGTAAAAGTTAGTTTAATTAGACATGCATCTAATAGTTTATACTGAAATATTATAACTGAAGTTGGTCCTAGATTCAGTTGTGGGATTAGTGTTAAATCATTGTTTGTACATTTATGTTTACTATTTGTGTCAAAGTAAGAGTAGCCTGTAGAAGTGTCAAAAAGAAATTACTTTGTTATCATTACCCGGATGAGGGCTCATATTATTTTTACCAAATAATCCAAACTTATCTGTCCAACAACAGAATGTTATAACAATAAATATTGTACCTGATCAGTCCTGGGAATAGATAAAAGTCTTGTTGGCATTAGATATAGCAGATATAACACAATTTACATGTGCTTTCACTCATGGGTTCTTGCAATTACTAATGAGGATTTTTTCTGTTGACACTGTGATTTCCTTAATCTGTTCTGAGACCAAGACTAGCTTGTTGGTTTGCCATTTCTTGTTGATTAATAAACAAAGTAATAAATATAAATAACTAATTGGTATAAAATCTAAAATAAGTAACATTGTGTTATTGGTTCTAGCCCAAATAATCGGACTAGTGGGAAAACTTGTGCTTTACACATGAAGCATTTTTTTATTGTGGTATTTGAATGCACAAAGTTAATAAAATAAAAAGGCAGTGCTGTGTATTCAAAGCAATTAAAACAGTTAAGTGAGCTGTCAAAATTACTCATGTAAGAGATCAAATCTGACTGCTGTGAAGGACATTTCAATAAACATCATAAATAAAACCTACTAAACACCTAGTATGAAAAAGACACTAAGCTGAGTGGTTTGTTCAAAAATGATAAAACAATCAATTCTTATAGTAAGAGACAGAAGATACACATGTGTTATCTGGTCAACAGTGGAAGTATTAAAGCTCAGTAAGGAAATGGTACTGGTACTCTAAGATCTTAAAGAACAATGAAAACATTCACATAGAAGACCTTGAAACACAGTCACCACTATCTAATATGGAGCTCTGAGGGATGAAACATCCATTCCCCAAATACCACCACTTGACCACAAATGTTTACATGTGAATTGGATTAAGTTGGTGAAATAATGTTTTTCATCAAGCTTGTATTTAACACAATTAATTAGGGTAAGGATTTTTAACACTAGCAAACAAACAAAATCACACCTCTGTGGCCCAACAGTTCAAGTAATCACTGCATCAGAAGAAGAAACAAGTAATTATTGATAAAACTTCTGTTGGCCTTCATTGAAGAAGGTCAGGGCAACAGCTAGAGACCAAAGGACATGAAAAGGTATGACAATGCCCAATGACCCTACAAGAAGAGAGAACTAGTAAAACCTTTTAGTAGTTTCTGCTACTTAATTTTCAAAGACTTTAATAAATATTTGTTTCAAAATGACACAGTAATTGAAATGCATCATTTTCCTATTCTTTCCAGAAGGATAACTCAATGGAAAATAAATTTACTGTATAAATGTTAAACAAAATCATTACACCTAATGAGAAGAAATATGTTCAAGTTTTCTGGATTATTACAGTATTAGTTGCTATAACATGTGTTGTGAACATAAAATCAGTAACTTACATTAATAACTTACCAGATAAGTTATTTAAAAGTTATTATAAAACTGTTTATTTTGTAATATTTGCAAATTTCATCTTTACTCATTGTGATACAGGTCCATACCATGTGTTTTCTACCCCTTATTTAAGATGCAGTTTGTATATTTTTTAATAGTTTTTCTGCATTTTCAGTTTTGTTCTAAGGTTTCTCAAGTGGAGATAAACTCCATTTAAAGGTACAGGTTTATTAATTAGCAATTAACTTTGTTTCAGGAAGAGTAACATATGACAGCAGTTTTAGTTTGTTTTTTTTGTTCCCCTGTTAATTAACCTCACCACCACAAACACACCCACATTTTGTTCTGTATGTATTATTTGGCTTTCTCCAGTCAAACCAAATTGGAAATTAGAAAGAGACTCTGTACTCGCCACCATCTAATATCCTACAAACCTACAATTAGTTGCACTTTTACATTTTAAATCAACATTTCCTGATAACCTAGGTAGGTACTAAACTGTGAGTATGGAAGAAACAGCTGCTGCAAAAAATGCATGCAAACCAACTTCTAGTTGAACAAAAATGTTTACACCATCAAATACAATTTTGGTTGTTTTCAGTATTATTTTTTAATTATTTCAGTAAAATATTTCTCCAGATCTGTGATAAACTAGATTTTAGACATTATTTTAAAAAAGCATTAACATCAATATAATCAAATAATTCTATCTTCAAATTTAAACAAATCAATGTTAGTGTACTACATACAGGTACACTGTAATGGCAGTGAATTATAACTTATTTTTAATAAAATTATTATAAAAACCTCCCATTACAACACCAGCAGTCATGCCAACCAAGCCACCTGACAGAGCTCCATGTCCCATTGCTACTCCAAGACCAGTTCCTCCAAGTCCACCTAATATTGACAAGCGATCAACTGTTACTTGACCCTCATTATAACGTAATCTGTAGCAACGATCAAATATACCATCCTGTTCTAAATTTCTGACCCGTCCATAAGTCATGAGAGGTCCTACAACTAAGCCAGTAGCTGCTCCATATTTGCCACCATTCAAAGCTGCTTGTCGTAGATTTCCAACAGAACGATGACCTCTGACTACTGCCACTAGTGGGCCAATAATACCCATTCCTAAAATGGTGAAAGCTTGCACATCCTTCATGGTTATGTGAATGCCTAGTTCAAAGGATGGGTAAGGAATGTTCTGCATCTCCTCATCAGCTAGCTTCATGCCCAGAAGGTTCTTGAACCATGATGAACTCATGTTATCTTCTCTGCGTAATTAAAAGTTAATTATATTTACTTAAACTTACTCATATAAATCTTACTGAAACAAGTAGCTCAAACTGACCTCAAAGCACAAATATACTCTGAAAATATCAATTTATTTAACTAAAAACTCCAATGCTACTAATTTTCTTCTCAACTATTCAGTAATCATTATTCACAAGATAACTTTTCTTGTTCTCAAATGCCATAACTGCAAATTTTGGTTATAAAACAACAAACAGCTCAATTAATTTGTGGACTAAGCTATTTATCAATGAGTCATACAGGTTTCTAATACTTTCAACACAAATCAAAGAAATGAGGCTTCACAAAAAATAACAACCTATTCTTCATTTTCAATTTATATTTGTTGCAATTTATTTATGATGAACTAGTTTTTCAACTCTTTCAGTGTCAAGTGAAGAGTCAAGGAGAACCTTACTTTTTTTTTTTTTTATCAAAATATTCAAATTTGATGTCCACAGATAAAAGCATCTACTTTTATGAAGAAATAACCAACAATACATCTATAGGAATTTGACCTACTTGCAATTCCTATATTTTTACTAATTAGTTAATCCTAAATCATTCTATGCATAACATTGCAGAAGAATACTCATACTATAGTAAATCAGATCATTATGAATTTATCAAGAAGCTAACCAAATACTCTTATGAATTAAGGTACTGTAAGCAATTTATATAAAGACTACACTTACAAGTCACCCATTTTCAAGATATTTTCAATTTCACCTTATTATTTTTGTTACTGGCTTTAAACCTTCATAAAATTAACATGCCACAAAAAATTTAATATTTTCAGATTTGTAACAAAAGCCAAAATTTTTACTTTTTAATTATGGCAACAATTTCTAGTAGAAAAATAATTACAGCTACATTTTCACATCCATAAAATTTGTATACTTCAACAGCCTTTTCAATAATTATCAAGTTCAAATGCCAGAATATGAAAAGAGAAAAAAACATTAAGAAAATAAAAGCCCCAAAATGCGATAAAAGACAATGTCTAACGCTATATATTATACAAAATACTGAAATTTTCCATGATCCTTAACATAATCTGACGTGTGCGTGTAAGAAAATAACTAATTAATAAATATTTGGAAGGCAAGGCTACGTTAAGTGATTATTATAATATTCATTCAAAATGGTTGAATATCGACAAGGGCATCCTTGATTGGTCAATGGACCCTAAACGCCCCACGCTTGAAATATTAGCACATAAATGTTTTTTTTTTTAGTAGTGGTGTCACAATCACTTGGTTATCACAAACCCATTCGAACCTTTCCTGGTAAAAAATAATCTCGTTGTTACTTGAACTCGAAACTATAGTTCCATGTCTTACTTCATACCTAATTATATTTATAATACCAAAATTCGATTTCAGCCAAATTGTGGTGTTTTCGGGTTACACTTATTTACTTAACCGAGAAATACTACAATAGGATGAGAAGATATAAAACAAATGGATACCTGTATAAACCGAAATTCCTACGTGAGAAATAGTACAAAGATTGCGATGTTTTACATCTCGCGAGAAGTTCATAAACATTACATGCGTGAGGAACTACTTTTTATCTCGTTATGTATATATGAACTAAGGAGGTAATTTTAATAAGTTAGCTAATTTGAATTATTTATTTATTTATTTTTATTCAATGACTGTCTAATTTATAAAATGCTTCCCTTTTAATATACGAGTGAATAACCAAAACTCAATCCTATAAACTACGTAGACTCCGGAGCCAAGGGCTGCTCAGGTTTTAGCGTGTCAAACTGTTTATCGAAGTTTGCGTCCCATTACCGCTAAAGAAAAACAAAACAAAGCTCTGCACTATGAATATGAGGCCCAAGAAAATTTGAAACGCCCAGTTTTAAATACATAGAGAGGAAGTTTGAAAGCTTTTACCAATCAAATGTCTTGAATATGCATTCTTCAGTTTTAATCAAGCTTATTTATTGCTATTGCCAGTTTTATAACAAGGGTAATGAAATGTAAAGGAAAATAAAACATTTTACTTTTTTCCTGCTAGACAGATGTACAAAACAACAAAGAAACACGAATTATTACTTTAAATAGTTTCCAAAATTTATGATATAAACCTTGTTGATGTTCAAATTATTTTGCCCCCCAGTGGCTCAGCGGTATGTCTGCGGACTTACACGCTAAAATCCGGGTTTCGATACCCGTGGTGGGCAGAGCACAGATAGCCCATTGTGCAGCTTTGTGCTTAATTCTAAACAACAACAACAAAAAAAAAAAATCAAATTATTTTAACAATGCGTAAGATTAAAATAATTCCGCAAACATTTATTTTCGTAATGTTTAAACATCTGTCTTGTTTTATATTAAAATAATAATTAACCATTTACGTAATGTATAGTAATTTACCATGAATTAATATTACTGTTACTTGAAATAAACGTTCTTTTACTACTATTACACCAAATTTATTTTTCTTAATTTATAATGTTGTTTATCTTTACTAAAAGTATTAAAATGCCTTCTGTGCACAACAGAAATTAAACTGTGAAGTAATTTTAACATATGTTACAGATGAAAATGGAATATAATGTTTTCCACCTTAATAAAAACTTTGGCTTACTCTATTCACATTTATTTATTCCAATAATTTTGTATGAGGTCTTCCGCAAATATTAGCTTTCCAAATATAAACAATATGTTCATGGGAAAAAGAGAATTTTATTCCTTCCAGGTCCATGAAATTTTATTAGAGAAATAATAGATCACGTTTTCATACTACAAGTGTTTTTAACTTTTTGTAAAAGTACGTCCGAGATATATTATTTAATAATTAACATTCTTAATTAATCTGATATAGACAACTTAATTTTAAACATACGTTTTTAACACCATATTACCCCTACCCTTTGAACTACTTATAAAAGATCAATAGGAAGTTGCATTCTTCATGGTGTTTCTGAAATTACTGTTCCGTTATAAATAAAGTGATGTGTTGAAATTTAATGATGTAAAATTAATTTTTTCCGTGTAATTTTTACGTATTTTGTATATAATCAAATGTCGGTTGTATTACAGATCTTATATATAAACCTTATGAATTTATAAAACATTCAGTTATAGAATGTGGTTGTACTCGGGAATACTTATCTTTGCCAAACGCCAAAATATGTTACTTGCAAGGGATCGAAGGATGTAGAAGGTACACTAATTTAGTTAAAATAAATAACTGCGGACGACAAGTTTAGGTTCACTTTTACCAATCAGCTACAAGGGATAGCTATTTCGCAAATTTATATTTATACACTTATTTCAGTTTCATTGCATTAAGAAAACATGTTTTATTTTTAAAAATGAAAGTCAAAAATATAAAATTCTTTAATGAGTACTTTCGAAATAAAAGGGGGACCTTACTTTTATCATGCACTTTTACTTTTAACACAGAAAGGCCCATCTTTCGAAAACATTTGAGTTACAGTTTTCTATTTTCGCCTTAATCTTATAAGTTAATGTATTTTGTAATCAGATCAGTCATCTATATGGGCAGAAGAAAAACACGATCCGGATAAAAGTACCTGTAATGTAAAATACGTTTGTGATTTTTATGCTAATTATTCCTAATATAAATAATAAATGAATAATATCACGATAAAGAATAACTTCATATTACTCTAAAATACAAATATACTTACCAAAACGGATAAAGCACGTAACAACAATAAAGAAAATACATATAATATCAGTATTTTTTATTATTAAAATTTAAGCTAACCCCAAAATTATACAGTAACGAACAACCATAAACTGATAACACTAACTTTAATCTGACGTTAAAGTTTATCTGTACTATACGATTAGAGCCGCCCACACGCGTTGTTGCTAACCCCACCTGGTAAAGCATGTAATATGTCTGAACTTGTCATTGGTCTGTTTTGCTATTCAATCACTTTTACCGCCATTTTATAATTTTAATTTTTCAGTACTGACGTACATTGATAAATTGATCTACCAAATGCTTAACACTTATGTCTTAATCTGAGAAAGTAGGTTCATTATTACATATTATTCAGTTATAAATCAAACATGAGTTATTAAAATTAACAGTAAACGGTCAAATACTTAACTTATGATTATAATCACACATATCCGAAATTAGTTTTACGGAGAAAAATTTACAAGATTTTTCAACAATTAACAACAGACAAAAAACAACTGGTCATAAAATGTGAATGGATGACTTTATGTTTTTGAAACATGTTCTTCTAAAGCTGTGAAATAATTACTTGGCAGCAGTGATTACTGTAAGAGCGATATTGACCAATGTCAAGCATCAAACAGAAATATCTGTTATGCCAAGGTTGTGATAGGTAAACATACGGTTTCGGTCGTTTGTTTACACCTGAACGAAAGCTACTACAGCCCCACTGTAATCTGTGAAAATTAAATTAAAAAACAACAAAAAACGTTTGTTTTCATTCAGATTTTCCGTAAGAAAGATAATTACTTATCTGATCTCATTGATCAGTCCATATATCACGTGATGCTTTGTTTGTTGTCAGAAATACAAAATACTTTAAGAAAATTGTCAGTGCCTCGCTTCTTCTGAGATCGATTCCAGGACAGAATTCAATAAGGCGTTCCAGATATACATTATTCTGACATTTCTATTTCCTCAGGTTGCGGGTTCGAGTCCCTGTCGCACTAAACATGCTCGCAATTTTAGCCTTGGAGCCGTTATACTGTAACGGTCAATCCCACTGTTTGTTTGTAAAAGAGTAGCTCAAGAGATAGCGGTGATGACCAGCTGCCTTCCTTCTAGTCTTACACTGCGAAATCAAGGACGGCTAGCGCAAATAGCCTTTGCGTAGTTTTGCGCGAAATTAAAAAACAAACCAATCAGTAACTTACTTTTTCTATTGATCGTAAGTATTTCAACTCATGGTCTGAAAACCGTTTCTTCTGGAAAGGATTAGTTAGTTGTTGTTGGTAAAAGCAAAGTTACGTAATGGGCCATCTGTGCTCTGACAACCACAGGTATTAAAATAAAATTTTATGGTGTCGTAAGCCTGAATATTTGCCGCTGAACTATTAAGAAGGAAAAGTTCAAGGCTAGATAAAGTTAAAAAGGGTGACCAGATTTCCAAACCTAAAAAAACCCATACAACTTAGCCCGTGTTCCCTGATTTCAGAATTGTTATTGAAATTTTGAACTAATTTAATTTACTTTAAATTTATTGAATTCTTCCAAAACATTTCCAAATATATTAACACTAACATCGTTGTTGAAATAGTTTAAATAATTTTTCTGGTGTTATATAAACATACACATACACAAAGAGAGTAAAATAATCATCCTATATGTCCAAGAAATATTTAATTATTCAGCTTATTCAATTTATCTTAAAATAGTATAATTCATACCTGCCTTCATTTAAGATTCCACAACATTTTTTTTAATGACTTGTATTTTTGTTCGTAGTTTAAGCACAAAGGGATATCAAAAACTCGGTTCCTAGTGTTGCAAGTCTCCAGACATACGGTTGTGGCGCCATAGGCTTTTTATATACTACTTTTAGGTTTTAGCATTAATTTGAAACTCTTCAGGCATATTTTTTGTTAGGAACGAATGCAATGTAGAATTTTTTTTTATTAGATAGCCATAAAAATTAGTACATGACTATGTAATGTGTATTTTGACGATGAGCGCTGTTTTAATCAACTGTGTCCACGTTTAGAACTGGGTTTCTCACCACACAAAGACAGAGCTTCGAAAGTCTAACAGCAGAAGAGTACGTGTTACGAAAAAGAACAAGCCAAATATAGACAGTTCGATGCTTTTTAAATTAAATTTGGGCATTTTCAGCATTCCAAGAATTTTTGTCAGGACACTGGAACAAATGTCAAAATATGGAGTGCTTCACCAAAACCCAGAACGTTTTAACACCCCATTAAATAATGAAGCCTTATAAGGCTTCGTCATTCAAAGGTTAAAATGTGTTTTTCTTGTAGCAAAGTCACATGCTGTTAATTAGAAAGAGTACAGGGAAATAAAATCGTTAGAAGAAAATTTTAAATGGTTAACTTATTGATTTCTGGTGTTCCTGCTATAAA
The DNA here is from genome assembly GCA_011833715.1 of Carcinoscorpius rotundicauda. Classification (NCBI taxonomy): domain Eukaryota; kingdom Metazoa; phylum Arthropoda; class Merostomata; order Xiphosura; family Limulidae; genus Carcinoscorpius; species Carcinoscorpius rotundicauda. The sequence continues at coordinate 78,580,737 of CM022399.1, read as the reverse complement.
CTTATATTTTGTGACATGTTCCACATTCATCTATATTTTTTGTGCTGCCATCTGTTAGAGGGTGCTTCTGATAACAAGTAGTACAAGTTCACGCCCGAAACTCAAGTGCAAAATTTTGTTTTCATCACACATTTTAGTTACAACAAAGTTTACTCTTTTAGTATCATTCTCATTTCATATACATATTGTTTACCATGTAATTGAAAACAACAACAAACGTTTACATAATATATATACACTGCTAGCCAAAATTTAAGGCCAGTGAACATAACGAAAAAAATTTGCATTTTGCGTTGTTAGACTCAACCACTAATTCGAGTAAGTTTTGAAAGATAAAAATAAGAAAATAGAAAATAAAATTAAAAACTTTTTCAGCATTCAATAGGAAAAATGTGAGCACTATGAAATTAACTTAAATACTAGCTGGTCAAAAGTTTAAGACCATATTAAAACGAAGCGGTAAACACGTAATGAAATTTAGTAATTTGTGTCCAAGCATTAACGTTGTCAACATCTCCCACTGACATCTCCTGTGTTACATTGGTTAAAAACATGGCAACTGCTAAAAAGTCGACAGAATTTGAACGTGGCAGAATTGTCAAGCAGTAAAAGCAAGGTCACTAGAAAAAAGAGCCTAGCCAAAACCATAAAAAATAGCCCTTGACCATCATCCCTCCTCCACAATTGGCACTATGCATTCAGACAGTTAGCGTTTTCCTGGCATCTGCTAAATCCAGATTTGTCCATCAGACAGCCAGATAGTGAATGTTAGTTTTATTTTCATCACTGGTTAAGCATATATATTTACTATAATTAATTTCATTTATATTACACAATTTTTAAAATTAGGACTATTTTGAATTGTGCATTTTAGTTATTTTACTGGCCACATACTAATTTATATAAAAAGATTTATGATATTTAGTAATCTAAAATGCTTGTGTAGTGAAAAAAAAAGAGCTTGACACAGAGTGGTTGGATACCTTCTTCTTCTAAACTTTTTAAAGTTAGCTCTCAAGATCAAACTGTTGGTGATAGCAGTAGCTATGTTACATTTTCTATATTTTTGTCAAGTCATAATTCTTGATGTAAGAAGAAAATTGTTTTCAATCTATAATGCATGGAAACATTTAATTCTAACAACTTGAAAAACTTCTATATGCAATCTGTATCACACTATTCAGGCATAGTTTTAAAAATCAACTTAAACTTCATGTCATAATTTTTGTTTTAAAGTTTAACGACAAAGGCACATGTAAAATATTGTATGTTTAAATAACTTAACTATAAATGGTTTCTTCAGTAAGATAAATGAATTATCCTAAGATTGTGCAGGTTCTCACTTTTGGTTCTATTTCCTTTTCAAGAAGGATACATTATAAAGAAAGTGTTACCATACCACATATTAATGAACCTACAGAATGCTACAGATGGTTAAATTGGAAAATTTTTGGGCTATACAGAAAGTTGTTGTAAGTCCTCAAATACAAGGGTCCCACAGCTTTTAAACCAACTGCAGTTCTTAAATTAATCCCTTTTTTTGCAGATAAAAAATAGCATTTTTTAGATCATATAAGTGAAAGTAAAGAAAAATATGTTTCAATAAATCAATCATGTCATATCAAGCACTGACAAGGCCTCTGGACTACAGCTCATCAGGCCACACCTAGCAGTGACATTGATTGTGTTGTGAAATACCCTTTGCAGATGGATCATCTTTATTTACAATACAAACAGAACCATGATGAAAGATAATTGAAAGAAATTTAAAAACTGAGAACTTAGACAAAACACTATAATCATAGCTTTTATTGAAATGAATGAAAACACAATGGATAAATTACAAGATTTTAATTACATAAAATGTTCTCAAATCACAAAATGTATTTTTCACGCATCACCTAGAAACTGTAACATGTACAGCTCATTCAACACCATTTGAACTTATTCAATTCCAAAAAAATTATTGATGGCACCAATGATCTCAGCTTTCTTGGTTCCTGCTTTGATTCCATGTTTTTTACAGAATTCTTTCAGTACGTTTACTGTCAATCGACCCAGCTAAACAGGGAAAAAGAAAACTTTAACATCTACGGTTATAAACATTTTAGAGTTATGTTTTGATTGACATATGCTGGTTAAATGTACATTGAGCTCACAACAAAATTTAAAACTTCACAAAAATACTGAAAAGGCACTCAAAATGTTTTATCACGCAATAATAAATTTTTACAGTATTTACTATATTACCAATACCACAAAAATGTGTTAAGTCAAACTACAAATACCATGTAATTCACAACATTACCTGACCAGTATCAGCCTCGTGTTTAATGTCCACATTGATGAGCTCTTCTGACTTCGCTCGCTTAGCACCACCACCAGTTGACGCACCCTAAAAAAACATGCACACGTATGTAAAACCATAGAAATATTGTTAAGCAAATCATGCCACAGCAGAAGGACTAGATTTTATGTAAGGTTTTCCCATGTTGTTGTTTTTTTCATCTCCTCTTTTGTAAAAGTTTACATGGCTGTTTAATGCTTAAAACTGCATAAATACTTGCACACATATTCAGAGTATTTGTGTCTATATGTCTTAAATATTTTCTTTTCAGTGTAACTTAATGGAATGAACAACAAACAAATATTTTGATAGTGTCAAGCAAGGCTAAGAGGTTATAAACGATAATACTACACAACTATCACATTTAAGCTTTTATGTGTTTTTCTGTCTGTTTTCTGACTGAATAAGTCCACACAGAGACCTGGAACCCTTTGCCAGTAAACAAATATTTAGTGGCTGAAAAAATTTAACTGTAACAATACAATGTTAAAAGAAAAAAAAACATTATTTAACAGTATACAACAAACATTTAAAAATGTGACTGTCCTCAAATGAAATAAAACACTTACTCTACAATTTAAAGTGTAAATATAAAAATAAACCTGAACTTTAAGTGTGTAAAACACTTTTAATTTTTAATATCTTGGGTAACTCATGGGAACAACATGGCTATTCCATTTCTGTAATGTTAAAAAAACTATTAGAATGACATTATATGGCAGATATTCCATAAGAAAAGCAAAATTTTACTTTCATGTAATCTTGGTCAAAAATTATTTTACAATGGAAATATACACTTCATAAAAATAATATCTATCAAATACTAATTGGCTTATAAAGAAAGAAAGAAATACACCATTTTGCATAGGAACATACAACTTAATAACATGCCACTGCATCAGTTGCCAGTGACACCAGTATTTTGTTCCACAATAATGTCTGCTTGTTTAGAATTAAGCACAAAGCAACATGATGGGCCATCTGTGCTCTGTTCACCACAGGTATTGAAACCCAGGTTTTAGTGGTGTGAGTGTGCAGACATACCACTGTGAAATGTCACAATAGGGATACTAACTGTAGTATTATGATACTATCCCCTCAAAAAAAACATAAGTAGATCAACAATAAAAAACATTTAAAACAAACAGTTATACAACAAAAACAGTTATGCTGAAATTCACAGTAACTAGAAACAGAACAAATTTTGTTGTAAGATGAAATTACAAATTTAAAATATTTGTCCACATGCATTCAGAAACAAAATAAATAATTACCAAAAATCTATGAAATAAGCTTCCTATTGAAAAAAAAATGAGCAAAGTTTCATTAAATTTGAAAACAGTTTAAGCAAATAATGCATAGCTCATTTTATGTCTTTTAACATGATATAGTATAAGGTTGTTTGAATACCAGCAGGGGTTTTACAAGAAACACAAAAATATGCACAATTTCTTGTAGTAGGCATGCCTGGTAATTCAGTTATCTCCCTTTCTTTTGTAACTTCATGGTGGGTTGCAGACTTTCAAGCCAAGGTTTTGATTCCTCTTGTTGTCTGGCTCATCTATCTTTTCATTAATTTTTTTCTGTTTCCATAGCTTGAGTTGGATCACTGGTGTAATTTTGAATATGCTTGACTTCTTACTGATTTGAAAAAAGTGTCATTAAAATGTGAGAAAAGATAAGATGCAAGACTGAGAATGTTTTACATGTCCATAACCTCATACTCCCATTTCAAATTATTTTTTCTTCATTTATTGGGTTGTTGTCCATATCAATACATATGTGTAAATAAGTCGTCTTAGAGGAGAAACAGAACAAAAGAGTGGAATATTTCTTTCAACATAAGGCATTTGTGAGTGTTAAAAAGAAAAGGGGTCATTTGTGTGTGTGGTTACTGTGTGGGAAACAGCTGCAAAGTGTAACACTTTCTGTCTTTGTTTACTGAAGCAAAGCCATGAACTGGTAATCTCATCAATTACCCTATGAGCAGAAATTGATATTAATAAGTGTCATGTAAATTAACTGGTTAATCAAAATTATGATTAAATCAATTAATCAAAATTAGTATTTTCAGTTACTACCATTTTAAACAATTTCAACAACTGACTAATTTAAATTAAAATTATATTGACTGTAACAGAAATAATTAACATAAAGTTACTAAGGCTATCTGCAACTACCACTAATGATGGCTAAGGGAAAAGTATAAACCTAGCACTAACAACCATTAGCTGTTTTTTCTTGCAGTTGGCTGCTGACAATAAGGAAGACCAACCTCTCTGACAGCACCTATTGCCAATTATTCTTTTTGTTGCTTGTATATATATATTCACACACCATGGTTCAAGGAACATTGTGTTATTGAGTAATGGGACTGATTAATGAATTAACACCCAGATCTACTATTTATGAGATAGCAGTCATTTTCACTCCTGCACCATGCAACAGTCTATGCTTGTATTTTTGAAAATATCTTGTTAAACTAAAAGAATAGTAATTCACTTCTCTCGCAGTTATGGGTTATCCTACAGTCAGTGAGGGTGACAGTGTTGACAAACATCAACATAAAATTCATATCTGACCAGTCAAGAGCTGGCTGGTTGAAATGGTGACCTTTATTCAAGCTGTTGACACAGCATAAATAACCTAGTACAGCTGTTTCTTATATGTGAAAGTAATGGTATATTACATGTTATATTAATAAAACGTTTGTGCGTTTGTCTGTTCTCACATCTTTAAAATCTTCATTATTTATACAAATAATATGCTTGCATTTGTTTGCTTGGAACTTTTTTATGAAACAATACAATTACCCAATTACTCCAATGTCCAAGTAGTGCAGATTGCATATCAACTTTGCAATGCAATAAACATGGTACATCAAAGCACAATGTCATTACTAATACATGCTTACTAGCTTCAATTTCAAACTTAGTTTTTTTATATGCAAGGTATTTCATTTTATATAAACAGTACTTAGCCCATGTGTTATTTCCTGAAAAACAAAACAAAAATTACTCTAAATACAATTTCTGTGGTCATTCTCAACTTATTTAGGTATAAAATACATCTAGATAGGTCTTTCAAACCTATATGTTTATTAATTTACTTTAAAATAATTTAGCTTTGATTCATTCAATAAACTGCAATGAACACTTTTTCGCTATTTCATTTTGGTGTTTCTTTGTATCAGTTCATAATACCGTGTGACACACTGAACACTTGTCTTTTTTTACACTCTGTGTGCTACATAAATATCATTATTTTAATGTCTAATTTACATGCATTTTTATTGATAAAGTCTTATCTGTGTAAGATTGTTTCTCTGACTTCATAACATTTTTTTGAAAATCAGACCAGGATTTATTGATCTAACACATAATGTTTATCAGAAATTGGTGCTAAAATGGTGCAGATGCAAATTACTACAAATGTTTTGTGGGTTGTGGCTAGTATTTCTAATATTCCTTATATACATAAAAAAAATAAAGATGTTGATGTGGGAAACACTAACCTTGGACTTTGGTTAATACTCTACCTGCTTCCTTTTACCAGTATTTTCTTCTTGTAATCCACCAGGAAATAGAGCTTTAAATCCTTCTATTAAAGTTCCTGCTCTGTTTTCAATGGCTTCTTGGTCAGGCACTTAAAAACAAAATTTTCTTCATCATATGTTTGGAAACAATAAGAAATGAAGAACTCAGTATCTGATGGGTCATGCCACCTAAAATACAGTACTTTGTTGATTTTTGTATGAATTTTGTTATCTATTACACAGTAGTATTCAGCTGGTCAGAGTGTACATGTTACCAATCATACTGTGGTATTCAGCTGATTATAATGTACAATGATATCTATCATATTGCTGTATTCAGTTGGGCATGGTGTGCATATTATCTATTACACTGTATCATTCAGCTGGTCGTAGTGTACGTTATCTATCATTCTTCAGTTTTCAGCTAATTGCTCATGTTACAGTACTCACCAGGTCATTAGTTGGTTGATTTGGCATATTATGGTACAAAGAAACTAGACTATCTGCACCAAATGTCCAGAAAAAAGTTAAAAGTATTAAAATTCAAAAATGGAACCAAAATAAAACAAGACAAAGTTCAATTATTGAATTAAAAACTTAGACAGCATGAAATCCAATTTTCACATGTAATGTACAGCAGTAAGAGAAAAACTACAGTAACACAAGTTGTAAAGGGCTTTTTTAGAACAATTTTAATTGTTATAACTCACCAGGATGACTAATGGGTAAATTCAAACATCAACATAAGTCACCTGAAGTTGGCCTTTCCACTCCTTGTTGAGTTATTTGATGTTAGGGCCATTTTCTAATTTCATATCAAACAAGTTGTATTTCAAAAAGAAAACAAGGTCTAATTTATGAATTAAAAACTTCATATAGGTTAAAATGGTCAATGGATTTTTATAAACTAAAAACATTTCCAAGATAAACAGTGTCCCATGGCTGATGAAACTGTCTAACATTATGGACAAACCTTGGGACAGAACATGTTTAAAATGGTGCAGTTCTTGAGATTCGTGACAATGGAAGGAAAATAAATTGTGGCTTATTGTGACCCATGTGTCACACAAGCTACACACTAGTGCATCAGTTCCAGATAAAAGAAAATGATGAGTAAAATAACTGTGACCAATGCATAGTCTAGTAAGAACAACTTCCTCTTTCTGATTCTCATGGAAGCAAAACGGCCAAAGCCCAATATTGGGTTTTATTTGGAAAAGCTTGTTTTCACGTTGCTCGCTCTAAGTCAACGGCTAGCTGGCAAGGAGCCGAGCCTTGAATACAGGACCATAGTCCATATATGATACAGGCACAGTAATAATAGTGACAGTGCCAGAACAGATAGATATAACTGCAGTGTCAGCAAGCTCATTCCTGTGAATACCAACATGACCAGGAATATAGAAAAACTGTATAAAAGTAGATGTTGAAGAGAATGGGCCAGTCAGTTTTGAATATTGGTGAGAAGAGAGCATGAACTAAAGTGAAGTGATTTCAGGGCCAGTAAAGAAATAAGTAAGTCAGTATAAATCACAGATGATCACTGTGTATATATCACTATCATATTATAGTGTCACCATCATACTGTGGTAATCTGCTTGTAATGGTGTGTATGTGATCTACCATACTGTGGTATTCAGCTGGTCGTAGTGTACGTTACCTATCATATTGCACTATTCAGCTTATTATTGTGGGCACGTTGTCTGTCAGATTGTACTATTCAGCTGGTCATAGTGTATATATGTTATCGATAATACTGTAGTATTCAGCGAGTCATAGTGTACGAGTTATCTATCATACTGTAGTATTCAAATGATCACTGTGCATATGTCACTGTCATATTATAGTATTCATCTGGTCATAGTGCATGCATCATCTATCATACTGTGGTAATCAGCTTGTAACAGTGTGTGTTATCTATGATACTGTATTATTCTGATGGTCATAATGTGTATGTGGTCTACCATACTGTGCACTTCAGCTGGTCATAGGGTATGCGTTATGTATCATACTGTGGTATTCAGCTGGTAACAGCGTATGTGTTATCTATGAAACTGTATTATTCTGATGATCATTGTGTACGTTATCTATCATATTGCACTATTCAGCTGGTCATAGTGTGCATGTTGTCTATCATATTGCACTATTCAGCTGGTCATAGTGTGCATGTTGTCTATCATATTGTACTATTCAGCTGGTCATAGTGTATGTGTTGTCTATCCTACTGTGGTATTCAGCTGGTCATAGTGTGCATGTTCTCTATCATATTGTACTATTCAGCTGGTCATAGTGTATGTGATCTCCATAACTGTACTATTCAGCTGGTCATAGTGTGCATGTTCTCTATCAATTGTACTATTCTGCTGGTCATAGTGTATGCTTTATCTATCATACTGGTGTATTCAGCTGTTCATAGTGCATGCGTTATCTATCTAACTGTGGTAACAAGCTTGTAATTGTGTGTGTTATCCATGATACTGTATTATTCTGATGGTCATTGTGTGTACATGATCTACCATACTGTGCTATTCAGCTGGTCATAGTGTGTGCACTATCTATCATACTGTGATATTCAGCTGGTAATAGGGCATACGTTATCTGTCATGCTATGGTATTCAGCTGGTAATACGAGGGCTGTTCAAATAACACGACTAACGTCAAAAAACAAAATGTACTTTATTTAGAAGTTACAGGTCTGGGACCCCTTCAAAATACTCTCCTCCCCAATGCACACACTTATCCCAATGGTGTTTCCACTTGTCAAAACAGTCCTGGTGCACTTCTTTTGTAATGTCCTCCAGCTCCTTCGGCGCATTTGCCTTAATCTCGGGAATTGTCTAAAATCTTCTTGCTTTCAAGGGTCTTTTGAGTTTGGGGAACAAGAAAAAATCGTAAGAAGCAAGGCCAGTTGAGTAGGGTGGGTGGGTCATAGTGCTTGCATCATATATCATTCAGTGGTAATCAGCTTGTAATAGTGTATGTATTATCTATGATACTGTATTATTCTGATGGTCATTGTGTGTATATGATCTACCACACTGCACTATTCAGCTGATCACAGTGTATGCGTTATCAATCATACTGTGGTATTCAGATGGTCATAGTGTGTATGTGATCTCCATAACTGTACTATTCAGCTGGTCATAGTGTATGTTATCTATCATATTGTACTATTCAGCTGGTCATAGTGTGTTATCTATCATATTGTACTATTCATCTGGCCATAGTGTGCATGTTGTCTATCATATTGCACTATTCAGCTGGTCTTAGTGTATGCATTATCTATCACACTGTAGTATTCAGCTGGTAATAGTTTATACGAAATCTATCATTCCATAGTATTCAGCTGGTCAAAGAGTACGAGTTATCTGTTATACTGTAGTATTCAGATGATCACTGTGTACATGTCACTATCCTATTATAGTATTAAGCTGGTCAAAGTGTATGTGTTACCAATGAAACTATTATTCTGATGGTCATAGTGTATATGTGATCCACCATACTGTGCCATTCAGCTGGTCATTGTGTGCACTATCTATCATACTGTGATATTCAGCTGGTAATAGGGCATACGTTATCTGTCACGCTATGGTATGTGCACGTCTTCTATCATATTGTACTATTCAGCTGGTCATAATGTATACATTATCTATCACACTGTGGTGTTCAGCTGGTTATAGTGTATATGTTATCTATCATACTGTAGTATTCAGCTGGTCAAGTGTACGAGTTATCTATCATACTGCAGTATTCAGCTGGTCATAGTGCATGCGTCATCTATCATACTGTGGTAATCAGCTTGTAATAATGTATGTGTTATCTATGATACTGTATTATTCTGATGGTCATAATGTGTATGTGATCTACCATGCTATGCTCTTCAGCTGATCAAAGTGTACGTTATCTATCATATTGCACTGTTCAGCTGGTCACAGTGTATGCATTATCTGTCATACTGTGGTATTCAGCTTGTTATAATGTGTGTGTTATCTATGATACTGTATTATTCTGATGGTCATAATGTGTATGTGATCTACCATGCTATGCTCTTCAGCTGGTCATAGTGTATATATGTTATCGATAATACTGTACTATTCTAATGATCACTGTGCATATGTCACTATAATATTATAGTATTCATCTGGTCATAGTGCATGCATCATCTATCATACTGTGGTAATCAGCTTGTAAAGTGTGTGTTATCTATGATACTGTATTATTCTGATGGTCACAATGTGTATGTGGTCTCACATACTGTGCTCTTCAGCTGGTCATAGGGTGTGCGTTATCTATCATACTGTGGTAATCAGCTTGTAATAGTGTATGTATTATCTATGATACTGTATTATTCTGATGATCATAGTGTGTACATTATCTACCATACTGTGCTATTCAGCTGGTCGTAGTGTACATTATCTATCACTTTGTACTTTTCAGCTGGTCATAGTGTGCATGTTATCCAACACACTGTAGTATTGAGCTGGCCATAGTGTACATGTTATATATCATTGTTATCTCATGTTACAGCATCCAGCTGGTCATGGTGTGTGTGTTATCTCTAATTTTGTAGTACTGAGCTGGTAATAGTGTACGTGTTTTTCATCACATTGTAGTTCTCAATTGGTTAGTGTATGGGTGTTCTTAACTACTGCTTGTTTCATTCAACAATACAACAACATATTTGATCAGTTCTTTTTTAATTTAATTTTATCATACACAGTATGCAAAATTAATCTTTTACCAGTAAGATAAAAGTTGTTTTTATGTGTTTTACATCTGATAATAAAACAAATATTTACAATTATATCAGCCTAAACCCAAACACCTGCACAGATTTTCATAACTGATTCTGATGTGTTCCACACTAATTAGTCATTTATGAGTGTTTCTTATGATACCACACAGTATGGTGTAATTTATTGTATATTGGCAGTATTAATATTTTTAATATGGGTAATTTATCTTTATTATACAGATCGACTTTTATCTACACATGGATACATTTAGTCTGGTACTTTATAACATTTCATTCATTTTTCAAACATCACAGATATACAATTTTAAAACAATTAACAGCAGTGTACAAAAATCATATTTGTATATATTTTCATCATATAAAGATTAATCAGTCTATTTTTCACTGTTAAACAATATGTATACACCTTATTTCAGTTGTGAAACATTATGTTGTTAGAAGTTTCAAATGAAACGTAGACACATTATTAATACATTTTTTCTAAAACAATGTAGCAAACTTCAAATAACACTGATATTTTACTCTAAGATGAGGAACTTCACTTATATATTTAACATAATTTAAATGAAAAGTGCTTGAAACTGTTTTCTGAAACTAGTCAGATTGGTTGATTAGTTGTTTGGCATTTTATGGTGCGAAGCAACTCAGCTATCTATGATGAACAACTGATAAACATATAAAATTCATAAAAATAAATCATGTTAAAACAAAGTCTAATTTTTGATTAAAAACTTAAGTGGCATTGAAAAGGCCAATGGCTCTTAAAAAACTAAAAATATTTGTAAGTTGAACAGTCTCACCATTGCCACTGATACTGCCCAGCATCAGGAGTTAGTCATGAGACTGTCTAATATGGTTCAGTTGTTAAGTCGTAATGACAGCAAAATGTGGACTATTGTAACATCAGTGTCAACAAACCATACAAAGGTGCATCAATCTCAGATAAAAGAAAATGATGAGTTAAAAAAAACTGTGACCAATGTGTAGTCTAGTTAGGACAACTTCTTCCCTATCCTTTCAAAAACAAGACAGCCAAAGTTCAATAGAGGTTTACATTCGAAAAGCTTGTTTTCATGTTGCTCCCTCCAAGTCAACTGCCAACTGGCACAGAGCCAAGACTTGTATACAGGACCAAAGTCCATATATGGAACAGGCACAGCAGTGATAGTGCCACAGCTGACAAACTTATTTATGGTGTGAGCAACCTGATTCCCACAAATACCAACATGGCATGGGATCCAGAAGAAATGGATAGAAGTTTGTTTGTTTTGGAATTTTGTGCAAAGCTACTCAAGGACTATCTGCACCTGGATAGAAGTAAATGGTAAAGAGAAACTGGCAAGTTAGTTTTGAATATCGGCATGAACAAGGTAAGAACTAATGTGAAGAAATTCCAGGGCCAGTAGGGAGCTAAGTAAGTCGGTATAATTAGTACAATTTGAGTACTGCTTAGGTTCTATGTGATCCAGGGCAAGAGAAATGGAGTACGATCCAGCATTGAACACAGAAACTGTAGAGGGGGGATTCAGTACAACAACCAGACCACAACATGGCAGAGCTCACAGAGTTACCTGTGAAATATAAATGGAAATGGAAGGATGGATTGAAAGATGTTTAGCAAATAGAAGATAGTACTTCTATTCAGGAGTATCTGCTTTTCTCAGATGAATTAAATAAAGGTCACATTCAGGAATTGTAATAAGACATGGTGAGATGGACTGACCAGTGGATACAGCAATGTCATCCAAGAACAGACCCAATTCATCCAACTGTGCATGGATAAAAAGGCCAAAAGAAATATTGGAAGATCATCTGTTCTGAAAAAACATGGTCCAATGTGAAAGGAAAACACAATCCCAGGTAGGACACTGTGATAAGGATCAAAGTTTCAAAGGAAACAGTATAGACAATGGCAAATAGAGGAGGTGCAAAGGAGGCTCATGAGACTGTGTACCAGCTCTGAACTGGGAAAGTGCATAAAGCCCTGGTGCAAATCCAAAGTCCCTGATGATGAATGGGGTCCAGCATCTACAAAGCTGAGATTCTGGCAAAGCCATAGACCAGTGATCTATAGTCTAGTTTTGATTGAATAAAAACATGATACATCTTCAGCACAGAACATTACTTCACTCCCCAAGTAGTGGAAGAGAGGACACAGAGGATGTTCAGTGTTTTTGCACATTTGACTAGTTGCTGTTTGATGTGTGATATAAAGGTCAGCTTAAAGTCAAAAATAAGCCCCATGAATGGCACAACTTCACCAACAGGGTGAATACCCCATTGGCAACAAAAGTGCATACAAACAGTTTATGAGAGAGAGAAGTTAAAACTGTTTGCTGTGGTCCAATCCAGTAAATTATTGAGGGCAAGTCTGTAGCTGCCACTAAGTGTAATTAATGTTCAACAACTGACATGAGATGTGAAAGTTGACAAACACCCTAGTGCAAATTAATTAAAACAAATGGTCATTTTACAATATTTACAGCATGGCAGCTGGTGTAGGCTCACTGGACCTGCTGATTTCCTTTAATAGTCATTTTTTCATTAGCTGTGTTTTGCAGTATAGTCGATCTATTTTTTTGGGATATATGACGAAGTTTTGAGGAATATTATGTCATTCAAAATTGCTTTGGAAGAGCAAGGAAATCAGTCAAAAAACAACTTCTTACAAATTCAATTAACAAAAAACAGTATCAATGGGGTCCGAAATACAAGAACTAGATGCAAGAACAATGGAGGTGTTATTCAGTGATGAAATCATTTCTTCGTACAGAGTCAAAGAAGTCTACACGTTCACAGATCTCCAGGTGAGAAACTTTGAAAATCTCACATCAATAAGTTCATAAAACATCTTTTGAAGATGTTTGAGGGCTTTCAGCTATTATGGCATCAGAGGCTTACATATCATAAGGTATGATGCGAGGACCACAGTACATTAAAGTTTTGCAGAGAAGAGTCATTCCTGAAATGAAAAAGAGATTTCCAGTTGGATCTGGCATTTTTCAACAAGATCTGGCTCCGTGCTACACATCAAAACTTGTGAAGAATTTTATGACTACCTCACAAATAAAGGTGCTGGACTGGCCTAGAAACTCTCTGGACTTAATCCCTTTGAAAATCTTTAGGCAATTTGTAAAGAAAGACTTTGGGGAAAAGATTCTACTACAAAAAATTAGCTAATTGAGGCCATAATTGAGGTGTGGTACCACAATCCAAAGATTAGTAAAGATTGCAGTCAACTTGTGGACTTTATGCAAAGCAGATAAATGATATTCTGAAAAAAAAAGGCAGTCATATCATGTACTAATTTCAGAGTAACTTTTGGATTCTCAGAAGCAAAATGTAAAAATCTGAAAAAGAAACACGTAATTTTCCATTTTGTTTCGATTAATTTGCACAAGGGCATAGATCCAATTTGCAACAGAAAGAGGAAGTTTTTCAGTGATAGCATTTATCTTCATGCTGAAAAGTGCAACACTCAAAACAAGCCCTGAGGGACTCAAAGTTCCTGTAGAAAAGAATGAGAATGTATTGAAATTTTATGAGCTTGGAATTGCCTGTTGATTAAAAATTTTATTATAAAAATGGATAAATGACCACATAACTGATACAAGTGGAAGTTTTGCAAAATGCCATACCTCCATATTGTATCACGAGTCTTTTCAAGGTCAAAGAAGAATGATACAATATATTGTCATTTGAGAGAGGCTTTTCTAATTGACATTTCAAGTCAAATCAGGTGGTCCATGGTGGAGCACTGTTGTCAGAACCCACACTTGGTGGGTGAGAGAAGGTTGTTTTGATTCAAGGAAACAAACAAGATGATTAATAACCATCCTCTCTAAGGTCTTACAAAGACAGCTCATCAAAGCAATTGGATGGTAGTTTGAAGGAATCTTGGGATCCTTCTCAGGTTTAGAGAAAGATAGGACAATAGTCTGGTGCCATGCATCAGAAAAAACATTTTCCTGACAGATGAGGTTGAAAACAACAAGATGGTTAAGAAGGTAAAGGATGAAGCATAAATGCTAGATACCTAGCAAAAGCTTTCCCTGAGAGTACCAGTAATGCTCTGGGCATCAGTTACTTCATGGCCATCAAAAAGAAATATCAAAAGGAAAGTAGAATTATACCATTCACTGACCTTCCAAATCCTGTCCCATAAAACTTTGGAACTGGTGGTAAAAGAGATACTGGTTGGGAATTTAATCCAAGATTCCTTCTGGTTTTGATGTCTTACCTGTGGAGCAAGTTCACAGGCCCATTGAAAAGTGATTCAGTTTGAGAGGCATCCCAGGCCCATTTTTGATCCTTCTGTGCCATGTGGCAGGGAATATTCCACTGCAGACCAGGGTGGTAAGAATCAATCAGTGCTTTTATGCCATCCAGATTAGAATGTGAAGCTCAAAAGTTCCAGTATACAAAAGTGGCCCCTTTTTTCTTATGTGTAAGCAAACTGGTTGTAGAGTCTTGCAATTTTCAAGCATATTTTTTTTTATTGTTTTTCAAGGGAGATTATCTACCTCTATGGATCTTGCTCTGGATCAACTGGACAGGTCTCTGTCATTTGAAAAAGATTTCAACAACCAAGAGCATGAACGAATGATTGTTCTGCATCTTGGGGCTGGAAAAGAAGATAAACCCAAAGAAATGCTCGTATCCTGAACCAAAAGAAGTGGATCTGGAGGTCTGCTGAAATGAATGATAGAGACAGAGATGGGTGTTGACATTGATTCATCAGCTTTTTAAACCATGGAGGTCAAAAGACTTTTCACAAAGTTTGAAAACAATTCTTTTTTAGACATAGAGAGATCCCTTTGCACTTCCACATCCAAGATGGAGTGGTGGCCAGTAACTTTCAAATCTTGGGGTAAGAAATGTTTTAAATCTTTTCAAATTCTTTTTCTCTTTTTCTTCCACCAACCTTGGGCATGAATGAAAATAAGATGGGTGGTAGCCACTACAATTAATAAAGGTTTATTTCACACTCACAGGTTCGTGGTCCTTGCCACCACCATGAATACACATTAAGGAACCACGACACAATGTCTTTGAGTGACCAAACTGCTGAATTAGAAACACCTGAGAGGATTCAAAATATATGGTCTGTACCTTGCAATTAAGATAATCTACCTTGATGACGGCATGTAGATGTGGTGATATAAATGTCAAAATTAGAACATTGGACAGCATAATAATTCCCTCTTTGCAAGTGGACATATGCCTCACCAAAGAACTTCCTTGGGTGAAGAAACCAGCAAGGATCTCTGAATCAGGAATATTCTTCAAATCCCTCTCAACAATAACTCCTTATGATGAATCGAAAGTAGCATGGGGAATAACCTCAATGGATATATCCCCAATGGCCTTCAAATGTTTAGGAGTGGATGTTTCCATCAATACGTCACCTGAATAAAGCTTTTTGATTGACTAAGGAGAGCTAGCAAGTCCCTCTAATCCCTTCTGAATATAAAAGGGAGACATCGGCCCTAAAGTTTTGTTTGATAAAGAATACAAGAAAATGAGTTACAGGTGTTGAAGAAGTTGAAAATTGCTGCTCAGAATCTTCAAGACATAGTCAATTGCCTATAAACTGTTTTTTCACTATTTAATTTGGAGGATCCAGAATTAAAAAATAATGTTTCAGTGCCCACTAACCCCATCCACCATGAAGGTCTATGAGGGAATGCACAACAATGTCAAACACGGACACTGTAGCAATACTAGGGTTTTGTGAACACTATACCCAAACACCAGCATCAGATACAATGTCCACAACACCTGTTGAGAACATCCAACACTGGTACTTGGTTAGCCCTAGCTCAAGTAGACTAGCTGATTGACCCTGTGGGGAGCCACCCCAAGGCCTCCTGTCTACAGGAATTCAAGGCCAAAGTGGTTTATCATAGTTGGACCCATCAATCACTAGGATCCTATTCATCCCTTCATGGGTCGCCATTCAAGGTAAACTCATGAATGGATGTTTAAATCTCAGAGGAGGTAAGCTGAAAGAACAGAACCTTCTCTGGGAGGTACTCTCACCATGTACAGGAATCCACACCGAGAGGAAACTAGTTAGCAGAGGTAAAACAATATTAACTTTTCACCAGAAAACATAATTCCATGAGAATATTAAAGAGAGAGGGAAAGAAAAAAAATCTACATTTACTATAATCATCACTGTTTATAAAACCAATCAGCAGATTTGGAACAAGGTTAACTTTTTGTTGAACAACATAAAATCTACATTTACTATAAACACAATTGTTTACAAAACTAATCATCAGCTTTGGAATGAGGTTAAATTTTTATTAGATAACTAGTATTAACTTTCTGGCCATGTTAAACAGAACAAAAAGTGAAAGTAAAATTTAAAAAATATTATTAAAGAGGTCTGGGCAAATACAGTACATCTCCGTAACGTAATCCCAATATGGCCAACTTGGATATCAGAAGAACTAGAAACAGTTTGCATCACTTCTTGGGACCTGCAAGAAAATATCTTTGTAGCAAATCCCATGTAAATTGGTCAAAATATAGTGAAGTAATTGTCAAACCTAAATTATACTTTTTGTGGCATCTTTAATCCTATATTTACAAAAGATAAACTCACTATTTTTATTTTTGTTCATCGGTAATACCCATGGGAAAGTTTTTTGTACCATATCTCGTGTAAATTAGTCAAAATATGGCCAAGTAATTAGCAAAAAACCTCAAAATTATGATTTTTTTTTGTATGATCTGTTCCTCCTCCCCCAAAGACTTAAAATAAGTAAACTTGTTTTATTTCAACGTGGTGGGCACATTAAAATTTGTATTTGTGCCAATTTTCATCTTAATTACAGGAGCTAAAATATATATTTTTCACTTGTTTTACCTCTCACCTTTATAATTCTAAAAAAGACCTAAATCAAAAAAATGAAAAAGTATCATGACATACTGGACCAATGCACAACTCAACCAAGTTTCAAGTCAGTCTTCTGAGAAATGAAGTGGCAGTTGACTGAAAAGTGTTTGGAAGAAAGAAATATGAAAACAGCATGTCTCTCATGAGAGACATAATAATTTGAAGATAATCAGATTATTAGAAATAACGTTAACTTTTTACTAGAAAACTATATTGAAAACATTAAAGTCTCTTCATGATGATACGATACAAGTAAATATACTACACTCACTTGTGTGGTCTTCCATATCATCAGGTTTATCTCTGTCTAAGGCCAAGGCTTCAATATTACGCCAATGTTTCTGAATAGCTGTAAAAAAAAAGGTAGCAATCTATGGTTGTATTCTCCAGTTTGAGATTGGATACACTTATCTAAGAAAATTACAATATAGAGCTAAAAACCTTTAAACAGATAAAGTTGTGGAAAATTTCCCCAAAAGAGACATTTCTGGAGCTGGAAACCAACTGAGCTAACTTAAAGAAAATCTCTTGTAATGGAACTTTAAATGAAGAGAATGATCACAATAATATATATTTTGAATTTTTTTAAAAAAGATTATAAGAAGAAAGCATTTGACTTTTGAAAAAATATATACATAGTATATTCAATTGACTGTCTTTCTTCAATTGGCTTTGGGTTATGGAAAAGCTGCTATTAACCAATACTGATAACTAGGAAACCTAACCCTAACATATGTCTGTATGATTTGCAAGAAACATTTATAATTATACAAAACATAAATCTGTATATAATCTAAAAAATACATAAAATTTTCTCAACCCAAACTAGCCATTTTTACATATATAGTGAGGATACACTATATCGGATTTATATTAGAGACAGTGTATCCCTATAGTGTGTGTTCTGGTAACTTCATTAATTTTGCTTATGCAATGTTATATTTTTGTAAAGACTTGTTTTAAATTTGTTCAGTTCTCCACTTATGAACAAGAAAATTCAAAGTTTTTTTAAAAAGTATTTAAGCCTAATTTAGTAACGATATTTTTGAGTTCATATTCTGTATTTTTCCTTCTTTTTATTTCAACTTTCACAGACAAGGTTGAACATTTCTCTGCCATTAACAAATACAATTGGCCTTTTTTTTTTTTTTACGCAGACCAGGTCAAATAGTTCAACTTCATTTAAACTAACGAAGTTCAAATATTTCACTGTCACATTTTTCTTAACGTTTTTATTAGGTGTAAATGAATAAAATCACAATTTGGACAACATGATCCTACATTTCTGCATAATTCACAGTTAAGCCAACATATGACTTTAGATGCAAGGTATTTATAGGTGTCTTGGTTTACCTTTCGGGTAATAACTACAGAAAATAAAACGAACTTGAAGCAAGAGAGAAGACTGAATATAATGCTAAAAAAAAAAGCAAAACCAGTGGTTTGTAAAAGATGTTTCTGAATAACAGAAAAGGGAGTTAAATTATTTATCTTAAGTTGAAAAGACTATTCTAAATTGAGAGCATATTATGTGAAGGAAAAATGTCATTATTCTCAATGTACTGTTGCCACTTGCATAACTGAAAGAAAGGAGGACATTCCTCCAGGCATTTCTGACCTGAGATGCATCATTTTTGCTAACAATAAGATATAAGATCAAAACTTGGTCTCCAACAACATTCCTCAAAAGAAAGCTTAAAAACATTCAAGAGGTAGATATGCCCAGACCATGCTGGCATATGAAAATAAACAAGTAGTTTACTAGGTACAATACAGATACATGAAAGTCCACCAGCTCTCCCAACGTACAACTATTTGATAAATTTTGGAAATTTCAGTGAACTAAACAGTTTACCTTTCTAAACTATGAGAGAAAATATAGTCTTTTCAAAGAAATGTGCACTATCTTCAAATTAAATTTGGTACTATTACAGTAGTGTAGATTTTTAAAAACTTGTAATTTACTTTACGCTGGATTGTGCAGTTACACATTTTTAATATTCATTTAATTAGCTTAGATATGCTGCAATATCCTTTAACAAAGGCACTCAGTTACTATATTAGAATAGAATTACTGACAATGATATTACTATAAACTAATAAAATCAGATGCAATGCTTTTTAACCACTATTATACATCAGACCAACAAATGTTAGTTATCAATTATTTACTTAAATACAAAATGGGAAAATAATGCATACACAGTGTAAAATGGTCCTCAAAATCTCATTGGACACTTAATAATTTTAAAGATGCACCAAACTGAAACTAAAAACACTGTGAAAATTGTTTTATACAAAATAAACATTTTTGGTTTAAAAAGTGAAAGTACTCTGCACATCAATCAAGTAGTAGCAGGCTTAAGGCAGGAATACGGCAGATTTTTAATACATGAAGTTAATAAGTGTTCTGAAAGTACATAAATCCAAAAATTTTAGTACAGTTTTTAGTTAACTGTTTAAGATAAGGGAGAAATAAGGTAACTTTCCAAGTATCACTTTTGTTTTCTAACACTGCAGAAGTTTTCAATTTTATGTATTGTTTTTCATTGTGAAAAAATTCAGGTTCCCAAGTTGTTTATAATATTTGTGAAGGGAAGCACATTATGCTTGGAGACTTGTATACATAAGACAAAAATTTGTAAGCATAATGAAATATTTTAATACAAACATATTTTGACACAGCACTAGTTTGCTTCCTTCAGGTATGATGGAAGTCCAAATTGAAGTTTATGCAAAGACCAAAAACGTCTCTTGGGAATATGGGTGAAAGAATGTAATAACCTGGTGTTATCATATGATGACAATAAATTGTGAAAGTTATTACCTAAAGGAAGATCAGAGGAAGGGAAACTGGGTTGGATAAACTTTGTAAAAAATTGTTAATGTCACCTGTTTTCATAATTTCATCACTTTGAAGATTATCTTGTTATATTTTACATTTTGGTTGGCATAATAGGGATATTTTCTTGCAAATAATCCTAGGACTAGTTTCAAATTGATGACATGTCATGGCAGATTTTTAAAAATCCCCTCTAAGCAAATGACTTGTGCTCTTTTTGTTTCATTCTAAAAGAGAGCTTGTGCAATATATTTATTACCACATTTATATTCTATGTTATACATACCTTGTTTTAAGGTGGGTAATAAAACAGTTATGTTAAGGGTTGAATACAATTTTTACTTCAGGTTTTTAGTTGTTAAATAAGTGGTTATTTCAGTAGAGATTTCAGAAGCAAAAGAAAATTAGACAAACTTGTTATGATTTATATTACCTAATAAGGAAAAGGATGGGATTAATGCAGAATTTTGTTATTTTTTACTTTGATAAAAATTCTGTTTGTGATACCTGGGCTGAAACCCTTAGACACAACAATATTTTTGAAGTAATTAAGTTAAATTTGAAAGTCCATATTGTGAGTACATAATTTTATTAGATGGTTTATGAGAGTTCAGCACACAGAAATTCTTTGTGGTAAAGTAGGTGAAGTAAGTGTTGTTGACACAGTAGTCAGTTAGGCTGTAAGATGGTTTATATAATTAGGATCAAGGTTAGTTCATTTCAGTTTGGCTTTCAAACAGATTAGGGTCTGTTCTGCAAGTACAGAAAAGAAGGGATTTTATGTCAAAAGATAATAAAATGTATCCTTTCTAGGTTTTGTTTTTCTTGTATTGTTTGCAAAATCTTCAGAATTTTGGAAGGAGAGAAAGTTAGTAAATTTTTAAAATAACAATCTAGCAATATTTTGTACAGGCGAGTTTATTCTAGATCATTATGGTGTATTCTTTTATTTTTGGAAAATCATAGATATAGGGGGAGGGTAATGGTTGATGGGTATAAATTTTTTTTTTTTTTTTATTAGATGTGAGAATGCTGGTAAAAACTTTACTAGTAGGGTCATTTCTTAGTAACATATATGAGCCATCATTTAGTAGTGTTGATTCCTTGTCTGTAATGGGATTTATCAATGACTATCACATAGATACCTTTGTCTTCTTTAGTTATATGTATTTTACTGTTAGACTGTTAGTTTTAAGCTTATTCTCCTTACATTTTGATAGGGTAGAAAATACACTGGTGGTAATTTTTATCACCTTGATTAGAGTTTAAGGTTGTTAATGTTAATTTCAGTGGCACATATTTGTTCAGTTGGTATAGAACTATGCTTAACAGCAAAATTTAAACCAAATTTTGAGATACACATTTGCTCACTACTTAATGGTTCCCTCAAAAGGTTTACAACAGATGGCAGAAGTGTTAATGCTGATTGTTTACTTCTCTTTTCTGCTTTTCTTTTTTAAACATTTCTTGATTTCTCTCCCCTCCTGTAGTTTTTAAACAGAAGATTAACCAGGAAAACCATACATAAATAAGTTCATACATGCAGCTCCACATATAGCATGCTTAAATTCTAAAAACATTCTTAAGTATAAGACACATTTTTTTGTGTGTTTACTTGCATACATAACATGTTTGAATTTTAAAAGTAGTCTTAACTACAAGATACAACTTACCTTGAAAATCACACTAAAATATTGAACTTAAAAAGTAAGCAACAAACACTTACTACATTACTACAAAGAACTCAAGTTAAGTTACACATTGTCATTATTACTTCAATTATTCAAATTCATAACGCTATATACTGTGGCAGTTCTAAATCACTCACAATATGATTGTAAAACCTGAATATTACAGTACAGTCTCACAATTTGAGAAACACAATATATCCAACAATGGAAAAAGTATTACATTACATACTTAATTGAAATATGAGAGTATGCGTTGCTGCTATCTACTTAACACTGTTCACATCCACAAATCTGACTAACATTTAAACACTAAAATCTTTAAAATGTCAGTGTTATCACACAAACATTTAATACATATTTTAGTCAAAGTAAAATCATTTTTATTGCTCTGTTTGGCTAATTTCTACACAATTTATCTTTTGTCTGACTTTCATTAATGTGATACATTCTTCACACACACATCCTAACATCACTTGATAACTTATATACATACTGATTTATCATGTATGTGCTTCTCAAATTTGAGCTTCAGACATTTGTGGAAAATAAATTGTAACATTTTAACATTAATACTTTTTAATATCTGTAACACTGATCTTAAATAACGTTATTACTATTTTAGTTACAAGTTCATTAAGAATTTTCTTATTAAATTTACAGAAATTTAAAATCCCAAGTTTCTATTTTATTTTTCAGCTCTGATAAGTAATGTGTTGAATGTTAGTTGTTCATTACAGTGTAATATCATATTTTATTACTTTTAAAATCACACCAAAAATCTATTTGAGCAGCAATTTAGAATACTTTGTATTTTATAATTGAGAATATAGCAAGTCACATTTTTCAGTACTTAACAAGTTTATTCTTTAATAAAAACACTTTGCCACAACTCACTTCCTCTAGGATAACATTTGCAAACTTTCAAACAACTTACCTAATGAAACATCTAAGAAGTAAAAAATATAATGGATGTAAAACTGCCAATAAATATTGGAGTAACTGAATAATGGACTGATTTTTGCCAGAACCATTCGTCACATAACTTCAGCATGAAGAAGTTAAAAACACAGCATTAAAAATATGGTATGTATTAAATAGACATACACATGAGATCTGATCGTGTTAAACAGAACTATCTCTGAGGGGTTTATCATTTTAACACCTGCTGCAGGAGTCAGCCAGGCATATTGATGTGGATTCATAAAATGAGGCATTTCAGAAAGGGTTGAGTCATTCTGATTGGACAAAAAGAAGATATTTGGTACTGTTTTTGAGGTCCAGGTTGCTGGACAGGACTTGTTACTGGACCCAAGACCACAAGAGCCAATAAAGAGAAGTTAACTTGTGAATGTAAAACAAAACTATGTTGCAATGACACATGCTTGAGATATTCTAAATGTAGTTGTGTATGTGATGATTTAAGTGTAACAATTAGAGTAAACAATGTGTCCAGGTGAGATAAGGAAAAACAATTATTTGAAAATATCTTAATAAATTTGACATATTACTGAATTTGTCAACTAGTTACTACACTGATGGTAAGACATGAAACAACAAGCACAACAGTACTGTTATGTTCCCCCCAAAAAATTACAACCATATTTAATAAATCATCAGTTTAAATATTTTATGAAACTAACACCATGGTGAAACCCAAAAATCCAGTGTGAAAGCAGATGCGCGATACAAGATTTCTGTAGTAATTCTCACATTAAAAATTGCATTTTTTCAATGAAGAGTAAATATATGAAGGATAATATAATGTCAAGTGTGGTACCACTACAGCGTAATCCATATAGATTTAATCACTTCATATTTCTATTAATATTTAGTATTTATTTTCATTTTAGAAGTTGCACCAAGCCTTATCTTTTGAGACATGTTAAAATAACTCTAAATCATCTGTTTCTGACAAAATCCCCTCCATCAATCATCTTACACTTTGGTAGTACAAGATGGTGGGCTGACTTGTGCAACACGAATTAAGAGTATTGTGGAACAAACACTGGCAATTTTCGCATAAACAACCAGTAATAATTTAAACAATACATTTAGATACACTATGAAATATTTACCAACAATAAATATATTTCTGTGAGCTTACACAGACAATTTAATCTTCAGGTTTAATAGTATAATTTTACCCACATATCATATGTATCAAAACAGAAGTAACAATAACAATTACAGCAACTTTAAATGACATTTTACATATATTATTAATATTAGACATTGTTTTAACTGTAGTATGTTTTTTATTAAATAGAATGATATTTTTGTGATTTTTTTCATGCAAACTCAAACTTATTGCAAGATTTTAAATTCCTATCTTGCAGAGAAACTTTCAGTGCAAGTATTTAAAATGAAGAAAATATACACTAAACTCAGCATAGTTTTTAATTTTTTTTGAAAACTTCTGAGCTGAGCAGTTTTGTGTATTACCTGGATTGTCAAAGTTTTCAGGATGGTATCTAAACTTCAGTTTTTTGATAATTTCCTTAGCTTTATCAATCATAAGCTCAGAGGGTTCTTGTTTACTTTTCAAGTTCAGCTTTCGGAGATCCTCTGAAAATGGAAGAAATACCAGCTGAAACCCTGGTGGTATGTCTTGGACTCCTACTTCATCTTTCTCTTCTTTCTGTCACAAAATAATTGTTAAAATTACAAAAAGCCAATGAATTATCTTCAACAAGAGCATAAAAATTCCAACGTTTTTGTAAGACAACATTACCCACTTGTATGGGTCTAAAATATCCAGAAAATACTTATTTGTCAGTCTTCTGACACAAGCATGTCAACTTTGGGCATATCAGTCATTTGTCTACTGAAGATACACAAAATATTTTGAAAGCCAAAATTTTACTAACAATGATGTTATTTAACAATATACTACTCTGTGGCCTCACTACAATATGCTCCAAAGAGACAAATATCATGAGACCATGTTATAAGCGAGACCACACTATGGTGACATCCTTTCAAAAACACCAAGCCAATATAATTGGCTAAAACCCTTAATTATTTATGAGGCTGCCATCTCCTTGGTTGTCTCTAATTCTAACTACATTAGATTATTAAAAATAAATTATCAAAACAACAATAAATATGAACTCATAATCCAGTAGTTAATAAATAACAGTGTTTTGAATATTGAATATCATATTTGTTTAAAATCATATTTTTACATAAAGTGCAGCATAAAATGAGAAAGTTTGACAGTAAAGTTTCATTTGGCAATAAGTATTATATGACAGAAGTTAGCCATTTGTGATGGATTTATATTTTAACATTTTGTGAAAAAGAATGTGTTTTGAAAGAATAAATTTAAATGTAAATTTTGGGGTCTAAGAAGGACTTGCATTATTCCAAGTTCTGTGCTATAGTGAACTTAGAACTTGTGTTATATCAATTTTTGTGCTGTAGTGAGCTGCTTTATAGTGGGCTTTCAGTGCATCAGATTTTTGTTTTATGTTTATTTTTTGCAATAATAAGGAAAACAGAACAATAATAGATTCAAATAGTTAACATTATTCAAAAGGAACAGACCATTTCTAACATTTTTAGTGAATGCACGAATGATCAAGGTATTTAAACAAAAACAAACATAAGTAAATCAGAAGTACAATTTGACATTCATAACATTAAGGAGCTGTCCCAACATTAAAATGTCAGACTATACTTGCAGAGATTAAAACTAGATAAGAAAAAATAAAATGCATTTATTATGTCGTTGGGAAAATGGTGAGAAAGTTTGTTCACTTTGACAATACAAAGTTGGACGAGACATTGAATTAAAAAAACAACAACAGATAAGTAAGGACCTAAACAGATCATCAGACAAACTGCACATCTTAATACAAGTTTAAAATATCATACCTGTGGAACTAAGGCCACCAATCTTGGAGGTGTGTTCTTTCGTGGAATGTATCGGCAGATGATCACCTTCTCTCGTTCTAAACAACATTGCAGTAAAGATGAAAATAATCTTGTACTACCAGATATGCTTTTCTCATCAGGATAAATAAACTGGCCTGGTCGGATATGGTGATGAAACTTTAACGACGATTTTGGCTTGAAGCCAATCAACATCAGTCCTTTAAATGATACAAGACAGATAACATTAACATATCAATAATAAACACAGCTTTAACACATTAACTACAGCTTTACACAAACTGATATGCCACATTACATACAAGTTTAAAGTTTCAATTAAGTTTTCAGGACTTAATAATTCATAAGATAGCTTATTCTTTAGAATTTGATTAACTCTGACTACAGGTAGGTGCATTGCACCTACCACATGATAACAAAAGTAATCATGATAAAAGTTACACTATAGCTTTTGATAATGTATGTGCATCTTCATGAAATTTTGCAGACTATCGATAGACACTGCAAGGCCTTTTCACAAATTAACAGATATTTTAATTAAAGATTTACTTATGAAAGTTTTCGGAATGTGGGCTGGAAGTTTAAAGATTTACTTATGAATGTTTTTGGAATGTGGGCTGGAAGTGCAAAGTAATTTTAAGATCAAAAATCTTTCTTTTGTCTAAAAATTGCCAATTTTCATTTACCTAATTTACACAACTCCTAAATAAACATCTAGGAAGATTAAACTACTAATGTAATTTTACACAATACCAAGAGTCTTTTACAAAACATGAAGGCAGAGATGTTGAATTTCACAATATAAATATTTTAAAACTTAATGAAAATTACATATTAGCTATCACTGGAAATTAGTGTGAGCAACACATAATAATGTAGCAGAACATGTATAAAATGAATTTTTAATTGCTCAGTCACATTGTTTATATTACCACACAACATAGCAACAATGACTGTGAATTTACATTTAATTATTTTGTTAACAAGTGTAATAAGAACTCCAACCTAGCATGTACAGTTGAGCAAAAATATAATGAAGCTTCAGGAATGACTAAAGATTTTTTATTTCAGGCACAATTAGTTGTCGCTATTTTGATCATTAATTGGTAAATAATAAGTGCAGTAAGACCAGCATCTTATTTTTACATAAATTTATAATAAAGTTACTGGAAAGTGTTTGTTTTGTGAATTTCATGCAAAGCTATATGAGGACCATCTATGCTAACCATCCCAAATTCAGCAGTGTAAGACCAGAGGGAAGGCAGCTAGTTATCACCACCCACTGCCAACTCTTGGGCCACTTTTTACCAACGAATAGTGGGATTGACCGTCACATTATAATGCTCTCATGGCCAAAAGAGCAAACATGTTTGGAGTGACAAGGATTCAAACACACAACCTTTAGATCACACGTCGAGTGCCTTAAATACCTGGCGAGGCCAGGCCTACTGTAAAGGGAATGTAAATGTATTACATTACAGTTTAGATTTTCAATTCCTTATGCAGTACATATCGAAATAGTTATGGTGTATAAACTTACATCAGTGTACAGCACAGATAGCCTCTAGGATGAGTACTTTGCATATTTATGCTATTTTGATTGCCATTGGTGCAAAATAACCATTTGACTGCATACTAGTTCTTGAAAAAAAAAGTATACAATCTAATTTTTATGTGCCACCCTTTAAATTAAATGATGTAACAATAAATCATGATCATAACCAAAACAGTCTGAACAGTAATTAGCTTATTTGGATACACAAAGGAATGTGACTGGCTGCATTACGACATCATTTCATTTTGCAACAGATTTCGTTCCATTGATGTTATGGAATATTGATGACTGAAAATGGTGGGAAAAAATGAAAGGTCCAAAGATGGTCAAGAAGTAGTTAATTTTCCAAAAATTACCAATTTCCCCATCCAGTGATGCAAAAACAGAAATGAAGAAAAATGGCACAGAGAAGATGACTGCAACGCAAGTTTTTTCAGTGAATGAGTTGATATCCACACTATTAACAAAAATGAAACAAATTACAATGACTGAATTTATTGTTTCTTCAAGCAAACAAGTTATTTGATCAAGCTATGCTTTTATGACTCATGACTGATACTGACTTCATTACGTGGATGACCACTTTCTGAAAATCAATGGGAGATTCAGCCCACTTGAGAAAAATCTCAGAAGTCACAATAAGTATATTTGTGAAGACAATGTTAACAAAACATACATGAAATACATTTCATCAACAGAAAACAAGTTTTACTATTATTTCATGTGAAGAAATCTTCAAACCTTCATTAAAGTGATTTATTATTACTGGTCTGTTTGAGTGTTGATATATAATTTATACATGCCCACATTAACACTGTACAGACACAAAAGTAATAACTATTCCCAGTTATTTCCATATGCTTAAAAAGTGTTGATTATTTATAAGAAAATATACTGAATATCACAAAAGAAATTAATTTTTCCTATTTTGAGACTGTTAATGTTCATTGTAATTATGAAAATTTTACATTTTCCTCATGGACAGCTAATTGTTTTCTTACCAAATAGTTGTTATAGCTATGACTTTGATATACACACTTGTTGCAAAAGTTTTAAACTGTGTGAATTTTAACCATCAACTACAACACACTTGAGGACTTATGGTAATTGGTTCAGCTCTAAATCCAAAACTCAACCATTGAAAGCCAACATACATGAAGGAGTAGGATGAGAGATCCCAATCGAAAGGGTGAAATGCATTTATGAGATCACACTACATGTACGAGGGCATCACGTTGATTGATTCAGCTTTAAATTCAAAATTAAACTGTTGTGAACTGATTTTTGTGCAGTGGGCAGGATGAGGAATCCCAATCATAATGACACAGCATGCTAAAGCTTCATTTGTTCAAAAAAATTTATGCAGCAGTGAAGTACCCATTTTCTACAGCAGTAGAAAACCACAGCCCTACTCCAAACTGGTTGGTTGAGTGGTTTGGTGCTTTATGACACAAAGCAACAAGGCTATCTGCACCAAACATATGGTAAAAAGTTTATATTAAAGTATTAAAATTCATAAGAAGAAATTAAGGTGAAACAAATTACAGTTTAATTTAAAAATTAAAAATATAAATAGCATAAAATCTAATTTTTACATCTAGTCCACAGCAGTAAGAGAAAAACTACAGTAACACAAGTTGTAAAGGACTTTCTGTTGCATAATTGTAATTATCATAATTCGCCAGGATGACTAACGAGTAGTTCAAACAGTAGCGTTAGTCACCAGAAGTTAGCCTTTCCTGTCCTAATGTCGAGTTATTTAATGTTCTGGCCATTGTCCAATGTCAAATTGAATGAGAGAGATTAAAACTGTAAAAAAGGAATCACAATTAAAAAGGTGTAATGAATAAATATGCAACATTTAAATGAGATTAAAAAGATTAATGGCCATTAAAAAATTAAAAACGTTATCAAGATGGACAGAGTGATCATCACCAATAACTCTGTCCAATGTTATAGATTGACCCTAGGAAAAAATATGTTTAAAATATTGCTGTTGTTGAGAATTGTAACAATGGCAAGAAAGTAAAACGTGGCTGATAGTGATTTGAGTGTTACACAAATTACACATTGGTGCATCAGTTCCAGATAAAAGAAAATGATGAGTTAAAAAACTGTGATTAATGCGTAGCCTAGTGAGAAAAACTTCCTCCTTCCAAACTTTACAGAAGCTAGATGAACAAACTCCAATTTTGGGTTTGATTTGAAAAAGTTTGTTGTCGCATTGCTCACTCCAAGTGGACTGCCAGCTGGCACAGAGCCGAGCCTTGAAGACAAGACCATAGTCCATGTACGGAATAGGTACAGGGGTGATGGTGCTGGAGCAGATAGATTTAGCTGCCATGTCTGCAAGCTCATTCCCGTGAATACCAACATGGCCTGGTATCCAGAAAAATTGGATTGAAGTAGCTGTTAATGAGAAATGGGCCAGTCGGTTTTGAATATCAGCAAGAACAGGATGTGAGGCAATGTGTAGCGATTCCAAGGCCAGTATAGAACTAAGTGAATCAGTATAAATAGTGCAGTTGGAGTACTGCTCAGCTGCAATATGATCCAGAGCAAGAGATATGGCATACAGTTTAGCAACGAACACAGAAGCTGAAGAGGGGATTCTGCATGCAACTACTGAACCACAGCAAACCATAGCAGAGCCCACTGAATTACCTGATTTGGAACCATCTGTATAAATGGGAACTGAATGATTGTTTGAAAGATATTCATTGAATAAAAGATGGTACTTCCAATCTGGAGTATCTGCTTTTTTTAGGTGACTGAAAGAAAGATCACATTTGGGGCATGAAATAAGCCATGGTGGGATGAGCTGACCTGTGGAATCTGCAATGTTATCCAAGGACAGACCCAATTCATCCAATTGAGCCCGGATGCTAAGGCCAAACAGAGTAATGACATATCGTCTGTTCAGTAAAAGTACTGCCCACTGAGGAAGGAAAACACATTCCCAGGTGGGATGCTTTGGTAAGGAATGATGTTTCAAAGTATATTGTAAAGATAATTGCAAACACTGAAGGTGTAGAGAAGGTTCATGAGATTCAACATATAAGCTATGAACTGGAGAGGTACAGAAAGCACCAGTGCAGAGTCGAAGTCCTTGGTGATGAATGGGGTCCAGCATCTTTGAGGCCGAGGGTCTGGCAGAGCCATAGACTACTGATCCATAGTCGAGTTTCGATCTAATAAGAGCACGATATATCTTTAACATTGAACAGCAATCTGCCCCCCAACTGGTAGAAGAGAGGACACGGAGGATGTTCAGTGCTCTTGTGCATTTGACCCAAAGCTGCTTTAAGTGTGGAATAAAGGTCAGTTTACGATCAAAGATAAGCCCTAAGAACTTGGTCTCCGGGACCACTGGCAGCAAAACTTTGCTGATATGAAGTTCAGGATCAGGGTGAATACCTCATCGATGGCAAAAGTGCATGCATACAGTTTTAGAGAGACAAATTAAAGCCGTTTGCCAGAGTCCATCCACTTCCATACACAATTGAGGGCAGTTTGTGGTTGCTGCTCAATATATCTCATGTTTGATGACTGACATGAGATATGAAAGTCGTCGACATACAGCCCATTTGCAACAGTGAGAGGGAGATGTTCAGTGATGGCATTTATCTTTATACTGAAGAGTGTGACACTCAATATATAGCCTTGAGGGACACCAAGTTCCTGTACAAAAGAACAGGAAAGTGTCGAACCCACATGAACTTGGAATCTCTTGTCCATTGAAAATTTTTTTAATAAACATGGGTAGATGGCCACGTAACCCATATGTATGGAGGTCTCGCAAAACTCCATACCTCCATGTTGTGTTGTAAGCCTTCTCTATGTCAAAGAATATTGATACAAGATGTTGGCGGACAATTATAGTCAAAGAAACAGTCAGTTTGAAATGAAAGAGGTGATCACTCTGCCCAAGTCTTGATGGCCAGGAAGGTGGAGGAAGAAGCAGAAGTGCTAGATACCCAGCAAAAGCTTACACCAAGAATGTTAGCAATGCTCCGGACATCAGTCACCTCCTGACCATCAGAGAGTAAGATTGAGAGGGAGACAGAATTGTAGTGTCCATTAACCTTTCAAATCCTGTCCCATATGATCTTGGAAATGGTAGTTGAAGATATGCTGGTTGTGAACTTAATCCAAGATTCCTTCTGGCTTTGAAGGAATTACCCTTCTTACCCATCTAGAATGTGCACGGGCCCGTTTGAAAGTAACACAGTATGAAAGTGTGGGATATCTACAAAAAGTATCCCAGGCCCATTTTTGAGCCTACCGTGCTAAGTGGCAAGCAGAATTCCACCATGGACGATGATATCGTGGAAAACGTGTCGAGGCTTAAGGAATACACTGAACAGCTGCTTGTACAATACAGTTAGTTATTGCTGCTACACAGTCGTCTATTGATGGCTGATTTACGATGGTTTATCTGAATGAGAAAGTAGTACAAGAAAATGAGGTACAGGTGTTAGAGATGTTGAAGATTGCTGCTCAGAATCTTCAAGATGTGGTCGTTTACCTGTTGACTGTTTTTCATTATTTTATTTAAGTTTTTATTTGGAGGATGCACAATAAAAAAGAGAATATCTTGGTGCCCACTGACCCCACCCACCATGGAGCCCAACAATGTTAAACAAAGACACAGCAGTAACACCAGGCTGTTGTGAGCACTATACCTGGACACCAACATCAGATACAATGTCCACAACACCTGTTGAGAATACTGAACACTGAAACTTGGTTGACCCTAGCTCGAGTGGTCCAGCCGACTAACCCAAGAGGGGCCACCCTATCTTTTGGATTTCAAGGCCAAAGTGGTATGTTAGGGTTGGACCTCTCAACCATCAGGATCCTCTCCTCCCCTTCACTGGTTGCCACTCACAGCAAACACGAGTAGATGTTTAGATCCCAGAGGAGGTAACTAGAAAGAACAGAACCTTCCCTAGGAGGTACCCTCACAACATACAGGAATCTGCACCAAGGGGACTCCAAACTGAATGGAGTCATTATCATTTGTGTTGTATGTCTATCTCATCCATGACACTTCCACTTTTCACCCACCCCCCCAAGTGGCAATGGAAAGTGTTAAGCAATCTCTTGAAGGATGTACAGAGAGATAGTGCAATGGGTGACCACAAAAACCCTTTACTGAAAAGCACACCAAACTACATGAATCAAGGGATGTGTAGAAGGAAAAACTTCTGGCATACAAAAATCCTCTTTGCAAACAGATGACAGCACTGAATGAAAATTGTTATATATGTGAGTAGAACCTTGCCAGAAATTCAATTTTGATCATTTTCAGAGAATAAAAGCAATATTTCTAAACATCTGAAAATATTTTCTTTTTTGGTTTGTGTCACTAAAATCTTCTTGAACAATGATAAAATATGTTTTATTGAACATATTCTTAAGTAAAAAGTAGCCATTTGGAACATCTTAAAGCCCTTGAGTTTCCACTGTAATTCCCAAACATCTACACCTTTTTCTCTCACCCTGGTACATAGCCAGTCTTCTGTTGCACCACAATCTTCAAATTTATTCAAAGCCTCTGGTCAAAAAGGGTAAGACAATATACACTAATGAATCACTCACAATTGGGTACTGTTCATAAACAAAAGAAAAGATACTGGAAAACAAAGTAATCAGTTAATCTTTAAAATCTCAGAAAGGAAGTTCACTATCACTTTTCCTCAAATAACAAGTCTTATTATATATTATTGTAAACAATAATAATATTGTATATTCACTTTTGACATATTACTCTAAAGTCTAATTGTATTCACTACAATAATAGATCGATTTGTTAAAAAAGACCAACTAGTATATGAAAATCTTTGCATCTACTGACATTCATACTTACCTGGATCGTCAAAATGTTTTATCTGATTAATATCATCTATCTCCATAAAAATTTTCTTGCCACCATATTCTTGGTACTTTTTCATATCAGATGGCATTAGTATTTCGCCATTATCCTACAAAAGACAAAAAAATTGTTTAAAATGTGTCCTTTTACTTTTTTATTGATACTAAATTAGAATGTGCACCTAGCACAAAAATTACGTTTTTATCTTTCTGTTCGAGAAGCCAAATGAAAAACTGCAAAAGAAATGTTTGTTGAATTTTCCAAAAAGATTCTCAAAAGCTATTCTGCATTAGCCAGCTCTAAAGAGAAGGCAACTAGTCAACCTATCAGCCACAAATTCTTGAGCTACTTTTTACTGATGAACAAGAGGAGTAACTATTACATTATTGCTCCCATACAGATGAAATAGACAAAAGTTTATGCCACAGATTTTGATTCTGGCTACCTAACCAACAGGCAATTCCAGCTCAGTAGCAGTAGGACATGAATGCTTATTTTTTGAATACAAGTATTTATAATGTTTTTGTCTTTTAACACAAACACTTACACCCTTGTGCAAATTAATTGAAACAAACGATCATTTTACAATATTTTCAGCATGGTGGCAGGGTGTAGGCTCGCTGGACCTGCTGATTTCCTTTAATAGTCATTTTTTCACACAGACGACATCATTAGCTGTGTTTTGCAGTACAGTTGATCTATTTTTGGGATATATGATAAAATTTTGAAGAACATTACATCATTTGAAATTGTGTTAGAAGGGCAAGAAGACCAGTCAAAAAACAACTTCTTACCAACTCGGTGGAAAAAAAAATGGCATCAATAGGGTCTGAAATACAAGAACTGGACACACAAACAATGGAGGAAAGTGTTATTCAGTGATGAGACTCATTTCTTCGTACAGGGTCAAAAAAGTCTGCATGTTCGCAGATCTCTCGGTGTGAAACTAAGAATCTCACGTCAATCAGTTAGTAAAACATCCCTTGAAGAATATGTTTTGGGGCTTTTTCAGCTTATATGGCATCGGAGGCTTATATCGTAGAAGGTATGATGTGAGGACCACAATACATCAAATTTTTGAAAAAGATTTCCAGATGGATTTGGCATTTTTCAGCAAGATCTGGGTCATTGCCACACATCGAAATTTGTGAAGAATTTTATAACTATAATGCAAATAAAGGTGCTGGACTGGTCTGTGTAAAGAAAGACTTCAGGAAAAAGACTGTACTACGAAAGAGAAGCTGATTGAGGTGTGGTACCGGGATCCAAAAATTAGTATAAATTGCAGTCAACCCGTGGACTCGATGCCAAAGCGGATTAATGATCTTCTGAAAAATAAAGGTAGTCATATCGTATGTTAATTTGAGAGTAATTTTTGGATTCTCAGAAATAAAATGCAAAAAAATCGTAATTTTCTCTTTTGTTTCAATTAATTTGCACAAGGGTGTAATCTTCAAGTCCATGATTCAAATATTCCAACAAAAAAACAATAACTTATCAAAAGAAAATATTCAATATTACATTGATATTCTGTAACTCACAGAAAAAAAGAGCTTCAAATTATTAGGGCTTTATAAAACTTATTTCTGCAATCTTGAACAATGGTAAAAATATCACTTTCATTTGAACAGACTTTCAAGTGAAGATTTAGTCCCAGATTTCATAAAAAATGCAACTTATTTTCTACTGCACTGTCAACTTATGAAGTCACATTATTATCACATGTAGTGAAGATGAAAAGAACCATGAAATCATGCACAGTCCATTTTCCTGTCTTGATAACCTGTTTTTCTAGCCATTAAGTAAGTCAGCCTGAGAAAACAGACATAGACTATGCAGTGCACCATATAGAAAACAGGTTTGGTTTGGCTTATTTTGAATTTTACACAAAGGCACACAAGGGGTATCTGCACTAGCCATCTCTAATTTAGCAATTATGAACTAGAGGGAAGGCAGCTTGTCAATACAACTCACCACCAACTTTTAGGCTACTCTTTTACCAATGAATAGTTGAATTGAATATCACATTTTAATACACTCATGGCTGAAAGGACAAGCATGTTTGGTTCAAAAATGTTTCACATGTACAGAATGCAAGTTAAGCAGCCTAATCACCATGCAGCATACAGGAAAGGTTCAATGGTATATCACAGAAACATAGGCAAGAGAGAACAATAAAAGATCCATTGAAGGGGGCAATATTTCCACTTTCATTATCATGAATACAAAACATTTAGGACAAAATATTCCAACACTGACAGTATGGAAGCTAAGTGTTTTTTTTATTCTAATAAAGTAAATATTTGAAACATATTTTTTACTGCAGGTGGAATTATATGCATTATAAACCATTGTTTCCATTAATGATTAAAACTGCTTAATAGAGGATTTAGAAAAAGTTGTTTAAACCAGTTCAAGCATGTAAAGTGGGTAGATTAACTTACACACTAAATTGAGATTTTCACTTTAGTCAAAAACTTCTAATAACAATGAAAGGTACATACAAGTACTACAGTCTAATGCAAAGTTTTAAATTAAAAATAAAAGTTTACAGAAATTTTTACATAGATTATTGAGACTGAAAGACTTGAGATAACTAACAGTAAGTAAATGTCTCTGAAAATCTAACCTATTACATCAACCTTGATATCAGTCATGCTTCCTGCATATTATTTGTGGTAAGATGTTCCAATTATTGAAGTACTTTTCAAATGTCACATTTAAATTATTCAAAGTTTGAAAAAGCTATTCAAATTTTTCTCTCAAAAGTTCATAAAATGGCTATATAACAATTAAAATAGGAAGAGTCAGAAGCTAGTAAAGAATAGGTGTTTAAGGTTACATTCTACTACTCACCTCTGCATAAGTTTTGGTCATATTTCGTAATTCTGCATTGTTACTTTTCGCCAGTTTTACTGCATTAGGTTTGGTTGTTGCACGAACTAAGTTGTAAACATTTACTGCCAGTTCAACGTGGTTTCCAAGATTTAGAGTTAAGTGTCCCAAAGATCGCTTTTTGTGATCTTTTATTCGAACTCTAGAAAGAAAAAATGCAATAAATACAAGTACAGATTAAGATTTCTTTAACTCTTATCATATACCATTTATTTTTAAGTGGATAATTTTTATAAAACATGCTTACAGCATAATTTCCAAAGTGCGAATGAACCATTAAAAGACAACAAAAGTCAAGCTTCAAGAGTTCATTTCAGCAAGGCTGAAAAAAAAACCTTTGTTGTTGTTTTATCCCACAAATGCATTGCCCATACCAGAGAAATGTAGAAAAACATACATGAATAAAGTTCAAAACTAATTTCCCACGCTACACTTGTAGTGTAAAGTGAAAATGCTGTAGAGTTGAGACAAAAATCAAACACATTAAAAGTAAATCAAAGAAGCAAAATACTTAACTATATTAAAGACACTGAATTTAACATTCACAAAATGTTAAAAATACAACATGGAATTAGTAACAGACATGTTTGCACAATCTCATTAACTTGTAAGCTGTAATTTTCATTACATATTAAATGTTCTATTTAAAGCTGTCAAAAATATTTAGTATAACCTAGAAAAAGGTTTTTTTTCAAAATCTAAATCTTAAATGTTTTTGGTTCAAATATACACAATAACTGAGGAAAAAACATGCTTTACAATAACAGTTCTCAATTTTCACTTGGGAAAATTGATAGAAAGTTGTGATTTTGTAAATAGCCTTAGTGAATAGAAAAAAAAATAAACACTTGGCTGACTTAATAAATGTGTACCTAAATAAAAATTCATAAACTTATCTATTTAAATACTCAAAAAAAAAGTTAATTTTTCTTTGAGGAGATTTAACTTTCTCACTTTCAACATTATCTTATTATCAGAAGGAAACGGAATTAATGAGAAACATAAACAAGATTATTCTACTGATGTCAACAATGATTGGATAACAGAATAAATTTTGTTTCCGGTTCCCCTTCACCTTTACAGGGTAGATTATACAGTTATTCATTTGAAAACCTGTTGCAATGGGAAAACGTTTGTAATTTGATCATTTTTAAAAAGACAATAAAATTTACACTTGTGACAAACTTACAAAATTGGAAAAATATTGCATTATATGTTTTTATGCCAAAACACTATTTGCAGTATTTAGAATTATGAAAGTAAATCATGTCTAAAAATACATGATCAACAATTTCCTCACAACCACAGAACAAAATTTACTTTATCTAAATTCAAATTATTTTCAGCTTATCCAAACTTCAAACAATTTACATTTAAGACTAATAATTTATACGTTTAGATACAAAACATTTCATATTTGGAAGAAAACTTTCTTCCCTTCTCCACACGTTTTGCACAGCAGTTTTAAAATATCAGTGATAGACATAATAGCAGAGATAAGATTTAATACTCACCTTGCTAGAAGTTCTTCAATCTTTTCAGAAGCAGGAAGTTTCTCAGACTGTTCATCTTCTGGTAAAAACACTATATCCTAGAGAAAAACAACAAACAGGAGCTCTTACAAATATATTTTAAAATATTAATCATTAATCAAATTTGTATCTGAAGTTACAGCTTTTCAAATTTAATGACTTCCCAGTTTAAACATATTACTATTAACTTTTGACTACTTAATTGGTATCTGACCAAGGGCAAACTGTTGTATCTGAGAAAGGCTGGTCTAGGTATTAACACTTTTATTGATAAGCAGAAAACGTATTGACCTTCCTTGGTCATCTTCAGGTTAACAAAGAAAATGTATTGACACTTTTATTGATAAGCAGAGAACAACGTTTTGACCGAGGAAGGTCAAAATGTCTTTTTCTTTTTCTAGCTATTTTCATTAGAAAGTTCTATTCAATAAATCTAAATCAATCCTAAGTCAATTTAAAAATGTAAAAAATGAAAGGTGATTGTCTGTTTTACAGACTTCAATGGGTTTTTTTTAATACATATGATAGAATTTTTTTATATTAATGCACATATACTATTCTATATACACCAGCTCTAATGAAACATGTTAGTTTTTTTAACGTGACAAGTCAAGGAACTTATCCATTTTTTTTTTTATTATTATTATTAGGAAGTTGTATTGTGTCCTCCTTGGCCTTCTGTTTGTGGACTTTTTCCAAAAGGTCAGTTGCAGAAAGAACGTGTTTTGTAAATGTAGGTTAGTATGTTCAAAGATTCATTCTGACATCTATGAAGAGCAGATTTCTTCCTCTCCTGAAGGAGCCAAAGGTTTTGTTCATTCATTCAACTTCTATGCTAATTGTGCAGGTTAATCCTTAGATTCAATTTTATTTTAATTTCATCTTGTCGGCTTGTAAGATAAGCAATAAAATTATATAGTTGGGAAGTGAAATAAAAGGTAATTGCATTTATCACACTTTTTTTTCTTCTCTTCTGGAATTATTCTCATGTTATCAGATTTCCTATTACAAGGGGGTAGTTTACCCACCTGTCGTTATTACTTTAAACTAAGAATAACACACTGCTTCTCTTGATTTTGTATTCCAATCTAAATTCTAGGAATGTCTTGCTTTCGCTTTCATCAACTGGAACATCTACATCAACACTTAGCATATCGTGATTAAAATTCTAATTTCTTTATATTTAAAATTAAAATCACAGACAACTCTAACATATCATCTCTGTCAAGAATGTTTCATGATGCCATGGACAAATTTTTGTACTTGTCTTGGAATACCAGCAGTAAACAATTGTTGGAATTTTGAACTGTTAAGCTCAAAAGCAAAATTTTCAACATTAAAAACCTGTCCATCACTACCATGGTTTGAAGTCTAAACAATCACTTAAACCTAAATATAACTTAATTACTAATTAGTTTTATCATACATTCTGATTGATGATAAGCTACTGTCTTCACCAAATGGCAGAATTAAATTCTTGGTCTTCTCAGTAGAGAGGCTGGTGTGTTACCCACTCACTCTCTTTATAGAATGCCAGAATTCTATTCTGGGTCTTCTCAATAAAAAGGCTAGTGTGTTGGCTACTCATCAGGTATCTTCCCATTAAGGAATATATGTTACACTGGCCGAATACTTTCAAGAAGGTTATCCAGGTTTTGTTGACTTTTATGCAATGTTTGCTGAGACTTATCAGTTTTTCAATGTGTTGCATGATAGGCTGTAGCAGACATTTTTATATCAGAAAGTCTTGTGTGTCTGTTGTGTTAATAATTAAAGTACAATTAAGAACAAATTAATTATGAGACTTACTGATAACACAAGTTACCAATCATCATAATCTTAGTGTGAGTAGTTAAAAACCTGTAGAATATTCACACTGACTTACTTGATAGAACTCTGTGATGTCAAAACTGACTCCTGGCTTCTTGATGTGGAGGATATCAATCTCAATGCCTAAATCAAATAAATCTTTTGCTCTGATTTTAGCCTGTTGTTGAAGCTGCTTATTTTCAGCATGAGGATTGTCAGTGTCAGTAAATAGCAGCACCCTCTTGTGACTGAGATTCGTTTTACTGAAATAATAAATATTGTTTGTAGTCTCAAAAAAAATCCAATTGCTTATATTCACAATACATTAATTTGGTGCAATTACTGAAGTCACTTTACAACTTTACGTTATTTCTTTTTTTTTGAAGGAATTTGCAGAGGAAACTGAAAAGGTAAACAAACATACTTCAGTGCAGAGTTTTTGGCAAGTTCCAATACTTTAATGTACTGGATAACTGTTGAAAATTATTTTGGGGAGTTTTGTACTTAATTTCAAGATGTAAGAAAGTTTAAATTACATAAATGTTATCTCTAATACATTTTACATATAAATAAATCTTACTATCTATATTAACTCTTTCAGCACAGACTTAGTCTCTGGGACCAACCTCGTAACTCGTGTTTGTCATTGTTTTCACGGTACAATTTCTAAGTTACTAAGTGTATCTCAACAATATTTGGCACACTGTCAGAAAAAATAATGCTTTCACAAGCAAAGTATTTTTTTTTAATATTAGGTCTTAAGGTTTCTTGAGCAATGTTGTTCTCATGCCTTTTTTCTTCATGCATGTTACCAAATCAAAATGCAAAGTATTTTTCATTTGATGATCAAAAATACTTTTATGCATTAGAAATTTTCAAATTTCACATGCAAAATACTTGTAGTGTCTAGATGATTATGAGTGTTTCTTTGGAAAAAAAAATTGTATTTTGTTATTTTCACCAATAATGCCCTGTACAGGTTTAGTCTATTTGACTGATCTTATAACTCCCATAAAAAAATTAAGATATACATACAAAATATGCCTTATCTGTTTTAGAATGACAAGTCACAACATGAAAATATAAATGTTTAGACAAATAGTTTAAATCTTATAATATTATATATTTATTGATTTTATTGCATTGACCTGACAGACATGCTTGGCTTACAATACAGTGGTTACATGCACTTATTTACTATATTCAAGAATATAAAATCAACCTTTAGTTTTTACAAAGTGACTGTCTAGGCTGTGTTTTAGTAACAAGTATTTTGTAAATACAATCACATTTCAATTATAATATGTTATATATGCATTATTACTATTTACAAACAAGTTATTAAGCTTACTTTACTGAAAACACACAACAGTAAACAAAGAAAATCAAATAATTATCTTGTTACAACCTTTGTACTCGGTTATCCATTATTTACAGCTTGCTTAGCTTTACAAAATTTTGCACTTGGAGTATGTGAAAACTTTTTTTAGGGTTTATATGTATATTTTAATAACCAAAAAAATCACTAATTAGTTTACTGATGCAACAGAATTTTATTATAATTTATTAAGTTCAGTAACTAAGCTGTATTTGTGTGTAAAAAAAATAAAATTTCAAACAGGCTAAAGACTCAACTTATCAGCACAAAGGTTTGTCTTAAAAGATATAGAAAAGACTGTTATATTTGAAAATGGCTCAAAAAATCATTTAAGTGACATTGCTTTAAATTGGTTATTCATAAATCATATATAGAAATAAGTATACATAAAAGACTGTTTCCAAAAATGTAAAGAGGTGACCAGAGCTACTGTATTTGATTCGATACATGATCAATATCTCAGCATATAGAAAGGTATCAGTTTCTTATTTCATATTCTAGCTTGTTAATATCTATTATTTGAGTTTCTACATCATACAAGACAAAAGACTTTGCACCTTAAAATCATGAACATGTGATATGAATTAGTGCTGGATTCAACACACCATGAAACAAAAATTGATGTTCAGATATGTTTTTTGATGTTTACTTTTAACTTAAAACATTAAACAACATAATATTAAACTTTCAATTGTAATCTACAGTTTGAGAAGAAACTTAATGACATTAATTCATAAAATAGTAGTTTGATAAAATTTTGAACAAGTCAACAAACAGAATGATATGGTCTTTCATCTGTGACCCATTTAGAAAAGGTTAAGACTTGTCACAACACAAGTTAATCATACTATAATAATGATTTTCTAATTCTTTCAAATACATTGATTTCTGATTTGATTTTACTGCTCTTTTAATCCTGAAATTCCTCTTGCTGCAAACAAATTAAACATCATTAAAAACCGACATGAACAATGAACTGAATAAATTTTCTGAATGTCAAATTTGAACGATTAAGAAACAGTCATTTATTCCACCTACAATAATCAGCCTGTTTATATTAGAACATGTTTTGAATAAAAATAATAATAATAAAAAATTGTGTTAAAAAACAAGTTGATTTTAAGCCTACAAATCTTAATTTGTTTTCAGTTTCTTTACAGCTGCTAATAATTGCAGAGGTGAATATAATTGATATCTTTTGCAAACTGATTAAGAAATGCAAATTTTAGCATTAAGAAAACAACTGAGGATCACAATACAATCTGAAATGCTACTGGTTCAACTTCAGACTAAGCAAACTACACAAAGAGCATGTCTTCTATTTCACTGAAAAATCAGGCATCATACACATCCAGCG
Source organism: Carcinoscorpius rotundicauda (assembly GCA_011833715.1). Taxonomy (NCBI): domain Eukaryota; kingdom Metazoa; phylum Arthropoda; class Merostomata; order Xiphosura; family Limulidae; genus Carcinoscorpius; species Carcinoscorpius rotundicauda. The sequence goes on along the minus strand of CM022399.1, from coordinate 78,538,361 downwards.
ATGATGATGAGTGACAAACATCTTATTACACATTAACAAAGTTTTTTTGTTTTTTTTAAACGAGACTTCTTTGAAATGAACTGAAGTCTTTAAAAATTGTGTAATCTTTGTATTATTAAAAATATGAAATTATAATGAAGTATTTTCTCCATTTTTTATACTTCCTCTCTGTTATATATTCCTTGTTTTGTTTTGGAGATTATGGGTCGAGTTTCCCTCAGGTACCAGACGTTAAATAATTCTCATTTGGAATCTGTAGTTTTGTTACAAAAATACTCACCAGTTTGAGAAAACTGTTGAACATGTCCAGAGTGCATCAGAAAGGGAAAAATTGTTACTATGTCCAAATTTATCTTTAAATGTCTTGATGTCATCTGGTGGTAAAGAAAGTTTATGACAATCATCAATTGATCTTTTTATTAAGCTACATACATAAAAAAGCAAGATTTAATGTGCAATTCAGATACATTTTTTAATTCCAATCTAAGATTCTAAATTTCATTAGTTACTTCATTTCGCAATGTGTAGTTGCAGTAATATATTTAGGTTCACTGATTCATGTTTCTGGTGTTAACTGAAAATAAAAAAGGAAACACCTATTTTACAAACAAGATTTATGCTAAATTATACTAAACCAAACTTTCACAAAAAGCTTCATCCATGGATACAAGAAAGTGGTAGAACATATCTAGCAAATTGTAAAAAATGTGAATTTAAAAAAAACAGATAGTTTGATTTGTTTGGAATATCATACAAAGGCACACAAGAATGAGTCAGCTGTAGTTAATTTAGCAGTGAAAGACCAGAATGGGGGAAAACCTAATCACCACCCACCATCAACTTTTGGGCTACTCTTATCAAAGAATAGTGAGATTGACCATTACATTGCAATGCTCCCATAACTGAAATGGGTGACCACACTTGGAAGAAAAGGGGTTTGAACTGAGGCAAAAAATATGAAATTGTTATTAATTAAACACAACAGCCTCAGCTAGCATTGATAATTCATTTTCGGGAATAATCATTTTCAAATGAAAGAGAATACAGTGCAGTGAACTCTATGGTCTTACAATAAAAAAAACTAAAAAATAACAAGAATAACAAAAAATGAAGAAAATATGTCAAATCCAACCAAGGTACTAATCCTACTAAACTTCATTCTTGCACTAATCTGCTATGAACTGAACTCTCATACCAATATAATTTAAAAAAAATAGCTATATGATAAAAAAGACTAAGAGAAGAAAGAGAAGTAAAATTGGGAAAAAGCCGTTTGAAACCGTAAATATTATTGTGACACGAGAAATGTTTTCTTAAATGCATCACAAGTTGCTTGCTTACTATTAATCTATTACTTACAAAACCTGCACTAGCAAAAGTCATCTGATTATCAAATGGTTAGCCTAATATTAGAGAAATCTCCTTGAGCTTTAGATACTACGTTGCAGTGGTTCTAAAACCTGAAGGCTCCCTTTCGGGAGATCTGTAGAAAAATCAAACAATTATAGAAGGAAAGTAGCAGCATAATGTATAGATTCCTCTATGGTCTGCTGAGTTCTATAAAAAAGGGACAATTCAGATGTTTCATAAATGAAAGTCTGAGAACCATGGCTATGTACAATGCATAGATTTAGAAATAATAATAAAACAAAAATAAATATAAAATCAAAACATGTTCACATGAACATCAAATGTCTCTGTTATCTTTAGCACAAAACATATTTTGTTTGTTTGGTTTTGAATTTCACCCAAAGTTGCACAAGGGTTATCTGTGCTACCACAAAAGATGGAAAGAGTAATGTTTCAATTATTGATTGTGTGTTTGTCAGAAAGATTTCTCAAAAATGACTAATTGTACTTGGACAAAAGTTGGTATACAACTGAATTAATGGACCAACTTAGAAGTGACGAGTTTCCAGGCTACAGCAAGGTCAAGAAAAACAGAAAACAAATTCTCTCTTAACATAAGGGTCAATTTTTCCACATTATTTTTGCTCTGCAACTCAGTAAAAAATTATCATAGTTTGATGAAACTTAGTGTACACATGTAGAATATTGTCCTGTCAAACACAATCCATGTCTGTTGATAACAACAAACATACAGATACATACATACATTTTCATATGTTCTGAGAACCAAATAGGACCAACATTAAGTGGTAGAGGTATGTTCTCTACTCAGTAACTCTAGTATTTCAGAGTTTACATTCAGATCTAATCTAGTTTGAGAACAATACAAAAATATATACATTGTAAATATTCATATAAGCAAACAAAATTCATATCCAGAGCAATACAGTAAACATACAAACACAAGTTGAATAACTTACCAAGCACTTAAATGGTGAAAAGTTAACAAGGGGGAACTCCTGAAATCTAAGGAATGTTCTTAGAATTTGGTATTTGACAGTCAGTTTTAAGTTTCTTTCCATTAATAAGAAAAAAAAGATGTTCTCCAATACTGTTCTTCACTTTGAGCAGTGCATATAACCATTAAAAAAAAATTACAACTCAGCATTCAATAGTTTTGTACGAACAGTCACATGTAAAATGCCAGAAAAAATGCTTTTTATATTACACTCCACAGCATTTAAAGGTTGATTAATACATACAAAAATTAATACTATGAAACTATTTTACTGACCACCAAAAAGTTCTTCAACTTCCAAAATCCTCTCACGTCCAGGTTGATCTAAATCTTGAAACACATAGATGTGCTTGAATTCATTGGGGTTTTTGTCTTTTTCCTAATAAATATATTTTCAAAAGCTAGAAAATTTTGTAATGCAAGCAATAATCAGTACTGGTCACGAGCATCCTAAATTAAACTAACAAAGACACTGTCTTCTTCTGATTCTTTAAACTGAAATGAGTTTCTGAAAGAAGCAGTTTATTCTGTGAAGCTCTATGTTTAGTTTCAAATTAAACTAACAAATATTTCCCTTTATGTTTGTTACACTAAGACTATTTTAAATGTTTAAATTTCCAATTTCAAAATTTAGTTAAAATTAAATTCAAAGAAGGAAGATATTTTTTCATTCCTATAAGTTGTTAAAGATGAAAAAAGGAGAAATTCATGACATTCCACTGTCGTGATCACATATCAATCATTTTGAAAAGAACAAAAACAGTTTATTTTGAACAGTAGAACTAGCTTCACCCATTTACAGGTAAGATTTTGAACTACTAGCATAGATCATGACTTTAGTGTAAGAAAGTTAATTTGTAAAACATGGATACCATTGGCTATCAAACCTCATGCTCCTAATCTGTCTCACAGGTCCAAATAGATTTCATTACACTATGTAACAAAATTTTTACTTTTTCTTGATCCTGGGCAGAAAGCCTTATTTCCCAATTGTTTATGTGTAAAGTAAATGGAAAAAGAACCTGTTTTTCTTTTCAAACTTTGTTTTCATGATGTGGGTAAAATGACATTTTAAAATTTACCCATTTTCCAAAACATTCCAGGTAGATTCAGTACTGAGTAGTTGATAGAGAATTTTCTTGAACATATAAGAATCTTCAAAAACCTTTTAGAATTTTCTAGAACTTTCCATAGTAATATATATACATGGGCTCATCACTCACAACTTCAGTTTAGTTAAAGATGCCTGAGTGAACACACAGACCTATCTGATTTTATCAGAGATAGCATTAAGAAGCTGCAAGCATTCTCCAGATGCATTCTGCTATGTATAAGACCAATTTATCAAGGCAAGAGCAAAAAAGTGGTCTGTGAAAGCATCTGCTAAAATATATGAAGCCTACAAGGCATATTTTGGCATGCCTGTTAGGGATTGAGACAAACTCTGGGTACCTCATTTTACTTACAAACACTGCAAAAAAACTAGAAGGTAAGATGGACAGTTTTTGCTTGCTTGAATAGTAAGATTTCATATTTTACAAATTTCAGACCTTTTAAAATTTAAATACTTTTTCATTTATTTTTGTTTTTTAATTTCCATTAGCAAAGAAAAAATATCAAAATCTTGCATGAGCCTCTTACACATTAGTTGAAGATAAAATAAATTTATTCTTCATAATAACTTCATTTTATCCTTTGCAGGATAGTACAGAAGGTGAAAGAAAGCCATGAAGTTTGCTATTCCAAGAATTTGGCATGAGCCCACTGATCATTCAAAGCAATTGCTACTTCTGCATGGAGGACCCTTCCAAACGTCAAGCTGGCAAAAATGCATCCAAACCTTCCATCAACCACTGCCATGAGCTCCTTGTACCCACTCCACCAGAGAGAAAGCAGCCACCGTCAGAAGAAAGTAGCAAATTAGAAGAGGAGATAGACGCTGAAGATCTAGATTACAATTTCAGACGTGTAGCTGGTGAGAGAAACCTGTTCTACCCCAACCAAAGAGACCTCAATGACTTGATCAGAAATCTTGGTCAAACAAAGTAGAATGCTGAGACTATATTTGGGGACTAATACATGAAAGTAATTTACATTACAGTTGCAAATCTTGAAAAATTACTCACTTCCAAACATTTTTTGTAGAAATACATGTGAATCTTGATTTATATGTTTCATTCAGACCTTATGTGAATGAAAATGTGCAAATGTCCTCTTTTTACACAGAAAATAGATTACTTTCGAAATTTCATTATCCTGGTCACAAAAGCAAAGTTTGGAGGAAATAATGACCATTTCCTCTACTTTTACAACACAAGCAGTTAAGAACTAACAGATACTATCCAGGAACAAAATTTGTGTCACATAGCATTATTTAGTCCAATATTCTTATCTTTATTTGATGGTGGTCTACAACAGCTGTTTAAATGTAATGTTCAAAATATAACAAATGGATTATGTTCCTTATCTATCAAAGTACTATTACTGACAAATCACTTATTCTTGTTGACAAGGAAGGTCAAACATTGTTCTCTTCTTATCAATAAGTGTTTATACTTGTACCAACAGTTCTGAGATACAAATCACACTTAACTACTACCTAATAAAGTTTGAAAAAAACACAAGTACAGTTTTATCTTGGTTGAATGAGCTGTAATATGATCAACAGCTTACTTATACAGGAAATTCTCGTTATATATCATTTCATTATATGCAATAGAGGCATTTCAAACTTGTGTCACTGACTTTTTGAAAAACACAGCCAGATTTCCCTGCACAAACATCATTTATAATTTTCAGCTCAGTTCAGCTTAATTCTCTCAATGAGGCTACGTTAATTTGACACACCATGCAACCTCATTGTACTTGTTTAACACTGAGCATGAATTTAGTTCCCGGGACCAACCTTGTACCATTTTGTACTTATAGTTTTCATGCTATAACTTCTAAATTACTATGTGTATCTCAACAGAATTTGACAAATCTTCAGAATAAAATACAAGGCTTTCATATGCAAAATACTAGATATTTTTATTGAATCTTAATGTTTGTGATGCAATGTTTTTCTTATGCCTTTTTCTTTTTGCATGCTGCATATTCAACATGCAAAATAATTTTCAAATTTCACTAATGAAATCTTTATAATATCCACAAAGTTATCAAATATTTCTAAAAAAAAAAAAAACTTTATTTCATCTGTTATTTTCACTATTGAATATCTCTGCAGGTGTGGTCAATTTGACCAATCTCGTAAGCACTACAAAAAATTAGGAAATAAGTGTAAATTATACTTCTTTCATTCTAGAATACAACAAATTATAACACAAAAGCACAAGTGTTTAGACTAATTAACATCTCATGATTTTATACATCATCATCATCATCATCATGGATATATTTATTTTTTACAATACCAACCTATCAGCTATGGCTGGCTAACAATATTGAACTTACAATGACATGGTGTATATGCACTCATATAACCATATCAAGTAACATTGGTTGGTTTGGTGTTTTATGGCACAAAGCAACTTGGCTACCTGCACCAAACATTTGGTAAAAAGTTAAAATTACAGTAAAATTAGTAAAATTCATAAAAGGAAATTAAAGTTAAACAAAAACAACTTTAATTTTTGAATTTAAAACAAATAGCATTAAATCCAAGTTTTACATCTAGTCTACAGTAGTAAGAGAAAACTACAGTAATGCATGTTGTAAAGAACTTTCTGAAGCATAACTGTAATTATCACAATTTGTCAGGAAGACTAACAGGAATGTTAAAGCAAAAACCCACTGTCAGTCACTTGAAGTTGGTCTTTCCAGTCCTGGTGTCAAGTTATTTGACGTCCTTGACGATGAATGGGATTCAGCATCTTCAAGGCCAAGGTCCTGGGCAAAGCCTTAAAACAGTGATCCACATTTGGCTTTGATTGAATAAGAAAAATAGGACAATAGCGTGGCACCAGGCAACAGAAAAAAACATCCTTTTGCCAGAGAAGCAAGAAAAGCAGGAGATAGATGATGCAGCATTTCAGAGTGTACATCAGGTCTAATCAATGTTCTGCCAAACCAGCATAAATGGACAATTACAGTCAAAGAGACAATCAGCTCAAAAGGAAAGAGGTGATTGCTCTGCCCGAGTCTTGATGAGTGAGAAGGTGGAGGAAGACTAAGTGCTAGATATCCAGCAAAAACTTTCACCTAGAGTATCGGCAATATTCTGGGTATCAGCTAATTCCTGGATATCAGAGAGCAAGATTGACAAGGGGACAGATTTATATTGTCCACTGGTCTTTCAAATATTGTCCAATATGACTTTGGAAGTAGTGGTAGAAGATATGCTGGTTGTGAATTTATTAATCCAAGATTCTTTCTAGCTTTGATGTCTTACCCACATAACATGTGCACAGGCCTGCTGGAAGGTGAAGTGGTGAAAGAGTGTGGGATACCTACAAAAAGTATTCCAGGCCTGTTTTTGAGCCTTCCATGCCATGTTGTAGGCAGGATTCCACCAAAGACAAGGATATTGTGGAAAACTTAAGGTTTTAGGAATACATTGATAAGCTTCCTGTACAATACAGTCAATTACTGCTGCCACACAGTCATCTACTGACAGCTAACAGATGATGGCAGAATCAAATTCTGCAAGAACAGTGAAAGAGGGCCAGTTTGCTTGAGCCAGGGGGCATGCAGGTCAGATGCCATCAACCACAGCAAGTCTGTCTCAAAATTATAGGAAATGATCCCTGCCTCATGGATTATTGTCAGTTCTCCAAGAAAAGTGGGAAAATAGTGAAGGGAAGCAAACTGAGATCAATAGCAGTGAAGGACAAACAAGGTACACGAAAATAAGTATAAGAACCACTACTGAAAAGAGAAAGGCTCTGATCAGAGAGCATACTCTCTACAAAGCAACCCCTTCCTATCAATATAAGCACTTCCCCAAAGGGGATGATGTCCATTAAAGTTCCCAAGGATTAAAGAGGGAGATGGCAACTGCTGAATGATAGCATCAAGGTCTTAATGATTATACGTCTCTCCAGGTGACAAGTAGAGAGAACAAACAGTATTGGTACGACCCAAGGAAACACGGATGGCTACAGCCTCCAAGGGTGTGTAGAGTGGCAAAGACAGGGTGGGCACATGCTGATCAACCAACAATGCCACCCCTCCATGCACTTGTCCATCACACAGCCTGTCATTTCTGTACAAAGAAAACTGGCAAAAGGTGACTATACCGGTAGGTTTCAGAAATGCTTCCTGTAAGAAAAGACATACAGAATGGTAGGAAGCAATCAGTGTTTTGATGTCATCCAGATTAGAACGTAAACTTAGACAGTTCAATTGTATTTATTTATGTGTAGGCGAATTGGATGTAGAACCCTTCTGTTTATGACCATGTCTATTTTCCTTACTGTCCTTATTCAAGGGAGGTCTATCGACCTCCATGGATCCTACCCTAAGTCGATTGTTGAAAGAGGATTCCAGTGACTGAGGACTTGAATGAATGATCATTTTGCATCATGGGGTGGAAGAAGATGTATCCAAAGAAATGCCTGAACCCAAAAACAAAGGAAGGGGATCTTAGGATTTCTTGGAATGTATGGAAAAGACAGAGATAGGTGTTAAATTGATTCATCAAACTTTTTATCCAAAAGAAAAGAAATCAAAAGACTTTTCATTTGGTTTGAGAATGATTCTTTTGGAGGCACAGAGAAATCTATCTTCACTCCCACTATAGTGGTGGACAGCAACTTGCAAGCCTCAGGATAAGTAATATTATGAATTGTTTTTCAAATGCTGCACCTCTTTTTCTTCCAACCATTTACAGCAAGAACAAAAGTAGAATGGGGGAGAGCCATTGCAATTGATGCAATGAGGGTCCGTTTTGCACTCTTTTAGCAACAAGCACACGTCAATGAACCACAACATGATGTCTTCAAGTGACCAAACTGCTGACACTGGAAACATCTGAGAGGATTTTGAATGTATGGCCACACCTTGCAATTAAGATAACCTGCCTCGATGGTGGCAGGTGGTTGTGATGTAAATGTCAGAATGAGAACCTGGGTCAGCATTACTATTCCATCTTTGCAAGTGGAGATACACCTCACTGCAGAAACTCCTTGGGTGGAGAAACCAGCAAGAATATCTGACTCAGGGATGTTCTTCAAATCCCTCTCAATAATAACTCTTCATGACAAATTCAAAGTAGCATGAGGCATAATCTCAACAGGTACATTCCCTAGCACTTTTGAATACAAGAGGAGTTGAATGTGTTGAAATGTGGATGTTTCCACAAATATGTTACCAGATCAAAGCTTCTTTACTAACTTTTGAGAGCCAGCAAGTCCTTAAAGTCCCTTCTGAATGAAAAAGGGAGACATTTGCCCCAAAAAGTTTGTCTGAAAATGAATGCAATATAAGAAAATGAAGTACATCAGTTGGTACAGATGGTGTGGATTGCTGCTCAAAATCTTCAAGACTTGGTTGTTTACCAATAGACACTTTTTTTCACTACTATTTTATTATAATTTTTAATTGGAGTATCCATAAGGAAAAAAGGAAAATTTTCGTGTCCTCTGACCCCACCCACCATGGAGCCCTACGAGGGGATGTACTACAATGTCAAACAAGAACACTGCAGCAATGCCAGGGTTTTGTGAGTGCACTATACCCAAACACCAGCATCAGATACAATGTCCATAACACCTGTTAAGAACATGCAACACTGGTACTTGGTTGACCCTAGCCAATGTGGACCAGCCGACTGACCCAAGGGGGACCACCCATCTTCAGGAATTCTAGGCCTAAGTGGTGCGTTAGGGTTGGACCCCTCAACCACAAGGTCCTCTCCTCTCCTTCATGGGTCACCATGCACAGCAAACACATGGGTGAATGTTTAGTTCCCAGAGGAGGTAAAGTTAAAGAACAGAACCTTCCCTGGGAGATTCCCTCACAACGTACAAGTATCCACTCCGAAGAGTCCAGTGACATAAAACTGACCTTTAGTCCTTATCCAAGGAGGAATTCCTTAAATCTTGATATGTTCTCATAATTTGGTATTTAACAGTTTTAGCTTTCTTTCCATTAACAAGAAAAGAGAGCGTTTTCCAATGCAGTCCTCCACCTTGAGCAGTGCATATACTCACAAGAAAAAAGTTACAAATCAGACATATACATATTACCCTAAAAATTTCTGCAAAGTAAAACTGCTGAACTCCACCTATTAATTTATAAAATGATGTTAAACAGAAGTCAAAACCTTATCTAAATAGTTCTTAAAACCTGCTTATTAGAGCTTTATATACATATCTAAAGTTTGGACACATTCTTGATGTGCACTTTTCTACTTTGTCACATACACTTGTTATTGTCAATACTTTTTTTTTACAGATCTTTTGAGGATTATTATAAACATGTACAAATGAATTATTATTATTTTATCTTCTCATATTTTTCTGAGAATGGAGAGGTTATACATTTTTCACAGTTTCATGCATCACATCTTGTGAAGGATGTTGCATAAGAAGGTTAAATTGAACAGTGATATTAAAAGCATCATACAGGTTCAAAAGCTAAAACTGTCACATGTTACCTGGAGGGGCAATCACTGTGGTTTACTTCAAACCTCTTCCATGTGTATGGAAAGTCATCATTATATGTCAGAATCAAAGACCAGAAAGTTGCAACTTTCAATGGAACAACATACAAAGGGGAATTTTCCTTTATGAAATTAATAAGAAAAGAGTAGGGAATAAATACTATATTAAAGTAAACATTGTCTATGTGATGCAAAATGGAGCAATTTATCCTACAAGAAACAATAAAATATAGTATGAAATAGAAACCATAACTTAAGAAAATGCTTTTTCATACCTAAAAACTAAAATTCAGTACCAGTATTATATTAAAACACAAATGTTTTCAAACTTTACTTCTGAGTTCAAGTACCTTTAAACAGCATTTATATTTACCAAACATTTCATTGAGAATAATTTCTCTGAGCATTTTGAATCAGCATTGTACACTGAAACATTTTCCTGTTTCAGTATAAAAATTTGACAATTTTAAGCAATGACCCCAACAGAACACTATTTTTAGTGTAAACGATCACAGCATTTTAAAAATATTTTACTATAATGTTTAATTTTTATGTTCTTGTATGCACTATTCTTGATTTACTTGACCGAAAATATTAGGAAAGGATTTGACAGAGACTGAAGATGCAGCTGCAAATTCATCAACATCACTGAAATCTGCTGTCTTTATTTCAAAAGACATTCGCTCAAGATTTTCCTTCACAAACAGTAGCTCTACCCACCTATTTCCATTTCTTGGATACTTCTTTGTATACTTCTGTCCAATCAAAAGCTCAGGATGTCCCCTACTGGCTTACTCAACCATTTTCATGTCATACAATGTCATCTTGTTTTTTCAATACAAAACTTCAAGCTGCTGAGTCTTTAGTATGATCAAAATTTTGTTGACCCTAAAACATCTTAGTTACAAAGCTTGATAAATTTTAGCAAAATTACACGATGTAGGTATAGTAATTTATGATTTTTTGATTGCTTCAAATATATATACCAAACCTAGAAAAATATTACTTTGTGTCATATTCTCCTAGTAAGGATAACTTTCTTAAAGGTTAGCAAACTGCTACAAGCAGCAAAGTACAAATGTTAGAGCAAGAAGAGATAATAATTTGCTTTACTTCTGTATACACTTTTCTGTTTTGCAAAAAATGAGTTTAAGAACTTATCTGTGGATAGTAATAATGTATATATATACATATTAATTGAAATGTAACAGTATTGTACAAATTACTAGTCCACTAAAACACAGCCATTTTATATGCTTATACATTCATACATCAATCTTGTAAAATATGGTGTAGTTTGTTGGTAGTTTTACTTTGTAGAAATTTCAGGGCAATATTATTTCTTTGAGGTTATGTCTGAGTGCCAAGGGTAATCACCTTCCCACAACTGGATACAGAATAAAAAGGCACTAGGAACTGAGATGTTGTGGGTGAAAGCATTCATCTCCAAACCCTCATTAAATTTTTAATAACTGTTTTCTTGTTTACCATCAGTGACTGGATTTTATACCATTGGTTGAATATTCCCATTGCATTTGAACATTGTGACTACAGATATTAACTGTTATGAATTAATGTTGACAACTAGGACTAATAATGAAAAATAATTGTTTAATTTTAGTCATATTCTAATGGTTGTTATATATGTATCAGTTTAACCCTTTCCAGACGGGTCATGGGTAAAATGCTATGTCATCATGTTTATTGACTCTCATTCAAAATTTTATTGAACTGTTTCTCGAGTTTATGTCACTGAGTTTGGTATCAAATTATAAATTAGAATTTAAGTTTTGATATATGTTATTCAGTTTCTTAATTTAAAAGTAAATATTGAATGCTGAAAAGGTAGACTATAAGAACCTAAAATCTTTACATTGTACTGAAACATCTCATACAGAGTTGCTGCTCACCTCTTTCCACGTTTGAAAATGGGCTCTTGTATACAATTACGTCAATATATGGCACATGAATAACTGGGTGAAAGCTCAAAATGTATTCTTGTGGTTTTCTCAACCATTTTAATGTTTTTCTAACATAGATTTCAAGTAGGTAGTTTTGTCTTTAGCATGCTCAAAATTTCACTTTTTACACCAAAATACAGCTTAGTTAATAAGCTCAATAAATTATAAAGTAGTTCTATGGTATCAATACAGTAATTTGTGATTTTTTTGGTTATTCAACTGCATAATGTATAAATAAAAATATTTCACTCCATATCCACCACATGCACAATTTTAAAAAGCTTAATTAGCAGCCTACAGCAAGCATAAACTTGCTGTAACTTACAGGTTGTAACGATAAGAGATAACTGTTTGCTTTACTTCTTTATTTGCTATTCCATGCTTTACGAAAGATAAGTTTAATAACTTTTTTCTAAACAGTAATAATCTATATGCATATATAATGCATAATAATTGAAACATGACTGTACTGTACAATATACTTGTCTTCTTAAACACAGCCAAGATAGGTTCACTTTGTAAAGATTAAAGGTCAGTTTTATTTTACTGAATATGATGAGTGCACGTGCAAAGTCATTGTAACTCCTGTGCTGTTAGCCAAGCATGGCTAATAGGTCAATATAATAAAGTAATATGTACAAATTAAATTTAAGTTATTTTGTGTAAACATTTATGTTTTCTGTTATAATCTTTTGTCATCCTAAAACAAAAGAATAAGTTGGTGGTTATGAGGTTCGTCAAACCTAACAAATCAATACATAGATTTGTTGGTGAAAATAACAGATAAAATATAGTTTGTTTTCCTTTAAAAACATTCAGTACTATTTGGACACTATAAAGATTTCACCTGTGAAATTAGAAAAAACTTTACGATGCAGTATTTTTAACCTTAAAAGGCAAATTACTTTCCATGTTGGATGGGCATCATATGAAAAAAAAAAAAAAAAAAAAAGGAGAAATCATTGCTTAACAAACCTTAACACTCAATAGAAAAAAATATTTTGCATATAAAAGAACAGTGATGTCTAATGATAATTTGCCAAATTTTGTTAACAAATACTTATGATTTCAAAGTCATAGCATGAAAACTATAACAAGTACAAAATGATTACAAGGTTGGTCCCAGAGAACAAGTCCATTCCGAAAGAGTTAACTTTATTAAAAACAGAATCAATGCACTTCCCACAACACAAAATTAAATTAATAGCAAGTTTATAGACAAAATAGTACTTACAGAGCCAAAAAAAATAACTCCAATTAAATCTTTCTCACTACTGATGATCTTGTTTTCTAATGTTGTCTTCAAACACTACAATAAAGAATAACAAACATTTTTTAAATCCACATTCCAAGTAATAAATACCAAATAATGCATTTGTGATGCAATTTACCATTTTTATCCTGGGATGAAACAGTGAATTTTTCACTCTAAACTTCATTTAATTAAAAGTTCCTACAATGCAAACTATTTATAATGTGTCAAGGTTTACAAGTTAAAACAAAGAATAAAACTTATACTTAAGAAAAAGTAGCTAAAAAGTGTTTATGGCAGTCTACAAGATGAAATAAAGCTAAATTATTGTACAGTAAATGCAGAACTGTAATGGAGGTAAACATAGCTGAAGATGTAATGGGTGTTAAAGTGATAAGCATGTACATTGTTTTATCTGAATAAGTCATGAAAGCTCACAGAAATTGTAATTGGCAAAATAATAATTTTTTAAAACAGTACATGCGAGTTGAGTTGTTTGTATGAAATACTTTGCAAATTAAAAACTTTAAATTGAAACCACTTGTCACATACTGAGAACACTACTTCATGACCATCTGATATATCAGTTGCAAAGTTTAACAAAGCAAAAAAAACCAAAAAACAAGTGATTCTGAATGAAAAAGCTAATACATAACCCAGATGCATTACAAAGTCCTTTTTAACAGCATGCGAGTTGTTGCATTTGATCATGAAATTTGCAGGAAATATTCCAGATAGACAAATGCAAGTGTATTATTTATATAGATATTACACATGTATTATTATTAAACATCATGTGCTCAGGTGTTCTGTACCCTGAGATTTAAAAAAATATTGAATCATTTGCAGTATAATGTATGTTTATTTTTGCAACAATGTTGAGGAACTTTTTAGTTTCATCATCAAGTTTTAATCATTGTTATATTTGAAATTCTACTCTCTAACTTTAATATAAAAACATTATAGTTTCCTTTAACATAAATCATGTTACAGGTTAATCTCTCTCTTCATTAGTAAAATGGCCATTTCCTCATAAAATAACTTTTTATCTCAAACTACTCTCACTACATTTTATTATTTCCACATCCCATGATTTGGTCTCACAAATATAGTTAAAAACTAAATATTTTCTTAAATTTAAAATATATTTCCAATAATATTTACCTCTTCTGACACTTACAGCAATTACTTTACTTTACCACCAGGGCTTCTTTGTCCATCTATTCATTAAACTGATTTTTCTTGTTTGTTCCAGTCTTTTATACATCATTCAGTTGCCCTTGGTGATCATTATCTTGCCATACTCTTCACCTATATCAATACATCCCTCTCTCTTGATACTGTATAAATGTACTTCATTCAGATAATTTTATTACTTTCTTGAGGCTGCTACAGTCTTAACACCAATTTTTAGTGGGGAGGAAGGGTGGGAAAGTATTAGCAGAGATAAGCATGATTAAAACATATTTTTGATTTGGGAAAATGTTAACTTCCAAAACATACTTATCTCTGCTATCACTTATAGCTAGAATCCCACAATAAGGAGTCAGTGAGAGCATTATTCATACAGAAAGCATCTGAACAGGTTGAGGCTATACCAAACTAAGAGTGGTACCTGAGTGGGAGAACTGCACTCTTTCCAGAAGAGGTATGCTCTTCACCTTGAATTTAGTTTATGTATCAAAGAAGGAATTGTACATGAGTGATCATTACTATAGGCCAGACCCAACCAGTTAGACAAAGATACACTATTCTGGACTGGAATTAAAGGGTCTCAATCCATACATCCCACATTGGTGGCTAGGATAGTTGGACCCCAACATTATATATAGATATACTTTTGACTGGATCTCGACCCGTAATCACAGAGAAATATGTTCCAAACTACTGGAATCATGATGAAAAAGTAAGCAACATCAAAGTGAACAAACCTTTTCCTCCATCTGCAGACTGAATAGCAACACCTAAAAATGATAGGATTGCGTGTCTTACTTAATCAAAGGAATAGAAGAAAAAGAAGTCAAGGACAGCTTATCCTAAAATGATCTCCATTTTCTTTTTTCATAAGCCTTTTAAAGACCTTGATATATTGTTTTGTAAGAGTGAAATACGTGTGAGTCTACTGCTGCATCCACCCAAGGGAATCGAACCCCGGAGCTGTGAGTCTGTGAACTTCCCACCGATCCACAGGGGTGCTGAAAATCCAACAGATTGAAAGAAGGGATAGGAAAAAGTTACTCAAAAGTATCTCCAAAATGTTAATGATTGCTTTCAAATGCAGCCCCAGAGCCCCCCCATAGATTTGAATATATGTCTCCATCTCATTAAGAATAAGATCACAGATAGCTTCAACTATCATTGACCTTCCCCAAATGTTGTGCAACACAAGAGAGAAGTGGAAGAGACTCAACTGGTCGCTGTGCTGGAAATAATAATCCCAAAATACAAACCATAATCGGAAGAAAGCAAAAAACGTTTTTTATTTTATTCTTATTATTGTTACAAACCAACTAAATAACAAAATTAAAAATATCTCAGAACAATTATAATACTGAGAAATGTGTTAGAGATGATTTTCTGAGAAAAAGTGCTAAAATTATCTGAATGAGGTGCTTATATACAGTACCAGAAAAGAGGACACACTGACATAGGTGGAGAGTATTACAAAACAGTTATTGACAAGAGCAGTTGAGGAGGGTATAAAAGTTTGGAATAAGCAACAAAAAAAACCAGAATAATGTTCAGACTTGTAAAGAAGAAACTTTTCCAGTAGGGTAATAGTTAGTGGTAGTGGAGACAAATATGTTTTGGAACTTCAAGCATTTTCAATACTGTGAGACAAATTTTCAATCTTACTCGTAGAAAATAAAAGGTACTCGGTTTTATCATTAATCACCAGAACATGTTTTGAAATTGGGTTCAAAATTTTATTCTAAATCAATAAAAAGTTTAAAATACGTTGTAATATAATTTTCATTCTAACCCAAAGTTCTTATGTGGAATAATAAAACCAATGAAGTAGTAGCAGAAATTTAATGTAAATTTTTTGAATAATTTGCTTCTATCACACAATTCCAGTGACACGAGACAGCCAGTTAATCAGTGCAGCAGTTTATATTCAGATCATGGTTTTAAACAGTTAACATAAAATATTTTAGTAGACATACATTCTCTTCAACCCTCCATTTACTAACAGTAAGTACTAGTTGTAAAATATTAATAATTTATCAAAGTTGTATTTATTTAAATGTTACATCTCATAATAACTTTATCACCATTTTTAATGCAGTTATTTTTTGAAAAATTTTGAATTCACTTGAAAGATAAAATGATGGTAACATTTTTAGTTGTTACATGGTGGCTCACAGAATGGCCAAGTTTATCAAGTACAAAGTTTTAGCTCATAGCTCCATTACCTCTTGACTGATTTAAGATCTAATTACAAGTTTTTGGACTTGAGAGGTCAAACCCTTTCTAGTGACATACTTGACCACACCCAAAGTGTTGCTGGTGTACACAAATATAGCTAATAAAACTAAAAACAGGCCTTTCAGATTAATTTACTCTAACTATGCCTTAGAGAATTTCAGGTTCTGCAGCCATTAAGAATTCCCTTGTTTTTACTGAGAACTTATTCAACATACTTTGCCACAGTTTTTTTAAACTATAAAAAAACATGTCAAACATTACAGAACATCAGCTTCTTACAAGTTGTAAATGCAAAGTGAAAAAGTTCTTTAAGTACAGCACGAGAAATTACGTGTATATAGCCATGATGAGATAGCCAAGAGAAGAAAGCTGAAAATATGGTAAGAAAGTTTCCAAAAAAAATAAAGGAAAAAGAAAACAAGTTTGCATTTCAACAGCAAAAACTGCTAATGCCTAGAACCTTGAATATGGTTAATCAAATTTTAATGTTGAAATTGTTAATAACATTTAAAATACATCAAATATCTTTGGAAGGACACAAAAGATTGCGGATAAGAAACCACAGAATACCAGTAAAATATCATGTAAAGATGCTTCAAAGATAAGGAAAATATCAAAGATTCTTTGGATAACCCAGTGAATATCTAAAGTCTGTGAAGTGGAGGAGTTTTTCTATGATAAATTAACCAGGCAATCCACTGAAAATTATTTTTTTAAAAAAAAAAGTCATGAATTGGATGTAGAGAAATTCTTTTGTTGTAAAAGAGCAAAAAAACACGAGTTATGTAAAAAATATTAAATGTGAAGTTGCTTCAGAATAATATTCCACTGAAAATCTATCATTTGGGCTGTATTGTATCAGTTGATCTACATACAATTTTCAGAATTTAGTGAAGATATTAAACTGATGATAGTCAAGACTAAATGTAGCATTGTACCCAAGTATTCATACTATGTAGGGCTACAAGGTTTTAACTACTGAAGACAGAGTTGAACTAATTTTCATCAGATGTCCAAAGCAATTTTTTGGTAAACAAATTTTGTTATCCTTTTTCATGAAAGTAGGAGTATACCTTTTTTCATTTGTTTTAATAAAACTATCAATTTAAGTGTTACCAGAATTAAAATGATTAAACAAATTTAGATTATTATTTAATATATAAATCACAATAAAAGCATTTGTTTGAAAAGCACCTTAATGCTCAAATAAAAAGGAATATTCCCAGTTTCTTCACTTTCCACAAACATGCTCTCTGTCACATCAATCAGGAAAATCAAGCTGTCTCGTCCAGTCTGAATATACTGAAAAATAGGATTTGGGAATGTAAGACAACATGCCATATACTGTCTCATTTACCTCATTTTTATAGTTACAAACTACTTTCTTCACTCCAATAAAATTATTTATATTAACCTGAAACCTTTTCTTTATGAATATTGATGAAACTTTGTAGAATGGACAGCAGCGGCCTGTTGTGAAGACACAAGTGTAGAAGATGATGTTTCAAAAGTCTTCCGCCTTTTGTCTTCAACTCAGCGTGTGTGTGTGTGTGTGTGTGTGTGTGTGTGTTGTTGGTCTTTTATAGTGTCTTGGTAGATTGTGAAGAGCATGCTAGGATTGGTTGGATTATCACTGTTTCTGATTGGGGGAAAGATTTCCTGTAGATTCAATCAATGGCAGCCACAGGTTACTCACCTCTCATCTGGAATCTCTGTTTAATGAAGGTTAAAATAGTGTTAATATAAAATGATTCTTTGATTTTTCTTGTCTTCCATAATTTGTCTGTGTTGATGATTCTAATTTTCTACCTGTTTATTCTGTGTCCAGTTGATGTTGAATGCTCTGCAATGGCTGAATTTTGTGTTTTCATAAGCCTTGTGCCATCTTTAATCCACCACGACACTATAAAAGACTGACAATACCAACACACACACTTACTTGAAGAGAAAAGGCAGAAGCCTTTTGAAATGTTCTCTATGCTTGTCTCTCCACAACAGGCAGTTGTTGTCCATTCTACAAATTTTCATCATGAATATTCTGCCCAAATTATCTATCAAAGAATGAATATTGATGTTACAACTTACAAAATTCATATCTATCTCTGTGTGTTTATGGGTGGGTGGGTGTTATGTGTATGGATATACTAAGGTTTGAAAAATATATTAATGTTCATATTAATTTATATTCCTTTGTCATACAAAGCATAACTTTAGGATTATAAGATTTTGATTATACTTTCCTAGCTAGTTTGTTCTATTTTTCTTTTCTTTTTTTTAGCAACAATTTTGGTGTCAAATTACATTTCCCTCCCCAGTGAAATGACAGACATGTTCTTTAAACAATTCAAAATCTAATAGTATATTTTGAAATGGCTGATATGTTTAGAGAAAGCACTGGTAAACCTGACAACTGAAGAAGGTCAAAACTTTTTTACTCCTCTACTAGTGCTTTCTCTACCCATACCAGCCATTTTTAAACATATAATTTTACAATTTTCTCTACAAATGGGTTTTCTCATCAATACAGTTTACAATCTAATGGTGTTTGTAATGCAAGTCTCTTTTATATCCTTTTATTGACTCATTTATTTGCAAATAATAACTTATTACTTTTAATTTAAACATTTTTATTGGTTCATAGAGGAAATAAAGTATGATGTTTAAATACAATGTGAATTTCTCATATTTTGAAATCACAGAATATTTTTTACAGAGCTGCTTGAATTAATTCACAAGACTTTAACATGTTTATTCAATGTAAATATATTATAATTATACATTTAATGCTCCATTTTCCTCCTCTTCATCTTCATCTCGATCTCTCCAGTTTCCATCCATTTAAAATGCTAAGAATAGCAGTCTGTCTACCAAAGATAAAAATTATAAAAATTTAATAAATTACAAAACATTTAAAAACACAAAAGAAACATGTTAAATTCACCAATTACACATAATACTTATTAATAACTACTCTCTAGCTAACTACCATTAAAGCATTTAGCTTTAGAAAAGGTTATTTTTGCAAACAGTCAACAGAAATTCATATTAATGTAATAAAATAAATATCCATCCTTGCAGAATATCTTCATTTGGTCAATAGTTTATTATTACAATTCATCACGAGATAGATATTCTACAAGTTCACTAATTCACTTGAAATTAAATCTGATTTGAACAAGACTAGTGAGTCTATAGGTTAGTAATGTATCCTCACAAAACTGTAACAGTGAGATACTGAACTGACAAAATCATACTGAAAATACACAGTTTATTATTTTATTAACATTAATAGCTGCTAGGAGGGAAACTCATGCTTTGGGTATAAAACGTTTTGTTCCTCATGTTATTTTATATTTATATGCAGAAAATTTATAAAACATAAAGGTAGTGTTGTGTGAGTGATGAGACACTCCACATTCACCCATGCATTGTTACATAATCATATTTGTCTACCCCTTCACAATATATTGATAAAATTATTTATATTAATGAGCATTGGAAGACAAGAACTAGAAGATGTTTGCCAGATCCTAAATACAAGACGTCATAGGGTATGATGACAGTTCAGTTGCTGGAACACTTTCATTTTGTAGCATAGGTATAAGAAAATGAGATGAAAATTGTAAGTCAAAAGAATTTCTTTAAAAGTACACAGATAGAAACAGACATGTGGTCTCTTTCTACAGTTGTGGGAGATTAAGTTACTTAGCAGGAGTGAAAGCTTAAATGGTAGATTGTTAAAGGTATGCTAAGTGAAACAGGTTAGACCTGCTGGATAGTTTTCAGGGTAATGGTTCATTAAATGCTAGTATATGGCAACAATTTCTCTCAAGTTAGGTTAAAGGAAATTTGTGGAAGCACTAAATATATTCATTGAAGATAGATTAATCTTGTACTTAGAATATTCAGACCATAGGTTCAATAACAGTCTTGAAGACAAGTTTTCTCAGATTTGAAGAACATAACTGATCTAATAATAAACTTAAATGTTATTATAATGTTAAGCATATTCAGAAATAATGTTTAAAAGAAACACTACTATATAATGACTTAGAAGTGATTATAAATGATTATAAAAATAAATTTGAAATTCAAGGTTACAACTAGTTTTTTTTTAACAGTGATGCTTTTATAAAGAAGAAATGGAGGAATAAACTGCAGTTTGTTGGGATTTAAAACAAAAAACTGTTGTCAAATGATTGAATATATTTGGTTAAAATCTGGAGTTTTAAGGGTAGAAAGTTCATAATTAACGACTCTTATAAGACACTTGGTCAGAAATATTGAGATAAATTGTAAAACTGGGTTGCTACTAATAACACTAACACAATAATTATGAAAAGCTCTGATTTTAAACTCACAATGATTGGGTTTGTATCAGTCAAGTATTGAGGAAAAGTAATTTCTTGAAATAATTTAGGATGGTTTTCTTTATCAAATTGTCAGAAAACCAACAGAAGGCAATTCAATTTTAGATTTACTGCTAACAATTAACAGAGATATGATTTCAAAAACTAAAGTATGGAACATTTGGGAAAGGATGATCATTTTATAATAAGATTTGAACTTGAACTACCTGTATGTTGAATACAAAAATGAAATTTTATTTCCTAATTCAATGATAATTTAATGATCCAGAAAATTTTAAATGTAAACTTTTAATTAAAGATAAGTATGATCCAAAACAGATATTTAAAACAATAACAGGGAAAGTCAAGGGCGAAACTGGATTACTGAAGATAGAAAAAAGCACAAAACAGTAGTGACCATCACAAAAACATGAGAGGACAGATACATTTAAAGATATACAAAAACAGGGCTGTGCATGAGATCTGGTTAAAAATAAAAAAGGCAATCCAAATTGGTTTATAAGAAACAGCAATTTAATATTGTTAAAAAACTGGATGTTTTTATTTCAAGTACAGCATTTCTAAAGGAGAAACCATTATCAATTCACACCATTAGAGGGCAAGAATGTATAATTCCAGGTTTATGGTTGGTTGGATGGTTTGGTGTTTTATGGCACAAAGCAATTAAGTTAACTGTCAAAAAAACAGTGAAAAGTTAAAGTAAAATTAGTAAAATTCACAAAAGGAAATTAAGGTAAAACAAAACAAAGTTTAAAAAAAAGCATTAAAAACAATTTTTACTTCTAGTCTACACTAGTAAGAGAAAAACTACAGTAATACAAGTTGTACAAGACTTTCTGTAGCATAACTGTTAACTGTAATTATCATAACTCACCAGAAAGACTAACATGCTAGTACAAAAACCACCATCAGTCACCTGAAGTTGGCCTTTTCATTTCTGGTTTCGAGTTACTTAATGTTACTGTCAGTTTTTAATTTCAAATTAAACTAGATGAACTGCAATTTTTTAAAAGGGAGCCACATTCAAAAGGCATAAAATATAAATTAAAAAACTTAAATGGCATTAAAAAGATTAATGGCCTTTAAAAAACTAAAAACATCACCAAAGTGGACAGTGTCACCATCACCAATAACATAACATTATGGACAAACCTCAAGGCAGAACATGTTTAAAATGGTGCCGTCGTTGTGAATCATAAGGATGGCAAGTAAAATGTGGCTCATTGTGACCTGAGTGTTACACAAACTACACACTGGTGCATCAGTTCCAAAAAAAGAACACAATGAGTTAAACAGCTGTGACCAATGAATAGTCTAGTTAGAACAACTTCCTCTTTCCAATCATTATGGAAACAAGACAAAGTCCAATGTAGGGTTTTATTTGGAAAACCTTGTTTTCGCATTGCTCACTCCGAATTGACTGCCAGCTGGCACGGAGCCGAGTCTTGAATTTAGGATTATAGTACATGTATGATACAGGCACAGTAATGATAGTGCCAGAGCAGATACACTTAGCTGCAGTGTCGGCAAGCTCATTCCTGTGAATATCAACGTGGCCTGGTATCCAGAAAAACTGGATAGAAGTAGATGTTAAAGAGAAATGGGCCAGTCGAATTTGAATATCAGCGAGAACAGGGTGTGATCCAAAGTGAAGCAATTCTAGAGCCAGTTGAAAACTAAGCGAGTCAGCATAAATCATGCAGTTTGAGTACTGATTAGCTTCGATGTGATCCATGGCAAGAGAAATGGCATACAGTTTAGCAGTGAACATAGAAGCTGTAGAGGGGATTCTATGTGCAACCACCGAACCACAACAAACCAGGGCAGAGTCCACACAGTCACCTGATTTCAAACCATCTGTATAAATAGGAATGGAAGGATGGTTCAAAAGATGATCAGCAAATAATAGACTATTTCCAATTGGGAGTGTCTGCTTTTGTCAGATAACTCGAAGATAAGTCACATTTGGGTACTGTACGAAACCATGGTGGGATGGGCTGACCAGTGGACATAGCAATATTATCCAAGGGTAGACCCAATCCATCCAACTGCACCTGGATACGAAGGCCAAAAGGAGAAATGGCAGATTGTCTGTTCTGAAAAAGTATGGCCCACTTAGAAAGGAAAACACTACCCCAGGTGGGATGCTTTGGTAAAGAATGAAGTTTTGAAGCATACAGTAAAGACAGTTGCAAACAACAAAGGTGTAAAGAAGGTTCATGAGACTCTGGGTATAAGCTCTGAACTGGGAAAGTGTGAAAAGTCCCAGTGCAATGCCAAAGTCCTTGATGATGAATGAGGTCCTACATCTTTAAGGCTGAGGTCCTGACAGAGCCATATATCAGTGATCCATAGTCAAGTTTTGATCGAATTAGAGCATAATGTATCTTTAGCATAGAACATCGATCTGCTTCCCAAGTGGTAGAAGAGAGGACATGGAGAATGTTCAGTGCTCTTGTACATTTGATCTGAAGCTGTTTGACGCATTGTATACAAAGGTCAGCTCACAGTCATAAATAAGCCTCAAGGACTTTGTCTCAGGGCCCATGCACCACAATTTCACTGATACAGAGTTCAGAATCAGGGTGAATACTCCGTTGGCAGCAAAAGTACATGCAAACAGTTTTAGCAAAAAAAAAGACGTTAAAGCCTTTTGCTGTGATCCACTTCAGTAAATAACTAAGAACAGTCTGTAGCTGCTGCTCAATATATCCTGTGTTCGATGACTGACACAAGATGTGAAAGTTGTTGAAATAGAGCCCGTTTGCAACAACAAGAAGGAGCTCTTCAGAGATGGAATTAATCTTTATACTGAAAAGTGTGACACTCAAAACACAACCCTGAGGGAGTCCAAGTTCCTGTAGAGAAGAATGAGAAAGCATTGAACATAGATAAATGGCCACATAACCCAGCTAAGTCCTGGCCATCAGAGAGCAAAATCAAGAAGGAAACAGAATTATATTGTCCACTGACCTCTTGAATCTTGTCCCATAAGACTTTAGAACTGGTGGAAGAAGATATGCTGGTTGTGAACTTAATCAAAAATTCCTCCTGGCTATGATATCTTACCTACCGAACATATGCATGGGCCTGCTGGAGCCATGAAAGAATAAGGAATAACAGAATCGAGTACTAGTCCTTGAGTATCACCCATCATTCTTTTGAAAAAATCCATAAGCATAAACTACTGAAAAGTGAATGAATGTAGGATACCTACCAATTAACACAGATCAAATTTACTTTGGATGCTCTTCCTGGCTTGAAATGGATTTCAACATTGAATCTGAAGAGCAAATACTGAGAAGTTTAAGTTGACAAAGCCAGTATTTATTGCAGAAAGGTCATTGTGGCAATTTGTTATATTACTGTTTGGATTATGTTATACACTTTGTAATTTCAAGGATTAACAGAGTATATTCTTTCAAACTTTTCTATTTTCTTTTACTCTGATAAAAACCATTTAGTAAAGTGTGATGTTGTAAAGAAAGCTGACATATATTTGCTGAGGGAAAACCTTTTTCCACTCATTTTTTTATTCTTTTTTCAAGGATGTACTTGATACTTGGAGGATATAAAAGGTTTGGACTTTGCGTTTTTAAATTCTCAAAAATGTTTGATGAGGTGACACAAAAGATTAGCTTAGAAAACCACACTGGTCACTGAGAAAAGACCAATTTACCAAACTGTAGAATGGTTGGTTGGTTGTTTGGCCTTTATTGGTGCAAAGCAACTAGGCTATCTGCACCAAACAACCAGTAAAAAATAAAAGTAAAATTGTTAAAGTATGTAAAAAGGAATCACGTTAAAACAAAGCAATTTTTGAATTAAAAACTTAAATAGAATTAAAAAGGCCAATGGACCTCAAAAATTTAAAAACAACTGAGGTGGACAGTGTCACCATCACCAATCACACTATCCAACATCAGGGGTGAACCCATGGTAAAAACATGTTTAAAATGGTGTCATCGTTCATGGATGTAACAACAGTAAGACAGTAAAATTTGGGGTATTGCAATTGGAGTGTCATACAGACCACACATTGGTATATCAACTCCAAACAAAAGAAAATTATGAGTTAAAAAACTATTACCAATGTGCAGTCTAACCAAGACAACTTGTTTCTTCTGAACTTTATGAAAGTAAAACAGCCAAAAAGTAACATATGGTTTGATCTGAAAAAGCTTATTATCATGTTGCTCACTCCAAGTCGACTGCCAACTGATGTGGAGTTGAGCTTTTAATACGTAATTGTAGTCCTTGTATAAGACAGACATGGTCATGATAGCACTAGAACAGACTTAACAGTGGTGTCAGCAAACTTGTTCCCATGAATACCGACATGGCCATGTATCCAAAAGAAATGAATAGAAATGGGCCAGTCAGTTTTGAATATAAATGATAATAAGGTGAGAACTAATGTGAAGTGATTCCAGAGTAAATAGAGAGCTAAGAGAGTCAGTATAAAAAGTACAATTTGTGTACTGCATAGCTTTTACATGATCCAGAGCAAGTAAAATGGCATGCAGTTCAGCAGTGAACACAAACTGTAGAGGGGATCCTGTGTGTAACAACTGAGATACAACATATTATGCCAGAGCCCACAGAATCACCTAATTTCAAACTATTGATATAAATGAGAATGGAATGATGGTTCAAAATTTGTATGGTAAACAGAAGATAGTATTTCCAATCAGGAGTATCTACCTTCCTCAGACGACTCAAAGAAAGGTCACATTTGGGGATGGTAATAAGCCATGGTTGGATGGGCTGACCAATGGAAACAGCAACATCAACCAAGGTCAAACCCAATTCATCCAGCTGTGCCTGGATAGCAGATCACTTATTTTGAAAAAGCACAGCCCACTTGAGGAATTAAAGCACAACCTAAGGTGGAATGCTGTGGTAAGGATTGAAGTTTTGAAGTTTGAAGGCAGTTGCCAATTGCAGAGGAGATTCATGTGAATCAGTGTACAAATTTGGGACTGGAGAAGAGTGGTAAGCCCTTGTACAGAGCTCAAGCACCTGATGGTGAATGGGGTTCAAAACAAAGGTCTGGCAGAGCCACAGACAAGAGACCCATAGATCAGTTTTGATTGAATGAAGACACAACAGATCTTCAGCTTAGTAAACTGAGGACACAGATGTTCAGTGCCCTTGTACCACTTGACATGTGAAATGAAAATCAGCTTACTATGTACTGCTAGAGTGATGAAGAGCAAATCTGAGTTCTACCAGTGTATCAGCCTGAAAGGAAAGAGGTGATCACTCTGCCCAAGTCTTGATAGCTAAAAATGTTGGAGGTAAAGCAGAAGTGCTAGATGCATGAGAAAAACTTCTGCCAAGAGATCAGTAACTTCCTGGCTATTGGGAAGCAAGACTGAAAAAGGCAAAAGTATACTGCCCACTGATCTTCCAATTCTTGTCTCATATCACTTTGAAACTGGTGATAAAATGAGATGCTAGTTGTGAACTTAATCCAAGGTTCCTTCTGGCTTTGATGTCTTACATGTTGAGCATGTGCATGGGCCTGCTGAAAAGCGATGTAGTTTGAAGGAATGGGACACTACAAAATATGTTCCAGGCCCATTTTTTAGCCTTTTGTGTCAAGAGGCAGGCAAGATTCCACAAAGGATGAGGTACCATGGAAAACATATCAATGTTTCAGGAATACACTAAGCAGCTGCCTGAATAATACAGTCAGTGACTGCTGCCACAGTCTTCTATCAATGACTTACACATGATGGCAGGATCAAGACCAGTGAAAAAGGGCCAGTTAGTCTGGTGCAGCTTCAACTGAGGCACATGGCTCAAGGTGGCATCTACAGAGTGCAAAAAATAACTTTTGAGCCTCTGGGTAGGAGATACTGTTCTTCACAGTCTTAGAGTGTTGCACCTTATTCTCTTCCACCCACATTGGGCAAGAATCAGAGTAAGAGGCAGTATACCACCACAGTCAACAGTGTGGTTTCAGTTTGTGTTGTAGTCTTTCCCAGCACAACAAGCACATTAAAGAACTACAACATAATGTCTTCAAGTGAACTAACTGCTGACACTGGAAACATCTAAGAGGGTTGGGAATGTATAGCAATACCGTACAGTTCAAATAACCTGCATTGACTATGGCAAGTTGACATGGTGACATAAATGTGAAAATCAGAATATTAGTATGCATCATAATTCCAAACAAAGACATTGCAGCAACACCAGGGTTATGAGAGCACGATATCCAATCACCAATATCAGACACAATGTTCATAACACCTGGTTGATCCTAGCCCAAGTGGATCAGCCAGATGACCCTTGAGAGTCACTTCAAGGCTGTCCATCTACAGGAATTCAAGGCCAAAGTGGCATGCCAGGATTTTAACCCTCAACCAACAGGATCCCCTCCTTTCCTTCAAGGGTTGCCATGCACAGCTAACATGTGGGTAGATGTTCAGATCCCAGAGGAAGTAACCTGAAAGTACACAACCTTCTCTGGAAGATACCTTCATCATGTACAAGAATCCACTTTGAGGGGCTAATCTTGGGAAGTCACAACCAGATCAAATCTATATTGATTATGTCCCTAGCATCTTTCTACATACACCTCTAACAATACTTCAGTCAAATTTTAAAAACATTGGAAGGTATAATTTAAACAAGAAAAGGAAAAAAAAAGGAAAATGTTTATCATGCAAGTGTTTAAATCAAAGTCTCAGACACTAGTGAGTGAAAATATGTCTAACATTTTAATGGAGACCTGTCCTCATGCTCATGATGCAATTAGGACAAACACTTGCATCAAATTACAGTTCCCTTGCTAACAACGCAACATTGATACATGATAGAATAAGAGCAGGATATTTACACTTCTTAATAGTGCAACCAATGATGTAAACATTGTGAAAACTACAGATGGAGGGAAGCTCTCTGATGATAGAGAGATAAAGCCAAGAATTAAGTGCATGAATTAAGCATAACTAAGTTGTCAGTAATAACTGTTTGAAATGAGAAAAGTAAATATTCTGTAGTGGTCTGAAGTGGAATGTTTTCTTTAAGACATTCATCTTTGTGAATCAGTTCTCTCAAAACATGATAATGAACAGTAGGCCACTTACTGATTTTTTAACATTAACAAAGCTTTAACTCAATTTTACTTTTGAATTGCTAGCACATCAAACAGACTATGGAGAAAGAACAATCTGTGGATATTTCTGAAAATACATTGTTACCATACATAGAAAAATAGGATTTTTACTAAGATAGCCTGAAGTAGAAAATGTACAACAAACCATCTACCAGAAATCAAGCAAAATTTCCCATTTTCATACTTCAATATGACTGCTTTGAAATATTTGTTGATTAATCTCAGTCACTTCTTGCCTAAGTACAAGCTTACTTATGATACAAACCTCACTCTAATGAAAAAGTTTAGTTGCATTCTTTTTGGAACAATTTCTTTTCTATCCAAAGAACCAGTGGATGAACATCAGTCAGTTTTGATAAGATTGAGTAGATTTACAGACCCTAACCAACACATTCCACAAGTTCAAATACTCGTTCATATAATATTCACATTAAATGGGGACTATGCAAGCTCATATATGTGAAGTAGAAATAATTATTATCCCTTTTACAAAAGGTATAGTTCAACTACCTTTTCTGGAAATTCAAATTTCATGTAAAATGTCCAACGAATGGTTTTATATTAAATGTATCTAGGGGCAAGCAAAGAACAGATACTATACAAGTCAAGGTCCATTTCCTATTAGCATTGTTTAAAAATTAAGTAATTAGCAAATGCAGTATTATCAAAATATTGCTTGTGCCTTTCTGATAAGCTTAGATTATAGTATTGTACATCATGTGTAATTTTCTACAATGATAATTGTATTTTTCAAGATGAATTTTTTTCTATCAATGCAGTATTTTAAGTCTTATTTTTAAATAAACTTTGTCCAAAAATGTCTAAAACAAGGAAATGCTGTTAATTAGTACTGCAAAGCTATGTCAATTACATTGAATAATACTGATATAATTTAAATTTTTTGCCAAGAACTCTGGTGTCTAATGTAAAGTTTTGTGCTTAGCTGTTTAATGTTCGATACATCATTCCATGTAAATGTTATTGTTTTCATAGTGCATTACTCTTTGTTGTCCTTCAATAAAATGTGCTGGGATATTGATAAACATACACAAGTAAGAAAAATTACTACTTTTTTATGATTTTTGTAATTAAGAAAATGTAAACAAATTCAAATAAATCTAAGAAATGATGTGCAGGTAAATGGAAACAAAAAGATTTTGACAGACAACAATTTACGAGTTTATGAAAGTTTTGTTACTTCAAAATCTTTTTTAAAAATGAAACAAAATCTTGCTGCACTAAAAATATTATATTCTCACCAAAAACTGTTTAAAGAGCTCAAAATTCACATTATACATAATCACATAATGTTCCATGTTAAACTTAGAAAAATAGTTCAAGTACACACAACCAATAGTGTATAATAATTGTGCATATGTTGTTCAGAAAATAACAGTTTCACAATGAGATAATGTATAACTTTGTTTTCACCAAACAATAACAGCAGTCTGAAATTTTATCAGGACACAATGCCACAATATGGTCAACAACTGAGAAATAAATTTTCCATTATGACTTATATAAATTAAAGGAATTTTTTTGTGTAGTGATGTAGTAATTGCAAAATCAGTAAATGAAATCACAAGTAAAATACATATTTACTGATAAAATGATGAGATTTAAGATGTTTTACCCATTAGTATATGCAAGTTACAACATGGACGTGAAACTTATAAGGATCAGATTATTAATAATAGTTATCAATAAATTGTTAGCAAAGGTGTGTATAAAATGTTTCTTATCTTATAAAGAGCCCCAAAGTTAAGTTATGGCACAAACTTACTGCTACAGACAATTCAAAATGTAACAACAGCATGTGCACAGTCGTTCAGTGCTTATCACAAAGCAGTCACAGTTTACTACCTTGTACAGAATTACCAACTAACAGGAATCTGCCTGAGTGAGGCTTTAGAAAAACCAAAATTTTGCTGCGCATTCGTGATGCAAATTTAGAAAATGATCAAGTCGTGTGGGCAAATGCTCAAAGATCTTTTTTTCAACTGAGGTAAAATGATGCAATCTGATCATTTTATTGCTCAATTTGATCTGTACAAAGTCGGTCAAACAGCCACGAATAGTTGGACAAAGCTACTAAATTGACTAAAACGCAATTTTTTATTTATTTATTTTTAACGCAAGCTTGTAACTGCGAGAAACGCCGGAACAAATGTGCAAAGTCAAACAAACTGTGATAATTGTTTGTTAATACTTATAGATAAAAATATTGTAAAAGTTAATCATAAAAAAATTAGGAAATATTCTTACCGTTATGTTAGTTTGATAATTTGGCTCAGACTTACTTTAATTTCCAAATTAACCTTCTAGTTCCTATGAACTACAACAGTAACAACACTTATAATACTAAATAACTCTGCACACGAGTTAAACTCATGATCAATCTTAACGCGTAGCGCGTAGAACAAAGAGACCTCTTTCGGAGATAATTGTTATAAGTATTTTTTAATTTCTAGATATTTATTAATGTTTCTGTTTTTCAGATAAAAATACTTGTTCTGTAATAGTACAGCTTTACAAGAACCAGTATAAAAGAAGCATTTAAACACTAATATTCAGTTTAGTTGATACCATTGAATAGAAAAAAAAATTGTTATTTTTAAGTTTGTTTAACTCAAACTAGATTTCATTACGAGACATTATTTTTATAAATGTAAATAAAATCACGACCTATATCTTCAGAATGTAACTTTATCAAGTCAATGTTTTGCCATTACAGCTTCATTAGGAACTATCGATATGTTACATGTTCCCTAACTTAATTGGATTTAAGTTTAGATATTCAGTGATGATGAGAAAATCCACTTGTAGAGAAAAATTTATGTATAAAAACGGCTGGTTTGGGTTGAGAACATTTTTATGTAGAGAAGCGAACGACGTTTCGATCTTCTTCGGTCATCGTCAGATTCACAAAGAAAGAAAGAGGTAACTGACCGGAAGCTGACCACATGTTTGAAAGGGGTTGTGCAACTGAGTGTCAGAATGTAGAGGACGTGCTTAGATATTTGAATATATAATTTTATATCATTTATTTTATTATTATTATTATTATTATTTATTATATTATTTTTAATGAAAGTATAAAGGTGTTTCTTTGTATTGGTTTATTTTGGGCTTGAGTTGTAGTATAAGTGAAGCTTTTTTTAATTTTGCGTCTGTTTATGTTTGTTTCTTTATTTAGTATTTGGGTGTTTTTTATGGTTATATTGTGTTTATTTGATTTGCAGTGTTCGAAAACTTGTGAAGGTGACTTTTTATGTTCTTTGAATCTGGTTTCCATTTTTCTACTTGTTTCTCCAATATAGAAGTCGTGGTGGGTATCAGATATTATTTTAAAAATAAAGTAGGTGCGGTGTTGGTCAGTATAGTTTTTGCATAGTGTAGACCTTAGTTTTGCGCCTGGTTTTGAATACTTTTGGTATTAACTGGGATGTCATATTTTGTTATTAGTTTTTGCGAAATGCTGATTGTTTTTATGTGGATGTCGCAAATATATGATATGCAGCCATATATGGTTTCGTGATTTTTTAATTCGTGAGATATATTTACTTTTGTTACTTGATTTTGTTTTTGTCTAGGTGTGTAAGTATAATGTTTTCTACGCTTTGTGGAGGAAACTTGTTGTTGATGAAGTATTGTTTTATTTTGTCTAATTAGTCCTTAATTTTATCTGTCGAGCATAGTTTTATGGCTATGTTTATTTGGTTTCTTAGTGTGTTGAGATTTTGTTTTGTTTCATGTGCTGAGTCCCAAGGAATGTATAGTCCAGTATGGGTGATTTTTCTGTTTTAAATTGTGTATCGGTACTTGTAATTTTGAGGTTAAGAAATGATATTTGATTGCTTTCTTCATGTTTACATGTGAAGTTAATGTTGGGATATATAGAGGTAATGTGATTGAAGAATTAAGTTGTGCTCTGTAAATGTGAATCCCGCAATCGTGTTGTCTATATATTTGTACCAGAACAGTGATGGATGTAATGCTGTGCTACTCGTTTGTGTTTCAACTTTTATCATAAAAATATTAACTGAAACTAGTGATACTGGGTTGCCCATGCTTAGGCCATTTGTTTGTATATAGTTGTGGTTGTTGAACATGAAGTTTGTTTTCATTGTGATGAATTCTATGAGGGTTGCTAATTGGTTGCTGGGAATGTCTATTGATGGATTAGGATCTCGGGTATAGACTTCCAAGGCTATCTTGCAGACTTCAGCGGTTGGGACTTCTATAAAGAGGGATATAACATCGAAACTGGCCATTAAGGCTCCATGATTAAGTTGATTATGGTAAGACTTTGATGAATGACCTGGCTGATGTTACATATTTGGAGAATGCCCACGCTACATATTTACCAAGATTGTAATTAAACAATTTTTATGTGTACATTATTGTTTGTAATGGACAATGTAGTTTATGAGGTTTGGGAATGCCGTATATTTGTGGTGTGGCCCCCCACTAGTACAGCAGCATGTCTGAGGATTTACAACGCTTAAATCATGGGTTCGATGGGCTCAGCAGATAGCTTGGTGTGGCTTTGCTGTAAAGAAAACACACACATTTGTGGTGTGCGTGAGTCGGTCTTGCGTAGGTAAGAATAGACCAATCCAAAGGAACACTTTTATACCTATATAAACAAATATGACCAAACATCTAAACACGCTCTT
Source organism: Carcinoscorpius rotundicauda (assembly GCA_011833715.1). Classification (NCBI taxonomy): domain Eukaryota; kingdom Metazoa; phylum Arthropoda; class Merostomata; order Xiphosura; family Limulidae; genus Carcinoscorpius; species Carcinoscorpius rotundicauda. The sequence continues at coordinate 78,505,570 of CM022399.1, read as the reverse complement.
TAAATTTCTACACTCAGTTACACAATCCCCTTCAAACATGTGGTCAGCTATCGATCAGTTACCTCTTTCTTTCTTTGTGAACCTGACGATGATCGAAGAAGGTTGAAACATTGTTCGCTTCTCCACATAAAAATATTCTCAACCCAAACCAGCCGTTTTTACACAAGTTTACGTATAGTTCAAACAGCACAACTGCAAGCTTAATGTGTACTCACACCTGTTGAAGACCATAAAATATGTGTCCACAAAATTTTACTGTTCTTCTCTTCTCGTTTATTATTTATTACCATTCTTTCATTCTGTTTAGTTGTTTTATTTTGTTTAAAACATCTATGCAGGGATCTGTGTAATGTTTTTGACTTGTATATGGTGCAACTCTATCACGTGTGTTTGCAGTCTTGTCCATCTCTATGCTTCGTCAAATAATCTTGTCGTATATAGAGTTCACTCCAGCTGCTGCATGAACCACTTTAGTAACGTTTGAGTCATCTGTCAAGGCTACACTCTGTAGCAAAGATAATATCATCTAAGAGCAGTCAAAATCAAGTACATGTTATTTCAGGCTTCGTAAAGTAAACAATCGTTGATAAAATTAAGAAGGAATAAGATTTGGAACTAAAAGTTTAATTTTCTCGAAACATTGGAGAATGTTTTGAATTAGAAAATTTATTTAGGTTTTGTTTGGAAATAATCACAAAGCTACACAATGGGATTTATGCACTCTGCTACCACGGGTATCGAAACTCGGTTTCTAGCGGTGTGAGCCTGCAAACATACAGCTGTGCCACTGAGGGGGACGTTTTGCTAAGGAAACAAGGGTCACAATGCCTTTTTAATCACATGATCGTTCTAACTCTTTATAATTCAACAATGTAGCACATATATTGCATATCAATATTACTTGATAGCCAGGAGAGTAAGGAGTACTATTTCTTTTTAGTGCGCGTTTGTATAGATAAGTGATTGCTGAAATGCTAAATTTCCTACAAACAACCCAAATGATGAAGTTCACAATTCATACTACACAATTACTGATGATAGTGTTTTCAAGAGACAAGTGTTGCTTGTATCTCTTTTTTTATCAGATAGTATTTGAGCTTTAGATCCACGAGTGTACGACTAGTGTGCATGATTACATGTCCTACGCCATCCTGCAATTTGCAATAACAATAACACTGCTCTCACTCCATTGACGTTGGTGACCAAAAGAAATTCATATTCTTGTCATGGGAAGACCACCACTGGAGCATCTACTACAGCAACCTTTAGAGATCATAATGATTCATTATATTTTTCATTTCATCCGTTCTCTTGTTAGAGTCACTCACAAACAGAGCAGTTATCTGTAAAACGTTGGCTACAAACTTTGGTAATAAGATCTGAATCAAGTAAATCGTAGGTTTATAGCTTTGTCACTGGTCGAAGCCACTCTCTTAGCACAGTTATTTTAATTACCTCCATGGAGACTTCACATCTCTCTACAATGTGACCAACAAAATCCACGTTCTTTCACATGAATGAATATTTTGCTGGCTTTAGTTTAAATCTTGCCTTTCTTAATTGCTGAAGCACCACATTCAGGTTATAAAACCTAAGCAGAAAGATGTGACTAGAATCAGGTTATTAAACCTAAACAGAAAGATGTGACCAGACACCGCAATATATATCAGAAATCTTTCCCATTGCAACTTCTTAAGTGTAAGCTTCAACAGTCACTCTAAAGTAGCGAGCGCATTACACAGACTGAATGTACGGTAAAGCATTCATATAGGCCAACTTTCATGCTAAAAGTGATATATTAGCTTTTTTGCCATCTAGCTCTACTTGCTAGTATAAGAATTCCAAAAAAGTTGTGTTAAACCAACGAGAGCCTTTTTCCACATCGAGAAATTCAAGAGTTTTCGCTAAGGTAAAATGTTAATGCGAAGTACTGCGTTCACACTGTTAAATCAGCACAGTGTGTTGATGTTATATCCTTTCGTCTTGACTCTTATTACTGGAGGGGATCGAGCGCTATTGAAAGGTTGTATGACTTCATCCTGCATCATACACTATGTTTTGACACAAGTGGCTTCCCTTGTGATCCAAGAAAAGTGTGTGTTTTCTTAGAGCAAAGCCACATCGGGCTATCTACTGAGCCCACCTAGGGGACTCGAACCCCTGATTTTAGAGTTGTAAATTCCGAGATATACCGCTGTACTAGCGTGGGGCGTGTGATTCAAGAAAGCCAACTCAATGGCTACTTTATTTTGTATACATTCTTGTTATATGATAAAAATTACCCATTGTTTAACTTAATGGACCATTTAGTCTCACAAATATATATGTTTACCCAACAAGTCGTTGAACTGTTTTAAGAAAATATAGATCTACGTTGTTAGTACTCAATAATTTAAAAATTTCAAAACTCAGCAGTTTGTTATTATCTTTTGGCCTGCCACTTTCCATTCAGGTTGCTATAATATCTTCCATAAGCAAAGTATGACAACTGGAGCTTCCCGTCTCACTTCAGACACCAAACACCCCATTATATCATGCATTTCGTTAGTGCCATGTAAAACATACATGTATCTTTACTTTGTTGCTGAAATAAAGTTTGAAACAGAGAAACTTAGCTATAGATATAGTTTTGACTAAGTTTGAGTAATTACCAAGTTACAAAAAGCAAACGAAGCAGGAAGGAGCAAAATAATGTCACACCCATTTTGAGGTAACACCACATACAAGTATTATAGCGTTATCTCAATCAGTGATGTCGAGAAACCCACTTGTTGAGAATTGTATATGCAAAAACGGCTCGTTTGGGTTGAGAAAATATTTTACATCGTGACCTCAGCCAATCATCATAGCAGACAGACTTCCTTTGTTGGCATTTCTTTACTTTATTTTTAATGTATTACCATTTCTTCCACCTTATCAATTAATAACAACTCAAACTTAAACTGCTTATTTTTAGCTGATTCTTGGAGAATCAGTTCTCAAGTGGTCTATAATTGATGTAAAATATTAATATACATACCAGTTGACAGTCGAAACTATAAAGTGATTCTTTGTACTACTTTTGCTGGAATTCATGGCATTTTTCATTTGCTTCTAGAAAAGATTCTATGAGTTTCTCTCTTTGAATTACATGCCTAAGAGCTTGTCTCAGCTTATTCTTAAATCATGGTGTCTTGGTGTGAAATACAGTTGTAGTTAATACATTTAAATATACTTGTTATGATGTTTAGATCTTATAAAATAACAGCCAACTGTTAATAAAGTGGAATATTTCTTTAAAAAATGTACAGCAATGCTACAAAAGTGAACCCATTTTATTATGCTTGATGTTTAAGGATAACTAGGGACCTATTGTCAATTTAAGCTGTTCCATTCACTAAACAAAACTAAAAGTGTTAATTGTTGTTGTTGTTTTGAATTAAGCACAAAGCTTAATGTGACGGTGAATCCCGCTATTCGTTGGTAAAAGAGTAGCCTAAGAGTTGGCGGTGGGTGGTGATGACTAGCTGCCTTCCCTCTTGTCTTACACTGCTAAATTAGGGACGGCTAGCACAGATAGCCCTCGAGTAGTTTTGTGCGAAATTCCAAAACAAACAAACAATTGTTTGGTTTGAATTTTGGGCAGTGCATGTAATATTAAAGGTGAATTTTCAACAAATTTAATAATTGCCTTAGAAACTGTACTTTGATTAGGTATAATTCCTGTGCGGTTGCCATATTTTTAAACACTTTAGTTTTTGAGTAAGAAATGAAAAAAATTATGCGTGTCCTCGAACTCAAGTTCCTCTCGGTTTCCGTGACGTTTTACAACTATGACGTAATAGTTGCCAAACACACTTCGTTGCGAGTCAACCATTTTCTTCCTTTCAGTGCTGGTGTTTCATGTAAATCTATCAATGCTTTTTTTCGGATTAAATACTTTGTGAGACTATGTTTTGTCTTGATATTGCTACTTTATATTTGTTTTATGATAACATGGTTTGCTGCGTTACTTATGTTTGTAAAAACGGTTTGGCATCGGGCAAAAGCTTCTTTTCGTTTCCGTGCAAGAAGGTGGCGACAGTGGGTGCGGATGGCCAATAGGAAGAACTGGATACCTTCACACCATGCAAAGCTTTGTCATTATCACTTTGAACGCTCATGTTTTGTGTCGGATCTCACTGTTTTGGATTCCGTGGGTTTCAAGCCAGGCAGTTTGAGACTGTAAAATCCATCGGCAGTAGACAGGATCGTCCCCACCATCTTTCCTCGTGTAGAACTGAGGGCTGATCTCAGCCTGCTGTGTACATGTTCCACCCCTCTAAAGTTATCCCTTGCCATTACGAAAAGAACAAACTTAAAGGTATGTGTGAAGCATAAAGCGATAAACAATAATTTGAACAATATAATAATTTAAAAAGTACAAGATTTGAAGAATATAACTGGACATACACATTTCACATTCATGAGCGTGTTTTGCATAAAAGCTGGTATATCATTATGTAGATGTTTTTGTATCATTTTTACATATAGAAAGGTTTGAAAAATACCATTTTTCAAATTTAACATTTCAAGATAAACTGAAATAAGACTGTCTTGAACATGTTGAAGTAATCAAGTACAAAAGAGCTAGCTGTCTGAGGCATTCAGAAAGAAAATGTTAGCAGTTTATGAGTCTGGTAAGGGATTTAGAAAGATCCAAAAGGATTTTGAAATCAGCCATTCCACTGTCCAGAAAATAGTCAACAAGTGGAGGGCTTTCAAAACAACTTCCAACATGCCCAGGTCTGGTCGTCCAAGCACGTTTACTCCGAGAGCTGATCACAAGATGCTAATAGAGGTCTCCAAACAGCCTAATATGTCATCACGGGAGCTACAGCAGGCTCTGGCTACTGTTGATGTAAAAATGCATGCCTCTACAATCAGAAAGAGACTGTACAAGTTTAACTTGCATAGGAGATGTGCAAGGAGGAAACCTTTGCTCTCTAAGAGAAACATCAAGGCCAGACTAAAGTTTGCCAGAGAGAATGTAGACAAAGATCAAGGGGTTCTGGAAAAGTGTTTTTTGGACAGATGAGTCCAAAATTGAATTATTTGGACACCAGAACAGAGGGCATGTTTGGCATAAACCCAATACAACATTCCAGGAAAGGAACCTCATACCAACTTTGAAGCATGGAGGTGGAAGTGTCATGGTTTGGGATTGCTTTGCTGCAACAGGACCAGGAGAGTTCACAATCATAGAATCCACCACGAATTATATTGTGTAACAGAGGGTGCCTGAGGATCATGTGAGACCATCTGTACGAAAATGAAAGCTGAAGCGAAGCTGGACCCTGCAACACGACAATGACCCAAAACATACCAGTAAATCCACCAAGGACTGGCTGAAAACTACGAAATGGAGAGTCCCGGAATGGCCGAGTCAAAGCCCAGATGTTAATTTCATTAAGATGCTGTAGGGTGACTTCAAACAGGCTGTACATGCAAGAAACCCCTCAAACATCTCACAACTGAAAGAATTCTGCATTGAGGAGTAAGGCAAACTTTCTTCAGACCGATGTCAGACACTGATAGATGGCTACAAGAAGCGTCTCACTGCAGTTATTTCAGCCAAAGGGGGTAACACTAGCTATTAGGGGGTAGGGTGTTCTAACTTTTTCCTCAGTTAGAATATGCATTTTTGTAAAATTACATTTACAGAAGATCTTGAAAAGTGTTTTTTTTCAGCTTTAACTGTTTAGTTGTATTTCCATAATCTCTCAGTATTGTTGAAATTGAGATTAAATATCGATATATTCAAAAATATTACAAAAATACAAAGACTTTCATCGGGTGTCCTAACTTTTTCACATGACTGTAAGCGAAGAAATAAACAGATTAGACACAATGTGTAATGCAACAAAAAGATAGTTTTTGTTTTTAATCAAGACAGAAATACAGATTTTTCTCAGTTATTTTTCGACTTCCTACTCGTGAAGCGATGGACTGGCTTTCATTCCTTAAAATATGTTTTTGTTAACCAAATCATTTGAGATCCTAATTTCTTACCGAACAGAAAACTTTATATTTATCCACGCAACTAGCGTTACACAGGTTGTTTTTATTCAGTGTAGGGGAGGCTATAATGACTAGTCATCTTATCAATGAAGGACACTGCTGTTGTTTACATTCTTCCGTGGCCCGGCATGGCCAAGCATGTTAAAGCGTGCGACTCGTAATCTGAAGGTTGCGAGTTCGCATCCCGTCGTGCCAAACATGTTCGCCTTTTCAGCCGTGGGGTGTTATAATGTAATGGTCAATCCCACTATTCGTTGGTAAAAGAGTAGCCTAAGAGTTGGCGGTGGGTGGTGATGACTAGCTGCCTTCCCTCTAGCCTTACACTGCTAAATTAGGGACGGCTAGCACAGATAGCCATTGAGTAGCTTTGTGCAAAATTCAAAACAAACAAACAAACATTCTTTCATAAAGTGTAGTTACAATAAAATCAACTCTACATTTTTTTCAAGATCACGTACTAGGTGAAAATTGCATGGACTCAAGTCAGAATGATGAAACCTCTACATTAAAATAAGAATGTAAACGAGGTATGGTAAGCTTATATTTCATATCAGCGCCAGGAGCAGTCTTTATTCTGTTGTATTCACGTAGCTGGAAGGTGTTGTGTATGTGCATGGTTGCGTCAGTAGGCATCAAAGAAAAAAAAATAAAACACCTCTGAGGCTTGTAAATAAGAGACTTTAAAAGTGTTTTTTTTACATATGTAAAATGCTATAAATATTTTGTGGTGACTAAGTGACAGTAAATTTAAAACAGACGGATGTACAGACAATACTAGTGTTGATTTCTAGCCGTAAAATCAATATAATATCACATGAGATGAGACCAAGTGAGACTCAAATTTGTCCGAGATCTACAATACTGTTATGTTACTAAACTGATATAACACGGTAAGCATAAAAGCAATTTAGAAAAATTGTTTGAACATGATAAAAAGTGAAACTAAATAAAACGAAGAGTAAACATAAATAGTGTAGGTTGCTAAACACGTAACACGAGCTGTTTCATTTTAAGATCATTTCATCTTAACAATACGGAAAACGTGGATTTAGTGTGAAGTTAATATACTAGAAGATTTTGACGATTTACAGAAGATAGTGCTATCCAACAGTAAAAATCTATTGGAAGTTTTAATAAAATGAATATTAATGTTGTTGTTTTTTAATATTCATATTAAAATGACACGAACCAGGTAACCGTTCTTTCATTTGTGAATCAGAGTTTTTAATAATGAAGTTACCTTAACTTATCGTCAACAATAATGTGCATCAGAAATTGCCTTTGACATGGAAGGTAACCAATGAAATTAATTCTAACCATCGTTAAAACTTTAAACATGCATTTACCACTTGGTGAAACCATAGGCCTTTTTATTCGAAACAATCGTAACACTGTCGTTTAGAAAAAAAACACACTAAAATAAACATTAATGGAGCTTAAAAAATGCGATTGTTTGGAATTAAGCACAAAGCTACCCAATGGGATCTCTGTGCTCTGCCCACCACGAGTATCGAATGTATAAACTTCTTTCAAAACATTTATTTCGAACAAAACATATCAGTAAATAACAATATATGTGTGTGTGTGAGAGAGAGAGAGAGAGAGAGTGAATTATTTATGGACTTTGTACCTAAAATAAATAAAACCCAGCATAAGATTTCTGAAACTTTCATATCTAGTAAGTTAACCGGATATTGAAGTTTGAATTCTGATAGCTCCATAAAGTATGAAAAGAAATCGATCGCAGATATAGTAGCTGAATTCAACAACCTCTGATGCTGTTCGCTTTTAAAACATTAAAAACAAGATAAAGTGAAAAAATATGGATTTCCGGGAATAGGAGGCGCTAGAGAAATTGGGTGTAATCATGATATTGTTCTGAAACTGGCTTATTTAGGTCATACGCATCACGATCTTTCTTCTAGTCAACCTGCCGTTTGTACGAAACTTCCTTGTTAATATACAGAATATTTAATTCCGCTCGTTTCTTCACTGGTATCTGGTTTTGTAGTAATATTAGTGTCACGTTTATCTATTTGTTTGTTTGGGACATTCGCGCAAAGCTACACAGGGCTATCTGCACAAGCCATCTCGAATTATGAACTGGTATACTAGAGGGAATGAATGCAGCTACTCAACAACATCCACCGCCAAATTTTGGAATAGTTTAACTCGACTAGTGGAATTCGACCGTCGTTGTTATTACTTACACACGGTCCTAAATTGCAGAACAACAACGGGACGCAAGCCATTGACCCTCGGATTCACACACAGTCCAACAAGCTAACATCTAGGCCACGCCCAGCCACAGTGCTGCACCTACCTGCATGTAAATCCATGTATGGAAGTATATTTTTGAAACTTTAAATCATGGTGACGCAATTTATACCAGTCTTTCTTAACGATATAATAAACGTAATACGACTATATTTTCTGCAAATATAGAAGTTTAATTTGACTAACTGAAAAATTAACATAAATTTTTGGAAAACAATCTTAAGACTGATTAATGGTAACTACGGGAGGGAATAATTGTGAATCTTTTTCCTTTCAGAGTAAAATATAAAATGATGTTTCTGTACAGTGCTCTTAAAAAGTTCTCCAAGAACTTTAAAATGCAATTCTCAAGGTCTTATTGTAAGACGTAGGTAAAACTACTTCTGTATTTGCAACGCTAAAATTAGGGGTTCGATTTCCCTCTATGGGCTCAGCAGATAGCCCAATGTGGCTTTGCTATAAGACAACACACACGCGCGCTTCTGTATCAAATGTTAAAAATCCTGTATATATAATTCAGTGAAAGTAGAGATTAAATTTCCCCCCAGTGGCTCAGCGGTATGTCTGCGGACTTACACGCTAAAATCCGGGTTTCGATACCCGTGGTGGACAGAGCACAGATAGCCCATTGTGTAGCTTTGTGCTTAATTCTAAACAACAATAAACAACAAGAAATTAAATTATTAATGATACAAAAGAAATCGAATAAAAGTTTCTAAAATGTTTTAATTTTACATCAAAAGGTTACATAATGTTTATCGAGCGAGAGGCCTAACTTCATAAATAAACATTAAACAGTCACTGACTTGCAACATTCTGTCGAATGTAGGTGAGGTTGCTGAACACAGGACGCGTTCCTAAGTGTCTTCAAGACATTTATACAATTTTTTGTCAACTGTAATATATTACATGGCAAATATGTTTTTGTTAATTATTTTCAATAGTAGTTGTTTCTAAAGACGCAAGATCAGAATCTTTTCGATAGTTAGGGATGTCCCTGTTTTTAGTTACACTAAATTTTCTTAACTCTCACACTTCGTTGTAACATAAACTCAATATTCACACTTGAAGCAGAAGTAACAGATAAATTGATTAACATATTCACTAAGTCAATAATTAAACCCTTAGTAACAGACTCTCTAACTTAACACTTAACTTACTTCACAGAGTAACGTTTTCTAAGCCACCTGTTTATCACGTTATCTGTTTGCCCATCCTTTTCAACAGTATACGATGTCCACATACTATACACCATTATTAAAAACAATAAGATAAAATATCAAGAAATAATGATAAACCAATTCCACTACGTATGAGTCAATATCTTGAGTGTGTGTATTTTGCAAATAGCAAATCCACACAACGCTATCTGTTGTGTCTACCGAAGGGTATCTAATTTTTTTATTTTAGGCTAAGTACGTCTAGGTAGTTAGGATGTTCGACTCGTGATCCGAGTGCCACGGGTTTGAATCTTCGTCACACCAAACATGTTTGCCCGTTCAGTCATGGGGGCGTTATAATGTGACGGTCAATCCCACTATTCGTTGGTAAAAGAGTAGCCCAAGATTTGGGGGAGGGCAATGATGACTAGCTGCCTTCCATCTGGTCTTACACTGCTAAAGTATTGACAGCTACCACAGATAGCCCTTGTGTAACTTTGTGCTAAATTAAACAAATCATTTATTTTAATGGTTTAAGTCCGTACACTCAAAGCTTTCCTCCCGGTGGACCGATATCTTGGACCACTATAAGCTTGTTTGAAATATTATTTTCCTTTTTTTGGTTATTGCTTCAATATCATTGATGTTTGTTTGGTTTAATTTTTTTTTAAATTAAGCACAAAGATACAAAATGGGCTATCGGCGTTCTGCCAACAACGGGTATCAAAACGCGGTTTTTATCGCTGTCATTTTGCAGACATGCCGCTGTGTCACTGGAGGGCATTACATTTGGTAAGTTTTACTTCAAAGTTAAAACATGACATTGTATTTCGCCACAGTAGTTAGGTATGGTGAAGAGCAATATTGCTGTCGAATAAGTAAGTACCTCTAAAATATTTCTTCTTCATTCAGAGAATTTACAGAATAGATAAAAATTAATAATGTTTTGCTTTCTCTCATTTTTTTCCATTTCCTAAGGAGAGATAAAGCTCCAAACCCATTCGAGACTTCAGTAACTAGAGGACTTTTTTTTTTCGCGGACTCCCAAACCTATCAATTTTTTTGTTTTAGTTTTAAAAGATTCCGTGTACATGAAAAGCTATATTCCAAAATTAAATGTTTTTAGTAAATATAAAACTAATTTTACGAAGCATTTTTTTATTCTATATATCATATTTTTAAATGTCTTTTTGGATATGAACACACAAATCTAAGTTTGAGAAACACTGGTTTAGATTAACATGTTAATTGGTGTTTCTGACAATCAAAGACTGTATTGTACGTCCGTATAGACGCGTATACGAATACTTTTATTTTTACTTGTCACGACAGGAAATGTGACCACAAAAAGAAAGCTGAGGAATGTGTTTATTGGCACCAGTTAACTTTAAAATTGTAGAATAAAGTTTAAAAACTAAATAGTTAGTAACTATTCTGGTGAATTCAATACGCGGGCAACGAATTTCATTGTTTAAAGGTTCACACTTTCGGTTTTATTCCAAAACTTTTACATGGAAATTGAAATCAGGGTAAATGTTTACAAACTTTGTGAAATAGTTTTAGGTGTGAAATTGAAAGTTGGTAACATAATTTCATTCCAATTGACCAGCTTTCTTCTGCGTAGAACTTTACGGCGAGGTTGTTCTGTATCAGGCTAGGCGTGGTCAGGTGGTTAAGGTACTCGACTAGTAATCTGAGGGTCGCAGGTTCGAATCCCCGTAACACCAACCATGTCTGCCCCCTTCAGCCGTTGGGGCGTCCTAATGTACGGTCGATTCCATTATTCGTTGGGAAAAGAGTATCCCAAGAGTTGACGGTGGGTGGTGATGACTAGCTGCCTTCCCTCTAGTCTTACACTGCAAAGTTAGGGACGGCTGGCGTAGATAGCCCTCGTTTATCTTTGAGCGCAATTCAAAACAAACCAAATAGCTCTGTATCTATTACTTAATGATGACGTTAATGTAAGGTAATATTTCCTTTAGTTTAAATGTCTTGCTTCGAGGTCTTATTTAGCTGTTTGCTCGGATATGCAAAAAAACTCGTGCGTGTGTGTTACTGAGAAACTATAGTCTGTGGTGATAATGAAACGTAGAAAAAACAGTCAATTATATCTATATATCTAAATCCCTTGGTGTACGGTTATATAAACCATTCATTTAAAAATACACCACTCTCAAGGTTATCGTATTATTAAATGGAGCACTTTATTGCTTTTAAAGATATAAATGGTAGTGAAATAAGTCATTTTAAAAAACATGTTTTTCTTCTTACCTTCTTCTTCAATAAAACTAACATGATGGAAGTTTTGTAATGTAATAAGCTGGGTAACATGCAGCAATGGATCATCTCAACTAAACTGAAGTAATAAAAGGTAAACAGATGATTGCCATGGTTATCTTCCCTTTGTTTCTGCAGAAAGAAACATCACCAACTGAAGAAAATGAAAATACTGGTTTACGTGAAACGGTTGCTTGAATATCATAAGAAGCTTTTAACTTTAAGCATAGGATCGGTTAAAAAAAAGAAGAAAGCATGTTTCTAATTTTTAGACAATCGGTTATTGTAAAGACGTTGATGGTTTGAGATAAAAAATATAACCAGATTTTGAATGGCCAATTATTGTCGAGATTAAACTACGATTTGAACATATTTTAAAGACATTTTACAAATAATAATATAGTATTTAAGAAGGCAGAACGAAAAGTAGTCAAATAATTACTGAGTAGGCATTGACTTGAAGGCAATTTTTAAATTTCCAGCTTCTAAAAAGGCATTTAATGTACTAACTAAACAAGTGGACTTACAGCCCTGAGATCTCTAATGCAGCTGGGACACCAACTTTTAAAATATTTACTGTAATCAATATAGATTCGGGTATTAAAATAGCATTTTCTGTAATACAAATATTTAAGTTTTGGATTATATATATTCCACTGTGAAATAGAGCATGTGTTCTCTTGAAGGTTTCAGGGTTAGAATGACATTGTTAAAGTATTGTATTCACAATCTGACTTAAAGATAATTTCTTCCAACTTGAGGGTACTTTGTTCATATTGTTTTCATCCCATTGTAAATGTATGTGCTCCACTGAAAACTTCAGTAATTGTCTCAGTAGTTATAATTTGATAACTTATAGTAAATGTTCTTCACGTTGTGATACAAATATTCCAAATTGTGAGTAATCACAAAGTGCTCTTTGCAGAAAGTGTTCACCAAATTTATTTAAACACTGTTTTGGAGCAAAGCCATCTAGTGTATGGCTATTGTTCATTCGGAGATATAGGCATGTGCAGATGTTACATTATGTATGTTGTTACACCATAATTGTGGTATCTTGCTTTATTTATTCCAGAGTAACAAAAACTTAATTAGCATATTTTTAAGTGTAATAAATTAAACAAGTTAATAAGAGGTTACAAGTAAAAGTATTGTTTTTCCCTATATTCACGCCCAGCGAACTTAGAAACCTAAAAATAGGGTTCCGATACCCGACGTGGGCAGAGCACATATAGCCCATTGTGTAGCGTTGTGTTTAATTAGATACAAACTCTATATTCACAAGAAATATTGTTTTCAAGTCGTTAAGCATAAAGCTATGCAATGGGCTATCTTGACCTGCTACGAATATGGAAACTTAGTTTTCAGAGCGCTAAACCCTCAAGAATCACCGCTGAACTACTGATGGGCATAGAAATATTAAACTGGGAAATATAAGTAATCAATTATAAGGAAGGAAAAGAATTGTCGAAATACGTATAAATCACGACAATTTGGTTTCTATTTTATTTGTGTACAGACAATGGACCAAGAGAAAAGAAAGGCGCGTGATCAGGAGGCAGATGTGCTCAACTGATATCTGACGTTTTCTTTGTTTGAAACTCGCGACCCATCCTAAAAATTTTGCATAACTACAATTTTGAGTAATTTTGATTTTGAGACAGGTATTACATACTGTAGAAATTAGCCTTGGAACTTGAAAACCTGGCTATCCCTCCGGTTTTTATGTACCCAGTCCGTGTCTCTTTTTAAAATCAGAATATTAATTATTAATTTGACAATTTAAAGAAAAAAGTAAAAAAGGATAATAATAGGGAGTAGTGCGGGTATCTAACCTTCATAATAAAGTCGAGCTTGCAGAAAATCGTTTCGATGACTGAAAAAGGCTACAGAAACGAAGAGAGAAAATTTATGTAAACTTTACATATTTTATGCTTATAATATTGATATTTGTGCTACATTTAAATAAAAATGTTTTACCTGAAGAATTTCTGGGGAATTTGCACAGCGGATGACCCAATTTCAGTCTACGAGTCGAGAGTTCTAATCCAAGTCAAATCAAACATGCTCGCCCTTTCAGCCGTGGGGGCGTTATAATGTAACAGTCAATCCCACTATTAGTTGATAGAAGAGTATCTCGAAATTTACAGTGGGTGGTTTTAACTAGCTCCTTTTCATCTCGCATTTACTTGAAAATTAAGGAGGGCTAGCGCAGACTGCCCTCGAGTATCTTTACGAGAAATTTAAAAAAATAACAAGACAATAATTCTCATTTCTAAACTGTACATTATATGGGTAGTTTAGAACTAGACGTTAGTCTATCAGAATAGCATATTATATGATTGTTATGTAAATGTTATGTAAACGACAACCATGTCGTGTTGTGTTTAGATTTCCATATCTATTATTTATATTTCCATATTTATATTATTGTTTCGAAGTTCAAAACATTACGTTGTTATTCATTTAAAATAACATTTATAAATTTCTAGAATTAGGTAGATCAATCATATTTTTATAAATAGAATGTGCATGTCGGCCTTGGTGTCTAGACGACAAGTCTCGTGCAAAAACAGACATGCGCGGATTGCTCTGTAATTCTGTGAAAGTTACGCGATTGTTCGAGAAAACAGTAGGCCTATTGGTATAAAAACAGACGGTGACGCGAGAAAGTTTTTGTTTGTTTGTTTTTGAATTTCGCACAAAGCTACTCGAGGGCTATCTGTGCTAGCCGTCCCTAATTTAGCAGTGTAAGACTAGAGGGAAGGCAGCTAGTCATCACCACCCACCGCCAACTCTTGGGCTACTCTTTTACCAACGAAAAGTGGGATTGACCGTCACATTATACACCCCCATGGCTGGGAGGGCGAGCATGTTTAGCGCGAACCCGCGACCCTCGGATTACGAGTCGCACGCCTTACGCGCTCGGCCATGTCAGGCCTGGACGCGAGAAAGAAAAGAGAAAAAAGGGAGTCAGTCGTTCGTTTTTATTTTCGATTCAAGAGATATTGTCTCCGTTTGAGAAATTTTCAACGTTTGTTGTGTGTTTATTCAACTTGGATTTGTGACTAGAGCTAGATCTACAGAAGCTGTGATTTTATTTCGTCAATCTTTACGATTCATTCGAATTACACTGTACTGGTTATACTGAAGGTCAACACGTACAGGACTGTTTAGGGGAGACCGGAAGAGTTGGAAAACGGCAAATTTGAGACATTCGTCAAAAACATCGTAAAAAAAACTTTGTCAAATTTATTGAACTGTGAATTGTTTCTGGACTTCTCCATTCAAACTTCGGAATTTCTTCGTGGGACCAAATTCACACCCTAGACTGGAATTTTGGATTTCTGATCTAGACTTTTGGACTTTCATTCTGAATCATTATATTGGACACAGGCCAGTACCATTTTCTATTGTAATTAATTTTAAACTGAATATCTGTCATTGTTATTATATAATTTATGTTATATCTGTTACATATATAATAGTTTATTGTAATAAATTATATAAGCTGTTATCTGTGTCTTTCTGTTGCGTTCAGTCCACATACATAAAAAAACGTAACAATGATGAACTGTATACTAATTTATTCCCTTAAGATGTAATTAGGTAAGATTGCATAATATAATGTTTTAGGTATAGTTTGCTTAATAATTTATTTTAAAGGATTTTTCAGCTATAACTTTTCTAACTTTACAATTTCATTCATCAAACATGATAGATTAAAATTAATCTGTATTCCCCGAGGGATACACTAACCATTTAATTTTTGAAAACCTTGTCGATTCCAAAAAATCGCTGATTATGAATGAAAATGTATTAACCAGCAATTCTGGATGATTTATCCATAACCGTTCATAATTCTGAACTACTGACCAGAAAAAGGACAACTAGTCAAATGCACGTGTCGTCAAACAAGATTTAGTAAAAAGAGTGAATATCTATTTTATATTGTGTCTGAGACGGTAGGGCAAAGTGTATTAGGTGTTTTCGCAGCTCAATTCTATTTATCAAAAACCTGATACGCTATCTGCTAGGTTACGCCCTGCCATTTGTGCTAAGCATCGTGTCGACGTCTAGGGATTAATACCGTAAGGTTCGTGAACAAGAAAAAAACTTGAAAATAGTTGGTTTTTTGTCTCTATAAATGTTAAGCGTTTAACAATAAAATTGTTATGAACTACTGCTTCCAGATACTTTGTCTGTTTAAAGAATTTAAATCTCTCACTTTCCCGTGTAGGAACACATCCATCCAACAAATGAAGCCTCCAAGATGATCTCGGAAAAAGTTCGACCCAAAGTGCTGAAAAGGGTGTTATATACGCTTTGTTTTTTTCAATACTTTCATCGACTTTGTATTATACATATTATTATTACGTTATTTCGAGTGTCATGCAAACACTGAATCGTTACGTTTTGTTTGTTTGTTTAGAATTAAGCAAAAAGCTACAGAATGGGCTATCTATGCTATGCCCACCACGGGTATCGAAACCCAGTTTTTAGTGTGTAAGTCCGCAGACATACCACTGTGTTACTGGGGGGCGAATCGTTATGAAAGTTTATTTATTATTATTATGTTCAGTCCTTCATTCAATGAAAGTAAATAAACACAAAAGTGAAATATTTAAAAAATAGGACACTGATATTCTGCAAAAATGTATGCTTGAATATTTGTGTGTGATGTGTTTGTTACCGGGCTTGGCCTTGTAAATAGCGTAGTTGAGCAGTGAATTTGAGGAGTCCTTGTACGTGTCTTTGTTACAGACATGCATTCCGCACTATCGGTTCGTCGGTATACTTTATCTGGTCGGATGAAGAGAAGCCTAAAAGTTGGCGGTGGGAGTCGTTGACAAATTGCTTTTCCTCCAGCCTATGAGTTAAAAATTAGGGATGGGCATACACAAGTTTATTTATTATACTTACTATTGTGCAGCTATATAATGTGAATGGCCGACGACACATTTTCTTCACTTCACTTCTCCGGTATGTAGGTTTTTCTCATTGCTTTTATAAACCATGCTCATTCCAACAATATGTTTGAAGTGTAAGTGTTTTGTTTTTGAATTTCGCTCAAAGCTACACGTGGACTATCTGCGCTAGCCGGACCTAATTTAGCAGTGTAAGACTAGAGGGAAGACAGCTAGTCATCACCACCAACCGCCAACTCTTGGGCTACTCCTTTACCCACAAATAGTGGGATTGACCGTCACATTATAACGGCCCACGGCTAATAGGGCGAGCATCTTTGGTGCGACGAGGATTGGAACCCGCGACCCTCTGGTTGCGAGTCGAACGCGTTAACTTGCCTGGTTATGCCAGGCGTGTGTATATGTATTTACAGTAGTGCCAGATTTAGAAGGGATGCAACACATGTGATTGTATGGGGACTTCAATTTTGAATCACCCGGAAGGAGGCCTCAACTGGTTTAAATACAGCTCTGACGTACAAATAGATTTGTGAGTTTGATGAATAGGTTGAAAGGAAGTAGGATACACAACACTGACAAAGTAGTGTTGGAGATTGATGCCTCGTTATGACATGCAGAGGTATAAAAACAACACTAACAAAACTCGTTTGTGACATTCATATATACCGTAGTTTGCTTGTTTTTCAACCGCGATTTCACAATAAGAATTTAAATAAGTAACACGTAGCGTCGTTTTTAATAATATGATCACTCAATTAAGTTGTTAGCTATTTCTTACAAAATGTACATTAATGTACGAGAGCACAATAATGGAGTGAAAGATGGTTATAGCATTAACTTCATCAACAAATGATGGAAATCTATTTGAAAAGTGTGTGTGATTTAAGCATTTTATTGCCGAACTAAACTGTACGCACTGCAATGTCACCCAAAAGAACAATAAACATATGAAAAACATCACAGACCAATAATATTGTAAGATGACTGCCAGTCAAGAGACAGTCAAAAAACTATTATACACTTGAAGGACATTTATACACTTAAAATGCCTATAGATAGTAATAAAACGATGATATTGTTGGAAGACATTGATAACAAACCGAGAGGCAGTAATTATCCAATGATTTTGTTGAAAGACATTTATAACCAACCGAGAGGCGGTCACACAATAATGGTTTTGCTCGAAAACATACATAACCTGCTAAGAGATAGTTACAAAACTGTTATATTGTTCAAGAACATTGATAACACACCGAGAGACAGTCACAGACCTATGATGTTGTTGGAAGATATTGATAACCTGCTGAGAGACAGTTACAAAAATATGATATAGTTTGAAGGTATTAATCACGTGCCGAGAGAGAGTAATTATACTATGATACTGTTGGAAGGCTGAAAACAAGCCGAGAGGCGTTCACAAAATTATAGTGTTGCTAGAAAACATTAATTACCCCCCCCCCCCGAGAAACAGTCACAAAAATATGATATTGTTGAAGAACATTGAAAACATGCCAAGAAATGGTATAAAAACATACTAGATTGTTGTAACGCATTAATCACCTGGGGAGAGACAGTAATTAAACTACGATATTGTTGGAAGACATAGATAGCCAGCCGAGAGACAATAACAGAATTTTGCAGTTGGTGGAAAATATTGATAACTTAACGAGATACTGTCCCAAAAATAAGATATTGGTAACCAGCCGATAGACAATAACAAAATAATAAGAATGTTCCATAACACTGATAACCAGGCGAAACACAAAAACAAAATGATCGTGTTGTTGAAAAACACCTTTAACCTGCTGAGAGAGGGTCATAAAACTATGGTGTTATTGGAACACATTGATACCCTGCTGAGAAACAATAGCAAAATTATGATATTGCTGCAAAACATTGATAGCCCGCCGAAAGACAGTCATAAAACTATGGGGTTTTTTTTGGAAGACACTGATAATGTGCTAAGAGACAGTAATTAAATTTCATATGGTTGGAAAACATTGATAACAAGCTGATATGTTGTCAGAAAGTCATGGTGTTGTTGGAAAACATTAATAACCCGCCAAGAGACACTCATAAAAATATGATATTTTTGAAGAACTTTGATAACCTGCCGAGAGACGGTGAAAAATATTATATTGTTTTAACGCACTAATTACCTGCCCATAGACAATAATTAAGCTATGATATTGTTGGAAGACATTGATAACCAACCGAGAGACGGTGAAAAAAATATTATATTGATGAAAGGTATTAATTACCTGCCGATAGACAGTAATTAGAGTACGATATTATTTTAAAGCATTACTCACCTGCCGAGAAACAGTAATTAAACTATAATATTGCTGAAAAACATTAATAACCTGTCGAGTGGCATTCACAAAAATATAATATTGTTGAAGAACTTTGTTAATCTGCTGAGAGACTGTAAAAAATATAATTTTGTTGTAACGCATTAATCACCAGCCGAGAGACAGCAATCAAACTGATATATTGTTGAAATATCTTAGTAACCAGCCGAGAGACAATAACAAAATTATGTTGTTGCTGGAAAGTATTGATAACTCGTTGACAGACAGGCCGAAAAATATATTATTTGAATGCATTATTTTCCCCCGAGAGACAATAATTAAACTGCAATATTACTGGAAGACACAGATAGCCAGCCGAAAGACAATAATAGAATTTTGCAGTTGGTGGAAAATATTGATAACTTAACGAGATACTGTCCCAAAAATATGATATTGTTTGACGGCATTAATCACCTGCAGAGACCCAGAAATTAAACTACGATACTGTTGGAAGACGTTAGTTACTAGGCGAGAGGCGGTCACAGAACTATGGTGTTGTTGGAAGAACTTAATAATTTGCCGAGACACAGTTACTAAAGCATGACACTCTTTGAAGGTATTAATCACCAGCCGAGAGACAGTAATTAAACTATGATATTATTGAAATACATTGATAACCTGATGAGAGGAGATTACAAAATTATGGTGTTGATGGAGAACACTGATAACCTACTGAAAGACAGTCACAAAAATATCATATTCTTGAAGAATATTAATAATCAGCCGAGATATGGTAAAAAAAATATTTTGTTGTAAGGCATTAATAACCTGCGAGAGACAGTAGTTAGACTACGATATTATTGTATAGCATTACTCACCTGCTGAGAGACAGTAATTAAACTATGATACTGTTGGAAAACATTGATAACCCCCCAATCAGACAATAACAAAATTATGGTTTTGCTGGAAAACAATGATAACCCACCAAGAGACAGCCACAAAAATACGATATTGTTGAAGAACATTGGTAATATACCGAGAGACGATGTGAAGAATATAATATTGTTGGAAAACATTGGTAACCAGCCGAGAGACAATGAAAAAAGTTATGGTGATGCTGGAAAACATCGATAACCATCTGAATGACAGTCACAGAGTTATGGTGCTGTTTGGAGACATTAGTCACCTGACGGGAGACAGTAATTAAACCATGAAATTGTTAACCAGGCGAGAGGCAGTCAAAAAAATATGTTGTTGTTGTTGGAAGACATTGATAACGAGCCGAAAGATAATCACAAAGCTATTATATTGTTGTAAGGCATTAATCTCCTGCTGAGAGACAATAATTAAGCTATGATATTGTTCAAAAACATTAATAATCCGGCGAGAAACAGTATTAAAATTATGATGTTATTTGAAGGCATTAATCACGCATAGAGAGACAGTAATTAAACTATAATATCTTTGGAAGACTTTGATAATCAGCCTAGAGGCGGTCACAAAACTATGATATTGTTGAAGGACATTAATCACTCGCCGAGAGGCAGAACAATGTTTTATGAAATATATTTCTTGCAAGATTTGTTTGTTTTGTTTGTTTTGGAATTTCGCACAAAGCTACTCGAGGGCTATCTGTGCTAGCCGTCCCTAATTTAGCAGTGTAAGACTAGAGGGAAGGCAGCTAGTCATCACCACCCACCGCCAACTCTTGAGCTACTCTTTTACCAACGAAAAGTGGGATTGACCGTCACATTATAACGCCCCCACGGCTGGGAGGGCGAGCATGTTTAGCGCGACGCGGGCGCGAACCCGCGACCCTCGGATTACGAGTGCACGCCTTAACGCGCTCGGCCATGCCAGGCCTTTTCTTGCAAGAAACCAAAATACGAGTTGCGTTGCTGGGTTAGGCTTTCTGACATTACAGACAGACTTTGCAATGAAAAGAAAAACTTTCAAAACTAAAATTTTATAGCGTTGAAAATCTCTGTGAGGTTTATTAGTCGTAGATCAAAACTTTGGAAAAGATTTCTATATATACATATTTTTTTAAATCCATACATGAAATTATTTTGTGAATGTACTCGAAATGTAAAGAGATATTTCCAAGAGATTCAAATGCACTCGGTGGTCTCAGCAGATGGTCTCACGTGGCTTTGGTATAAGAAAAACAAACACACATTTGCAAGTGGATGTGTCTTGCATCATGCACACTGTGGTATAGAACTGGATTTCGGACTTATAGTAGCCTTATATTTGTTTAAATTCACCAAACTTAAGCAACTGATTATATTCAGGCTTATCAATATTAGTGATAAAGAACGATAACTTTACATGATTAAAATAAATAAAAATAATAAGAATAACTCGTGTTTAAATGTTAAAGGTGAACCTAAATATTAAAACTCGAAATAATACAACACTTTTATAGCATTTTGAAATAGTGTTGTTATTAAATACAAGTCAACTCGAACTTCGGTTTAAAATTTCACGATGATCTTGAATATTCATCGATTTAACCTTACCGGATGACCTAGTGCGCCATTTTTGATTGATTTACATTATATAGCGGCCTGGTGTGGCAAGGCACTCGACTCGTAATCTGAGGGTCGCGGGTTCGCATCCCTGTCATATCAAACATAGTCGCCCTTTCAGCCGTGGGGGTGTTATGATGTAAATGGTAATCCCACTATTCGTTGGCAAAAGAGTAGTCCATAAGTTGGTGATGGGTGGTGATGATTATTTGCCTTCCCTCTTGTCTTACACTGCTAAATTAGGGACGACTAGCGCTTATAGTCGTCCTGCAGCTTTGCGCGAAATTGAAACCAAACGTGTTGTTTATGATTATTGTTGTAAATTTCACAAACTGTCTATTATGTAAAGAAACATACTTCCAATGTTATATTCTGGTCTCTAACTGGAAACATCATAAATATTTCCTTCATTTTAATTATTATACTTACAAGTTCTTTGTTTGTTTGTTTGTTTTGGAATTTCTCACAAAGCTACTCGAGAGCTATCTGTGCTAGCCGTCCCTAATTTAGCAGTGTAAGACCAGAGAGAAGGCAGCTAATCATCACCACCCACCGCCAACTGTTGGGCTAATCTTTTACCAACGAAAAGTGGGATTAACCGTAACATTATACACCCCCACGGCTGGGAACTTACAAGTTCACGAAATAATCTTTGCTGCTCGTGGCGATGTTGGTAATGAAAAGATACCTAAAATATGCGCTCGCAATATTTTGCGGTCCATAGTCTTCGTCCCGTTACAGAAAAGAAAAAAAAGAAGAGTCACTCTTCGGGATTTTGGGTCGTAGGTGAGTTATAAGACTGACAGTCAATTCTCACTTTTCGGCAAAGAAGAGTCGTCGTTGAGTACTGTTGACTAGCCGTCTTTCCTCTGTTCCACGAGTTATAAATTATGGACTTGCGCAGATGTTCCTTGAGTGGTATTGCGCGAATATCCAAAACCGACAAACTCGTTGGTAAAACTATTTGATATAAAAGTAAGAATTATGCAGCACTGGATAAACAGCTAAATATGTCGGAACACATCGGGGCCGGAATTTTTGGAAATAAACAAAAATAGTGAAGTTCTCTAAAGCATTTATTTAATGACAACACATTGTTTTATAGGTTATAATACCGTTGCTAACTGGTTTTGTGTTTTTATTGTTCTTTCTAACCCACATATGGCCGTTCAGGAAAATCGTGAATCTCAAACAATCAGTAATGCGGATTCATTGAATCAAGGCAAAATAATTGAAGTGGTAATTACTCGGTTGTTATGCACTAGTTTTCATGTACCAGTACGCCAGTACGTTGTTGGTTTTTGTGTTTACACTCATAGGAACATATTTGTATTATTTCGTGCCGATGTGGGTTTTGAGGCTACTTAATTCAACACTAAGAACTCCCCTTTCAGTGGCACAGCGGTATGACTGCGGACTCATACCGTTGTAAACCGGGTTTTGATGCCCATGGTGGACAGAACACAGATATCCCATTGATAAGCTTTGGGCTTAATTCCAAACAAACACACAACAGCTAAATTTGGCTCTCCGGTTTTTCTCCCCTTGTGGTGTTATAGTTTGAAATATATTTGCTCAAATGCAAGCGAATTCTCACATTTAAAGTCATATATGAAGTTTCTTTAGATAATCCCCCCCACCTCCATCAATCTCTCAGGGTTGATGAGAGCTGACGTTAGCTGGAAATTACAGTGCTCAGCGATTAAGGTACTAGAAATTTACGTCAAGTGAATATACTTAACGTTTCCAACGTTTAAACAAAGTAACGAATGGCTGTGCCAATTACCAAATTGCTATTTTCTTAATTCGTTCTATTAACAAAACAAGTGCCCACCATATTACTTTGAAAATTTATAAAACTACTCATAACAAGCTCTCGACAGTTAGTGTCTTGAAAAATCAGAATATAAAACTGTGGTCAATATCACACTGAAACATCGAAAATTCCTTGCCTATTTGCCCAAGTCTTAATTTTTTTGAGCATTTATCAATACATTTGATAAGAATTCGTGAAGTCGTTGTTTTACAATAATGCTAGCACTTTGAATTTGTGTTTTGTCAACTATCTCGTGACGTATGTTCTAAGAAAATTGTGTTAATTTTTTATTTTATGTATATTTTTTAGCATATTGATTGTTTGTTCGTACTGTAAAATCACGTTTAATCCATGATAAACCTATTATATTTCCATTTACGCTCCAGAGGTGAAATACGCTTCAGGAGGCAGTAGCTGTTTGCTGTTTACACCTACATACTCGTAGTCAATACGATATGCTGTGATAGGATACTTAAATTGAAGGATTGAAATAACAGTATCGTTACCTGAAATCCTGTCATAAAGAGAAAAATAGTTATGGAAAGGGATTTATAATTAAATAACGAGTACATAGTATCTAGTTTACACTCGTAGGAAAATTAATTTCAACGTAACTTGCTCATAATCAATTTTTGTTGTAGGTTATGTATTATAATTCCCCATCTGTTCAAATTACACTTCTTATGAACGCTATGCATACATACATAAACGAACAAAATAAGTCCAAATGAAAAATAATCAAAGTAAAAGAATCCCAGCTTTGTGTCCCACATTATAGTCTGTACCCTGGGAATCATTTAACTACGTTTTGTTTTTGTTTGCCCTTTCTTTTTTCATTTAAATGTTATTTGTCACAGGTTTGTATTTGTTGTTTTTTACGCAATCCTTCCTTTTGGTTTTTCTTTTGTGACTGTTCGAGCATTCATTTTATTTATACACATATGTGCATATGGGAAATAAATTAATCTCCATCAATGAAGCTTTTATTGACCTTAATGCATATAATATCGCTTGTCTGCTGTTTAAAGTTCACAGTTTATGTTGCCGAGTTAACCTGCAGTTAATATAATCAGTATACTTCGTGTGGTTTATGCATATATATAATACACGTTTATGCATACAGTTTTAGAGGCTACAGAATTATGCCACAATATACGTATTCAATCACAGAATAATTATAGTTGGTGTTTGTTTTCTCGTTAATTGAGATTCACGCTACTTCAGTGCTGAGTGTATCCTGTCATCATTATCACTTGTTCCAATGGATACGTTATGTAACACGTAATAGTTACATGTACACTGTTCTAGAGCACTCGATTTGCAAAGAAACAAATGCAATGTTCTTTAGAAAGCCTACAAGTAGCAAGTATAAAGATATTCGCTACTTGCGCTTCATTAAACACAAGCGCACTTTTTATTTTACCATAAAACATATTTCCCAGAAAATTTAAATCGCTGTCAGCTGACACATGATAACGAACTTTTTCCCAGAGCAACCAGCCTCGTCATAAAAAAAAAAGAAAAGAAAAAAAAGACGTCATTGGCAAGCGTCTTGTGACGTCGCCACACGTGAATGCCATGCGCGGCCTTGAGCTCGAAATCAAAGGCAGAAACGAGCTCTGTGAAGTCGTGGAAATGGAATGTCATGTTCCAGTGTGGTTGGAACAGTGATGATTTACAAGCGTGATCTAACAACTTTCCAGTTTCGTTTTAATCAAACAGATAGAACGATCCTTTCGTAGCTAATTCCAATTCCACCGTTCAGTTGCACTACTGTATTTAATCTGTTTGTTACGTGGATTTTTATCTCGAAAGCGGAAAAATACGAAAAGGTAAGAGTGGGAACCTGTGAGATCATTGAAGCGTAATGGTCATTGTATCTTATGAAATGTGGCCAAGGTATTCAGGTTCTGTAAATGTGCTATAATGCCACATCAAGATTCTTAAGAATGACTCCGAATATGCAATGTTGAAGAATAAGGTACTTGATCGAGTTTTTAGACATGAATTAATTAAATAGCACAAAATATGTATTATTTTATTAGAAAAGTTGTAATGGAGATCAGGTTTATTGATTTTAAACTGAATGTTTGTGAAACTTCCAAAATTATTCAAAAACATAATCCATATTCTATCTTCTTTAGAGTAGGCCCAGCATAGCCAAGTGTGTTAAGGCGTGCGACCAGTTATCTGAGGGTCGCAGGTTCGCATTCCCGTCGCGCCAAACATGCTCGCCCTTTCAGCTGTGACGGTCAATCCCACTATTCGTTGGTAAAAGAGTAGCCCAAGAGTTGGCGGTGGGTGGTGATGATTATCTGCCTTCCCTCTAGTCTTACACTGCTAAATTAGGGACGGCTAGTACAAATAGTTCAAAAGCAAACAAAATATTTCTTTAGAAATCAGACGGATTATGAGCACAAAATAATGAAAATTATTTCGCAGTAAAACGATAATGTTTTGTCTAATATGTGAAACTGGTAATAAATGTGTTTTTCACATCTTGTTCCTTGCAAGTTTGTAAAAGAATGACAACGTACCGAAATAAACTAGTTGGCGGAAATAAACTACCTTTGTTAATGAATATAACACATTAAACTTACGTTCCCAAGCTACTTGTATTTTTGTTTTGTTTTTGTAACGTGTTCACTTTTATTATTCTTTGTTATGGGTACCATTGTTGTGGTGACTGTGGTCTGCTGTTGGCTCTTTATTACGTCGTTTCTGAGCTTTGTAATTGCTCGCATCTTTGTTGAAGTTTCCGCAAAACTTTATTCGAAGGCTATCAGTAATAGCCGTGCCTAATCTAGAAGGACAGACTGGAGCTAAGAAAGCTACTCAACACCTTCCACCACTAACGTTTGAGCTACTCTATTTGAATAGTGGGGTTGATATCCTCTTATAGATAGCGAATTGAGCGCCTTAACCAAGAGACCATGCCAACCCTTAGATGTTGACGTGTATATTGGGTTTTGGCTCACGTAATATGGCGTTCTAAGAAATTTTGGCTCAGCCTTTTAAAACTTAGTTTCGTTATTGTTGTGTTTGTTACTTTGGGTCTGCGAAGAGAAATCATTTCTAGCTTGAGGCTGACATAGTAGA
The DNA here is from genome assembly GCA_011833715.1 of Carcinoscorpius rotundicauda. Classification (NCBI taxonomy): domain Eukaryota; kingdom Metazoa; phylum Arthropoda; class Merostomata; order Xiphosura; family Limulidae; genus Carcinoscorpius; species Carcinoscorpius rotundicauda. The sequence continues at coordinate 78,479,152 of CM022399.1, read as the reverse complement.
ATTCGTAACTTGAAATTATTCGCCCGTACATACCAAATAGTTCATAGATCAAAATCTTAAAATATTACCCTTTCAAACTGTTTTTGGACCCGTCTTTCAAACTCAAAAGGTAGTTTCGCTGATTAAAATCATTTGAAATGAAGTGATTTTATCCCAGCATTTAGCATTAGTTGAAAGGACAGCAGACGACGTGCTGATATCACACAAAATTTGGCACTAGCAAAGGTTTGTGTTCCAGGACATAGCGAAACTTGGAACAATGGAAAACACATAACTGTCACGCTATTTAAAATCATAACTCACGGATATGTTAAAATAATATATTTACAAAAAGTCCTGATATCACATGCCTGGCATGGCCTGCTGTTTGAGGCACTTAGGTCGCAAATTCGAATACCGTTCCCGAACATTCTTGCTCTTTCAGCGGTAGGAGCGTTATAATGCGATAGTCAATTCTACTATTCGTTTAGTAAAGAGTAGATTAAGAGTGGGTGGTGTTGACTAGTTACCTTTCCTCTTCTCTGTCATGTCATAATTAAGGACGGCAAGCGCACGTAGTCCTCGAGTAGCTTTGTGCGAAATTCATAAAAATATGTACTATCATACACGAATCAATAAACACCATTGAAAACAGAGAAGTTTCCAACAACAAAATCTGGTAATAGACACCGATAAAACAGGTTCTAGTCATTCCAATACATATTTCAGTAAGAGTTAAATACATTTCTAGTCCATCTTATTGTCAACGTATTCTTGGTCACATGAAAGTATACATTTAAAACATACTTATCTTGGGTCCATGCTTGTACCTTAACACGGATTTACAATATATTGATAAGTTTGTTTATTGAAAATCAGAGCCTGAATTTTAGCGTTTTAAATCCTTAAATCTACCGCTGTGGAAATTGACTATTTTATTGGCAGCTGAATAAAAACGTATGAAATAGAAACGCAACACATTGTGGCTTAGTTGTTTTTTGGTACTGCTGAATTTACTAGCAGTATATATACAAAGAAAGGGAAATCTTATGGACTCACCACCCAGAGCCAGTGTGCTACTGGAGGCTAGGAGTGGCCTTTACTCCCAAATTTTACTCTGGCCCAGTCAAGTTTATTCTCCCTAGCGGCTTAAAATCACATTATTAATTTTTTGAAAAAATCTGTAATTTATTTAAATCACTAAGAAGATTCAACAAAAGATCCCCCTCTCCCTAAAAGGACGAGCTAAAGTCGGACCTGTTAACTAGGAGGAGGAGCTAAAGTTGAATCTGTTAATTATGAGGAGGAGCTAAAGTCGAATCTGTTAACTAGGAGGAGGAGCTAAAGTCGGATCTGTTAACTAGGAGGAGGAGCTAAAGTTGGATCAGTTAATTACGAGGAGCTAAAGCTTACTAGAAATAATAACTAAAGTTGGATCTGTTAACTAGGAGGAAGCGCTAAAGTTGGATCAGTTAACTAGGAGGAAGATCTAAGGTCGAATCTGTTAACTGAGGGGAAGAGTTTAAGTTGAATATCTGTTAATAATTTTCCTATTTTAGTAAGAATAACCAGTTACTGATCAGCATCATATCAATGTATATTTATATATATCAAGCTATGCTCCACACATATTTCTCAAGCTTGCTTTACTTCTACCTAAAATCGTTTCGAACATGAAATTAACGTGCCTGTTTAAAAATATACCTTTCATATAACCTGTGTAGGAACTTGAAGACAGTGCCAGATCAAGACTACTGTAGGGCGTAGGCACTTTCTGTAGACCCTGTAGAGTGTATTAGGCACTGTGCCTAATAAATAATCCGACCCTGCTTGAGGATATCAATAAAATAGTGAAATATTAGTAATAGAAGCATCGTGTAACGCTGTACTTTCGTTCACGTGTAATGTTTTTATCTGGTTTACAACAAAACTGCATTAAATGTAGCCATTTATTCACTGTGTGGTTGTAAATCAGGAGTAATTTTTAATTGGCCGGGAATGGCCAGATAATTAGGGTGTTCGACTCGTAATCTGAAGGTCGCGGGTTCGAATGCCCATCACATCAAACATGCTCGCCCTTTCAGCCGTGGGGACCTTATAATGTGACGGTCAATCCCACTATTCGTTGGTAAAAAGAGTAGTCAAAGAGTTGGCGGTGGGTGATGACTAGCTGCCTTCCCTCTAGTCTTACACTGCAAAGTTAGGAACGACTAGCGCAGATAGGCCTCGAGTAGCTTTGCTCGAAATTAAAAAACAAACAAATAGTTTTTAATTTAACAACCTGAAGATGAAAGTATAGTATTCAAGGCCATAGTGACAGGCCTAACAAAAGCTGCTATTGGAAACGTAAATTATATTATAGGTGTGGGGTGGAGTCTCAAAACTGGAAATAATACACTATGGCTTATGCCCTTCGAGTTTGTTTTTTCTTGAGGAATCGGTAACGGCCTATGGTAATTAAAACTTGTTATTTTGTCAAGGGTGTCAGACTGACATTGTATTGCAATGTGATATTTACAAAATAAATAAATGTATCGTTTTTTTTAAAAGAAACATGGTAGACAGTAAAGCTTAAAGTAAGAGTGTATAAGACGAGGTATTGTTATTATTTGTCAAAATATCTCCTATGAATGATTATTGAGTCCAGCGGAATTGCGTAAAAACAACCAAGCGTTTACACATTGTATTTGTATGCATATATGTTTATCTTTTATCAATCGCAAATGTATATTTGAACACATGTATGTCCATGTTGAAACAGACATCGGACCGAAACGAATAACGTTTATATAATATATATATATATTCATCCCCCGCTGGTGCAACTGTAATTCTACGAATTTACAACGCTAAAATCAGAGGTTCGATTCTTTTTGGTAGGCTCATGTGACTTTGCTATAAGAAAAACGCACACCTATTTATATATATATTAAGTTGGACGATTAGAGTTCTATTTCGAGAGTTTTACAGGCTAAACTCGCCAGTTCCAAGGTATTGAGAATTTAGCTAACTATGTCTGCGCTGTGTATTGAGTGTTGTTTATACTCAGGGGAGTTACACATTCTGATAACACAGTTAATTTTATACACTAGTTCAGAAGAAGCAGCAAAGACGAAACGTCGGTTGAAATAAAACTTTATGTATGATTATGCAGTATTATGCATAATACTGTGTAGTATTAAAATTTTTTGTGTAAATATGTTTTTTCATCATTTACCGTAAATTACGATTTTTAATTTTGACAACAATGCTCTCCACATTTGTCGGGATTCACCATTCTGAATCCCATTGTATATCCAATTCACGCTTTAACTGTTAAGAAGCGTCATTGGATTTTTTTTTACCAAAGTCACTGGTATTTACTGATCGTCTAATACTTCAAAATACAGTGAAAATACATATTTCTAAGCCAAGCCTTAGTCGTTTCTTATAAAGGCTCCTGGCTTAATTAGTTACAGAAGTTGTTCCGTCTCTGAGACTGAAATGAATTTATCAGATTCATTTGCATATGGCAAATAAGGTGGGAAGGGGTCACACAGATGTATCTAAACTATAGTTATCTGCCTCGTTTGGTTCTAACCTGAACCACATCTTATTATTGTTAACCCTACATCTCCACGTAAAAGCTAGTCTAGAGCAAGTTGTGTGGTAAAATGGCGGAACAACGTATCAGTGACTTGAGAGTGATGTCAGTTGAACCAGAACGTCGATTGAGTTACGGATTTTTCATTATCGTTTCTGGAATTACCCGCTGCTGATCATCAATAAGATAATTGCTCATTTGGTGCCTGTATTACGTTTTCACCTCTTACACAGTGTGCGACTGCGTGTCGTAGGTACTATTACTGTACACATACCTCTAACTTTTACTGTTTTATGTGGAGTGTATACGCATATCTATATATTTATATATACATATATGGAATGATAGTTTAGACTAAACTATAATTCATATTCTCATTGTACGACCTGCCACTGTGGTTTGAATAGAAATACTACAATTTTATTCGTGCGTGGATATATGTTACTTTACCTTTTTTGATGCACAAATATCAGAATATAATACTATTAATTATTAGTGCCCTCCAAATTTCTGGATGCTTGATGTTCTTGTTTATAACCTGATATTCATTCGCTTCTGGCATAGAGTTTATAGCTTCAATTTTTAAGATACTAAACACACACACACACACATATATATACATTCCATATGAATGCAATATTCACTGTTTCAGCTTAGAACTATTCGTAGCATTATATGTTATAATTGTATTCTTTCTTTCACTAATGTAAACATAAACTCCGCTGAAATCTTTGTTTCATTCTATATACAGAATAAATTAATGCGCTTGAGTTTTTTTCCCCCATGCAGTCAACACATTCTATATTCTACAAGGTCCGGCATGATCAGGTGGCTAAGACACTCAACCCGTAATCTGAGGATCGCGGGTTCGAATCCCCGTCACAGTGAACATGCTCGCCCTTTCAGTAGTGGAGGCGTTGTAATAGTACGGTCAATTCCAATATTCGTTGGTAAAAGAGTAGTACAAGAGTTGGCAGTGGGTGGTAATAACTAGCTGCCTTCTCTCCAGTCTTATACTGCTAAATTAGGGACGGATAGCACAGATAGCCATCGAGTAACTTTGCGCGAAATCCCAAACAAACCAGTCTACATATTATACTTTAAATCGGGTAGCGGTTTTCGTTATTTTTTATAACTGGAAACCAACTATTTCTAATCCCAAAAATTCACAGACCGTTTCGCGCAACATTAAATTTTAAGATATTTGAAAACTACATTGTAAAACACGATGCTTTAATAGCTACTCTTTAAAACACCAGAACCTGGAAAATTTTAAAACGAAATAAAGTATTTATTCTTTATATCTGTTATGAATGTTTAGTGGCATGACTGCTTGTAGTTATTTCATCGTTTCTAAATATAAACGTGTGTTTTGGCTCAATCATAAAAGTAACTTGTAGGAACAACCTATTTGTTTGTTATTAGTTATAAAGCTACCCACGATGGAGCACATGTGCTCAGAGTGGGGGTTGAACTTTGCATTTTGTTATTAATTATATAATAGAAGTCAGACACACACACGAATATATATATATACATAGAGAGAGAGAGAGAGAGAGAGGCGTATAAATACCGTTCTAGAAATATAATAACATATTAATAATATCTCTAGAACATATAACTATTTGATGTCACTTACTGTGTTGTTAAGCCTAGTTTGGTGAACACGAATCAGGTACACCGTGCTAAACTGCAAAAAGGAAAAAACAAATAAGCAAAATGTAAAGTTAATTTTTTAACAGCATGTTCGTGCTAGTTCGTGTCGTTTAGTGATAGATCGTGACTCGGATCCCACCCAGTTCCTGTTGAAAAATTGTCTTCCTTTACCTTGCTGTATTGTTGTTGTAGTTTAGCTTAGTCTTAGCTGGTCAAATGACCCTGTTTTTTTTGCTTTCTGGGTTTTGTAACACGAGAATGTATAGGATTAGTGGCAAACTTGTCTTAGTTCCTCATGCTTTCTGGTTCTAAACGAAAATTTTGATATTGTGTGACATCATTGTGTTGATGATCTATTACTCATCTTTCCGATTCTGTTTTAATACTGCTATGTTCGAATCATGTAACATAAGAAACATGACACCACTACTTCTACGTACTACATAGCTTCATTTTATTGTGAAATTTAATGGATTAAAAAAATCCTGTATGTGAATTTTCAAATATAAAATATTATTTCTTGAATAGAGGGGTTCGAGTTACAGCGTATTTAACTGGTATATGTGATGGACTTGGGTTCGAGAAGTAGAACAACTCCTATAACACGTTTCGCAACTGTGGGTGCATTATACGTGATACACAATTTGCTGCTCGGTTATGAACAGTTTCTTCAGACGACGGGTAGTGCTGACTGATTTCTTTCCCTCTGCTCCGCGGATAAGAAGTAGAAACTTTTATGCTTCAACTGTAGAAGCCTCTAATGTAACTTCTTAACCCTTTTGTGTAAATTGTGTGCAATTCTGAATTGAATAGAATGGGGTCAGGGATCGATCAAAAGTTGTTTTTTTTCTGATTTAACTTCTTATGTCCCTCTCAGGGCTGAAAACTGCCAAGTGGTTAGCGGGCCAGACCCTGACTTTGAAAGCGTATGATTCGTGTGTCGTTATCGTTAAAAAAATCACATTACAAAGTTTAGGGTCGTTGATTCGTTAGAACACAATCGATCAAGTCTCAGTATTCGGTCTGCCAAGACAAACCCAAGATTTGGCGGTGAGTGGTGTTGACAAGTTGCCTTCCCTCTAGTCTATCACATTAATTTAAGGGACAGCTAATGCTGTTAGCACTCTAGCAGTTTTCTGCAAAGTTCAACAAACATTCTAAAATTGGTTGTTGCGTTTAATTTCGCGAAAAGTTATTCAAGGGCTAACTCTCCGTATTTCATCATCAGCGACCGCGAACTGTTGAGCTCGTTTTTTGTCGTTTTGCACACTGTTGGGTTAAAATATTATCATTATTTTACATTATTTTTTCTCTTGAAAAACCATAATGGACTGAATGAGAGACGTAATGTTGAAAATAAAATAATCGTGATAGTAAGGTTGTAGAAGAAGTATTATTAAGCGTAACGATGCTTCACCAGCGTAGAAAAGGTGTTGTTACAACAAATGGCTTATATATAAATAGTTTTTCAACTACTGCTGTATTTGTTGTCTTCTAGCCACACTGATAAACTCTGTGTTGAAGAAAACACATCGTTCGTACTGGATGTAGTACACATAGTGGGTGAAATACTCCTATACGTTATTATTATTGAAAATTTTAAGCAACTGAGTAAAGAATTCAGTGTTAGGAATAAACGAAGCCTAATCATAATATCTTATGACGAATATAATTAATAATAATCATGCTCCAAGACCATGTCAGAAAAAAAACGTATCCACTCATGCCTGGTATGGCCAGGTGGTTTGGGCGCTCAACTCGTAATCCGAGGGTCGCGGGTTCGAATCCCTGTCACACCAAACATGCTAGCCCCTTCAGTCGTGGAGGCGTTATAATGTTACAGTCAATTACACTATTCGTTGGTAAAAGAGTAGCCCAAGAGTTGGTGGTGGGTGATGATGAATAGCTGCCTTCGCTGTAGTCTTACACCGCTAAATTAGGGACAGCTAGCGCAGATAACTCTCATGTAGCCTTGCCCGATATTCCAAAAGCAAAACAAATCATAACAAGTACTGATGTAATTTATTAATTCTATAGAAACATTTTCGACACTTCCTTATATTTAAGTGTTAATTTTATAACAACATCGCAGTCATGTGTAGTGCCTCGAGGTATTATACAGTGGTAAAGCTGTATAATATACGTTTAAAGATATTTGATAAAAAAAAAATTCTAAAATACTCTTTTCGAAAGTCAGTTATAGGATTTAAGTTATTTCGTGTTTTTGTTTTCTATGCTGCGCTTGGATATTGATATTTCTTTAAGTTGGCTTAGGTTTAATTACACTATGTTACAAAATTTTTCCTTTTTCTTGTTCCTGTTATTTCCCTATTGTTTATGCCTGAAGTAAATGGAAAAGTCCTATTTTTCTCTTCAAACTTTGCTTTTGTGACCTGGGAGCGTATAACGATTTCATGATGGCAGACCATATTTGGGGGCTGATACGTGAAAGTGATTTAGATAATACTTGTAAATCTCGAAACAACCTACTCACTTCTAAACATTTTTGTATAATTCTGGTATAAATACATGTAAATATTGATTCATATTTTGTTTTATTCAGACCTTCTGTAAGTTTCTTTGTTTGTTTTATAAATTTTGCGCAAAGCTACTCGAGGGCTATCTGCGATAGTCGTCCCTAATTTAGCAGTGTAAGACTAAAGGGAAGGCAGCTAGTCAGACCTAATATAAATGAAAATGTGCAAATTTGCCCGTTTTTACATATAAAATAGGTTAATTTGTAAATGTCATTAATCGGGTCACAAAAGCAAAGTTTGAAGGGGATAATAGCCGTTTTCTGTACTTTTACAATACAAGCAATTAAGAAATAACACATATTATCCATGAACAAAATTTGTGTTACATGGTGCTATAAATATCTGAATATGTTTGAAATGAAATACAACAACATACTGAAGATAAATGTTTGTATATAAAAAAAATTAATGCTGAAATTTCATTTTCTGGTTTTGTAAAATTAGAAAGGTTAAGAAAGAATATTCAAATACGATTTTTTCTTTTTGTTTTGAGTATAAAATACATATTTAAAATACTTAAAAATTTGTTCAATGTTTGTTTGTTTTGGAAATTCGCACAAACCTACTCGAGGGCTATCTGTGCTAGTCGTCCCTAATTTTTCAGTGTAAGACTAGAGGGAAGGCAGCTAGTCATCGCCACCCACCGCCAACTCTTGGGCTACTCTTTTACCAACGAATAGTGGGATTGACCGTCACATTATACACCCCCACGGCTGGGAGGGCGAGCATGTTTAGCGCGACGCGGGCGCGAACCCGCGACCCTCGGATTACGAGTGCACGCCTTAACCCGCTCGGCCATACCTGGCCAGAAATTTGTTCAAATAAACCACTTGCTTACGCAACACGTCCATTTTTACAACGTTTGTGGCAGTACGAATAAAACAGCAAGAAGATAAATAGTTCGGAGGTATTGCATACTGGTAGCATAGGTTCTGGTAAACTGGTATCATATACATTTTTATTCACAATCTATGTATTTGTATATTCAGTACGATAAGAAACAAAATCTTCAGAATACACATTCATGAAGTCGAGGGTTCATGGTCCGCGTTTCGTTACTGTAATAATAATAATAATATTTCTCGAGAATTTGAAGCAGAGTGTGAGTTATAAGACAGCTCTTACAAAGCTATGAGCGAAGATTCGAAACAAACCATATCATAGTTTAAGTTCAGGACCAAATAAATATATTTTAAGTTATATGCTACCCCAAACCCCGATGTTACTTTCTGTACAGTGATTTGGTCAAGGATGTTACCGGCTGTCTCATGAGTGTGATATTATTTTTCGCATCTCAAATGAAGGAAAAGTACTTCCATATTCTTGAGGTCCAATATGTGGATTGTAAAAGTGGGTTTGATGATTTTTTGGGTAATTTCATTCCAGTTGTGAAAGAAATCATAACTTGGTAATGAAGTCTTGCTAGTGTTGTTGTTTTTAAGATAGTGTTTCTTCTTGTTGGTGTTGCGTCTTATTCATCTACCGTCACAACTAGACTATAACGTGAGTCTTCAGGAGTTGCTGATGATCTCAGCTGGTCTTATGTAGACCTTCTGAGATCAAAGTTGTCAGTGGAAAGTCAACATGAAGGGATTCCTCATCGCATATACACTACAGCCCCATGTGAAGGTCGGTAAACCAGCATCTACCACTCTGAATAAACCTTTAAACGGCGTCAAGAGATGAGACGCAATTGACATAGGTCTTTTATCAACCCTGTGGAACGCTCGCTGAAAGACATTGTACAAGGTGTTTTCCATTAACAGAGGAGGAAAAACAGACACCAACAATCAACAAAACATCATTCTTGACAGAGTCATTAATGATGTCGTTGTCATGGTTGGTCTTCAGTCTAACAAGCAAAACAAGTGACAAGAGGGAATTTAACCATTTAGCATAAATGTGGATTCTGGATAGTTAAGAAATAAAATGCTGTCTGTAATTGGCCTTGAAGTCACTTATGATAAATTGTATCAACAATGGACAGTTGTCCTTACAAATGTCTCATTGGAAGTAACGAAGAAAAGCAGATATTTCTCTCTAACTTATAAAATATCAGCAAATAAGGTCGTTTTTCCTGTAATTTTGCATAGGTACAAGTAACGCAAAGAAATGTGTGATGTTTAATTTGGATACTCCAACACACGATGTCATGGAGTACTTGAAACCTGATCAGAACTACAATTAAAAAGTTATAGTCGCAAAAGATGCTACTGGCCAACAAGTGTTGTTTTGAGGTCATTTGCACACTAATTTTCATATTGTATCTCCAACTACTTCTGTGGTGTAATAAACATCTGAAATACAATATTTTCAACCAATAAACCAAGATAAATTTTTTTGTACCGTCATCTCTTCAAGGGAAAGATATGATGTATTTATGGTTTCGAATTACGGCTAGGCTGCTTTTTCAAATTACTGGTGATATGATGTGTGAAGAAACATCACTGAAACTAGCAGTTTAATTAATGTCCTAATAATACCACCAAAAGGTTCTAATTAACCCTGCCAGTGTTTATTAAATCTAATAGCAGACTAAAACAACTCCAGTTTCACAATATACTGGAGTTGTGAAGCCTATAAATGAATGGTAACCAAACGTTTTATGACACCTTGTGTTTAAAGGTACGTTTTGATGCCCCCTACCACCGCCACACACATTTGCGTTATAATAAAAAAAAAAAATTCTTGAAATGCATAGAATAAGGCATACAGTTTCAGCTCACACGACCTATTTACTATGAAGCATCGAATTGATTGTATGTTTATTGTGGTTTATTATTAACTTTGCGCAAAGCTACACGATGGCTATTTGCACTGGCCGTTCCTAATTTAGCAGTTTAAGACTAGAGGGAAGGCAGTTACTCATCGCCACTCACCGCCAACTCTTGGGCTATTCTTTTACGAACAAATAGTGAGATTGACCGTCAGTTTATAACACCCTCACGGTTGATAGGGCCAATATGTTTGGTGCGACGGGGATTCGAACCCGCGACCCTCAGATAACGAATCGAACGCCTTAACCCACCTGGCCATGCCAGGCCTTTTACTCTTTCGTCCTTTATAATAACTCCTGCTACTGTTTTTAAAACGTTTTTTTTAATGTAGTGGTGTAGACCGATGATTCGTAATGTGAGTGTTTTGGTTTGGTTTGAATTTCGCACAAAGCTACAAGAGGGCTATCTGCGCTAGTCGCCCCCTACTTTAGCAGTTTCTAGTGGGAAGGTAGCTAGTCATCACCACCCAACGCTAACTCTTAGGCTACTCTTTTACCTACTAATAGTGGAATTAGCTGCCACAGAATAAGACCCACACGGCTGAAAGGGCGAGCATGTTTGGTGTGACGGAAATTTGAGTTCACGACCCTCAGATTACCAATGGAGCACCCTAACCACTAGGCCATTCTGGACACAGTATCGAATTGAAGTTGACATACGATCTATTTTGGACTAAGCTGAGACACAGAAAATTGGAGATCTTCACTGAGGCGGAAAAAAAACTGTATTGTCATGATTACTGTCAGATACACTCATGCAAGTATGTTAATATAGAAAACAAAAGCATGTCCGTTGCTTGTCTCAATAGTTCAGGAAATTATTTATGAACAGCATCAAGAAGTCACCAAAAGGATTTGGCTTGTAATCTCCTATGAGATTTTGGTGAGCTCCCGTTGATAGATCAGAAATTATATTGCCATTAAGTGTATTCTGTATCAGTTCCTATTCTCCAATTAGTTCTTCGAAATGATCTGCAAAATGAAAATGGATTTTTCTAATTAATAGAGCTAATGCCTTTGGTGTTTTTTTTTTTTGCTTTGTTTTGAATTTTGCACAAAGCTACTTGAGGGATATCTGCGTTAGCCGTCCCTAATTTAGTATGTAAGACCAGAGTGAAGGCAGCTACTCAGCACCACCCACCGTCAAATCTTAGGCTACTGTTTGACCAACGAATATTGGGATAGACTGTTACATTATAACACGCCCACGGCTGAAAGGTTGAGCATGTTTTGTGCGACAGGGATTCAAACTGGCAACCCTTAGATTACGAGTCAAGCTCATTAGCCACCTGGCTATGCCGGGTCAACTTTGAATAATTCTTCTGGCACTAAATGCGCCTTAAATTTTGCTTTGTTGTCCAGTTTACCCACTGGAGTAGTAGAAACGAAACCCCATTAGATACTGAGTCATCAGTTTGTTATTCTTTATTGTCACCGTTGTTTCATAATTTTTTCTAGAGGTTTATTTGTGAGCCGTTTCTTTACCAATATGTATATAATAACACCCACTTATCTACGTTTTTGACACTCTTGCAAATGTATACTAATGTTCAGATCTAGAAAATAACAACCTGACAGAAATGTTTCATAACATCTTGGACATCCAGTTAAGTCTCGTTGCTTTCGCACGAATGTAGCCATGACTACGGGCTATAATCCCACATAATTGGTGTATAAATATTACAGTATGATAATTAGGGCTTCCGGTTTAACGTATGTAGCGCATATCTGCGTCTTGATTAAAAGACATATTATAATTACCACCTGTAACGCTTCTAATAAACTTGGAGAAAACAGTTATTTATATTACGCTGAATTAATCAAATCTTTTCTTTACCTGGCGGCAAAAATAGCAAACAAGCAAACTATTTTAATTAAGTAAGCTGGAGTAATGAAATATAAATTAAAGAAACTGAGGAACAACTGATCAGAAACAGCCGTCACCTCGGTTTCATTTTTAAAATAAAGTAAAAAAAATCATTGGTTTAAGTAGCAACAACTTTATTTCGTAACTTACAAATATTAGATTATTCCCGTTAAACAGCGAGGTACGGTGTTTTGTGACAGACAACACTTGAGTGAGAAAAGCTTGTCCCGTTTATACGAAACCCTTCGATACACAGTTATTTGTGCTTATTTGTTTTAATTTCGTGCAAAGCTATACGAGGGCTATCTGCGCTCGCCGTCACTAATCCAACGGTGTAAGACTAGAGGGAAGACACATATCACCAACACTTAAGATACTCTTTTACCAACGAATAATGGGATTGCCCGTTAAATTATAACGTCTCCATGGTTGAGGAGGCGAGCATGTTTGGTGTGACAGGGATTCGAACCTGCGACACTCAAATTAAAAGTGAAGCGCCCTAACCACCTGGCCAAAATACGGGATATGAACTATATCTTAAAAGAAAAAAAATTAGAAAAATTATATTTTCACCAAATTACTTGATTCACGTCCTTATGGGGGAACTACAGAAGAGTAAGCAGCACACCAATCATTTTGTCAAGAAAAGTCCTAAAGGGTCAAGTTCAAGTTACTACATCACAAATTCAGTCCTTCTTAGGATTTTGCTGAAGATGGCAAGATATCAGCAGCAGAAATATAGGACTTAGTAATTAGTAAATAAAAAGAAAGAAGTAAAAATTATTCAAACGGATGAGTAACCGTTTCGTGCAAGTAGCCATGACAACAATGTTATCTGATGGTCAACATAATCTTACAACAAATACTTAAGTTTTTCATTGTTAGGTAATCTCTTGTTTTCAAGTTTCAAGGTTAAATAATTTCTATTACTTTTGTTTCTTTTCTGCTTTCCATGTTCTTGTACACTTCTGTAGCATCTGACATTTTGTGATTAGACACTAATAAACCTAGTAATTAGAGTGACTGTAAACTAAAGGAAACACTCTCCATATGATCTGCACTGTTGGAAAACAGTGGAGAACTTTTGTTAAATATAACTGAAGTAAAATAGATAGCTATTGCTTAATCATGTATCAATCAGTTTGGAATTATAAGGTGCCTTTTGTAAACTGAAACAATTACGGTTAAAATTTGAGTTGCTGTCTAGTTATCAATTCTACTGTTTCAAAAGTGCGCTTGACTAGTCTTTCTAATTAAATAAGAAACTCTACACTTTAAAAACGAAGGGAGTGAAATTACTCCTAATTTTTCTATGAATATGAAACGCTCATTATTCTAATATATAAGTTAGTATTTTGTTAGCGTTCTTGGCCTTGTATATATAAATATATACTAGGGATGCTCGTCTCATCATCGTAGTCGATACGTATCCAAATACAACAGTTGAACCAACTGTTTTTTACAAAGTTTGACAGTCTTGTCTGTAATTTATTATCTGTGTTACAAACATTGTCTTTACACTGTATACTTCACACTTTATGGAGTGTTTTTTCAAATTCTCAGGTATGATAAACTAAATAGTAGCTGACAAGAGAAGTAAAATAAAAAGTTAATATCTATCTGTCTTTTCTGTTATTGTTAATTTCTTATGTTTCTTTACTTGTAATGGTTTTGATAAAACAAATGATGACATCATGTAGTATTCGGTACTTATCTTCCTTAATTGAATCAATAATTTTTAACAGAAATACTTTATTAGAAATTCTGTACAAAAGACTCATAATGTTTACTGAAAACTTGCCAGATTTTATGAAGATACGTAAATCGTGTCAGACGATGTAATCATGTCATGGCTTTACGATACGGAACGAATAACGTATCTCTGTATCTCCACACCTTTAATATACACCCGCACATAGGTAATAAATAATTTGGGGCATCCGTCAAGAACAACGTACATCACACAAAAATAAAAACGGTGCTAGATGTACTTCCAGTTCTCCGAAAATGTTCTGTTTCAAAAGTAAATAAAACCAAAATTAAAAGTAACACCTATTTTTTCAGTTCTTGCTTCCGTAGCTGATGTATTATTCTGTATTGTAGCCTACAAAGTTCATTGGTTGGTGTTTTGAATTAAGCACAAAGCAACACAATGGGCTATCTGTGCTCTGCCCACCACGGGTATCGAAACATGGATTTTAGCGTACAAGTGCGAAGACATACCGCTGAGCTACTGGGGGGCTACAAAGTTCATAATTCCTCCCATGATTTTTGGCATGCACACTTTTTATTGACGTCACAACAATACAAATTGACATTATTTTAGTGTCTACTGACTGACAACATAGCACTTTATATTGGTGCGAAAGGTTAAAACCAGTGACTCCTCCAAGCGGCCTTAGGCTCCACTTCGGGAAAACATAAAACTGAGTCACACCACGAAATTACTCGATTCATAATCTAGTCTCACACTGCTAAATCAGGGATGGCTGGTATAAATAGCCTTCGTGTAGCTTTGACCGAACTTCAAAACAAACAACATTATTAAGCATATTTGTGCTTTTCTCACCATTAGTATCGAAACCCAGTTTTTGGCGTTATAAGCCTTTGGAATTAACTCTGAGTCATAAGGGGGATCGTTAGTTTGTTTATGACTGTGACACCTTAGATACACGGGCTTTATTTACTGATCCAAAGTCCCCATATTTTTAAGGTTGTTATGGTTTCACTTTGAGATTTTTAAAAGACCTTCCAAAACCCACAAAACAAATATGTTTAGTTTGGAAAACTAACTTATAGTCTCAACCTTGTTGTTTGGTTTCCATATTCCTGGTCCTCATGTTGTTCAACCCTTTAGGAAATAAATATGTAACCTAAAATAAAGTCTTTCCGCATAAGACGTAGTCATTTTCTTATACCCTATTGAGGTGTCGCATTTTGTTAAGGACGATCTATATGACGGAAACCCTAAAAGTTATTCCAAAATGCAACATGGAAAGCTTTCAAATAATTGCGCGAAATTCAAAACAAAACAATCAATTAGTGCTAAATTCGAAACACTTTTTATGGCTTTGTTCCCCAACTTGCACGATATAACAGCAGTACAATGAAAATAATCTTAATCAATGATAAGTTTATCTCGGGTGCAGACTGACCGTTAACGTACTGGACTGAGAGCTGAGTTGTTATGGTTCGTACTCCTTCCCCCCCCCTCCAGAAAAATATCTCCTTTAGCATTTTGGAACCATGGCGATGTCATAAGAGTGACAGCCAGTTTTCACTTAATGACAAAAGTAGTCCAAGAGTTAGCGGTGGGTGATGTTGACTAGCTGCTTTGATTCTAGTCTGTCACTTCAAAGTTTAAATCGGTTAGTGCAGATAGCCGTCGAATAAACTTCCGCGACATTCAACTAACAATGAACCAAAAGCCACATTGGCTGATATCTAACATCCATTTTTTTCTCTCATTTTTTGGTCTACTTTCAACTCTCTCAAATCTAATGCTTTATATATACTTATTGAAGAGACGTTTGAATTGTCTATAATATGAATACAAAATATTTAAAAGCAGGTAATTTTATTTTCTGAATTATTACAAAAAAACCACATGATGGCCTGTTAAAAGCAATTGCTGGTTCCAGGTATTCGTGTAATTATGTGAAATGGATGGTCAGAATTGCGTATGGTATTTTAGTAAATAACCCTAAAGTAGCTATTTTCCCATAGATTAAGACTTAACAGAGCGTATTACTCGTTCATTTCCTAGTTCATTAAACATTCGATCTTATTTACGAGAAATAAATTACTAAGCCAAGGTAAACGAGAAACATACATCTGATTAACAGCTAATTGTTTGTAATTAAGTATAAATCTACACAATAGGCCATCTGTGCTGTGCTCACCACGGGTATCGAAACCCGGATTTTAGCGTTGTAGGTACGTAGACATACGTCTGTAACTTTAGAGTTATAATTTTTTTTTCTACTGATATAAATGTTGCTTAAATGTTCTTAACCACTCTGAAGAAGGAAAAGTTGTGTATATTCATGTAACATAGTTTTTATTTTCTATTCGTAAAGCAGTTCACTTTGGCCTGTCTACTGCGTCCAGTGCATGGGATCGAACCTCGGATTTTAGTGTAGTACGATTTTTGTTACTGAAATTAAAGTGAATACGAACTTCAGTTTTGATAATTCTGTGAATCTTTTCTTTAAAATGATAATTTGAAATCTCTTTAGTGGTGCATTAACAGAATATACAATAATTAGCCTAGAACTGATTAAGTATTTTCAAAAATGTTGTTTAATCGAGATTTTAGATCAGAATTTTAGATGTGAAAATAGTTTCTCCTCATAGTGGCTTTTATGTATGGTATTAACTTGTATATTGATTGTATATTAAGCAGGATTAATAAACTTTCACTTTTGTGGACAACACTTTGGGAACGTGAGTGTGACATGAGAGTGACAGTCAAATCCCACTATTCAATCACAGAAGTGTATTCCAAGAGCCGCTGTTGATTAACTATCTGCAGTCTAGTCTGTCAGTTATAAATTAGGGACGGCTGTATAACGTACGAAGTTCTAAAATAAGCAAGCAATTTCACCAACTAAGATTCAGAATAAGCTCTACATTATCATGAAACCCTCAGAAGCTGCCGAATAGATGCACATTAAGAAGTACAATCGATATGTTTTAGAATACCAAAACGTAGAAATAAAAATGGTACTTCTGTATACGATATATCGAATTCGTATATCACGTGTCTGTTACGGCTGTATTGAAGTTTTAAACTTATAATGATATCAGTTCTTTGTTGTTGTTCTTTGAGTTACTGTCTCACAGTCTAAGTTATTTTGCAGTAATGATTTGAAGTGTAGTTGCGTTCACTAATTTGCTGAGAACAGCGTTCAAGAATTGTGTTTATTTTCTTAAAGGGCCGGCATGACCAGGCGGGTTAAGGCGTTCGACTCGAAATCTGAATGTCGCGGGTTCTAATCCCCGTCACACCAAACATGCTCCTCTTTAAGCCTCGGGGATGTTATAATATGACGGTCAATTCCGCTATGCGTTATTAAAAGAGTAGCCCAAGAGTTGGCGATTGATAGTCGTCACTGGTTACCTTTCCTTTAGTCTTACACTGCAAAATTATGGACGATTAGCCAAGATAACCCTCGTGTAGCTTCGCGAAATTCAAAAAACAAACAAAGATTTACTTATGTACAGTAAGGTAGTGTTAAATACAGAATTAAATATTGTATGGAAGTACAATGCTGGATTTAACATTTATTAATGTACAGTAAAATAGCAGTGAAGTTAACATTTTTTATGTACTGTAAGATATTGTTGGATTTGGCATTTATTAAATACTATTACCTTACAAGAACATGCTTTCGAGTTTATAATTTATTGACGTAGAGTTAGAAATTGTTGAACATACTATTTATTAATTTACTGTAATATATAATTTATAGAGTTCCGTATATATTATGTAATGACGTCTATCAAGAGAGTTGCTAATCATCTTGAAAAAACCCCTCAGTGGCTCAACGGTATATCTACGGACTTACAACGCTAAAATCCAGGTTTCGATACCCATGGTGAGCTGAGCACAGATAGCTCGTTGTGTAGCTTTGTGCTTGATTCAAAAACAAACAAACATAATATTCAAATGAATTACAGTTAATAAGAGTTATTGGTAATGACGTGTAACAAACAAACTACGTTCTCTGTTATCAATTTGTTTTAATCATCAGTTGCGTAATCTCGTTGCCAACGATGTTTTAGGCCGTAAAATGTTTTTTAGGATTCAGAGTTTACTAATTAGTGTGAAGTAAGGTTAGGTTTAAATGAGTATCTATTAATGTTATGCTAAATTTAGTAATAAAAAAGTCAAGTAAGGTTTCAATATTCGCTAATTATTCGTTTAAAGCCAGAAAAATATTGAGAATTATATAACAATGCATTTAATTACAAAATACTAGTTTAAACATAAATATATATAAGCCCTTAAATGTCACAATGGGCAGTAATAAACACTGAATCTTAATGGTATCCTTCGTACCATTATGGGCCCGGCATGGTCTGGTGGTTAAAACACTCGACACGTAATCCAAGGATTGCGGGTTTGAATCTCCATCACACCAAACATGCTCGCTCTTTCAGCCATGGAGGCGTTATAATGTGACGATTAATCCCACCATTCGTTAGTAAAAGAGAAGCCCAAGAATTGACGGTAAGTGATGATAGCTAGCTGCCTTTGCTGTAGTCTTAAACTGCAAAATTAGGGACGACTAGCGAAGACAACCTTCATGTAGCTTCGTTCGAAATTCAAAACCAAATCGAACAACAGTGATTATGGCTAAATTGTGTCACAATTTTTGCATTCCTTTTAAGATTGCAAACTAAGTACCCTAATTTTTACTGATGGGTGGGGCCCTCCACTTGAGCACTGTTTACAAGTTTGGACGTATTGCATGTACAATGTTGAAGAAAATGTACCTCCTTTCAAACATCCCAAAGTTTACCGATTGTAAATATTTATCGGAGGGACAGCCCTAAAATCGAAAGTTTGATTTCAAGCAATGGACTTAACAGATAGGCCACTGTGACTTCACTCGAAATATTAAAATGCGTGCCTTTTTTATTGCGCGTATACAGATAAATCTGGCTTTAAATGAGTCGTTCATCTACAAGCATTGCAATGAAATAATTACATAATAATTAATGTAATATCAACATATGATATATAATAATTATTTTGATGAAATTATATACTTGTGAAGATGTAACTTGTGTTTTCGTGTAAAGCAATCAAAGGGTGGGTCAAACATTAGCACTTTCTAACTTTTCATCAAAGGACTGTGTTAAACAGTAATGCTTTTTAATATTTCATTAAGATCATGGTGGGGTTTAGGTAGTTTGAGGGTTTCTAAGACTTAGGCCTGTACCTTACCATGAGGTAAATATACTGTCATCAGTTTTACCATAAATAATGTGCGTAGCGTAAAAAATGCCATCAACTAATTTATCACATCAGTTTCACCTTTCATAAATTGTTGATGTGAGCGTGGGCACGATGTCACACCTTATAAAAATATCATCACACACAGAATCCATTTATGAACTTCAGACAATTGATTGATTGGTTATTTGCCTTAGTAAACAGTTACCCAGCATCTGTAGTTGTTGTTGTTTGTCTTCAGTATTTTACGTGTAAGAAACAGGTAATAACTTTCCACATAACCAGTTTCTTTTTAATTGTCGAAGACAAGTTTAGATTCTGATATTTTATGTTTGATTTTTAGAAGAATTATGAATAAAAATTACAGAAATACGTACCATAACAAATTGTTTTACTGTAAATCAAGTAATCAACTTTTTAATGAGCGTCTGTTTCTCTACCATGGCGGAAACTTTCACCAGTTGGTTTACGAATTTTCCACTCCAAAGTGGTAAATGGATTCTTCCATCGTATCTGTACTACATTTATTTTTTACGAACGCATTATTAGTTCCTTAAAGCATATGAAATACTTCACTATGTCGAATATAGTAAAAAATACAAAAAGTTGGCAAATCACATTGAAAAAGGAAAGTAAACAAAACTAAAACTCATTCGATTTCTTTTTCATGGCCCATCTGTTTTAATCGATAGGCTTTCTTATTATTATTTTTATTGATTCGCTGTTATTAAAAAACTCTTCACGTTGGATCCTAAAGTACAATAAATCTCGAAATTTTTCTCATCTCATGTTTATCCATTTACTTTAGCTTAGCCTGGCATTGCCAAGTGGTTAAAGCACTGGAGTCGTAATCTTAGGGTCACGGGTTCGAATCCCCGTCACACCAAACATTCTCTCCATTTCAGCCATGGGGGCGCTAGAAATGGACGGTCAATCCCACTATTCAGTGGTAAAAGAGTAGCCTAAAGTGGCGGTGGATGGTGATGACCAGCTGCCGTCGTTCTAGTCCTCCACTGCTAAATTGAGTATAGCTAGCGTAGATAGCTCTCGTATAGTTTTGGGCGAAATTTAAAAAAAACAACAAAAAACACAAAATTATATATCTGATATCTTTTAATGCATCACCTTGAAACTTGGTATGTGAAGTGAGAGCCCAGAAGAGCATATACACTGAAAATATGCTTTAGTTCAAATTATCACAGTCCGAGATAAAGAATGTGGAAATCGCTGAGCAATCACTGCTGTTAATAACGCATGGTGTCCTGCAGCAGGTTTTGGCCACACGACACCCTACCATGTGTCTTAATGTAACCTTAACAAAGATGAAGGATATCCAAAGTACGAGTACAGCACAACCATAAAAAAAATGGTTCAGAAATGGTCTACGACGACAACAATTGTCTTTTCATAATCTAAGCCTAATTAGTCGGTAGTAACTGTTTAATAATTATATAGGGAAGTCCTAAGAGAGACCGTTTTGGCATATTTTTTTTTAATAGCGGCCAGTTTTCTTGGTGGCAATCTCGTAAGTATTCACGCAATCAGAAAATTGCCTCAATGTTTCTAAGAGGTATGTCCTGGTTTTCCTTGCTTATATGTGATTCATATCCTATTTATCTGAAGATATTTCTATTTATTACATGTCTTTCCTGGTGTGACAGTCTGTTGCAGATAGATCGGTGTTACCGAGTCTTATACGTTCATTGTGTTCCTTAGGCCTAACTTTGTATGTTCATTATATTCCTCAATCATAACTTTTTTTGGTTTTTTGTTTCTTCAAAGAAGATGCTGTAAATGGTACCTTTCCTTTTCATTGAGTCTTTTGGTGGTTTGATATTACTTCATACCGTTTACATATTCTTTATGCTTTCAGAATACATCTGACGCAAGGGAATATATCCATTCATTTCTTTCTGTTCGTTCGTGGCTTTTGCATTCTTTGTTTTTTTCGTTATGGAGTGGTTTTAATATATATTCTTAAGGAAGGTTGCAGCGACGTGTTTATATTCCCTCTTCTTCATTTCTTCTTTGGTATTACAAATCTTGTTCATATTATCTTTACAAACAAATACGGATATAACAAATTTTGGGGGACTCAGTGAAAAACGTCGATATATCCAAAACCAAGTGACTTGAAAGATATTGTATTTTAAAATAATGTAAAGGTATTGAAGATACGTAGATGGATGAAAAGTGTATTAATATAGTTAACCTGAAAGTTATAATTTTGCAAAAGATATTTTATCCCGAATAACTGTGTTATTTCTCAAGTGATTGCTCTTTATTTACATAAAGGTTTACAATTTTGCGAAAAAACAAAAGCATTAACTATTGTTCGCATCTTTGTTTTCAAGATTTCTTTTGGTAATAGTTGTTCGAATTTAATGAGGAGGTCGTCGTCCACGTCTTTCTGCAAGGCACTTCGATGGTTCTACTGCTTTGATTGTAGTCACAGCTCGTAACTCCTGTCCTGATTAACCATAATTGTTTTCTTTTTGTTTAGTTCTAACTTCAATTTCTGGCTCTGCTCGCATATCGTGAGTTGTAAGACCGTGGTCCACGCTGATGACCACTTCTGCTTATAACTCTGGATCAGTGATGTTCAACTGCTGGTAGCAAGTAACCTTATATCTTTCATTGTCTTCCTCCTCCATCTTTTCTTCTGCTGTATCACTTGAGCAAATTAATTTGCAGTGCCAGAAACAATTCTTCATTGTCTTTTGTTTCACAAAAAACCAGACAAGAAGGGAGATTTTGAACTCTTCCATGCTCTTTTCTTCATCGTACGATGTGAGTGTCTTTAACATAAGACGTTTTCTGTAGTAATGTTTCATAATCCTTATTATTCCGGCATCATATCGCTGTTGTGGGACGTAGAGTTAGATGGCAGAAATTGGAGGGTGACAGCTCCAAGACCTGTCATTGGTGGATGAGTGCTGAAATTGTCGACAAATAGCAACACTTTCCTTTTTTGGGGTGCTGTCAGAGAAGTGAACTCTCGAATTCAGATACTGAAAGCCACAATCATCACCCAAGCCTTCTATTTGAGGTCATATGCAGTTGGAAGCCTCTTTATGTTTTTAAAGCAACGTGGTTTCCGGAACTTACCGATAATGGTCAATGGATACTTTTGAGCTCCGCTTGTGTTTGTCATAATAACTACAGTGTTACTCTCCTTGTTGAGCTTACCTCCATAGCACGTCTTACCTTTTGAATGTTTGAGAAAACTCTCCAGAACAGCCCAGTTTCGTTGACATGGAATGCATCGCAAGGCTTAAAGTTTTCGATAAGTTTCAGTAGGGCTGTGTTGCTCCACTTGTCAACTACCTGCAGTAGTTGACAGCTGCTGCTTCCCTGGTTACCTCCTTGAGGCTGATGCCATGACCAGCATTTCATCATTTTCGTGATGACGAGAAACATACTTGAAGTAAAAATGTATTTTCAAGACTTCTGGTATGGGTATTAAAACTTTAATTAAAATAAGGTACAAACCTTTTTGTTAACCTGAATATGACTTGAGAAGGTCGAAATTTTGTTCTGTACTTTATTTTATTTAAAGTTTTAATACTCATACCAGCTGTTTTGAGAATATATTCTTCATCAATTTACCCAGGAAGAAGAGCACTCCAAGCCTAAAACCCATACACAATGATACCTTCTCCTGAAGAATGTGTTGGTGATTGAAAGATTCAATGTACAAGCTCCACGAAGCCAGACCAGGAGGAGCTTGTTCACAGTATGTACTAAAACACGTCGTAAGCATTTGAGACTTGATCTAACTTAACCACTGAAGAACTTGGCTCGAAGTGTGGTCTTATTCTTCATGATCGTTGACAGGTTTGAAATAATAATTCTAATGTCTGTTGCATTCTCGGCTGCTGGACTCCCGTTCTTGAGATCTTCCAAAACTTCAACATTTCTCTTGAAAGTAAAGGTAGAGCGCTTGAGAGTGAAATCCACCATTTAAATCTGAAACACAATAATCATTTTGTAAGAAAGGTAGCAGAAAAGGTAGAAAGTGCTTAGTTATGAAAGAAACGTCATAACCGAATTTTTGTAAATTTTCAATTGTATTTTCAGGGGACCAGCCAAATTGCTTAGATATATTCGAAATGTATTATAACCAGTTTCGATATAAATAGTTTGTTTGTTTGGAATTAAGCACAAAGCTGCGCAATGGCTCTTCTTTGTTCTGTTCACCACGGATATTTAAATCCCGTTTCTCGGGGTGTGAGTCCCCACACAATCCGTTGTGCCACTAGGAAACTGATATATACGGAGTAGTTTGTACACTTTTGGAGTGTTTTGATTTATAATGGAAATATCTACCTATACCTGTGGGTTTCATGTAAACCCTTATGATACATGAATTCTGGGTCTTAGTAACCATCACATCTAAGAAAGGGAACTTTTCATAATCTCATATACCCATTGCGAATTGTATCGCAGGACGTTGTCTTCAGGTGAGTTATAAATTAAAGATATTTTTCTGTAATGTGGAGCTATATTGCAAATGTGTGGTCAATATATTTAAGTCATATTTCAGGACTTGAGTACTATCAAAATATTTTATGCAGAGGTCATAGGGTGATGGTCACAGAGTCCGACTCTAGTAATGTTTTAGTAATGTTTATCTTCAGGTTGAAGGTTGGTTGTGTTGATCCAAAAGATTGAAAGTGATTACTGTGAAATATGTAAACTGGGATCATTCCGTGAGAGCTCTATTGTTTCTAAGCTGTTGGTAGAGAATTTATAATCAGTCAGGGTTTTATACGTTAGTGAAGAGGTTAGACACGTCTTGGTTATTTTTGTAATGTTTACAAACCGAGTTGAATTTCTAACGTGAATATGTTTGAATAGTTAGTGGTGATATCTATAAGACATCTATCTAGCTGAGGGATTAAAACTTGAAACTCTGGAGCAGATGGGTAGCTTTGGTTGTGAATTGTTGTTGGATACCGTTTTCCCTTTCTGTTCTTAGTTCTTCCTGATGTATACTGACGAGCTCTTTAACCTTTCCTCCATTAGCGATTAGATTAGACTTGACTTTCTTCCAACTTCATCTAAAATCCTACAATCAATTGTTTATTGTTTGCAGTTAAGCACGAAGCTACAGAGTGGGTTCTCTGTACTGTTCTCACCACGAGCGTTATAAGTCCATAGACCTCCCGTGAGCCACTGAAAGGAAGGCGTTGATTTTTTAAAAGAAAATAGTGTTTCATGACCATTGAAGTCCAGAAAGGGTATTATTTAAATCTCCTTCTAATGTAGATGTATTTTGTAATGTTTTTAATAGGTTTATTTGCTTGTTTTATAGGGCAAATCCACACTGAGCTATCTACTATGTCCAGCGCATGGAATCAAACCCCGGATTTTAAAATTGTAAGTCCATTGGCTTACCGCTGTCCCACTGTCGGGGAAGGGGACTCTTAAGAGGAAATATTGGAATGATCAAGAGCAATGTGTTTTAACAACGCTTTGCTCTGATTGGTGACTGGACATCACTTGTCTTTCCGAACATATAGCACGTAACTATTAAAAGTCACGTAGTGGTTTCACTCGGAAACCAATGAAATGCGCTGCAGGTTGATGATGCTAGCGTATGTCGATCAGGATTCAGGAAGTGGGAGTGTACCCCTTTCACTTGTAAAATCAGTCTAGAAATAAACACGCTTCTTTCACACAGTAAGTACCCAAATTTAAGATATTGCAATTAAAATCTGAGCTATTGGTGATTGTTTTCTCGCAAATTTCTTCGAAATTGTAATTTAACGAGATGTGAATATTTGATTTGTCGCATTTTTGTTCTCCCCTCTACACAAACAGAAATAACTTGCACTCGTAACTACCTCCACGTGCTTTAACACCAAATGTCAACTTACGTAATTGTCGTCAGGTGATTTTTCGTCAGGTAATATTAATATATGTAAATATCACCACGTGTTTAACCATCGATGATATCAACATACGTGTAATTGTCAGTCCAAGATTTCGCAGAAAATAATTTTTTTTATAGGGGCTGCTATTTTAAAGTTTTCTGTATTAGATGTGTTGGTTTTTTCTTACAACAAAGCCACACTGGGCTATTGCTGAGTCCATCGAGGAGAATCGAACCCCTTATTTTAGCGTTATAAATCCGTATACTTACCGATATATAAGAGTGGGGCATTTAGAGATGGGGACGATACTGAAAAAAGTAAGTCTTTGGAATTATTACAAGTTATTACTTGTTTCTTGATAAAAATAACAAAAGCACAAAATATACAACCCTTATGTGCTATAACAACTAAAAGTATCAATATATTTCCTCTTCTTGTTTGTTCTGCAAAACTATTACTGTTGTAACTATTTATCGCTTTTTTGAAAATATATATCTGTAAGCAAATTCATTAATGTTCCGTATGCCATTTTACCCTTGTTTAAAAAACAAAGAAGAATTGCTCTAATCGATACATTAATGACTAATTTTAATTATGCACTTCAATGAGCGATTAAGAAGTATGTGTTGTTTTCTTATATCACAGACACATCAGGCTATCAGCAGTGCCCACCAACTGAAATCGAACCCCTCATTGTAGCATTGTAAATCCGAAGACTTACCGCTGTTCCAGCAGGAGACAATTAGAGAGTAAATCAAAACAGAATATAAGTAAATATTAGCAGCGAAGAGACTGATAAACATCACCCACAACAGGGATTTGGGAGTGACTTTTTATTTAATAAAAACGAGGAACCAGAGGCTAAGCTCCCCAAAATTGTTTATGTTCTAAATTTCAAAA
The DNA here is from genome assembly GCA_011833715.1 of Carcinoscorpius rotundicauda. Lineage (NCBI taxonomy): Eukaryota > Metazoa > Arthropoda > Merostomata > Xiphosura > Limulidae > Carcinoscorpius > Carcinoscorpius rotundicauda. The sequence goes on along the minus strand of CM022399.1, from coordinate 78,453,011 downwards.
TGTATCATTTGCTTAGTCTTTGTAATTGTTTTCTGTTGTTGTAGTCCTAATTTTGAATTTTTAAATATTTTCTGAAGCAAAGAAGAAAATAAACTTCTGAGGTGCATAATAGGCGCGGCGTCCTTGGAAATCATGATGAATCCTTGTGTGTGCTCACGTACGTGTGTGTATTGTGAGGCAACACACGAGAATACTACAAACAAAAGTTCTGCTCCCCGTGACACAGCGGTATATTTACGATCTTCCAACACTAGAACCTGGCTTTCGATACCCGTGGTGGGCAGAGCACAGATAGCCCATTGTGTAGCTTTGTGCTAAATTCTAAACAACAACAACCTTATCGGTATAAAATTAAAAATTAAATTTCATTTATTTCGATTGTCAACCGAAGACCGAACCTTAAACCTCAGGAGCCTCAATGCTAGCTTGGGCCATGTATATCAAATATTTATCAATAAACCTGTTTAAATAATTGTTTTGTCATTATGTGTCGATGATGATTGTATTATTCCAGCTGAGGTACCCGTCCTGTATACAGGTCAGGTACTTAAAAAATGTGTGGGTGGAAACTATGATAAATAACACAAAAATCCTAACTTTCATTCAGTTTATTTATAACATATTGTTATAGTATTCATTATTACCTTACCAACATTGTTGTACAAACTTTAAGCACTCACTATGTACATTCTTAAAATACGGTATTTATCGTGTGTTGTTTAAGTTAACTTTATATTAAGAGGTATCGATGGTGGTAGTGGCGGTAGGGGTGCTTTCTGTAATTTCTTTCCATAATGTTTCACGTTATTTCATTATTACTTAATTGTCAGCTGTTGACTACAGAAGTGTCTTTCGTCCGAAGTTGTAAAGTCATGGGTCAAAGTATGGAGTGGTTACAATTCAAGAAAAGGTTCTTTGCATTATCCTTATGGCGAATGTTGGATAAGAATCGACGGATTAGTTTATACGTCATTACGGTAGTGGCGACTTTTATTGTTCATTGTATTCATGAGAGGTATAAGACGTTTGTACGACCTTTCTTCACACTGTATGTTATATACGTCGTGTTATAGAGTATTTAATTTGTGTATGTGTGATTTCTTACAGCAAAGCCACAATGACTATATGCTGTGTCCAACTAGGGAAATCGAACCCCTAATGTTAGCGTTGTAAAATTATTACGTTATCAGAGGTGCAGTGTGGTTTATCTCAGTTTGGGTCATAACTGCATATCTTAATTACAACAATTTGATTGCCCACAACTATATTCTAAAAATTAGTTCACGCAAGCACTCTCATTTGCTTTCTTTTTGTGTAACACTCTTTGATGGACATTTTATTTGTGGAGGCTAAGCCTGCTATACATACCGCTTCATAAAAAAATATTCTGTATGAAACTATTTGTGACACTATGACTGTCTTCGCTACATGATTTCTGTTTGTTTGTTTTGAATTTTGCACAAGCTACTCGAGGACTATCTGTGCTAGCCGCCTCTAATTTAATAGTGTAAGGCTAGAGGGAAGGCAGCTAATCATCACCACCCACTGTCAACTCTTGCGCTACTCTTTTTACCAACGAATAGTAGGATTGACCGTCACATTATAACGCCCTCACGGCTGAAAGGGCGAGCATGTTTAGCGCGACGGGAATGCGAACCCGTGACCCTCAGATTACGAGCCGCACGCCTTAACAAGCTTGGCCATGCCGGGCCGTACATGATTTCTAACAATTTTTTTGTTTGTTTTGGAATTTCGCACAAAGCTACTCGTGGGCTATCTGTGCTATCCGTCCCTAATTTAGCAGTGTAAGACTAGAGGGAAGGCAGCTAGTCATCACCACCCACCGCCAACTCCTGGGCTACTCTTTTACCAACGAATAGTAGGATTGATCATCACATTATAACGCCCCCACGGCTGGGAGGGCGAGCATGTTTGATGCGACTCGGGCGCGAACCTGCGACCCTCAGATTACGAGCTGCACGCCTTAACAACCTTGGCCATGCCGGGCTGTACTTGATTTCTAATAATACACACACATACGCACAGTATATATGTATATATATAAGGTCGCCCTGCATTACCAAATAGTTAGGGCACTGAACTCATAACCTGAGGGTCACAGGTTCAAATCCTAGTGATACCAAACATGCTCGTCCTTTCAGTCTTGAGGACGTAATAAGTGAAACTGTAGAAAAAAAACGAAAGGGAACATGAAAACTAAAATAAGAGTGTTTCCGATTTGGGTGAATGTTTGTATACCTAAGAGAAAAAAAATCTTTATTCACTTATCAATCTTGGCTTCTTCTATTCATAGTCAAGACGCGTTAACCAATAATTATTCAGCCTGAGAAACAGATTACCCAAAACAAAACATTCTCTTATTTCACTTGAGACTGTCGTTTCAATCTTGACTTTTATATCAGTTATTTGATTTTTGTGATGGCGATTGAATTTAATTAACAGTCATTTAAGTACTGTGAGCCCAGCATGGCCAGATGGCTAATAAGCTCGCCTCATAATCTGAGGGTCGCGGGTTCGAATCCCCGTCGTACCGAACATACATGGCTCTTTTAGTCGTGGGGACGTTATAAAGTTACGGTCAATACCACTATTCATTGGTAAAAGATTAGCCCAAGAGTTCGCAGTGGATGGTGATGACTAGTTTCATTTTCACTAGTCTTACACTGCTGAATTAGGGACGGCTAGCGCACCTACCCCTCATGTAGCTTTGCGCAAAGTGAAAAACAAACCAAATGAATATATACTCTTCAAAAAAGAAACGCAAAAGGCAAAATATGAGACAAATTATTAACAAGTTCTGTATGACATGTGTGAAACTTTGCACATTCACTGCTGAACATCCAATGTCTGCAAAGGCGAACTCCACGCTCACTAGTTGAAGTTTAACATCATTCAACGTTAATAACAAACATCAATAAGTGCTTGGCATCTACTGCCCATGGAGGAGATGAGATGATGAATCACATCCTGTGGAATGGCTGTCCACTCAGCCCTGCAAAGCTGCTGCAAGCTGAGGTAGAGTCTGCGGTTGAGGTTGTCACCGTCGCAGATATTGGTCCAACTCGTTCTAAAGATGTTCGATGGGGTTTAAATCTGGTGATCTGGAGAGCCAGGGAAGAACGTTGATGTTGTGGTGTCTCAAGAAGACAGTGGTGAGTCGGGCTGTGTGAGGACGGGCGTTGTCATGTTGAAAAACGTCGTTGACGTTCACCATGATGGGTTGCACATTGGGCCTAAGAATCTGGTATGGTTAAGGCAGCAGACGTCGCAGTGGTGGTCCTATTCCGAAGGTGACGTAACCGGATGTAACGATCTTGTGCGGGCGAGGTCACACGAGGTCTGCCAGATCGTGGACGGTCACAAGTTGATCCATGTTGTTGGTGACGTTTTCATAGTTTTGTGATGGTGCTTGGGTGGACATTCACAGCTCTAGCAACATCTAATCGAGATTCGTCTGCTTTCAATCATCCGGTGGCGTTGTTGCGATGTGCTTCAGTCAGTCTTGGCGTAACTGTATTGCGTGTCGGTGGCTCAACACTGAGCTATGGAAACCGAGAACCCGTCACTTTTATAGGGATTTTTCAGATGTTGCACTTTCAGAACATGCAGATCTCTCAAACAAATTTATTGGGCACGAATGTGTTTTGGCACTGACACTCAGTGCCTTAACATGTGTAACATCACATACTCTGAGCTTGTAACGTTATTACATATATTTCTCTTTAAAATAACAAAAATATCTCTTTTGCGTTTCTTTTTTTGGAGAGTATATTTATGGCAAAACAATAAGCATAACTACCGCCGTCTATAATTTTGAATATTGACTGGAAGGTTAGCATCATATCACGCTGAGGGATTTACTGTCACTCTTATAGCGCACTTACATTGAGTGAACGATATAAAAATCAATCGAATAATTTTGAGGGTTAACCAAAAAGTACATTGTAACCGATTTTCTCTGTAAGTGGCCAAGTGTAAATATTCAAAATATATATTTATATCTAGTTTGTGTTTGTTGTTGTTTATTTCAGATCCGTGCTTCCAAAGAATCTGTTATAACAAAAACTGCTTTATAAAATATTTACTTGATAATTATATTTAAAAAACATACTCGCCCTTTCAGCCGTGGGGGCAATATATAATATGACGGTTAATCCCACTATTCGTTGGTAAAAGAGTAGCCCAAGAGTTCGCAATGGATGGTGATGACTAGTTTCCTTCTCACTAGTCTTTCACTGCTAAATTATGGATGGTTAGCACAGATAGCCCTCAAGTAGCTTCGTGCAAAATTAAAACAAAACAAAAATATAATTTCATATTTAAGAATAAATTAGGTTTAGGTACAATGCCATAATATTATCAGCACACGTAAATTAATTTAGGTTACTATTTGGTAGGTTAAAAAAGACTTAAGATTCCCAATAATTTTACATACACATCACTGTTATTAGGAGCCTAATTGTGTTTCATAAATACTTGTGTAAATAACTCTTGCACAGGTGAAACTACAGTCAACAGCAGGTGGCGCGGCGAATCATAGGAACACCTTTATATCTATATTAATTATTAACCTAACAACTAATTGCAACGCCTCTGGCAGTCTCCTACCCTTTCACTCTTATGTCCCTAACACATGCGCTCAGCAACGGTCAGTTGCAAATTCTTTTTGTTCTGTAGTTTGTTTTAATTAAAGTTTTAATACCCATAACAGCCGTCTTTAGAATATTTTTTCACTTCAAGTAGGTTTCTCATCATCATGAACCAAAGAAGGATTTATATCTCTGTCACAGAATATATTTTCAATTTTACTTTTTGTGAAAGTAAAAAAATGTCCAATACAATCATCAAACAATTGATCCGCTGTATAATATCAAATAATGAATCATGGGTAATGATACAAGGTTATTCATACACCTGAAGTGATTTAGGCTACTATGCAGTGTGTGCTAGAAAGGACTCAAATATTCCATAAATATTACGATTTATTCAGATGTTTATATAACTCAAGCAGTAAAAGATAAATGATATAAAATAGTAAGTTGTTTTTTGAAACTTTTAAAAGTGAAGTGTTTGTTTCTGAGGCATTTCTTTTTCTTATCTAAACATTTCCCTTTGTAATTTTTAGAATTATTGTGATGTTCTAATAAAACAATTTAAATCATAACCACCAAATCTGTTTGAAATAATGTAACTTTGTATTTATTTTTAATTTTTGCTATTTTCGCTCCTATATTGTGATAGTATTTGCGTTTGATTGTGAATATTATAGTCTATGTTTTAGTGTAGAGCATCACGTTATCTTAACGCGTAAGTTTCATGTAAATACGAAACGATTGGTCTTTCCTTGCATTCATGTTCCTTACCTTCTCCTTCCAGGGTTCCGGTAGGGGTAGGTGGTTAAGGCAATCTACTCGTAATACATGGGCCACGGGTTAGAATTCTTGTCACACCAAACATGCTTGCCCTTTCAGCCGTGGGGGCATTAAAATGTAATAGTTAATCCCACGATTTGTTGGTAAAAGAGTAGCTCAAGAGTTGGCGGTGGGTGGTGATGACTGGCTACATTTTCTCTATTCTTACACTGCTAAATTAGGGACGGCTAGCGCAGATAGCCCTATATAGCTTTGTGCGGAATTCAAAACCAAACCAATCAAAATTAGAGATGGCTAGTTTACTGCTTCAAAATTAGAAAAGGTTGAAGCAGATACTCTTTGCGCGAAAATTACAAAATAAAACAAACAAACCGCCACAATGTTGAAATGATACATAGGAAAATTTATTGATAGACAACATTATAAAGGTGTAGCACCATGTTGTCCAACATAAGAATAGTATTGCATAACGTGCCTAGCATTTGTAAGTACGAAGTCAATCAAATTATTGAAATTTGTTCATATTCGATTTGAACGTTTTGAAAGAATAGCTGTATAAAAACGTCCTATTATGACAGTTTAGTGATCTTAGAAACCACGCCAAAAGGTAACTGTATAACACTGTGTCTCTGAACAATGCAGTTGTCAGATCTGTTTCTATTGTTGAAAGGATTCGTGCCAATTACAGCTGTACATTGAAACTGAAACCTATACCGTTTTACGTGGTACGTCTCGGATTCACGTCACTGACGCTAAGAAACGATTAATGCGCTGAAGAAAGCCTGCAGAGTTGAATTGTTGCTGAAAGCAAATAATAAGGGATGCTGTCTCTGCAGTGGCCACCATAAAAATTGAACCCCAAATGTTAGTGCTATAAACTCTCACACTCACAAGTAAGCCACGGTCTTGAGCTTCATTTAGTTGGACGATACTCAATTAGCGTAGAAGAATTAATTAGTTGTCACATCTTTTCACGAATGTCATTTTCCAAAATATTCAATTTAGCCGCAAGTAAATAAATTGCGTTGAAAGGATAATAAGTTATTAAATATATATTTTGAAAACATTTTGAACAAACAAGTTTATTACTATCAAGTAATTGTGCTTATCGATGGATAATAACTTTTTTGATAGCTCTTAGGTCCGTTCCCCTACTTTGTGTTGTGTGTTTTGAGAAAAGTTGTGTTGTATCTTTTTGTTTTGGCCTGGCATGGCCGAGCGCGTTAAGGCGTGCACTCGTAATCCGAGGGTCGCGGGTTCGCGCCCGCGTCGCGCATAAACATGCTCGCCCTCCCAGCCGTGGGGGTGTATAATGTGACGGTCAATCCCACTATTCGTTTGTAAAAAAAAAAGAGTAGCCCAAGAGTTGGCGGTGGGTGGTGATGACTAGCTGCCTTCCCTCTAGTCTTACACTGCAAAATTAGGGACGGCTAGCACAGATAGCCCTCGAGTAGCTTTGTGCGAAATTCCAAAACAAACAAACAAATCTTTTTGTTTTTTATCCTTGCGGAAATTTGTAACAGTCTTTGTTCAGTGATGTCAATATCACCACGACTTTATTTTTACATATTAAAAACCTATTAACAAATTAGGACATATTAATTATAATCTTCGAAATCGCATGGACTCTGTAATATTTAGCCTCAGTGATGTTCGACCTTCCTTTTGATAATGATTATTCTTTAATAAACCAGTTAATAATTGCCCTGAAAAGTAGACGAAGGCAGTATAGAGTGGACCATCTGTTTTTACTACATCGCACCACAATACAATAATGCAATGTTGTCTATCAGTGAGTCAGAAGGCACTAAAATTACGTCACATTACAGCAGGATCGTTTCGCGTTGCAAATTTGTACATTCATGACATCATATAAAACATGTGCCGTGGAGCACGAGAAAAACTTTGCACTCTGTAAGCACCAACAAAGCATGACAAATGAACTGCAAAATAAATAAATATATTTGTTATTCTTAATGTTTGTTATATTGATACAGAACACTTTCGGGCACCTCTCGAATGTACGTCTGTTTTTATTTCTCTTAAAATAATTTGTTACTGTGGACAACAAGGTACATATATACATATAAAAACGTACTAATTTATTGTGATGTTTCTATTTCACGAATATACAGGTTGAATCATTGTGCCCATGCATATACGCGAATTTAAATTATTATAAAACATACGTGGTGGGCCCGGCATGGCCAAGCGTGTTAAGGCGTGCGACTCGAAATCTGATGGTCGCGGATTCGCATTACCATCGCGCCAAACATGCTCGCCATTTCAGCCGTGGGGGTGTTATAACGTGACGGTCAACCCCACTATTCGTTGATAAAAGAGTAGCCCAAGAGTTGGCGGTGGGTGGTGATGACTAGCTAGCTGTCTTCCCTCTAGTCTTATAGTTCTTGGGTTGTTCTTTTCTCACTGAATAATATAATTTGGTTTTTCCCATGATAAAACACCAACAACCTCGAAGCGATAAAGGTTATTTATATATATATATATTAAGGGGAAGGATGGGAGATGAATGCTGGACCCATAGATTCATAGTCCAGTATGGTAGTTCCATGAACTTATGAGTGAAAAGAGAGAAAAAGTTATAATACGTCAACCACACTATTTATATCTGTCATACTGAAATGCCGACGTGGTTTTTCACCTTATATTAAGGTTTATTATGTCAACTGTTAATCTATTTATATCAATTACACGAATAACAACTGCTATACTGGTCAGGTATGTTGATTATACAGTTACTGGATTCACATCTACAGAACACACACTTAGTTTGTTCAACCACGTTAACTTGATACACCCCCGACGTTAAATTCACCTGTGAATAGGAAAAAAAAACAGCCAAATAGCATTTCTCAACATCACAATAACCCATACATTATTAAAAACAAAAATCCACAGAAAAATCACCTTTAATGGACTATACATCCCTTGGGACTCAGCACATGAAACAAAACAAAAACTCAACATGTTAAGAAACTAAATAGACACATCCATCAAACTATGCTCACCTGATAAAATTAACGATGAAATCAATAAAATAAAACAACACTTCATCAAAATCAAGAAATTTCCTCAAAAAATCGTAGAAAAGAGTATACGCACATACCAAAATGAACATTAGATAAACAATAATAAATCCCAAGATACAACAAACTACAAAACCTTAAACTACTGCATACTATATGTTCCCGACATCACCGAAGAAATAACCAACATTTGGAAAAAAAACCCTTAAAACATAACATTCCAGTAAACACCAAATTTATTTAAAAACGAGATACAAAACTAAAGTCCATACTATGTAAAAACTACACTGACAAACACAACACCAACATAATTTATAAAATACAATGAAACAACTGCCATGACTTCTATATTGGAGAAACAAGCAAAAAAATGAAAATTAGATCTAAAGAACAAAAAAAACACACCTTCACACGATTTTGAACTTTGCAAATCAGATAAACACACCATAAACATATAAAATGCCCAGATAGTAAGTAGGGAGGTCTGGCATGGCCAGGTGGGTTACGGTGTGCTACTCGTAATCTGAGGGTCGCTGGTTCGCATCCCCGTCGCACCACACAAGCTCGCCCTTTCAGCCGGGAGACATTATAATGTTACGGTCAATCCCACTGTTCAGTGGTAAAAGAGTAGCCCAAACGTTGATGGAGGTTGGTGATGACTAGCTGCCTTCCCTATAGTCATACACTGCTAAATTAGGGACGGCTAGCGCAGATATTCCTCGAGTAGCTTTGCACGAAATTAAAAAACAAACAAACTAACTAAGTTGGGAAACAAATATAAACAAACGCAAATTCAAAGAATCACCACTTTCACAACAATTAAAACCAATATAAAGTAACACCTTTATACCTGTATTAATTAATAACCTAACATCCATCTGCAACGCCCGTTTCAGTCCGATACCAATTTATACTGTTGTCCCAAAGACACGAGCCCGGCAACGCTCAGTTGCAAACTGTCTCTTTGTTAACCTGAAAATGACCTAGGAAGATCGAACGGTTGTTCTCTGCTGTAATAGTAAAATTGTTAATACCCTTACCAGCCGTTCTGAGATACATTTTTATTTATGTCATTTATAAATCAAAATTAAGAAAAAGATTAATAACCCAGTTTTATTTCTACTTTCTTAAAATTTTATATTAAACTTTATTTGACAATAAAAAAGTATTTAACTTAATATCGTATTATGAGCACAGAAACACAAACCCCTGTTTCCCAGTGGCAAAGCGGTATGTTTGGACTTAGAACGCTTTTATCGGAGTTGGGCAGAGCGCAGATTGCTCGTTGTGTAGCTTTGTGGTTAATTACAAACAACAACAACACGAAGTTTTATAAGTATATCCTATTTTGTAGTAATAATTTGTTAAGACCCGCATGGCCAGGTGGTGAAGGCACCCGACTCGTAATCCGAAGGTCGTGGAATTAAATCCCCGTCGCACCAAACATACTGGCCCCTCTCAGCCGTGGGGGCATTACAATGTGACCGCTAATCCCACTATTCGTTGGTAAAAGAGTAGCCCAAGAGTCGGCGGTGGGTGATGATGACTAGCTGCCTTTCCTCTAGTCTTACACTGCTAAATTAGGGACGGCTAGCGAAGATAGCCCTTTGCACGAAATTCGAAACAAACAATTCCCCCTCTTCTAGTATCATACATAATTTACCATTTATGAATTTTAGAAAATTAAAGTGACTCGTAAATGAAAAATAACTGCTCTCAAGACAGCAAAACTTTAAGTAGTACAACTTTAGTCATTCAAAATAGTTAGATGTAGTAGTTCTATCATAGTACTTATTGTTTGTTTCTGAATTTCGAGCAAAACTACATGAAGGCTATCTGCGCTAGCCGTTTCTAGTTCAACAGTGTAAGACTAGTGAGAAGAAAACTAGTCATCACCACCCACTGAGAACTCCTAAGCTACTCTTTTACTAATGAATAGTGGTATTCACTGTCACATTATAACGCCTCCACGACTAAAAGAGTCGTGTATGTTTGGTGCGACGGGGATTTGAACCCGCGACCCTCAATTCACGAGGCGAGCTTATTAGCCACCTGGCCATGCCGGGCCCACAGTACTTAAATGACTGTTAACTAAATTAATCGCCATAACAAAAATCAAATAACTGATATAAAAGTCAAGATTAGAACGACAGTCTAAAGTGAAATAAGAGTATGTTTAGTTTTGGGTAATCTGTTTCTCAGGCTGAATTATTATTGGGTAACGCGTCTTGACTATGAATAGAAGATGCCAAGGTTCGTGACTTCCTATCTCCAAAACGAATTATGTACTCTGGAGTCTTGGATTTTCGATATGAGTGACATTGAAATACCACTATTTGGTCAGACAAACCTATATAATTGGCAGTGGGTGGAGTTGATTAGCAGTCTGTCCTTCAGTCTACAAGATCAAATCTAGGAACGGTTACGCATGGGTAGTCCTGCATGAAACGTTTTTCTAAACAAACAGATGTTTACTCCTTTATTGATAAGTGGATAAAGATTCTTTTTCTTAAAAGTATAGAAACTTGAACTTAGGCCTACAACTTGCATTGAAGCAATTGTAGCTTGTTGAGAACGTTATTGAAAAAATAAATCATTGTTGTTACGTGGACTAGACTTGGCATTATTTTAACCGAATGATCGAAAATATATGTATTTTTTAATTTCGCACAAAGCTACTCAAGGGCCATCTGCGCTAGCCGTCCCTAATGTAGCAGCGTAAAAATAAGGGGAAAGCAGCTAGTCATCATCACCCACCGCCAACTCTTGGGCTACTCTTTTACCAACGCAAAAGTGAGATTGACCGTCACATTATAACGCCCTCACGGCTGAAAGGGCGAGCATGTTTGGTGTGACCGAGATTCGAACCCACGACCCTCAGATTTCGAGTCGAGCGCCTTAACCCACCTAGCCATGCCGGATCCAATTTAAAAGGAAAAGGCTCCACCTAACCATAGACCACGATTCAATATTGTATAACTATGCTGTTTTACATGGAACGGAGCAAGACGTTTAGAGAAGTGCGATCACTTAAAGTTATCATATTTCATAAAATCATTTGCATTTAGTTACGTTAACTTTTTGCTAACTATACTAGATAGTTGAAAATCTTATCATTTAGTCATAAAGCACATTTCTTATCAAAAGATCAATAACCTAATACGTTTTGCATCCTCGTGTTCATTCGCAGTCTAACTGCTGTTCATCAGATTTAGCACAAGAACTGACATGACTTATCTGTTCACACGTGCATGTTTAAGATAGACTTGCTTCTTGCTGACGCAGAGATTAAACCTTTTGAAGATTTATTAATAATATAACATGAAAAAATCCCACTTATTCTAAAAAATGTGCATTACTTAAAATTCATTCAGAGCATTTTCGTGCATTTTGCAACTCACGAACACTTTGGAGAATCAGAAAGAAAATGTTGTGTTTGTTGTTGTTATTCTCACTATGGGTAATAAAATCAGATGAAAAAATGTTTAAGGAAAACTTCGTTAAATGTATTTCTCGATTAGATTAGAAGATTATATCTTTGGACCAATGTTGTTGTTTTTTACATATACTGTACAAATCCGTGTTTCTCTTCCCCTATAAAACACAGGTCGAGCGTGGAAAGACATTTTTCATCCACATTTGAGCAAGACGAATAAATATAGAGAGAGTTCATTGACATTTGTAAAAGACTGGTAAACAAGATGTTTATTAATACATTGATAATAAAAATGATAAAGTTCATTGTAATATACATTATACAAAATATATGTATTCTTAAAGAAATGATGTCCGTGTGACTTGCTTCATAATGACACGACCATGACTTATTAATAACATGAACAATAGTATTTTCTTTCACTAGTTCTGTTTTGTGTATGCGTGTGTGTTTAACTCATGTTTCCAACACGTAAACAGGCTTTATGATACACTGAGTACAGTGGGTCGAATGTGAATTAGAGGATTCAGGGTTCGATTCTCGTTACTACAAATTCGCCCTGTCCAACAGTTTGAGTTTGTGGGTGTGGCTTAACAGTGGTAGACAAATATTATTCTTCGATTAGAGTAGCTCAAGAGTTGGCGGTGGTGCTGCGAACGAGCTGTTTTTCCAATGAACTATACGTTGAAAATTATAAACAATTGACGTAAATAGTCCCTTGCAGCTTTTGACAAGTATATGAAACAATGAAAATGAAAATATAATTTTGTATACCTTCTTGGAAGTGGTACGGGACTAATATAGCAGTGTAAGACTAGAGGGAAGGCAGCTAGTCACCACCACCCACCGCCAACTGTTGGGCTACTCTTTTACCAATAAATAGTGGGATTGATCGTAAAATTGTAACGTTTCAACGGCTGAAAGGGCGAGCATGTTTGGATTTCGAACTCGCGACCCTCGGATTACGAGTCAAGTGCCTTAACCACCTGGCCATGCCGGTCTCTGATTGCAAAGAGATTTTTTGCTTCGAGAAGTGTCATTGCTCGACATTTTAGAGTTTCATTTGCGGGATTCCTACCGTTAGAGGGCGTGATATAGCTATAATCCTAACCTAATTTCAAATTTGTTGAAAAGAAGGTCGGGTTAACAACTGGGAAGTTGAATTTTACAAAATTCGTGCAATGGATTGTTCTTTTTGTGTAAGCATGCCCATATTGCGTGTGTTTATATATATCTGTATATACACGGATCTATATGTATAGCCAGGGTCGCAAATCCATATTTAGCGTTACTGAACGCTTTTGTAGCCAGTTGTACATTGCAAAATATTTGAATTTTCAGGATAAACTCACCTACAAACCAAATAGCCAGACTAGAGGAAGAGCATTTCTTAACGCTTTCTTCTGTCATGCTGTTGTAAAAACTCCCGAGTAGCACAGCCATACATCTGTATACTTACGCCACAAGAAATTGGATTTCGATATCCGTGGTGGGCAGAGCACAGATAACACATTGTGTAGCTTTGTTCTCGATTTCAAAACAAACTAACAAAGTTATTGTAAAATATCTCACATTTTAAAATCTTTTCTTCACTTCGGTATTCACCCCCATATTTCTTTTTCCGTAACATTGAAAAAAATGCATTTTTTTAACTTTACAGCTCCTCCATTTCTTCAATTCCCCAGGTCTGGACCCTGCATGTGTGCGTGTATGCTGTTTGTGTATAATTAGGATATAGTGTAAAATATAACGTGTGCTCTTTTATGCGAGATTGCTTTCCTTCCTGGGCTTGGTTCAATAGCATGTAGTTTCAAGGTTGCATAGAAATAAACTCTTAATAACAGTACTCCAAAGATATCAATGGTGCGATACCTTTCAAATATTAGCTGTAATGATGCGACTAAAAAAAATGGTATTCATAAGCCTATTTAGAAATAAGAATTATGATTTTATAACTAATGTAAAGTAACCTATCAATTTTGCTTTATTAGTGACTATAAATATTGTGTTTCCAAAATATCCTTTTTTGTGGGGCCTGGCATGGCTAGGTGGTTAATGTGCTTAACTCGCAATCTAAGGATTTCAGGTTTGAATCCCCATTCCTCAAAACATGCTCGCCCTTTCAGCGGTGGGGGATTATATTGTGATAGTTAATCCCCTATTCGTTTGCAAAAGAGTAGCTCAAGATTTGGCAGTGGGTGTTGATGACTAGCTGCCTTACCTCTAGTATTACACTGCTAAATTAGGGACGGCTAGCACAGATAGTCTTCGTGTAGCTTTGCGCGAAATTAAAAACAAACAAGCATTGCATTTTAATTTTAATTTCTCATGTTACTTTTGTTTCAGTGAAGTCTTTGGCAGAACGTATTGTTTTTGAAATAACTAGTTTAAGATGAAAAATATTTGTCGCTCGGTTCATCTTTTTACATGTGTATCTGGCAGTTTCAACTGAAACCTTCTGAAAAGGTGAAAACAGAAACCCATAAGATTTGAATCCTTTAACAGATAAATTAGATTTGTTGTTATGTTTCTCAAAAGAACGCAGGGTGACAGGCCTTTTTTGGAACATCAGTTTTGAAATGAGATCATATTCGACAATTTTAATAGCACATAAAAGTAACTTAGCTGGGTGCTTCAGAAAGTGTTCTTCTTGGCTCAAACAAGCTTATTTAATATGGTATAAAGATGAACGTAAATAGATGCCGAACCTGAGAACGCTTTCATAACCAAACAGATGTGACAGAATTATTGATCTTGTGGATTTTGTACAATAACAAAAGCGCGCACGAAATAATTAGAGGTTGCTGGAAAGGAAATAGCAACAAAAAAAAGCTCAGCGTATCCTTCTAGTTAACGTGTTTAGACAGCGAGTCCGATAGTTCATATCCACTTTAAATTTTATTTGTTTGTTTTGAATTTCGCGCAAATCTACACGAGGGCGCGTCCGTAGTTTGACAGTGAGCTAGATGTAAAGCAGCGAGTTATCACCACTCATCGCCAACTCTTGGACTACTCTTTTACCAACGAATTTTGTGATTGACCGTAACATTATATAACCCCCACTGCTGAAAGTGCGAGCATTATGGTGTGATAAGGATTTGAACACTCGCCCCTCAGATTAGAAATCGAGCGCCCTAACCATCTGTCCATGCCAAGCCATCATTGAAAGAACGTATTCCACATCAAACATGCTTGTCCTTGCACTCGTGGAAGCATTATAGTGTGACAATCAATTCAACTATTTATGGGTAAAAGAGTAGTCCAAATTGGAAGTGGATGATAATGACTACCCGCACTATCTGTAATCTACCACTGCTAAATTAGAGAAGTGTAACGCAGATAGCCCTCGAATAGCTATGCGTAAAGCTCAACCTTTTAAAGCATTACACGTATATTTATAGAATATATTATATCAAATGTGAACTTTATACAGTAATCATGTGAAAAGTTGCCAGTGAACTGTTATACACAATCACGTGAAGTAAAGTTGCAATGAAGTACCAATTACATTCATGTACACGTGATGAAAAGTGATTGTTTGTTTTATAAATTTTACACAATGCTACACGAGGACTATCTGCGCTAACCGTTCTTAATTTAGCAGTGTAAGACCAGAGGGAAGGCAAATAGTCATCACCACCAACCAATAACTACAGAGGTATTGAACTACTCTTTTACCAAAGAATAGAGGTCCTGACTCTAACATTATAAAGACCCTACGGCTTAAACATGAGCATGTTTGCTGGACAAGGATTCGAACCCGCGACCCTCAGATTAGGAGTCGAGAGACTTAACAACCTGGCCATGCCAGGCCTTACAGATAAGTACTGTTGAAACAAGATACTTATACTAGGTTCATCAATATCCTGTCCGGGTCCATATTCTTCGGTTTCGGAAAGCTGATCTTACGTCGTGTTTTCTGCTCCAGTGTAAATATTGTGCTAGGTTCATTGGTATCCTGTCCGGGTTCGAAATTTTCATTTTCTTAGGTCTTGTTTCACCTCAGAGTATTTATTGCACTAGATTCATCCATATCCTGCCCGGGTTTATATTGTTCAGTTTCGGAAAGCCGATCTTCTTGCGCCGTGTTTTTACATACGAGTATTTATTATATTAGGTTCATTCGTATCCTCCCCGGGTTCGTATTGTTCGGTTTCGCAACGATAATTTTCTGGGTTCATATTGTCACTTGTAGAGTATTGTACTAGTTTAATCTATTTACAAGTATATATACCCTGTCCATGTCCATGTTTAGTTTCAGTTACTTGTTTCATGCTATCATCTATGAGGTATTGTACTGTGTTCAACTATATTCCGTTCGGTTTTGGAAAGCTTCTCTTCAAAAACAGGCTAAATGTTTTGGGTTTCCTTACAACCTTTAGTCGATGGATTTTAAGTTATTTTGTTTCTTAGAACAATCATTGACTCCCACATAATCACATTCCGATGAAATATCCATAGAAAGTATATTTCATATATTGAAAGTTGACTACGTTTCCGTAATATTAAGAAACACTCATGAGAACCAATACGTCAAACCAATGTTTTTAAACCAAAACAAAAAAACGACAACATAAAACGCCTTAAATGTAAAGAGATGCTATTTAATTAAAATATACAATAAGGCAGCTTTGCTTGCTTTATGGAGATTAAAATTTTCCTTAGTGATCAATGTTTCGCCTTAAGCTTCTTTCTTGTGAAGCCGTACTACGAAATGTTACGCAGAAAGTCATTCGTTTATGTGTTCTGTGTATTAAATATGTTACAAAGGAGCTCCTGTTAGCGTCCTCTGAATTTTTATGGGTTTTTTTCATTTGCTTGGTTTTTAATTTCGCGCGAAGCTACACGAGGGCTATCTGCGTTAGTCGTCCATAATTTTGCAGGGTAAGACTAACGGATAGGCAACTAATCATCACCACCCACTGCCAACTTTTGGGCTACTTTTTTCCCAACGAATAGTGGGATTAACTATAACTTATAACGTTTTCACGGCTAGAAGGTCGAGCATGTTTGTTTTGATGGGGATTAAACCTGCAATCCTCAGATTACGAGCAGAAGCTCTCTGAAATTAGATATATAAGTTGTTTCCAATTGCTCTTGTTTACTGTTATGGAGCGGAAATTAGTTATATGGATTGCAGTGTGGTAGAAGCAGTACAAAATAAGAAATGTACACCGAATGTAATGTGACAAATTATTCTTTGTTGTTGCTAAGCCCAAAGCTGTACAATGGGCTATATGTGCACTGCCCACCAAGATTATTGAAACACAATTTCTAATGTGGTAAGCCTAAAAACGTACCGTTGAGCCGCTGTTTCATTTGAAACAAAATGAAATAAAAGTTTTTGATTAACAATATTTGTATATTGATGGTAAAATAATGATTCTATGTTTCCCAAAAGCTTCAAGTGGCTATTGATCAAACACTTCTTCTTATTCGATGTTTCGTTTTCGTTTATGGACGTACATTTGTTGTTTTCGTTGGAATCTCGCACAACGTTACACGAGGGCTGTCTGCGCAGTTATACGTAATATAGCAGTGATAGACTAAAGAGAAGCCAGCTAGTCAATACCACGCACCGCCAACTGTTTGGCAACTCTTTTACCAACGAATAGTGGGACTTACCTTCACATTATAACACCCCACGACTGAAACGACGAGCCTTTCGTTGGCAGAGATTCTAACTCGTGACCTTCAAATTGCGAGTCGGGAGCCCTAACCACCAGGTCATGCTAGGCCTGAAATTGTTAGATTTATTGAAAAATTAGGTTAAACAATTGTTCTAAATTAAGACAAAATCAACCAACAACTTAATTCTTTTTTAGAGCATGAATACTATTTATTTACCTGGACCAAATCGTAGCTTGTAGCTCATAAAAAGCTACATAGAAAGTGTTATAGTCGCTTTTTTGAGGAGATAGATCAGAGGAAAGGCAATTAGTCAACAGCACCCACCGACAACTCGTCGACTGTGTAAACGAATAGTGGTATTTGATCCTTAGTCTAATAACGTACGCCACTGTAAATCAGAATATGAAACTGGAAGAGTGAACAACAAACCACTACAAGATGGTGTCTCTATATATATATCATAAGTATGATAACCTAATTTTAGGAGCGTAACTATGAACATATTGCAATTACAATAGACAAAGCATATACAAGTAAGTGAAAATAATAATTAATGTACTTGAAGAAAATTCTATTTGGGACCAATGTATGTGTAAGAGAACTTTTGAATTAAAACAATAAAAGCTTTATTAACCGGCCTTTGCCCGACGTGATAGACGAAAAATCCGGTTACGAAAACGATTCCCTTATGATATTTTACAAGAAAAGCTCTGACACCTTGTTAAGATTCTAAAGTACGTTATTTCTATATCGTTAGTTTTTAACAGTAATCAATGCTGCAAAATCTTTAAGTTATATGAAAACATTTATAAGTACAGGTGGCTAGTAACTGAAACTTTCTGGCGGCAAAGAACACAAACAAAGTTTATTTTGTATTATATAGATTATGTTTATGCTTATAGATCACATTATCAGTTTGAAACATGCTTAATATATGTACATATATAATTTGCTGTAAGCTGTAATTTTAATGTTGCAATTCGTTTCTTAAACAGAGTGAGTTTCTGGTCATAAGGATGACGCTGAGACCCAAAGATTTAAAAACAGAGGCGTAGAAAGTCTTATAGATTTAACGTTAAGGTTTTCAGCAAACTCGAGGATATATTATAAACCTTTCGATCTTAACGCTATCCTCATGGCTAGCAGTTTCCTCTACCAAACAAACGAACTGTAACATTAAAAATTAGCTTACAACAATACTACTCAATAACCTATTTATAACATTCAACAACAAAATATCACCAAAACGTTTAATTTACCAACATTTATTTACTTCAATGCATACTTAATTACTAGTATTTTTGTGTGTTACTTATGATTAGGAGTTATTATTAAATATTGTTAATGACTCCCAATTATGAAGATATACATAAATAAATATTCGGCCAATCTTTGTGGTTTTCGTAATTTTTAAAGTCAAATATCTGATGAAAATGTTTGTTTTATTTCTGATTCAAGTTCTATACATTTATATAGCACCATATGTATTATAAATTTATATTATAAGCTTGTATATGTTGTAGTACTGCAAGATATTCTATAGATTTATATTTTAGTAGCTCTTATGTAAAAATATAATCCGATTGTTTTTATATAGTTCTCTTCCAGAATGACAAAAAATGAAATAAAAGATGAGACCACGCACATAACATGGGACCCTGGCAACAATTAGATGTTTTAGTTGCAGTATTGGTAGCAATTATTGATATTTTTTGTGTTAGTCGTACGTTATTAACTTTTACTCTCACGTCTTAAATGAGTTTAATATTTTAGCAAGAGTACTTAGGCTATTGAACGATTTGCGCTGTAACTCTCAGAAATAAAAGCTACATGAAAATATGCGTTCAAATTAGCACAGCCAACCACACTGTGTAAAAATGATTTAGGCTTAACTTATTTTCAACAGTGTATTTTAAATGTTCAAAATACATTAATTTTAACTGATTCTTTAACGCTGTATCTCTTTCTATTTTGGTACACACTATGTTATACCACAAGTGTCTGTCTTATTGGAACCTGAGCCACTATTTTTTCTAAGTATTATATTTTGTTGTAAGTAGTAATTTTTGAACAAAAATATAATGTTTTTCATCTTTTCTTCTTATTGTTTAGTGAAAAAAGATTCATAATGGATATAGACGTAGGGCTGGGCTCGAATATGGATACTCTCCGTAAGAGGAAGATTATGGATTTAAAGTAAGGAACATTTTTTAAATTGTTTGAAGCATGATACACAGAGGGTTGTTTACGACCTTTGGTAACACACTTACATATCAGAAACGTTATCAATGACTATTCTAAAGACCTTTAGTAACACACTTAAATATCAGAAACCTTTTTAATGACTATTCTAAAGAACTTTGGTTACACACTTATATATCAGAAACCTTGGCAATGGCTATTCTAACGTCCTTTGGTAACACACTTACATATAAAAAACCTAATCAATGACTACCCTAAAGACCTTTGGTGAACACACTTACATATCAGAAACCTTATAAATGACTATTCATATGGCCTTTGGTAACAGACTAACATATCAGAAACCTTACCAATGGCTAATCTAAAGATATTTGGTAACAGACTAACATATCAGAAACCTTACCGATGGCTAATCTAAAGATATTTGGTAACACATTTATGTATCAGAAACTTTACCAATGGCTATTCTGACGACTTTTGGTAACACACATACATATCAAAAGCCTTGGCATTGGCTATTCTAACGACCTCTGGTAGCACACATACCGGAAACCTGACCAGCGGCTTTCGAAAGACCATTGGTAACACACTTACATATCAGAAACCTTGGCAATGACTATTCTAACGACCTTTGGTAACACACTTATAAGTTATCATATTAGCTCCTTCTCGAAGTGCAAATACAAGAAGACTTCCAGGTATATCATTCACGGATATTCCCTGTAAACTTCTATACGTTTGAATTGCTCAAATGGCCTTAAGAAGTGGCCAACCATCCCCATTTAATGGACTTTAGAAGTCATATGAAGAAAGTGGGAACAACATAGACTGAAATGTGTAGTATAAAATTCTTTTCCATTGAAAATTTGATTGCAGAGCAATATTTCACAGTCAGGACAACCATAAAGACACAGATGTAAAAAACGGTGATCTGTAAGGTTTAACCTGAACTATTTCTTTATGAAATGTGCACCCATCGCTTATTCTCCAAAAACAAATATCCTTAATTGAAACAAAATACTTTTGGTTCATGTGTTCATGTGTTTCTAATAATTACTTATTAAATATAATAACCATTTGTTTCTGTAATATTTATTTTTGATTACTTTAATCGAATTTTCTTTGGTGTATGTGTTTTCGATTTAGCTGTAAAATATACTTGTTCAAAAGTACATAACATCAGTTTTGATGTGGATGCTATTTTTTGCTAGGTTAGTATATTAAAACGTTTGTGGCTGGAATAAACTTACCTACACACATCTACATACTTTTTATCTTCCAAAATCTGTGCTAGAAAATAACAGTATATTATCATATTGTGATTGTCGAGCTCTTTAGTAATTCCATAATTCGATGTAATACATCACACACAATCTAAGTATTAAATTTAAGCTACTTTGATCTATTTGTTATTTTGCAGAAAGAGCCGGGGAAAATGAAAATAATTTATTTATTTTGTTCAAGTACAAAGATACCCAATAGGTTATCTGCGCTGTTCTTGCCACCATCTCGTAGCTCAGCGATAAGTTCGAGGTTCGAACTTTTTCGGCTAGTACAGAATAGACAAACTATTGGGTATCTTTGTACTTAAACAAAATAAATAAATGTGTGTGTAAAAATGGCTAGTATGGGTAGAGAAAGCTCTATGTAGAGGAGCGAACAACGTTTCGATCTTCTTCGGTCATCGTCAGGTCCACAAAGAAAGAAAGAGGTAACTGATCGGTAGCTGACCACATGTTTGAAGGCGGTTGTGTCATCATGGATTAAAATAAATGGCCAGCTGGGTTAAGGCGTTCGACTCGTAATTCGAGGGTCGCAGTTTCGAATTCCCGTCGCATCAAATATGCTCGCCCTTTCAGTCGTAGGGTTGTTATAATTGTACGGTCAATCTTAATATTCATTGGTAAAAGAGCAGCCCAAGAGTTGGCGGTGGGTGGTGGTGAGTGGCTGTCTTCCCTCTAGTTTTATATTGCTAAATTAGAGACGGCTAACGCAGATAGCCCTCGAGTAACTTTGCGCGAAACTAAAAAAAAACAAAAACATTAGAATTTTGTATCATATCCATTCTATGTTTAAAACCATTTCGTAACAAGAGTGTTTTGTTTTGTTTTTTTACATTACCTCCAAACTTTATTTTTTTCCTAAATGATTAATCACGTGCAAAGAACCAAAAGCTTGTAATGCACATATAAAAACTATGAATGTAATTGCAGGAATATAAATGGCATGTCACAGGCTCCATAGCATTTAACTTTTGGTCAGACAGTTAATTTGGAATTGTGGCTGTGGTTTAAGCAGTATGTATTTATTATGGCACATGCACACGTGTTTGTATGGGTATGCAGACAAGTAAGTTGCTACGGGGGTCTGCATGTAACCGATACCCTCTTGACACATTTGAGGTAGATTCAAAGCAGCATTAAAAACTATTATCAACTATTTTCGTATTCCTAAATAATTAGTTCTGAAAAAAATGAAGATGTGCAAAGAAAGTTATGACAATATTAATAATAATGAATGCTTAATTTTAATAAAAAGTACATTAAAGTATTACTAATGGTGGAAAACTCCTCTATTTACAGCATATCCTCCCATGAGCATGCGCATTTCTTGAATTCAGAAGAAAATGAAGTTATGTATCTTTTACTTGTTTTCTTACTGTTCTTAAAAGTAATTGGTCTGCCTTAAATTGATATACAGTTTGAATGGAATAGTAAAATCATGTATTCATAGATTGAGCCCGGAAATACTTGAAAACGTAAGCTGGGAAGGTTTTATAAATATATATGAAAATATTATCTCGATAAATAGATTGAAGCTTGTCTTTGCTTTATGCTTAACATCTATCATATTTTCTTTTACACGCTTATGTATATATTGCTTCTAATTACTGTGTTGAATGTCCCTCAGATCCAATTAATATAGCAATTCAGCCATGTCCCTTTAATAGTGTTTTCTTAATGCCAGCTTGCAGATATTAGATTAAGGTATTTTCAGTATGGATGTTGTTTACCAACAAATTTGTTTGATTTTTATCAGAAATTAGGGAGGGGAGTCCTTGATAAATGCTTGGCGATGCAAAAGTATACAATATAAAAATAATTAAAGAGTTATTTAGCTTGTGTGTAAAGATATTAATATGCAGATTGTATGTTTATCGTATCTTTTAAGGGCAATTAATGCCTTAGCAAAAAGGGGTAATTTGGTGGTGGCGATATATGATTAGTGGTCACCTGTGTCTGGGAGGGTTAAAGAAACCAGGTGTGCTTTCAAGTGAATTGTGGTAGATGTAAACATAATAATATAATGTTTGTCAATTCGTAATTAGAGAAGGGTACTCCCTGATAGTTTTTATTTCAAAACTCTCAGACTGTATTTTTAAGTGGTTTTGAAGGTTATTCTGGATTTTTCTTGATGGGTCCGCATTAAGTCTGCAGACTTACAGCGCTAAAATCTAGGGAATGATTACTTTCAATGGATAGAGCGCAGGTAACCCATTGTGCAATTTTGTGCTAAAACAAACAAATAAACAAAGGAACCTCTTTTGTTTTTAGTTAATGCTTTATTCTGTATTCGACTTTAAAAATATCGAAGTAAATGTAAATAAACTGAACTAACAGCAGAAAAGTTTCTCGCGTTGATCACTGTAATATCAGTTCAATGGAAAACATTGCAATTAATATAATTATCTATAAATTTCATTTTTTTTATTTTATGCTGAATTCATAAATTATAGCCTAAATTAATTCTAAATGCGTATATTCCAAAATAATGTTTAAAATGTGCAGCGTTCTGGATTACACTATTTCTAAACACCTTGTTTTGAATTTCGAGCGAAGCTACTCCGCGATTATCTGCTCTAGTTCTCCCTAAATAAGAGAGAAGGCAACTGCTCAACACCACCCACCGCCAATTACTAGGTTACTCTTTACCAACCAATCATGGAAATTACCATCCTATAACTCCTCACGACTAAAATCGTAAACATGTTCGGTGACGGAATTCGAACTTGCGATGTACAGGTTGCAAGTGGAATACACTGCGCATCTTGAAGCAACTTTTTGTTGTTGTTGTTACGAGCTTTAGTGCTCTCTAAAATGTAGAAAAAACGAAATATCCTATGAAATAAAAAAGTGAAATAAAACCATTATGTTTTTAATTGGCGTAAAAGTAGAAGTGGTAAAAATCAATATACACCGAGTGTCATCTGTCTGTGAGCTCTTGCTTGACTGAACTTTGTCTATTTAATTTGTCGTTCTTATTGAGTCTAGTAAATAAAATGATAACATGACATATAACACTCCATCACCTATTTTAGTTGAACTATTGAATTAAAGTATGTATAATGAACAAAATCCGATTATTCAAAAACGACGTTAGAAGACATCAAGTGTGTGTGGAGTCTCCAGTGAGCGAAAGAAATCGTTCTAACGAGATTTAGAACTGAATTTGCAATTTGTCTATAGTCCTCTGTTGAAATAAATCACCAAACCATTAATTTACTCAAAGTAGCACACAGTTGACATCTCACGACTGTATTGTTACTATTAGTGATGACCACCTGGATAAAGGACATATTTTGTTTTCTGTTAATTGTGTGTATTAGGTATAAAAGTAAAAGACATTTTATAAAAGAAAAAAACTAGTTAAAGAAAATAAAGTGTTTACAACATTAAAACTGTGTACAAAATATATTTTGGCAAAATGTTTAATATTAAATAAATAACAGTCTGGGTGTTATGTTTCCTTGTATATTTTATTACAGTTTCAGTTGTTAAAAAAGGACTTTGCTAGAGGTTGTTGAAAGATCATTTGGTAAAGCATTACTCTCATTATTCCCTTCTGTCTACTCCATCATTTCACAATCAGGGATGTAGGTGCACAGCTTTCCGAAAATATCTGAAACACTTTTTAAAACACCGTTATAAGGAAACGTAATATGGTTTTATTTGAGAAAAATGTGTTATTATATTTTAGGAGCTGAACCTTTGTCGTCCTATTTTATAATTATTTCTATTGAATTACATTGTTGGCTATTTATATTGTTAAAAATGAATAATTGTAACAGTACATGAACGTTTAAACCTTATTGATTCAATTGTTCGTGAGTAATCAAGGGAAACTTTAACATTTTCACGAGCGTATAGCAGGTAGGAGAGTTTGTTTGTTTGTTTTGGAATTTCGCACAAAGCTATTCGATGGCTATCTGTGCAAGCCGTCCCTAATTTAGCAGTGTAAGTCTAGAGGGAAGGTAGCTAGTCATCACCACCCACCGCCAACTCTTGGACTACTCCTTTACCAACGAATAGTGGGATTGATCGTCACATTATACGCCCCCACGGCTGGGAGGGCGAGCATGTTTTAGCGCGACGCGGGCGCGAACCCGCGACCCTCGGATTACGAGTCGCATGCCTTACGCGCTCGGCCATGCAGGTAGGAGAGAAGAAAACAGAAAGCCTATCTATACTTGTCATAAACTGTTGAAAGAACGTTATTTGTTATAAATAAATAAATAAATAACAAACGTATTGATTAGCTGTAACGATGACAAATTTTGTGGACTTAAATGTTTCTTTTCTGTTTCCAAATACTCTGTTTATAAAGAATAATGTCTAATATTATATCTTTGCAAATACATAGCCATTTTATATAGTCTTTCAGAGAATAGGACAGAGGGTCACGAGAAAACTCAAGTTTTGTGCCCTCGTGACAGTTTTAAATATCGTTAACAATCACTTAACTACTGTTCTTCTTCCTTTCTATAAAATTAACCGCTGGTACAGCAGTAAGTCTACGGGTTTATAACGCTACAGTCAGGGGTTTGATTCCTCTCTGTAGACTCAGTAGATAGCGTTATGTGGCTTTGCTATAAGAAAACACACACGCGCACCTCTCCGTAGGTAATTTTCAAATAGCTGCCATACACGATGTTGTGGTTATATTAATTATATTCTCCGATTTCAATCACAAATATTACTTGAAACTTAAGGAAAGACACAGACTTCTATTGGTTGAATCTCACACGTCATAGCTTGGGCGTATAAATTTTGTATAAAATGAGCATTTATATTAATCCTTTAAGTGGCAGCTCGAGAGAGAAGGACGTTAGTCAACACCTCCCTCCACCAACTCTCAGGCTATTCTTTAACAACGAATTGACTGTAGGTTATAACGTCCCCACGGCTGAAAGGAAGAACATATTTAGTTTCGAACGTTGATCCCACAATCTTCAGAACTCCAACTGAAGAAAATATTGCAACGATATTCTCTGAAGTGCTGACTGAATAAAACAAAACACCTCAGCTCACGGTTTACAAAAATAGTCTCTACAGTGTTTCTGTATACGTACTGTTAAACTGAATATCAAATTTAATTCAACAACATTTATTGTTGTTACAGTGCTAATCTTTAGTCATTGTTACAATTTAATTTATATATTCTTTGCCAGTTGTTGGATATACAAAATTGTTCAGCTTAAGAGCTGTTACTTAATGTTGTTAGTGAGTTAGTAGTTAATGATTGCTTGGTTTTCGTAACAAGAGTGTTAAAAGCTGACTATCGTAAAAACGATAGTAGTGGTAAGTTTCGTGATGTAATTTTGTACAGTCGTACGTTGTGTATACAGTTTAATTGTTTTACTAGGCTTTTGTAATATTTTTACGTCACCTTACTCGAAGCTCCTAAGTATTTCTCTTCATGTTGTTACTAGACAGCTAGATGTATCTAGATTTTTTATCATGTGTTATAAGTACGTGCAGATGAAAAGCAAAGAAAGTTAAACGAAATAAATTAAGCATGTTACTGAAAGGGAAGCTGGAGTCTGTTTGTTTGTTTTTAATTTCGCACAAAGCTACTCGATGGCTATCTGCATTAGCTGTCCCTAATTTAGTAGTGTAAGACTAGAGGAAAGGCAGCTAGTCATCACCACTCACCACCAACACTTGGGCTACTCTTTAACCAACTAACAGTGGGATTGACTGTCACATTATAACGTCCCCACAGCTGAAAGGGCGAGCATATTTGGTGCGACGGGGATTCGAACCCTCGACCCTCATATTACGAGTCGAACGCCTTAACCCACCTGGCCATGCTGGTCCATAAAGGTGGAGTCAGACTTCATGAATGTTACTTTAGCCGTAATGGGCGATTTCTAAGATAATAGTTTCACAGTTTGAATAATAAAAAAAAAAGATAGAAAATAATAATTTTTCCTTTCAATTGGGTTTTAAGTTATTTGAACCAGTTGTTTAGAGTTTTAACGAAAAACAGATTATTTATTAAAGTTCTAGAACGAACTGTGACAACAGTAATGTAATGAATTTTTTGCTAAATATGTTTCACTTGTTTTGAATAAATATATTATTTAAAAAAGTAGATTGTGTGCTGTTCGTTTATTGTTGAAATTTATCGCTAGCAAGTCACGTATATCTAATGTAAATATGTGGTCTTTATAAAACCTGATCAGTTATTTTAATACAAAAATAATACATTGATCAAATGTCGGTCTATCTTAAATCAATGTATATTTATGTTTTATAAAACCTGCAAAACTTTGCACTTATTCACAATAAGAAAATGTATACATCCTCAACTACCCTGGGCAGAACTCGGCCCATAAGTTCGCGTTTCGGAATGTGAAGCTGAGACTCTGTGGTTTGTGTCCCGTTACCTCCAATAAAAAAAGACGCTTCTGTGAAACGCCACTCTTCGGTCTCATAAGGGTAGCCCAAAAACTGGTGATAACTATTGTTGACTAACTGCCTTCCCTATAGTCTACCATTTCATGCAGCTCTACGCAAAATCCATCAGCAACAACAACAACAGACCCAACAGAAAACGATAAATCTCGGAAGACAAAAGGATCATATTTTGAAAGCACTCGAGTTTTAGGAGTTTTATCATTTTGTATTAAAACTTCTTAAACATACGTATTTTTCCGACATCACAAACAAAAAACTCAAACGGCCATTAATCCGTCTTAGTAATTTTGTAATATAAGTATTTAGAGTTGTAATACGTAGGACGTTTAGTGATTTAGTCACTTAGTAAATTTGCTGAAAAGTTTAAACAAAAAACACTTCTTCTGAAGATTAGTTTTCCATATTTGGTGACATAATCCATGAGCTCTCAAGTTATTAAATAATTGTCCTAAAAGTTTGGATTTATACTGGGTGATTTTTAACCTGTTCCCAAATCATTTTTATGCCACTGAACCTGCACAACTACAAAAAAAACAAACAAAGTTAATGTCTAATTATAGTATATTGTTGCAGTTTTCAGTTATTTGTTTGTTTCTTTGTTTTGAATTTCGCGCAAAGCTACTCGAAGGCTATCAGCGTTCGCCGTTCTTAATTTAGCAGTGTAAGACTAGAAGAGAGAAGGCAGCTAGTAATCACCATCCACCGCCAACTCTTGGGCTATTCTTTCACCAACGAATAGTGGGATTGAGCGTCACATTATAACGCCCCCACTACTGAAAGGGCGAGTATATTTGGTGTGACGTGACGGGGATTTGAATGCGCGACCCTCGGATTACAAGTCGAGTTCTTTAACTACCTGGCCATGCCGGGCCTTTCAGTTGTTTAACAAGTTATTTTGAATTAACCAGTAAAAGCTTATAGCAGTCAACTTAATTTTAAAGAAAGCATTTAATTTCTTCGTCTGCGAGTTGTGTTAGTTAAATACTGTTTTAATGGGCTTAACATCTGAAAAAGTTAAACCAGTCACTTACTTGCTTAGTCTCTTATATACCTACGACTCTTTCTTGTATTTCTAACAGTTGATCAGACATCTACTCTAGCCTGTGTTATGTTTAATATCACTCATAGTTTTATAAAATTTAATGTTGCCTCTAGTCATTAAGCCACACCATCAAACCATGTCATAACTCTTTCTGGATATTAATAATAGAAACATCTGAATTAGAAAATATAAACTTGACCTATAACGTTAATGGATTTCAAAAGTATTTAAATTTAAATAATTATGATAAAACACCTATGATAAAAATATTGTTATATCACATCAATAAAACCCCAAATCTTCCAATAAAGGGACTTATCTTATTCAACGGTATAAAAGAGAAGTTCACCTTTCAAAGGCATCAGGGTTTTTTTAGTTATTTTTTTATATAATCTACCAAATTTAGGGCATGTCATTTGCAACTAATTTTCAAGTTTGGGCGACACAAATCTAGGTAAGCTATCAAGCGATTAGTGCAACAAAATTCCTTTTTATCCGTGGCTATAACACTTTTTGCCAACATTATAATTAAACAAGACATATTTCCAATTCCCAATGTTTAAAACGTTTATTATATTAAACCAGTTAGTATGTACAATGTATATCTTTTTTGCTTCTCTTTCGGAATATTATTTTGTGTTTTGGGTTTTTTGGTGGGGGGGGTTCCCGAATTTGTTAAATAAAATATGCATTTGCTCAGAGCGAAAAATTATAGAAAAATTAAAAAGGTAATAGTACGTAATAGCAAAATGCAAAAAAATAAAAAATAGAGTTTAAACGTAATGAAATATAAACTTTAAACCTCTTTGAATGCGCACAAGAATCGTAATTATTTGGAAATTGTAGATGTTTTGGATACTTTGACATTTTAATAAAAAAACATTTAAGGAGCATGAAATTGAAGAGGGCTAGATGCCACTATTTTTGGATAATAGTTTAAAATGAAAAAGCCCTGCATTGGCAGGTGGTTAAGGCACTCGACTTGTAATCCGAGGGTCGCTAGTTCGAATTCCTGTCACACGAAACATGCTCACCCTTTCCTTCGGGAGAACGTTATAATATGTCGGTCAATCCAACTATTCGTTGGTAAAAGAGTAGCCCAAGAGTTGGCGGTGGGTAGTGATGACTAGCTGCCTTTCCTCTAGCCTTACAATGCTAAATTGCTAGCGCAGATAGCCCTCGTGTAGCTTTGCACGAAATTCAAAACAAACAAACAAACAATTAAAATGAAAAGCATTGTAAATTTTATTTAAAAAAAAATGTAAAACTCTATTTTATTGTATTGAACTTTACTCCTGACATCAGTCTCAAAGATCAGACAACAGTTGGTGTTTGGTTCGTCAAAGTAACTTCTGATAAATCAGTAGGTATTAGAAAACATTTCATGGGATTCTTTCTAAGTGCTGACATGACAGAATTGCCGCTGCAGAAACCTCAAGAATAAAATCCTGGTCTTAAAGATACGAGAGCTAAGGCTGCGACTACGAAAAAAACTGAAACACTGGAGTTTAGTATGTAAATCTAACACTAAATCCAAGTGAATTTTCTCTGCAATTTTGTGCTCAGTCAGCCAATTTTATTGTGTCTTATCAGTTCACATTTACGATGGCTAATCCTCATATTGATCTATGTATTTATTCGGATATCCAAAATTTTACAGAAATTTTTAGAACCTCGTGTTTTGGGGTGTGATTGCGTTGTTCTATTTTTCCGAGGTGTGTTCTTGAAAAGACCTGGTATTTGTTTGTTGGCTGTTGACACAAATACCTTCTCACTTACTTAAAACCAGTTTGGTAAAAGCACTGATTAGCTGTTACTACTTTCTTTTAGTGACGCTTGTTTGTTTGTTTTTGTTTTATGAATTTCGCGCAAAGGTACTCGAGAGTTATCTGCTCTAGCCGTCTCTAATTAAGCAGTGTAAAGCTAGAGGGAAAGCAGCTAGTCATCATCACCCACCGCTAACTCTTGGGCTACTCTTTTACCAAAGAATAGTGGGATTGACCATTACATTATAACACGCCCACAGCTGAAAGGGCGAGCATGTTTGGTGCAACAGGGATTCGAACCTGCGATCCACAGATTACGAGCCTAGCTCATTAGCCACCTGGCCATGCCAGGCCTACAGTACTTAAATAACTGTTAATCAAATTAATCCTCCATCACAAAAATCAAGTAAACTATATAAAAGTCAAGATTAGAACAATAGAGCGATTGATCGCAACATTATATATCCCCCATAGCAGAAAGGGCGAGCATGCTTAGTGGGACGAGGATTCGCACCCGCGACCCTCAGATTACGAGTCAAGTGTCGGGCGTTCTTTGTTTGGTGAAACTCGCGACACGGTTTGAAAACTTCTGAATTAAAAGCTTTATTCACTGTAATTTATTTTTGGTGACAAAAAAAACAACAACGACACAAAGACTCCTCGGTGGCTGAGGCTTCAATTAGATTTCAAATCGGTTAACAGATGGGACTACGAGCTAAAACATTATACTTGAGAAAAAATAAACAACTCAGGACCATTTTCTACGCAATTCTGATTAGGCTAAAAATTCTCAGTTAATGATAGTGATAAACGTATTTAGAAATAAGAATTATATTTTAAAAACTAACAACGTAATCTCCTAACTTTACTTTAGTGGTGACTATAATTTTACTGCTATGTTTTCAAAATATCTGTTAGTGTGAGGTTCGGCATGGCCAAGTGGTTCAGGAATTCAGCTCGCAATCTGAGGGTTGCGGGTCGAATCCCCGTCACACCAAATATACTTTCTGCCGGCGAACATTATAATGTAACGGTCAGTTCCACTATTCATTGGTAAAAGAGTAGCCCAAGAGTTGGCGGTGGGTTGTGATGACAAGTTGCCTTCCCACTTGTCTTACACTGCTAAATTAAGGACGGCTAGAGCAGATGGCACTCGTGTAGCTTTGCGTGAAATTCAAAACAAACCAAACTATCCTGTGCAAACAACAAAACCCAACAAAATTTCGTCGAAAGCTGATATAATGCGAGAAAAAGTGACGCTTTACTTGCTGGTAATATTTTTGGACAAATGCTTATTTAAAAGTCCAGGTAATGTCAATTGCAGCATGCTCTTTTCTCTTTATGGCAACTCACAATCAACATACTTACTGAACAGAAATATCTGATTACCATAATGAATAATATGTAGACATGACCTGTTTCTTGTTTTTTTAAGTAGGTTATATTTACATATCTGAATGCTTGTCTTTTACCTTAGGGTAAATCACTGGTGTTCGATGGTATGTGTTTTAGAATTTCGAAAATGTGTCACCATACCAGTGGAACATCGGTAGTTTTACTGACTCGCTCGTTAAAATTCAGGGTTCGATTCCTCGCAGTAGACACACCCGATAGTCCAATGTGGTTTTGCTTTAAAGGCACACCTCTATTAATTTTGAACTACACGGACTAGAACAGAAACAGTTAGTCATCTACTATCGAGTGTAAGAGATTGACTGACACTCTCATACTGTAAGTAATACTTTTGGTATAGATTCTAACCTCACACGCCAGCTCCGAAATCCAGAGCACTACTATGATGGTCAATCTGAGTTCCTTCAAGTTGGTTCATTTAATACTTAGATACATATACCAAAGAGACGACTGTTCTTCAGTATTCTTAAACAGTTTTTAAAGTTTTCTGAAAGGAGTTCGTCATGTTTCCAATGCCAAATTATTTTTAAGTCAGTGTATTATTCTAAACACAATAAATGAAAATCCAATGCGACATTTATTTCGAGAATTTTCGGTCCTGTTAAATTATTCTATGTTTCTTAAATCCTAAGTTAGAGCTACCTGCGCTAGCTGTCCCTAATTTAGCTGTGTAAGACTGAAGGGTTTGTTTGTTTTTGAATTTCGCGCAAAGCTACACGATGGCTATCTGCGCTAGCCGCTTCTACTTTAGTCGTGTAAGAGCAGAGGGAAGGCAGCTAGTCATCACCACCCACCGCCAACTCTTGGACTACTCTTTTACTAACTAATAGTGGGATTGACCGTGACATTATAACTCCATCACAGCTGAAAGGGCAAACACGTTTGGTGTGACGAGGATTCGAACCTGCGACCTTTCGATTTCTAAATCGGTAAAGAAAACATTGTTGCAAAACATTTAAATCATATGGGTAATCTGATATATATATGTTTTCTTATGTTTTTCTCAGCAATTCCAGTGATGCAGAAGAAAAAGACATGAAAGTTCAGAAGCTGGAAAGTGAACAAACAAAAAAGTGTGTAAAAGTTACATCATTCAGTGTATTTAACTCTGGTAAATTTTCAGGTACTATGTAATTCTTTTAATGGATGTCGATTTGCAAGTGTTAAGACATTGTCTACGTAAGATAGTTGGCCTGTGATCAGTAAGCATTGTTACAAAAACAACAGTCGAAATTTCTGGTAACTGATGGTTAAACACGTAACTAAATTTAACGAGATCCTATGTGACCCTTATGGGCCATAATATTATGACTGAATCTTAAAGTCTTATTTATTTTAACTCACAGTTAGTATTGTCATATACTATTATTGTGCTTTGAAAATTATATTATCCACAAATGACATGCATTTAAAAAACAAACAAAATTATTTTATATTATCGCATAATAACGTGATAGAAAGTTTTTGTGGTTAAGGAAAAATTTACATAAATAAGTATTTGAAATCAATTTGATTTCAATAATACTAAACTGTCTGGTTATTGTTACTTTTATGTGTCGCATTTCGAATTTAATTGTATGTTGTATTTTTCATATCACTGAGATTAATTTACTCCCATGAAAATATAAAATTTCTCTATTTTAATTGTTATATGTATCAATGAAATTTACCTGTTCAACACAAGAATGCACACGAACGTTGTATATTTCTCAAACTAGTTTATACTAACATTTTAAAATCATAGGCACAATCACAGTGAAATTGAGAAACGACGAAGAGACAAGATGAACACATATATTTCAGAGCTTTCCTCAATGGTCCCCATGTGTAATGCTATGTCTCGTAAGTTGGATAAGTTAACAGTTCTTCGGATGGCAGTCCAACACATGAAGACATTACGAGGTAGGTGTTTTGCTTTTTTAATTCGCTACTTGTCGATTTAAAGAATTACTTAATATGTTTACGAATGAGTTTGTATGCTTTTGAATTTCGCTCAAAGCTACACGAGGGCTATCTGCACTAGGCGTCCCTAATTTAGCAATGTTTGTTTGTTTGTTTTTTGGAACTTCGCACAAAGCTACTCGAAGGCTATCTGTGCTAGCCGTCCTTAATTTAGCAGTGTAAGACTAGAGGAAAGGCAGCTAGTCATCACCACACACCGCCAACTCTTTTATCAACGAAAAGTGGGATTGACTGTCACATTATAACACCCCCATGGCTGGGAGGGCGGGCGCGATCCCGCGATCCTCGGATTACAAGTCGCGCACCTTACGCATTTGACCATGCCGGGCCATTTAGCAGTGTAAGACCAGTCGGAAAGCAGCTAGTGATCACCACCCACCGCCAACTTTTGGGCTACTCTTTTACTAACGAATAGTAGGATTGACCGTAACATTATAACGCCCCACGGCTGAAAGAGCGAGCATGTTTGGTGCAACGGGGGTTCGAACCCGCAACCCTCGGATTATGATTCGAATACCTTAACTCACCTGGCTGTGCCGGACCTTTATAAAGGAGACAGAAGATGTTTTGATCAAAATAAACAATCTTTTTATGAGCCAAAAAAAAGATGAAAATAAACATTTACCAATTTTGCTGTTTAGTGAAAATAATGTTCAAATAATAAAAGTTGATGGTACTTTGAAGAAGATATTTGGGTATAATTTGTTTGTTGTAGACTGTTTTACAGAACTACACAGTTCTGCTCGTTGACGTTGCTGATTTTGAATTTACGGATCCCAGGGAAAACAACTGGTTTAAAATATCCACCACTATCTCTCGGGCTTACCTTGTCTTATGAAATAACAAAATTTGTCCATTAATATTATAGACTCATAGCCTAGGATACGAACTCGGAACCCTTGAGTTCACACTCCAGCCACACTAACCTTCAATATTTGAACTACACTTAATATGTTAATATCATTCATTATTAAAAGGCATTGCAGTAATTATATTGTATAAAGATTGATCTTCTGTTCTCTTTAAATTTATTCGTAGGATCATTTAAACAACAGAATAATGCAAAGGTACACAAACATAGAATTTGAAAACTGAATTGATAAAAATAGTGCCACAGTTTCAATAGTCCAGTCCAAGTAACGATAACGAATTAACTTACATCTTCGATAATGTTTCCTACAGACGACGTTTATTTTTTACAGGTTATAGGCCGAAGCTCACAACGTTTAAATAGTGAGTGTAACAATTATGGATGCCCAACTCACAAATCATTTCTCAAAATTTCCTTGTAAATCGATTGAGTAATTGAATGAGGGCACCATTAACACTAAACTGAACCATTTAAAGATTAATAACTAAATCATTTATTCATATACTTAAATGTTACTGTTGTTTCTCTATGATGCACAAAATGTCTAAATTCTAGAGGCCATAACTTTCTAGATATATTATCATAATCATCATTATGATTAGCTTCCTCTATCATACAAACATCTAAATTAAAATATTAGAAATATAACTTTCAACAATTGCCCCTTTTCAGGAATATGAGTATTTTGAATCATCATAATATACAAATAAAACAATACACCAAACTGTCTATTCATCAAGCCATGGCCGAGAAATGGCCAGGTTGGTTAAGGTCTTTCATTCGTAATCTGAGGGTCGCGGTTCAAATCCCCGTTGCATAAAACATGCTCGCCTTTTCAGCCGTGGGAGCGTTATAATGTCATAGTGAATCCCATTATTCGTTGGTAAAAGAGTAGCCCAAGAATTGGTAGTGGGTGGTGTTGACTAGCTGCCTTCCCTCTAGTCTTACACTGCTAAATTAGGGACAGCTATTGCAGGTAGCCCTCGTGTAGCTTTGCGCGAAATTCAAAACAACCCAAACCAAATAATCAAACCATATTGATTTTCAGTTCTGAGAGTCATTGCATACAGATAGGATAGATTTTGTCCCATATCGTTATCTGTCGTCTTGTCACTGTGGGAGTTCTTTCTAGGTAAGTGGTTGAGTGAATACAGTGGTGTCTTTTGCTATACTGGAAATATATTTTCAGTTGGTACTTCCCTCTCCCTCACAAAATTAGCTTTTCTTGTTCATTGCTGACCCTAAATGCGAGCTTTTTTTTATTCCTGCCATAGACAATGCCTGTCATTGCAAATAACTTTAAACACTCGCTTTGGCATGATCAATATTAGCATTTGCAAAAGGCTGGCTGGAATGTTATTCCAAGTGGTGAAGATAGCTTTACGAAGATTATGCACTGTTTGGAATTGACGTCTATTTCTATAGACTTCCCTTGCCACAAACTCCCAAACATTTTCAATGGGGTTTAGTTCAAGCGAACACGTTGTATGGTCCAAAAGAATCACGTTATTCGCCATGATAAAGTTCTTTGTACTGCTGACATTGTGGATTGCAGCGTTGTCCTGCTGAAATATCCAGTCATTTCCACAAAAGCAAGGGCCATCAGTCAATAAGGATGCTCTCTCCAACATGCCAATGTAACCAGTTGCTGTTTGACGTCCCTGTATAACTTGAAGCTCCATTGTTTCATTGAAAGAGAAAGCACCCCAGATCATGATGGAACTTCTTCCACTGTGTCGTGCAGCAAATGTCTTCGGTGGGATATTCTTATTGTGCCAGTAACGTTGGAAGACTTCTGGACCATCCAGGTTGAATTGTTTCTCATCAGAGAACAAAACCTTCGTCCACTTTTCTACGTTCCATATTTGGTGCTTCTCAACAAAGTTTAACTGAGATGCTTCGTGATATGGAAGGAGGCGTGGCCTTTGAAGACATTTACGGTTTTTAAAGCCTTTCTCTCGAAGATGCCGTCTTATTGTTCTTGAGTTGCATTCTGCGTCCGTAAGGGTCTTAATCTGTTTCTACCATCGGCTGATGTCTTGCCGATCAAACCGTCGAATCCTCCTGCTCAACGGCGGCGAAATTTTCTTGAGCTGACCACTTGAAATTCTCATTCTGTATTCCTCAGGTGCTTTAAAGAAATTTGCAACAGCAGTTTTACTACGACCAATCTCACCAGCGATGGCACCTTGAGAGAGACAATTCTGCTACGTTCAAACTCTGTCAACGTTTTAGCCTTTGCCATGTTTTACCCAATGTAATACAGGAGATGTCAGTGGGAGATGTTGACAATGCTAATGCTTGAACACAAATGAATAAATTTCGTTACGTATTTACCGATTAACGCTTCGTTTCAGTATGGTCTTTAACTTTTGTTCAGCTAGTATTTACGCTAATTTCATAGTGTTCACATTTTCCCTATTACGAGGGAAATAAATAAATACTAAAAAGTTTTTTAATTTTATTTTCCTTTTTCTTATTGTCATCTTATGAAGCTCGACTCAAATAAGTGGTTGAGTCTAACAACGCAAAATGCATATTTTTTCTTTATGTTCGTTGATCTTAAGATTTTGGCCAGCAATGTATAAGATGAAATGAAAGAAAATTATAGGAGCACATCCGAGTGGAGAGGCAAGATAAGAAAGCCATCATAACCAGACAAATATATTATAACACAATCCCTGAGTGCGAAACTGGGTAAGCAAGAATATGTAGAATGGCTAGTGTGCAGTGAACTATACTCGATAACTTACATCAAGTAGGATACCATCTTCACATCAAACCCAATAACCAGGGAATTAAGAACTATTCCAGATCCCGGGTATCGCACAAGGATTAGCTCTAAGCTATCAGTCCGAGTATTTGACATTTGTTATTGAAAAGATGTCTATCACATACAAACAACTATTCCAACCATGAAACAGGCCAAATGACAATAACATTCCTGTAGGAAGAGAGAAGGAAGGGTTTCCAAGGACAGAATTGGAACAATCCCATGTGCCACTGCTGTCACCCACAATACAGCAGTTAGAAGAAATCGATGGAGGAATATAGACACCTACACAAAGTAAAGTTACGGGGCTCCCAGTAGAAGGGTTAAACTGCATATTGACATATTGCCCCATTGCACTGATTATCGCAAATAATTACTGGGGCAATTTTAACTACTTCTTTTGAAAAGTGGAATTCTAATTTCCAATCCGCTGGTACTCGCCCACAATGCAAGGGCTGATTAAAAAAAAAAAAAGTAGCAAGAGCTTTTCATATACAGTTTTTAACCTCCTTCAAAGCCATTGGGGAAATATTCTCTGGTCCAAGGGCATTATTGTTCTTCAACCAGCCAAGAATTAAAGATAACTTAACAATATAATAACAACAATATATATATATATATATATATATATATAAATAATTTTTCAAATTCACCTCACGATGAATATTTTCAACAAGATGCCCTATAGTAGGTGTCTAAGAACAGAAAGCATTCAGTCAATACTAAAGCAAAGCTTATTATTATAATCATTATGGAAATAGGAATTTGTTATTCTAGGAATTTTTTTAACTTTCTGCCATATTGGTTTAGGAGGACTGATATGTCAGATTTCAAAATTAACACTAAATATCATTCCAAGTACTGCAAACATACTTTAAGAATAAGAGGTTAAATTTTGAATTTCGCAGAATTACTAGAAATACTAAATAAAGTAAAACATTAGTACAAGGATAAAAGTATAAATTATTTTTAATTAAAGATTTTTCCGAATTTATAATTATCTTATGTTGCCATAAAGACATAAAATTACAATAAAGATTTTACTAACATATATATTTACTGTCACACTGTTTATAATAGTAAATTAAATACAGCCCCCCAGTGGCTCAGCGGTATGTCTGCGGACTTACACGCTAAAAACCGGGTTTCGATACCCGTGGTGGGCAGAGCACAGATAGCCCATTGTGTAGCTTTGTGCTTAATCCAAAACAACAACAACAACACTTGTAAGCTACCTTGTTTATCTTATTTACTGGTAATAATTCTACAGTTTCTTGTTACATGAGCCTTACAGACAATGCATTTTGATTTATACTGGTCACTGTGTTAAGTTCACGCCTATTTGTCTTTTACCAAATTAAATCTCATGAATGTGAACCTGAGAGTGGTGGAGCCTGCTATCAACTTTGTGGAAGTAGATTATAATTTATAAGTACAAACCTATAAATAATTCATTGTAAACAATTATAAGCGACAAAAATTTAGTTTACAATCTTTTTATTATGCTGTCACAGGATCCATAAATTCTTATACCGAAGGCCATTACAAACCATCTTTTCTCTCAGATGAGGAATTAAAATATCTTATTTTAGAGGTAAGTATTTATTATATCTTGAAATATATGGTTCAACTCAGAAAATTATTTTTATTTTATTTTAAATAAACATTAATCATCAAAGTGAAATCTGTATAATTCGTAGTTACCACAAATATTAAAGTGAACCAAGGCCATCATTATTCATTATTGCATAGAGTTTTAGTGAATTCAGAATTTGTTCTTGTAACAAACAAAAACACAAAAACAACAAGCACCTTGAGATATTACAAGTGATATTGTGTCAAAAATAAATTAAAATCTTCCTTATTTGTATTTGTGAGAAAATAAACTTTATTGAGTGTTAAATCTGCATTTTATATAATTATTCGGAGGTAGTCCAGGCTGTTATAGAATGAATTTCAAAACACTGATGTTGTATATGAAGTATTATCGTGCAATTAAATTTGTATATGTAGAATTCCATTCAATCTTAACCCTCTGTTTCACATTGTCATGCACAGATAACGAATCTACCTTTTGTTTCATGATATCTGTACAAATGCTTTAGTTCTGCCCGTGAATGCTCTTACTTCCAGCTAAATTTAAATAAACAATGGAATTATTTTCAAGTGCTTCTCAATTGAGCAATATTACCTCAAGG
Source organism: Carcinoscorpius rotundicauda (assembly GCA_011833715.1). Classification (NCBI taxonomy): domain Eukaryota; kingdom Metazoa; phylum Arthropoda; class Merostomata; order Xiphosura; family Limulidae; genus Carcinoscorpius; species Carcinoscorpius rotundicauda. The sequence continues at coordinate 78,413,577 of CM022399.1, read as the reverse complement.
CAACATATTCATTTATAACTGTACAAAATATATTTCTTAAAAACATTTTTCCCTATTATATATTTTCATAATGTGTGCAATAGAAGGTTGAAGTTTCAAAATAACAAGTTGATCTCTAAAAATGTGTATCAGGAATACAGTTTTATTTTAAAAAGTGTAAATGTCTTTTTTTTTTTAACATGTTGCATAGATTTGTGTTAGTTATTTTTGTAAAAGCTCTTTAGGAAACAGTATTACCATTTAATGCTTGTAAGCAATCAGAGCTAGAGAATTATTAATTTTATTCAAAGAAAATATTAACTGTGATGATTTATGTCTTATGCTGGAGAGACGCGAGCTATATATTTTCTTACCAGAAGCTTGCTTGAGGTTATAAAGAAATATTTGTTAATGAGTGTCATCAGTATTATTTTGATGTAATTTCATACAGATTGCCAATCTATGAAATACTAAGTACTTTACTTTAAAAAGTAAACACTAAAACTGAATTTGATTGGATCATTATTTACCAGAGAGTCTACCACAAGCTGATTCATATTTTATATTGTATACTGCACTATAGATTAAAACTTACCTATTTCTAACTTTCTTGTCTTAAACTCTGTGGAACCTTAACTTAAAAGGCTTTCAAGGGTCTGATATAACCTGCAGGCCTCCAATTGAGAAACAATGGTTTAAAACACTATTACACTAGTGTTAGATAGCATATATAAACTAGAACAAATAAGTAGCTATTGTATCAGTGCATAAAGTACTTGTAGACCTAAGATGACTTCCTTGTTTAAACTTTGTGTTCTTTTTGTCTTTTTAGCAGGTTTTTTATCTTGCTAATAAAAACATATTTTAACTATATTTTATTTATTTATTAAATGACAGATCTGATTTATTTTTAACCACATCACTGACATCATTAGTTCTAATTTCATTTTTATTTCAACCAATTACATGTTGACTTCTTTTGGAAGTGTAAATTTTAAATCAGACCCTACACTTTGACTGCCAAAAGGGGGAAATTGTAACACCTGTTAACTTTTATGTTCTAGGCTGCTGAAGGATTTTTATTTGTTGTTAGCTGTGACAGAGGGCGTATTTTGTTTGTTTCTGAATCAGTGTCCCAGATTCTCAACTACTCCCAGGTATGACTTGTAATATATATAATTTTCTGTAGTTAAAAACAACTAATTGTAAAGGATTACTAACAAGTGAAAATCTTCCTGAAGGACAAGAAAAGTGTAGATTTCATGCAAAAAAACAGTATTAAAAAAATAGGCAGCATAGAATGAAGTGCAAAATATATTTAAATTTGTTTAACCCTATATTAAATACTAATAGAAAATGTTAGTTGATCATCATATATTTATTCAGACCAGATTCCTTCAGCTTAACAGATAATAGAGAAATAAACATGCACAGAAACTTAAGTATAATGTCCAAACATTTTTTGTAAAATGCACATAATTATCAAGAAAAAGAGAATAAAGTGTTGTTATTTGTGTTACAATAAGATCATAAATTTTAGTCTGCCTTAAAATTTGGCTTAATGTTACCCATTAGTGTAATCATCAACTGCTGTTACCAGTCATAACACAGGTATAAGAAAAGGTAATTTTGATTTAACGCTTGTGTTCTTGATGTTCCTCTGTTAAAATCTAATATATTTATTGTTTAAGTAGTTCAGAAACTTACTAACATGCTTGGAACTTCTCAAAACATTCTTTCATACCTTTCATCTTTGTTATCATAGGGAGATCTTTTGGGTCAAAGTTGGTTTGATATTTTACATCCTAAAGACATAGCAAAGGTGAAGGAGCAGCTGTCATCCTCTGATCTGTCTCCTAAAGAGCGTCTCATAGATGCAAAAAGTAAGTAACAGACTTATTATATGAAAGTTAATATTTGAAAATCTCTTTGTTTAAATGTTAACAAACTGCTCATTTTTCATAAAATTTCAATGAAACTCCTTTGAAAGCACAGAAAAGTGGAGAGTATCAGATGCACATGGTAAATTTGCGATATCTGTAACCCTCATTTGTTTTATTAATAGTTTTGCATTATATAATTACTGTTTTTTGACTTCCTGTTTCCTGATTTTATTTTCACACAAAAAAGGGACTTCACTCCCATTATTTCTTATAGTGCTCATAATTATTTGCAATACTGCACATAAATTACAACTGTAAAAGTTACAATCTATTTTCTAAACAAAACATAATATATATAAGTGTGAAATTATTAAAGAGTTTAATTTTTCTCTCACACATTAGGTACAGTTTCATTACTAACTGTAACATTGTTACAAATTGAACAAAACAGAAATGTTTCAACTTTATCTCTCAAGTTCTGGTAAAACTATTTCATTCATCTCACTGCTAGCATTCTAGAGATGGTGCAATGATTTAAGTCCATCACATTTACTTTGTCAGTTTCATTCAAACTTTATAATGTGAAATTTTAGCTCCTTTGGGATGTCTCACTTCTAATTAATAGATATTAATTTTTCAAATAAAATCCCGATTGTGAAATTTAACTTATAGCATGTAAGTCAAGTTTTGAGTCCAGTTAGTGCATTTGCAAAATGTTTATAATCAAAGAAAAACCACAAGTGAAAGTGACAAACATTAACATGTTGTCTCTGCACTCCTTTCATTGTAATTTGTGCTCTCTCTTCTCAGTTTAATCTGCAATTATATTCTTTAGCATTACTGCTGTCTATGTGATAGTGTTACGCTAGTAAGAAAAACGAACAAGAAGAAATTCACCTTAAGAAATTTATAATGCAAAGATAACATAAAAAAAAAGTACAACTTATGTTTTATCTCAACTTTATTACATGGTAATGATTTGTGAAAACTTTAACTGTTCTTAAGTTATGCTAATGTTATTAAAGCTTTACTTACAATGATGTGCTTAATTTAGACAAAATAAAACAATGACAAGAAATACAAATATCATTGGTTTTTTATGTTTTTTTATGTGGCCATATTGTCTTTAAAATTTTGGAAGCTCTATTGCTATAATAAAAAAATAATGTAGTGAGATATTGAAGCTCAACAAAGATGCTATATACAAATGTGTGGTGTTAGTACATATTAGATACATTACCTACACAGAGTATGATCTTGTCACTTATGAGGCAATTCTTTTAGATATTTTGTGTTGTCAATACTTACAAAACACACAAAAATATAGTCTTACTGACCTGAAATGATAACAGATATTTTCAAATAACCCATTTGATAGTCATGCATATTTGAAATGCATTTTTAATCTAATCAAATTTTTAATATTTCTTTCTCTGAAGAACATCATTAACATAGATTTTATTTACTGGTCACGTGTGTGTTTAATAATACAAAACACATGTAATATGGACAAAAGGACATAAAAATTACTGTACTGAAAACTCTGAGAAGGTAGGATTTGAAATAGCATAACACTTGAGAAGTATTATTAATTTATCTATAAACATGTTTCATCAGCCATGCTTCCTGTGAAGACTGACATGCCGTCTGGTCAGAGTAGACTTTGTCCGGGGTCCAGACGGTCATTCTTCTGTCGAATGAAATGTAGGTCACTAGCAATCGTAAAAGAAGAGGCTGATACAACAACAGGTTACCACAAGAAACGAAAATCGCAGAATGCAGGTTGGTGTTGTAAAATACTGTTTACCTTATCAGCTGTGTGTCTGTAAATTTTCTTACTTATTTAAATAAAATATTTTTTTTTAAATAAAGCATTGAACCCAAATGAAAATTTATATATTCCCTACTGATGTTTATTTGCCCAGTGGGAGAACAAACAAGAGATAAGACTGAATATTTACTAAAAATATTATCCTACTCTGGTGGCTTAGCTGAGAGCTTATACTGCTAAACATCAGGTTTTTACATTTGTATAGACAGCTCATTTTTAAGTCTTGTGTTTAACAACAAAACAAACAAAAAGTATCTGTAAATTAAATCCTGTTGTTCTAGTTATTAGCTGTATGTTTTGGTAACGTGACTGCACATTTGATGAATGTGTCACAAATTAGCAGTTTTAACTCCTACTCAAAAGATCATCTGTAAGTTTATAATCATTGCTATCAGTAATGGGTAAAACTGTGTCAATGTTTATTAAAATTTACAGCTTTCACTATAAGAAACTAATCTTACTTACTGTAAATGCTGTAATTTGTAATAAAGTATACTTTACCAGGAAGTAAACTCAAAATTAAACTATTATGCCAGCATTTTTTGTTTGTTTTTAAAAAAATTGACAAATAGATTAATTAATATTTTCAACAGATAATCTCATATTTTAGGAGCAATGTAAGTGCTGTATTTGTAAATTAAGCCTGCAGTTAGGTTAAACATCTTATGCCACAGAACTACACACTTGAATCATGTGAACAGTATATTAGTTCACAGATGTTCCCAGAATTAAAAATATGAAATTAAGCAAGATCTGTGGTAAAGAACTTGTTTTTATTTATAGATAGAGTAAAATATTTACATTTATTTATTTACAACTTTAGATACATCCACACATAAAGCAATTAAGTATTCCATTCAACTTAAAATACTATAAAGATAACTACATTACTTATCAGTATAAATCTATCTATACAAATGCTTGGAGGGATCTTAGTTCATCTATTATGGTATTAAGCCTGTCAAACTAGTAATTTTGTGTGACTTCCTTTTTACAATAGTTCATTTGTTTGATCCACGCAAATGAACCTGTTAATGTAAATGTGATATATATTTGTATTGATCAGTTGATCTTGAATTAACAGTGCCTGTCAAGAAGTAAAAATTGTTTTGGACAATGTATTAATTAAGCAATATTCTACATATGAAAAGTACAACAATTGTTGACAAATCTTGCTGCTTAATATAGCTCGAGTCTTAATTTCATTAGTAAAATAATTGAAAATATTTTATAAAGAAATATTTGTGTGAAATTTCTAATTCACTGTATTGGGTTATTTATTTTAAAGTAGGTATGATTAGAAATTAAAAGTGTATGCACTTTTTTTGGATTCATTAAAAACCATGTTAAATAATTATGTTTTGATTGTAGTTACATCATTGAGGAAACACCAATCAGTGTTAGATCAGCCACTAATATCTGCTGAAACTGTTTTGATATTACGTTGGCTGCCTCTTTCCATCTTGCACTTAGCTGTTGTTAAGGTACATTCATAACTTATAATTTTCAATTATTTTGTAGATTTATCCCCATGTTTACTAGTATTATTTGAACATGAATGATAATTACAGGGCAAGTCTAATATTATTAGATACCAAAGTGCCTTATTAGCAATTGTTAGTGGATTAACCATTTAGGTCAATCAGTGCAACATTCACCTGATGTATAAGGGGTCTTGGACTTAAGTCAAAGCCACGAAAATAATAATACTGAATTTAAAATAGTAATTAATAGTAGTGTAGTATTATTAATAATATTAGGTAACAATATTTGTGGTTTACACACACATCTATACATTTAATATTATTAATGTGATTACTTGACAGATAACTGTGTAAAGAGCATGGCTTCTGGACTACTTGATAAGACTACCTTCCTGCTTGATATAGCTGTAGGGTATTATTATTATTTCTATTTCACAGATAACTGTAGAATAAGTAGTATTTCCTACAAATAACTGTGAATTAAACTGCATTTTTATAGTTTTTTGAAACTAATTGCAAGTTCAATTGTACGTCTTTTGTCTGACAGATCGTAAATATCTAGTCATTCACTGTACGGGCTACCTTAAATCTTGGGCTCCAGCCAAGTTGAATCTTCAGGAGGAAACAGACAGTGACAGTGAGAGCTGTAACCTTAGTTGTTTGGTGGCAGTGGGTCGTGTTCACCCTGGAATCTTACAACCAGAAGTTCCTCAACCAGGTCTTGAAGTTAAATCACTTGAATTTGTCTCAAGGCATGCCATGGATGGAAAATTTCTTTATGTTGACCAACGGTAATAACCAATAAAGCATGTGTTTTTATTTGGGAAAACATATAAATATGACTTAATTACGTGTGTGTGTGTGTGTGTTTTATATATGTGCACACACACAATAAGTTTCCTGGTGGGACAGTGGTATGTCTTTGGATTTAGAGTGCTAAAATCAGAGGTTCAGTTGCTCTTAATGGACATAGTTGATAGCCAGCTGGGGGTTTGTTATAAGAAAACACACAAACCCTCAATGTCACAATTAAAAGTTCTTTAAATAGATAGGATGATTTGAAGCTTTGTATTGTCCCTTTAGGTTTGCATCTTTGAAACTTTTGATTTCTTAATTAATCAAAAACAACATTTTGGTGTCATGAGCTTATTTATTTCTAATATTAATCTAACATTATTTAATTCTATTACGAACCTATTTTCTATTTCCAGCACTCACCTATTTTACAGTTTTCTAATCATTGTTTGTGAAGTAGATTCAGTCTTTACTCAGAACTTTTAATAAAATGTAAAAATAGATGAGCCAGAATAATTTAAAAAGTGTAAATTAATGAAGGCACAGTTCCTCCTATCATTCTCAAGTCTGTACATAGTACTCTAGCATACATCATTACTGACCAGGAGTGCCTATTAGTACTCACCATCAATCTATATGGTGACAGTATATATTCTAGGTGGACAATGCTACTGAACACAGAGCTGGAAATGAGAAGGAGTGGTTCTCTGAATATAATGTGCATTTTTAGCCATGGCTTTATGGCTCATAGAATGGCTTTGAGGGGTTTTTTTGGGTTTTTTTCTTCAAGAACGAGATTTTAGCTCAGTGCTCTATCATCTCATTACTGATTTGATACCTAATTACAGTTTTGGACTTGGGAAGTCAAACCCTTTCAGTTGATGTATTTGACTATATACAAAGTTTTATACATTAATTTACACTAATCTTGCCTAAAAAGCAACTGAATTTGAGGGTAGGCTGATAGAGATCCTGATCAATGATAAAGTTGAACTGAGTATATCACACTCTGTACTGATGGTACACAAAAATATGGATAATAAAAAATGAAAACTCATAGATTAATTAACTTTAATCATTAATAAAAGAATTTCAAGTGCTGTGACTGTTGAAGATTCCTTCTTGTTTTTTTTCCAGAACTTTAGCAGGAAAAGTTTTGTAATTTTTATTTTTTAGGGCTACTTTAATGTTAGGATACCTTCCTCAAGAGCTTCTAGGAACTTCTTTTTATGAATACTTTCATCAAGAGGATGTAGGACATTTGGCAGATAGTCATAAGCAAGGTAAGAAATGCATATTCCATCTAAATGTTACATGTATTATTTCTTCCAAAACCACACTCAGTTCTTTTATAAAGAAAAACACCACATGAAGCATTTATATGTTTCAAATATGTAGAAATTCCTTTTTTCTGACTTTTTAGACATCGTTTATGTACAGTTTAATTTTGTTGAATTCATACAGCACTTTTTATACTTACATTGGCAAATTAATTGTCAAAATTCTGTTTGTTCAGTCAGAAAATCTTTCAAACAGATAAGTCAAAGTAATGTTAAGAACTTTTTTTTTGTCTGACATTATCTTAACATTTGAGGGTTTGAACTGTATTGGTAAAATCTAATTTCCAATGAAAACCTTTTAATTTGGCAGTTGAATGAACAGTATTTTAAGTAAAGGATGAAGTATTTCAGTTAAATACAGAATTTTTTATTATCATTAACCTTTCAACACCATTCAAGTTTTTAAAATATAAATAGTTTATTTTTATTGTATAATATCCCACAAACTTGTATGCTGTTTATACTATAAACATGTGATACAGCTTGTATGTTTATTCAGAGCTTCTAATTCTATTTTAAAAGTTCCTGGTTTAAATATAATAAGTATTCTTTTTAGACATATTATTATTTTAACTTCTTTATTCGGTATTCTTTCCAGTCTATATTAATGTTATGTGCTTAAAAAACAATGTTCATTTTGATTATTTTAATATGTGCTGTTATTTTTAAAAATTTTGTTTGTGTATTGTGTTCAACTTAGTTCTACAAGCAAGTGAAAAAATTACAACTCAGAACTATAGATTTCGAACAAAAGATGGATCCTTTGTTTGTATGCAGAGCATATGGAAGAATTTTAAAAATCCGTGGACCAAAGAATTTGAATATCTTGTAGCTGTAAATTCTTCAGTCCCGTAAGTGTAATACTGTAGACATGTGGCTTATTTTGTACTTGTGTTTAAAATTATGATAATTAGATAAAAATAGTTATAAAACTTAAACTCTCCAGGTAAACAAAAACAAAAAAAAACAATCTATGATACCTCTATAATATAAATTTATTGCTTCTTTTTGTACCATCTAACGAAATTCATCAACAAAATTTTCACTTTTCATAAAATTAATTATAAAGGCACTTTTTAATTTAAAGTAGTGTGAAATCTAAAACTGTCATTACTTGTGCTACTGCCTATTAGCAGGTAACGGTAAGTTTTAATTGCTAGTTTCTTGTGCATGCTAATAAAATAAATCAATTGTTATAACTCATTATATCATAGAAATAAGAGAGAATATTTTACTTACAGTTGTCTTTATGGCCTTTGCTATGCAACATATCCTACATTTTATTATTCTTCCATGTGTGCTATATGGGTGTGACTATTAGATTAATTTACCAATAATTTTTAACTTTTCTCTTAGTGTACATGAAACTATACTAATTTCCCTTTCAATTATATTTTTTGGTGGCTCATTCTGTAGTTAAACAGAATTTATCCATTTTTTTTTGCAAATAAATTAAACTATTATTGCATAGGCTTGCTTGGTTGATTGATTTATGGCACAAAGTAGCTAAGGCTGTCTGTGCCAAAAATCCAGTGAAAAGTTAAAAATATATTGAAATTCATAAAAGGAAATTAATGTAAAACAAAACAAAGTATATAAAAAACATAAATAGTGTAAAACCAATGTTTACATCTAGTCTACACGTTAAGAGAAAAACTGCAGTAATTCAAGTTGTAAAGGACTCTCTGTAGTGTGACTGTAATTATCATAACTTGTCAGGAAGACTGACAGGTTAAGTACAAAACCACCATCAGTCACCTGAAGTTGGCCTTTTCAGTCCTGGTTTCGAGTTACTTAATGCTACGGCCAGTTTTTAATTTCAAATCGAACGAGATGAACTGTGATTTTTAAAATTGAGCCACATTTAAAAAGGTCTAATGTATAAATTAAAAAACTTAAATAGCATTAAAAAGATGAATGGCCTTTAAAAACTAAAAACATTACCAAGGTAAACAGTGTCACCATCACCAATAACACTGTCTAACGTAATGGACAAACCTTGGGATAGAACATGTTTAAAATAGTGCTGTCGTTGAGAGTCATAATGATGACAAGAAAGCAAAATGTGGCTTAGAGTGATCTGAGTGTTACACAAACTACACACTGGTGCATCAGTTCCAGATAAAAGTAAATGATGAGTTAAAAAACTGTGACCAATGCATAGTCTAGTTAGGACAACTTTCTCTTTCCGATCCTTACAGAAGCAAGATGGCCAAAGTCCAATATAGGGTTTTTTTTGGAAAAGCTTGTTTTTGCATTGCTCACTCCAAATTTATTGCCAGCTGGCATGAAGCCGAGTCTTGAATTCAGGACCATAGTCCATGTATGATACAGGCACAGTAATGATAGTGCCAGAGCAGATACACTTAGCTGCAGTGTCGGCAAGCTCATTCCTGTGAATATCAACGTGGCCTGGTATCCAGAAAAACTGGATAGAAGTAGATGTTAAAGAGAAGTGGGCCAGTCGGTTTTGAATGTTGATGAGAACAGGGTGTGAACCAACGTAAAGCAATTCCAGGGCCAGTAGAGAACTAAGTGAATCAGTATAAATCATGCAGTTTGAGTACTGCTTAGCTTCTATGTGATCCAGGGCATGAGAAATGGCATACAGTTCAGCAGTGAACACAGAAGCTGTAGAGGGGATTCTGCGCACAACCACCGAACCACAACAAACCATGGCAAAGCCCACACAGTCACCTGATTTCAAACCATCTGTATAAATAGGAATGGAAGGATGTTCAATGCTCTTGTACATTTGACCCACAACTGCTTGATGTGTGGTATAAAGGTCAGCTTGTGGTCAAAGATAAGCCCCAAGAACTTAGTCTCAGAGACCACAGGCAGCACAATTTCACCAACATGGAGTTCAGGATCAGGGTAAATACCCCGTTGGTGGCAAAAGTGCATGCAAATGGTTTTAGAGAGAGAGAGAGAAGGTAAAGCTATTTGCTGTGGTTCACTTCAGTAAACAATTGAGGACAGTCTGTAGCTGCCATTCAATATACCTTATGTTCGACGACTGACATGAGATGTAAAAGTCATCGATATAGAGCCTGTTTGCAACAGTGAGAGGGAGTTGTTCAGTGATGGCATTAATTTTTATACTGAAAAGTGTGACACTCAGAACTCAGCCCTGAGGGACTCCAAGTTTCTGTAGAAAAAAATGGGAAAGTGTTGAACCCACACAAACTTGGAATCTCCTGTCCATTAAAAAAGTTTTAATAAAAATGGGCAAATGGCTAAGTAACACATATCTCTCAAGATCTCACAAAATGCCATATCTCCATGTTGTATCATAAGCCTTCTCAGTGTCAAAGAATATTGATACAAGATAGTGTCATTTGAGAAAGGCTTCTCTAATTGACATTTCAAGTCAAATCAGGTGGTCCATGGTGGAGCACTATCGTCGGAACCCACACTGAGTGAGTGAAAGGAGGTTGTTTGATTCAAGAAACCAAACAAGATGAGTATTAACTATTCTCTCTAAGGTCTTACAGTGCTTGTCAAAGCAATTGGAAGGTAGTTTGAAGGAATCTTGGGATCCTTCCCAGGCTTAGAGAAAGGTAGGACAATAGCTTGGCAACAGGCATATTGCAGAGGCTGTGAATTACTTGGAGAAGTACTGTGATCTTGTATTTATAAATTTAAAAAAAGACAGATACAATGTATTTATTTTTACTTAAAATTGTAGTTACTGGCTTTCGTATTTTTGAACATATAAACTTACCTTAAAAATAACAATGAAACTAGGTCATGTAGGAGCCATATACTGAAATTATTGTATTTAAAACTGACTTATTAAGCATGTAACATATAAGACCGAATGTTATAATGACTTATATTATTTTTTTCTGTTAATTATGATAAATTATATCCTAGATAAAGTGTAAGCATTTAAATTTTTTCTTTAACATTTAGTCAGGAATTATGTTTACCAACTGCATATAATAGTCATACTTAAGTGTAATTTAATTGAATTCAACTTATCATGTTATTGTGATTTATATTTATTTAAACAGGCATCAGCTGTTAATACAATTTCAACTTTTCTGCTAATTAGAAATGCATGTAACTCAGCATTTCATTTGAAGCCTTTATTAAATTATGAAAAAATTCAAGAATATCAATTTTTTTTTGCTTTTGCAAATGTTGTTTTTAAGTTGTGTTTGAATGAACCAAACTTGTATAATTAGTTGTTCAAAACTATCTTACAGTTAAAACAATTATCCCATAATGTTTTAAACCAAAACCTACCACAATTCACACCATTTAAATGTTAATTAAACAGGTAGAAATACACACCTGTTATGTAATCCCACTTTCAAGGACTTTTATTACAGGAAATTGAGTTGATTTGTTACTAATGCATTTCAAATTCACCCTGTCCTAATAAGTTTGCACATCATATGAACTAACTGTGGTGGGAAAAGCATTACGCACTCTATGTATTCCCAACTAAAAAGAGTACTCTTACCATTTTAGTTGTTGACCAAAACAAATGTCTTGCTTGTTGTGTATAACTATCTACAAAATGACAATCTACACTAGATATATATTAAAACAATTATCCCATAATGTTTTAAACCAAAACCTACCACAATTCACACCATTTAAATGTTAATTAAACAGGTAGAAATACACACCTGTTATGTAATCCCACTTTCAAGGACTTTTATTACAGGAAATTGAGTTGATTTGTTACTAATGCATTTCAAATTCACCCTGTCCTAATAAGTTTGCACATCATATGAACTAACTGTGGTGGGAAAAGCATTACGCACTCTATGTATTCCCAACTAAAAAGAGTACTCTTACCATTTTAGTTGTTGACCAAAACAAATGTCTTGCTTGTTGTGTATAACTATCTACAAAATGACAATCTACACTAGATATATACGAATATATATGGAAAATATACATCTATAAATTAATAGTAGCAGTTTATACATGTAAAAGAGATCATGCTTTAAAGAAACTTATTTTATTACAAGCTCCAAATGGACACGCTCAAAATATCTTTTCATATCCTGTGTTTGTGGTGTGATCAAATAATATTATATGCTTTCCAGATTTATTTTAGACTCTTAATCTTTGTGTTTAACAAAAAAAACTTAATTATTGTCATTAAAAATAAACTATAAAGCAGAACACATGATTACTGCAACATGTTATTTTGATACATGTAAAAATAGTAATGAGACAATCAGCTAATAATAAATTTTCAAAACATAAATGTTTACTAATTAATCACAATAAAGGCTTGAGTAACATTTACAATTTTTATGTTTGTGTTATTGGTTTGAAGTTAACTTTTACTGTTGATGACATGCTACTTTTAATACCCTATCACTGTTTATTTCCTTGGATTGCTACAAAAACTTAACACAAACTCAGCATATTACATATGTTTCGAAAAATCTGTATCTATCATTTAGAAATTATTATATATTTGTTTAAAGTATCTGTTTAAAGAAACTAGCCCCAAAACACTGGTGACATCAAATTGGATGCTTAAGAAAGCCTGGCCCTTCAAGTTAATTGCTTCAAGAAAGAGTATGGAACAAACAGCCATCTTGGATGCAAATTTCCATACTCTTAAATCATGAAGTTGTGTTCTGATAGGGATTTAGAATTTCCAAGATGGGCATATTCCTTTTATCCAATAACATTTGAAAAGGATTATGCATCAGCTTGAAGAAGAAGGAATGTCCAGAAAGGTACCTGCAATAATTCATGGTCCAGTCATGGTTGGTAAAATGCAGTATCTTGTAACAGGTGAGAATCTACAAACACAATGGTCAGTAGCAAAAGTCATCTATATGCTCTAGGCAACAATACTCAACATAATCAAAAAAGATCTTCATTTAGAAGACAAAAAAACAAACTATGACATAATTTAAATGATCAACTGTTACATACTTTAAGCATCTGAAGAATAAAATGGATATTCATGATGTTTCATATGAGAACATACAGCCAAGTAGCCAGATGCAATGTCTGTGAGCTTCTCTGACATTGGACTGTTGAAATAGTCATCATCATACACCAGATGGATAATAGAATTACTAACAAAGGACTGATGTGCTTTGAATAATAAAGCCTCGTGACAGAGCCTTTTGCAATGACAGGGCTATAATCAAGATGAATGGTCATGAAGTAAAGCATGAGAAAACATGTTTATGTGAACTGTGAGGCCCCAAAGTTATTTTAATATCTTATATACCTATCCTCTGTACTAACTATGTGCAATACATTAAACATTTACTTAGTGGAGTTCAATTTTTGGGGAGCATATGAACTTTTTTTTTATTAAACAGTGATTTTCCATACACTGGCAAATAGTAATTTTTAGATATTGTTTTTCAACATTTTTTCATGTGTTAGATATTTCTTTTTAGAATACTAACCTTCTATGTTCACTCTTGTTATAGCATACAGCTGTTGTACACTATCTTCAGTTATGTATGTTGTGTACAAGACTTCTCTCAGTATCATTTCTTGTTTTATACATTTATGTGTAGGGTGTCTAACAAACCAGTGGTTCCCAATCTGGGAAGTGCCTAAAATGACAAGGGACCCACCAAGCTTGGTACCTTGTGAGGTTGGACAGGTTCAGTCAGTGCACTTTTCTTGACCAAACTCATGTTTGTGCTTGAGTGTATATGTGTAAAATGAAAGAGAGGGAGAACACAGTGTACAGGAGGGGGTTTCAGGTCAAAATGGAAAGCAAAATGCAAATCGTGATTATTTTAAAATCATATTTATACCAATTTTTGTTTTGTTTTAAATGAAGTCATTTTGTTGAAATGAAACAATACCTTAAAGAAAGAAGAGAAAATGCTTGTTCATTCTTTGTTACTGTAATTTAATTTAATTTAGTTTCATTTTTATGTAATATGAAATTAATACTTATATCTAATAATTTAAAAAGACTTATTTAATGCCAACATTTTTTTGTTGTTGTTAAGGTATGTTTCCCAAGATTCCTCCAGTGCAGCAAACTTAGCAGTGGTAGAAAGTTCAAATGCCACCCTTGAAGAAATGCTCAACAGCAACTCTGACAGTCTTGATGCTGTACTTTCTGTCTTTCCTTCAACCAGCGACACATCCACTAATGACACAATTCAGAAACTTTTAGGTACAAGAGTTGGAGCAGGCAAGATAGGCCAACAAATAGCAGATGAGGCCATGGAAGTTCAAAAGTAAGTTTGTTTTTCCAAAATAGAAGGGTTTCTTTCCAAAATAAACTTAACAACCAAACATTAAATTGTAATCCTGGAACAAACTTAAAATGCTGTATCTACAGCTTGTATCATTTCCTAAACTTTGAAGAAAAAATCCAGACATTAAATCCATGTCAATCGCATCATGTTAAATTTCTTTCAAGCTAAACAATACACGTCTAGGAATGTCTCAATCATATATATATATATATATATGTGTGTGTGTGTGTGTGTGTATGTATAACACTATTTTAAAAGTTTTTATTTTATTTGAAGTTTGTGAGAAATTTAAAAATACATGTAAATATTTAATTTGATTTTTCTCTATTAGGGCAAGAGACTCTTCTTCAAGTAGTAGCCCTGTTCTTGTAGCTGATAACAATAACATGGGGTTTCCAAATAGAGCACCATTTCCAGTCAATAGCTTAATAAAAGTAAGCTTTTTTATGTGATATACATATACATTTTTAATTTTTTATAATTAATTTATATAGCCAGTTTGAAGTTAAGTTTTTGCAATGTGCATATTTCTGAGACCCAAAATTTTACTTAAGGTATCTTCAAAGTACACTTTTAAATACTGTACTCATAGTATTTTCCTTTCTTAAGTAAACTTAAGTGAAGTTTCATACATTTTCAGTTTAAATTATTTAAAGTCAATATATAATTATTCAGTTTTACATCATGCCAAAATAAATTTTCTGTAACTTTTGCAGAATGTATGATTGCACTGTTACCAAATTTTTTATTTTGAAGCTAATCTTTAGTTCTAAGTAAATCAACAGAACCTTATGAAATATTGATGTGGTTATGGATGATTTTTCAGTGTATTTCTAATAGTTATAAGTATTTTGGTTTATGATGTTACAAACTCCTAGTTAGCTACTCTTCTTAATGAATTGATCTTATGTTATGATCTATACTAATAGCATGCTTTGATCAGAAGATATTGATAATTATGTATTCTCAAGTTGTTTGGTATAAAGTTTTAGCACTTCAATTAAAATAAGGTACAGAACAAGGTTTTGACCTTCTTAGGTCAGGTTGAAAAGTTGTTCTGTACTTTATTTTAATTAAAGTGCTAATACCTGTACAAGCAGTCTCAAGAATATATTTTTTTACTTCAAATGGGTTTCTTGTCATCACGAATATTGATAGCTACTTGTATTTTTGATAGTGCATTAAGTTAATTCCAGCTTTCATTGCAATACTTAATGATACAAAGATGACTATATTCCAAAGCAAAAAAAAAAAAAGATTAATCATAAATATTTTAATGCAATTAATTAAATTACAAAAGTTTTTATTGCTCTTTTCATTGAAGAATAAAGCCAAAGTCAGCTGATACTCTTAATTCTTTGACATTGAGGTTCATAATAATTCAGCTGAAACTCCTTAGTATCAAGTGACTGCATCTGTTCAGTCAGACAAAAATATCTCAAGCATTAATAGTGACTGACTGCTTATCAGTTCAAAATCAATGACAGCTTTGTTCAGTTAGCCCTTCTTTTGTTACTTTACTTCTGAAACAACAGATGCAAAAACAAGCATCTTTGAAATATAGAGAATGTAAAATTCTCCTGAGAGTATTACAACCTAACCTTATGTTCTTTATGAAGTAAACTTATATTTGAGTTCTCAGTCACAGATTGGGTGATTAGAATAGTTTGTAATCTGATGATCTTATTTCATCCAGACTCAGGCCACTGCTATTCCTGGACCTAGTACTGCACCTATGACCACAATGGAACCTAATCATGTGTCAGTCATTAATGGAGATGCCTGTCCCCATTCACCCTCCCAACAGTCTTGTAACAGTAATCATAGCCAGTACTCTGGAACTCCACACAACAGTTCTGTTAGTGATACAGGTCAGTAATTATACATAAAGCTTCCAGTCAAAGAAATGGTAGTGATAATTATAGTGAAAGAACAGTTGGTGTTATATTAATGTATTTAATATTCAAAAATTATATTCAAAAATAATGCTTAAGATTCATTATTAGTGGTACTAAAGGATATCACAGTACTCTTCAGTCCAATGCTTGTGACAATTTTGTTGTTATTCAAGAATTTAACATGCACAGTTCCTTAACCACTGTTATTTCTTTATAGACATTTCATACATTATATATACCCACACAAATTCTTCTGTATTTATTGGTGTTAAACTGACAGTATTTCGTTCGTTTGTATCCTTTGTACAGATATTGATTTCATGGATACTCTCATGGGCCGAGACATGATTAGCAGCACTTACCAAAGTAGCAATGAAGGGAATGATGAAGCTGCCATGGCAGTTATTATGAGTCTTCTCGAGGCTGATGCTGGACTAGGTGGTCCGGTAGACTTCAGTGGTCTTCCATGGCCTCTTCCTTGATTTCCAGTAACTTGGCTTTTGGAATATAATCTCATGTGATAGCACTGATAGCCATCTCAGCAGCAAATTGTATCTACAAATGAACCATTTATTTTGACACTAAATGGAGGAATATAAGTAGTTCATTTTGTTGTGAAAATTCACTATCATTATAACTGGTTTGTTGGAAGAATGACCAATTCCATCTGATTTATCATTAGACTTATGAGGGTGATAGTGGGTTTTAGGTTTTCATCTATGAAACCTACCAGTGGAAAAATCGATTTTTATCATTATATTAAACAAGTCTTTTAAGAAAGGTCAGTTGATTTTTTTTAAGTATATTCTAATGACAAATAATTAGGATATTTTTGTTATGATCTGTGCAGCCCAATGCAAAGATAGATGATTAAACCTACTAACAGTATTAGTGTCATCAGTGAACAGGCACACTAACAGCCCAGTTGAAGTTTTTAGTGGAGATAAAACTGAAAAAACTCCTCAGCATAGGTTACTAGTATATGAAACTCAATATTGTGACAGCTTTATTTATAAAATAGACTACTTACACAATATTTCAAGTTTGTTTTATAGTTCAAGATTTATGGAAAAACCATGATGAAAGTTTTAACCATGAGATTGGTGTTTCTCAACCAGTAGCCCATGGATTTTATTTGTGAAAAAAAGAATATTCACATGCAAGTCATGTTGGATTTTTGTTGTGTTTGTATTTCACCAGTTTAGGAAGGCAGGAAGTTAGTCACTGACATGAAAAACAGGTTAAGAAATATCTTGGATGAGCATTTGGTTAAGTACAAATTGAAAATAGGCTTCAAGTGCTATAGAAAGGTTATGTGGCATTACATAAAGTATTTTAACTACCAGTAGTGATAGTTTAACTATTAGCTTTTAAAACTAAAGCAAAATGTGTTACTATGTATTTTCATCAAACAGCTTTGAACTACCAATCTTCTTCACTAAATGTAATGGAAGTGTCATCGCCTTGATTGTCATCAAATTGATGGTAATAGTTGAAATTATTTCATTTTGAAGGTGTGAAAATTTTGGAAGTCATATGACACATTTATTGTCTGATTGTAAACCTTGTTCTGCTTTTTGACACGCAATTGATTTATAATGATAATGGTCATTTAGAATTAGCATTATACATCACTGAGTATATATATAGTGTTTACAACATATTATCAAGTTTGTATTACAGCACATTTGAATATTATTTTTCTACATGTGCAGTGTGAGTCGATCCAGTGGTAAAGCTCTGAATTTCTAAGCTGCAAAGCTGGGTTTGAATCTATGTGATATCTTAATACGTTCCCTAGATTTTCTAGCTATGGGTGAATTTATATCAGTGACAGTTATTTCTTTATAGTGCATGGTAGGGTGCTGTTAACTGCATTCTTCCCCTCTGGCCACATAGCTTGGAAACCACTGGTTCATTGCATTCGAAAACACTCATGACATTAAGTACTGTTAATAGTATTTGTCTGAAATGCTTTAACAACACATTTAAAATGCACACAGTTTCTTTAAAAAAATCATGATACAATGTACAAATCTGTACAGTGTTATTCAGGTTACTTCTGTGCTTTTCACTATACATTGTAATTGTTGTCTGAAAATAATAAACCTCTCTCATCTTCCATGATAACACAGTTACTAGTTACTTAAATGTTGATAAAATAAAACCTGTAGAAATTAGATCATTCATAATTTCAGTGTTTGAGCCACTAAACATACAACTTTCAAAACTGCCAACCATCAATATTACTTTAAACAGGCAAAGTGCACCAAGTTTTAGCCTCAATGTTTACATAATAACCAGCAATATATGTAACTGTAGATCACCTACTTAAGGTAGAACCACTGCTAAATCAACATCAGTACTTCAAAGAACTGCAAACCACTGGCATCTTCAGATAAATTAACTAGATATGGTAGTGTTTCCATTGTTAAGGAACCTGTAGTAAGCAGCATGATAGAAAAAAAGCTATTTTAAACTGAAAATTATCAGACGTAATCAGAAATTAAAAAGGAACCCCATAAATAATATATCCTTCATATTAAGAAGTTTAAAATAAAAGTGTAACTTAGGTTTGAAGTAACCATTAATTGATATTTTTTAAAGAAATATTTATTTGTATTATTTTGCAGAGATATGTTTTAACCAATTCTTCTTACTTTATTCCAACATTATATACTTGGAATTACTCTTCTGATTTTGACACATTCCACACCTTAAGGATGTGAAAATATTTAATAATTTCAAGGGTTATTTACAATGAGATTACACAGCAGAAAGATATTAATGATAAAATAACTAAAAATATTGCTTGCAACACCATCATTACATACAACTTAATATCAAAAAAAATAATGACTGTTAGAACAAGAATTTCAAATCCTAAGTTGTTGTCAGCAAGAGTGAATCAACATGATAGAAGTTGTGAGAAAATGAACTTCAGTACAACTAATAACATCAAGCAATTTAAAGATGGAAATTTTTTATTACTTTTGAACATTTTTCCATCAGAAAAACACCAGTATTATGAAGGGAACAGATAGTGAAAAGAATCATTAGTATTTCTATTGAATTAAATCTTTACCACTAAATATAAGCATAATTAGTAATATGAAGAAACAAATACTGATGATCACACATACTAAATGTTAAATTTTTAATATTATGCTCGTTGATTGTCAATATACTGAAACTATGTTCCTTTGATCAATACCATGAATATACCTCCTAGGTGAGATATAGTAGATACTACCTGTTAAAGAAAACTTTGTACTTCAAAACTTTTTCATGTGTTATCAAATTTTCTATACTTTAAAAGTAATTAATACAAATCCTTATCTACCTTCAAAACAGATTAAAAATTCTAAAGAGAATGGAAAATGTTTCCTATTATTTTTGTAACACTTGTAAGTTGGTCTCGTTAATTATCTATTTGCAGTGTTGAATCCATGTCTTAATATGTTTGTTGTTTTTGGTCTCATATTTACTAAGATAATAGAAACTAAAGATTACTACAGTTTCTCAGCAATGGTAAGACCTGTTCAAATGATTTAGGCTTAGGTTACTGATAGACAAAGTAAAAAACTATTTGAATTCACTTCCTGTGGTAATAAAAACAAAATGTTCAGTGTACTTTATAACACCATTACAATTATTTTTATCACAGGTTTTATTTCATAAATGAAAATGTGTTGAGGAATAGCTTCTAAGCAGATGCTCTAATTAGTCAAAGCTGTTCAGATAGGTCCAAATTAATCATGATTGAAGTTATCTGTGGAAGCAGTTCTAATACATGTGTATATACACACACCCACACATTTTCTCAAGGAACAAAAACTGTGACTCAGCTCTCTCTCTCAAGTAGGAGATTAATGATATATTAGGACAAAACTGTGTTTGCATCATAATGAACTTACTGCTTAGAAAACACAATGTTGTGTAGTAATTTAGGCTAAACATCCTTATGTTGTTTTCTTTGCTATTAACTTACTTGTACGTCATTGACACATTTTGTAGAATTAGCTAAACACTATTGTGCTCTTGCTGGATCTAGACTTGTCATATTGAAATTCTGAACTGATTCTCTTACAAAAAACAAAAGATTTGAAATTAGGAACTGCATGTGCTTCACACAGCATTAAACTTAAGGTGCAAGAAGTTAGTAATTCATGAAAATGACTTATGTGCAACTGCTGTAAAACTTAATACTTGAAGTGCAAGAAATTTATTTTTGAATCAACTAATAAAACTTGGCTTATATTCTTAAAGTCAGCCAAGTTTATATGTTGTAGAAGAATGTTTAATAAGGAATTTCATTTTGATCCGAGAAATTGGTGATGTTGAAGTGAAGGTTGTGTGTATATATTTTTTATTCTTTTTAAGTTTCTGGTGGTTTGATTCTTCCAGAACCGTCCAGGTTAAGTGCCATGATCAAGGTAAATAGTTTGTGCCAAGTCTTCAGTACTGATAATTATGGACTACCCCATATGATCTCATTATTTTATGGTGACATGTACAAACAGAAGAGGTCAGGCGTATCATTTAAGTCCACTGTTGTTAAGTACATACATACTGCATTTAATTATAGACATTTATATCGAAATGCTCTTTATGAACCATTTGTATACGTTCTTGATGCTTTTGGTTTCACGTAAAAACTTCACGTATATTCAAAAATTAAGTACTATACGTATTTATACTGTGTACGTTCTCTCTCCTTCAGCAAGAATGATTTAAATTTGTTCTTCCCCATTACAATAGTTTATATGTGTAGATAAAATCCACGACTATATTTACGTTCAGTTCTAGATTGAATATTCAAGATCCTAACCAAAATATAATCATGGGATAATTTATTGGTTTGGCAGAACTACTTTGGTTCTTGTGTTATTCATTTTTATTGCACTTTCAGCAGTACATCCCAGCAAGTATGAAAATGTTTCTTTTACACTGTTATATGATTCAATTGATAGAAAAACACACAAAACATCATACTTATTTTAAAAGATATAATAAAGTAATCTTATCCTTAGTATGTAGCCTAAGAAAATTTTAGGGCAAAGCCAAATAGCCTTAGAAGTTTCTTTACATTTTGCTTTGTGTTTGCGATTTTAAATCTTTATAGAAATAGCTTCTTTTACTTGGTGAAAATATCTTCATCTTTTAGTGAGTTAGAGTTAATGTAAAGAGTACAATTCTTATGAAGATTCTAAAATGAAAATGTACATCTTTTTCAAGCTAGAGAGTTTTGCCTTAGGTTTCCTGGATAAAAGTACACAAGATAGTTATATCTTATCAAGGTTCAGGTTACTATTGTACATAAAAAAAAAAAAAAAAGTCTGGGGCATGATCTCAAGATAGGTGATGAAAAAAAATAATGTGATTTATAACTCACCTTTTAACCATTTTTTGAGAGAAAAATGTAGTTACTTTGGTATTGTAGAAAAACGAAAACTTCTGGTTATAGTTTTCATCAGATGACTGCTTATAAATGGAATATACCTTCAGCACATTACTCTGGTAAAGCAACTAAGTTTAACAACAAAAGGCAACTGGGATTTCAGTTATGGAAGTTAATTCATTTGTAGCCTGGTCCAATGGTTAATTAAAAAAAACAAAAAACATTTCTGAGAATATATAGCTTACCAGAAAGTAGTTCTTGTATGTAGTTTCAACTTAATTTCCTTGTAAGAGTTCTCAGTATTAATAATGTTTTAAAATTATATTTTAAGTGTTTGTTGAAAGATCTGTATGTTGGTTATTTAAAGAAAATACTTCTAGAGTTGTAATTTAATATGTATCAGTTGTACCACACCATCATTGTAGTAGGCCAGTGCTACAACTAAAAACTAATCATATAGGTTCAGGTATTTGTGGACTAGAAATTTATTAGTGATATTAGTTTTCCAAAATCATGGTCTTACCACCTTCTATAGACCAAAAAAACCCAAATCATGTATATATTTCTATTTTGGCATTGATGGAATTATCACAAACTGTAACCAGTATTAAATCAGTTTCATCTGTTCAGTAAGGATTTTTCATGTAGGCTAACTCCAATAATAAATTGGAGATAACTGGAGGATTTGTCATCGTTATATCTGCATACAAGAGTGATATTTCATTTTGCATTTATCAACGTTGGAATAGACACATGCACATGATTTGAGGTTTTATACCTTTTAAAGGCAGTAAACATTGGTAGAGTCAAAAAATCTTTGAATACACATTTCACTGGCACTCAGATGTAGTGGACAAAAAATATTGCACTGGGCTAATTTTAAACAAAACTTTGCCTAAAGGTTTAATGTCAAACTATAGTTGAAGTTATTAGTGTTGAAATATTGTGTGTATTTGAGGAATTCTATTTATAGAAGATTTTAAATACAGCTATTATACTGTTAATTATATACAAGTTGTTTTCAGTTGTATTACTTGTTTATTGAGATCAACAATACCCAACTTGCTGTTTACTTTAGGTTTGAGTGAATGATATACTGTAACAAAAAAAAATTCTTTAAATGATGGATTAAACTCTTTGTGAAGGGAGATGAACTTATGAAACATCAAAACAATTTATTCATGGACTTAAAGTTCAAATTAAGGTGACTGTATTGGAACACAGGTTAATTAAGCCTATTTCTGATAACATAGCAGAGGTCTTACAACTGCATTTATACATCAGCAGTTAAACATTTTTGTAGAAGCCCTTAACATGGAGAATATAATTACAAGAGGACCAAATATCTATTAATTTTGTGTTACCATATATTGCTTATTATGTTACATTTGATACTTTTTATGTAGGTTTGTTTTGTTTGTTCATAACAGTGTCATTCCTACCTCAAGATCAATGAAGTTTATATGGTATTAAGTTTCAGACATCAGAACAGTCCTGTCAGTTTGTTCTCGAAAATGAATAAAAAATTTTATAGAATGTTGTCCACAATTTTTTTCTGTGGTACTTCGGAAAGCAATGAGTACAGTAACTTTCTAGTTTCACAAAAAATATGAATAAGTATTAAACTGCTGAAGCTATTGTATAGATTAAGATATTTTTTCCACTGGTTTAACTGCATGTTCATGCATAAATAAATGAAGCCAACTTGGAGAGTCAGCTAAGAGAAAAATCTAGCTGTATCACAGAGTTGAAATTGCCAATGGTGAATTCCTTTTGTGCATACAGATATACAATTTACCAAGACAGAAGATAACACTGTTGGCTACCATAAGTATAGTATCAATTCAGACTTTACTTACACATAATTAGAAGCAATGATCCATAAGCCATCTTATTTATGACCTAGCATATTTATTTTGATGATTTTACTATTAGTGTATTCTAAAGTCTTCCTTCTCACATGGGGTTTGTTTACACAACATTAACAGTTCAGTAGAAATGGGTATACACCTCATTATGAAACATATATAACAAGGTTCCGATTTCTTTAGGCTAGTACATGGATCATGATGTTACAAAATATGCCACCCAATCATTTGCAAGTTTGTCAAAACATTTACTTAGTTTTATGAAAGACCTCTTCAGCATACAGCAAAATATTCAAAGTTTAAGATACTGATTATGTGGATTGTTATGGGATAAGTCTTGTTATTACTTTAAGTTGTCCTTGAGTGATACAAACATTGACACTTAGCTTCAAATATTCATATCACTACTTTTCATGTCACTAAATGTGACTGCATTTAGTGGCTTGCACACAAGTCAATTGTCAAGTAGTTATTTTAAACAGTAGTTTATATCAAATATGCAGCATCTTGAATTTTTATCCAAGAAATACTCTGAGGTGAAAGAAAAATTAAGAGGGTTTTCACTGAACATAATGAATTACAGGAAAAGAATAAGTTAAAGTTGGCTAATAGAGAGTCTGTCCCAAGTGCAAGTTAGAGAAAAAAAAAGAATATTCAATTAGTTGTAAGCCCTTAGCTGCAGAACTCCTTCAGAGTATACATTCCTTTTTAAAGGGTTGAAAAATTACTGCTGAATTGACATGAATGATCAATAAATTCAAATTTTAAATTACTAGAATACTTTTATAAAGTGCAAGGAAAATTATGTTACAACAAAATTTAAGAGTCAAATTGAGGTTTGTTTGAATCTTGCACAAAACTGCTTGATCCCATCCCCACAAACGATTGGACTACTCTTAACAAATAGTTGGAATGACAATTATATAACACCTACATAGCTGAAATGGCACGCATTTCTGATAGAGAGGATCTGAACCTGCAAACCATGAGCTGAGCATCATGCTACACCAGTTATACGAGGACTTTCATAAAGACTTCTCTCCCATGTCAAAATGGCACATAGTATCTGCAACTGAACTACAGTTTAACTGACACAAGCTAGTAAGAATAGCAACATTTCCCCTATGCAGAACCCCAGCCACTTGCAGGTCAACTTGTTTGTTAGACTGAGAAATGTCTGCATTACATTTCTGTACTCTCAACACTTTCAATACAGAAAAATTATGCAAAAAAGCCTTGTCTGTAGTATTTACTAAATCATACACTAGTTTTTGTCAAGACAGGCAGTTAGAGAAATAAATACAAAGAGTAGTACACGTGTGAAGATACAAAAGTGCCATCTAATTGTTTCTAAAGTTTGTTTCCTAATCTTCAACCTCTCACTTCTTCAGATATCACTGACTAACAAAACACTGCAGGTATCAAGTTTCTCTGGTAGAATTTGTTGCACATAGTTGGCATATGAGAATAGTTTTGTACCAGATTTCTTACAAATATCATTTGCAGTCACATTCATAAGATCAGATTTCCTGAGAGTAATGTGGTGCACGACATTCTTAATAGTCACATATAATACAAGCAATCAGTTGTTACTGTTAAAAGCACTGATATGTGGTATATTTTATCAAGCTTCCTTATTTGGAAAGTTTGATACTAAACTGTAAAATTCAAGACATCATTCCTATGCCCTGTTGGAATATTACAACAATGCCTTGTGCTTTTACTTTAATGATCTGCATTATTTCTTATGCATCACAAAATTTATCACTTCCCAATGAGATAATCACTCCTTTTGTCTTCAATTTTTGCCGTTTCCCCATCTGCTTACATGCCACTTTGATCTTTAGGTCAAAATTATTGCATTCACACTAACATCAAGGGCATTTCCCAAAAGTACGAAATGTATGTACTTGCAAGCTTTTATTGATAAAGTAGTATTAATACAGGAAAATAAGGTAAAAGTCCAGTAAACTCACTAAATGTCAATTGTATTTTAATATTTGTTTTGTGACCAGCTATGGATCCAGTTTTCACAAAGGATGCAGCAATTACCTGCATTTTGTCCAATCAGGTTTTGGTAAAAGTTTTCAGTTTTACTTCAGATATATTTTTACTAGCTTTAATTAATAAAAGTCAATGAGGAATGTTTTAAGTATTTATTTACATACAAGTACAATACAAAATTAATTACACAATACATTACATAGTACTATTATTTACATTACTCATTATAAACTTTTTTTTTAAAATTGATAATAGCCAGTTTTGATTGACCTTAATGGTCTGTATGGTAAACAGCAAGCTTTTAAAAATCCTAGACAGACATTAATCACTGCAGAAATACCTGCAGTGAAATGTCACTAGTATATTCAGAACTCACTGGCTTATTCACAATTTTAAAAAGTATATAAATTTCTTATTGGTGTTTTCAATATTATAAACAGAACTGAAGACAGCCTCAACACAGGTATGGAAGGAACAGTCCAGCAGGAAATACAAACCTAGAGAGAAACATACCACTCTTTAATAAAAGACACAATTGTTGTTCCTACCATCTTAAGAGTATTTATGAAGTTAATAACACAAGACAGTTATCAAAACAGTGCCAAACCTTTTCAATATGTACCATTATGCAAATAGCACAGAAGATTACTTCATTCATGTAGTTTTGATTTAAGTAAGGAAAATACGTAACTTAATATATTATGAATTTCGGAAAACCAAAGTATTTCAATCTCAATCTGAAGTAGTTTTCTGTGAAACTTTAACCACAGAAAGAAAAAAATTTTCATATCTTACTCAATTTCAGGCCAACTTTGACAACAGTAACTCTTCAACTTACTTGTGTAAATCAAATAAAATTTCAGTTTGAATAACATTAAGAGCTTGCAATGAAATAGTTTTCTAAATGTTTGAGTTATTTGTAGAATGGACTACATTTCTGGACTACTTTACATTGATAGTGTATGTAATGTTCACCTCCAAATCTAATATCAGGATATTTACCAAACAGTTCATCTTTTGCTTTACTTACTTTTCTCTGATATGCTGCAAGATATTTTATTGTTTTATTTGTAGAACACCCCCTAAATGAATATCAATAAACTGTTTTTATAAAGTAAATATTTATATTTTATTTCCCATTTTTTCTACTACAATTTAACTGTTTATCACCACAAAGGGCAATAAAATGTTTAAGGTTAACAGATGAACATGTATACCTTTTAATTATTTGTAGAAATCCACTAAAACAAATGCATTTTTCTTGTGTGTGAAATTTCACATCTTTCTTATCACGCAGTTTATTTTTAATTGTCCTTTCCGATTCTCTTATTTTTGATGCAGGTATGCCAACCTTTCCATACCAACACTATCCTGAAATCAGTAGTGTTATTGCAGGTCTAAGGACATCCACAAACTTTTCCACTAATGCTTGCATGTGTGAGAGACACCATCTTGAAGAGACAATTCCAAGTCAAACTACATCAAGTTAAATGTAAACAATAACATTCTCAAATATGCATTTTAAGAAGTAATACAACTAATTAAAATATAAAACCTAAATGTAGTCCAACTGTTTAGCAAACTAATACCAAAGGTAAAAACACTAACCAAGCATGATACACTTATAATAATCAAAAAGGACTGAGCTTGTTTTCCTTCTCATGCTACAAGTCTGTTCAGTATTTAACCAATAGTGCAAAATTTCCTTTTTATTGGCTGTAAGCACATCATTTAACTTCAATCTGTCACCCAGCAACACAGCTTTGTCTTTACAAATGAGCATGGCTGACCTTAAGTTTAAAGATATTTTAATGTAACTCCCCAAACTGAGAAATACTTAGAAATTTTCCAGGCACTAATGAAAGATAAGATGCTAATAGTCCATTCTCATGTATAACAGCTTGCAAAGTTTAGACTTCAAGCTGTAAGAAAGTCACATGAAAACAAAACTTGCTGTAATAAAAATGTTTTTTAAAAACAAAGTTTTATATTATCCAAGTTGTATTCGTAAGTTATAACACTTAATAATAGCAATTTCATTAAAATACATCAAAGAGGTTTAATTAACTTTTAACTGCAACTTAGTGACATATACAAAAACAGGTTTAAGAATGGTTTCACAATAGAATTAACTACTTGATCTGAAGTTTGTAAAAGAAATTTTGTATCTGTAGACAAAAATGTGCATCTCAGAACAGTTAGTATGGATATTAACACTATTAATAAGCAAAGAACAAATGTTTTAACCTTCCTAGGTTATCTTTAGGTTAGGAGAGTTTGCAACCGACTGTTGCTGGGCATGTATTAAGAAAGAGAATAAACATTCTAAATAACTGAAAAGCCATTAAAGGAACAAATTGAATTACAAGCATTTTTTTTTTATTTTTTTTTATTTTTTTTTTTATATAATTAGTTATCAAATATGTAATAGTAAACAAAAATTAACTATTTGTGAAAGGAGGTAATAAAATAAAAAGGTAGCAAGTGAGTTTGATATGGAAAGTAAATTGGATGCTATATAATTAGTTTCCTAATGATGTGTAATGTACATTCAAGTTAAAGACATTGTATAGTGGTGGTTAGACAGATAATGTGGAACAAAGTGAACAAGTAGCAGGGGCTAAAGATAAAAAGTAAGAATTTATCAAAATATTTTCTGATGAAAGTAAAACAAAGTTTGTAATTAAAGTGTGAAAAAAAAATCAGTTATAAAATAAATATTGTGACATACACTTTGATCCCAACTAGATAATGCACTTAAGGTTAAATGTTAGAATAATTTACTTCTATATTCATGTTACTTCACTGAGAAATAAGGTTGACAGACATTCGCATCACAAAACATGCATCAGTTACACAGGAGACTTAAGAAAGATCATTAATAGCTGCAAAATAATTACCGTTATTGTCTATTTTGGTTGCCATAGTTATGCTACCCAAAGCCACAATCTGCTATAAAATGACACTTGAACTATTGACAGACACATAAAAATTTAACCAGAATATTAAGAAATGCATGAGATACAAGTGATCAAAATGTTTAGGGAATGATTTCACTACTAACGAACAAGTTGTGGTAGAGGAATTCAAATGGGTGTGTGGTTATTATGTGAACCCACTCTATTCTATATGTGGAGTCTGATTAGAGTTATTACACTCAAATGTGTGTAAAAAAGTGTTTACATCCTTAAAATAAAAAAGTAGCTACATTTTGAGCAGCAGGCTTGTTTTAAGCTTGGGAAGATAGCTACAAAAAACACATGAAATGCTACTGACGGTCTATGGAGATGATGCTGTAACAAAAAATAAATAAATAAATAGTTTGAGGGGTTTTAACACAAAGATGAATCATTGGAAGATAAAAAAAAAAAATTGGTCACCCATCAACATTATGAAATGAAAATAAAGTCCTCACTCTCATCCAATCAAACCAACATTTAACCATCCCAGAGTTTGCTGGAAAAAGTGATATTTCATTTGGTCGAGTTCAGTCCATATTGACAGATGGCTTCAACATGAAACATTAGTGCAAAGTTCATTCCATGCATCTTCACAGATTAGCAAAGAAAACAGAGCTCCAATTTCATCCAACTCATAAAACTGATGCATCTCAGACCAAATATTTTTAAAGAAAGTGATAATGGGTAATGAAACATGGAGTTGTGGTTACATACCAGAGATGAAAGCACAAAGCTCTGTGGAAGAGCTCCTTGTCACCATGAAGTGAAATTCTGTACACACAGTATTTGAATACTTAACATTACATGTTTGGTTTTATTTTTTTAAACATTTCAAAAACACATTAGGCTTACAAAAATATGAGTAATTTATCAAAAACTAAACATTCAAAGTTTTAAAAACATAGTTATAGATTTGACCAAGACTAAAACAATGGCTAGAGATGCATAAAGCCAGTTGTGTTACATCTACAAACATAACAATAACATAAGAAAAATAACACTGGAAAATAACAAATTTATTTTGAAGCTTTTCACCTTACAGTATCAGGTTTGTAACAACTGTTTTACGCATTAAACTTTCAGACATACCAAGAGTAAGAAAATTAAAAGTATAGCCAAATTAGTAAGCTAAGCAGAATTATACTGGTTACAAAGCAAAACATACATTAGTAACTAAGATTATTGTACATTATAGTGCCAGCTATTCCTGTCAGCAAATAAAAAGGTAATTATCCCACAATGAGGTTCTAACTTAAATAGTGTTATTATCCTAACAGGATTATAGAGTGATGTCAAGTTTAGCCCCCAAGTACCTCTTAGCTACTAAACTATTTCAGTACTGTAAGCAGACATATACATGATTACAACAAACTTGTGAGTAATCATACCTGGCTCTGCCTTAGTGTGGAGCTTCACTATTACTCTAGGTCTACAGTCACTAAATAAAAGGAACCACAACTAGTCTTTAGACCAGTCTGATTCCTGAACTGTCCATAAAAAGTGGGACAGCCTAGTGACATAAACCATCTTTGTGTATAGAAGGCAAAACATGATTACAAGTACAATAATACTTAATATCAAAATAAACCAGATATGAAAATTTTCTTCTCACTGAAAATAATTTTAAAACATTACAAAATTTAAATATCCCAAAACTTTAAAGTACAAATCTTAATGACATTTATCTTTACTTTGTAATGTTATTGTGAGGAAAATAATGAAATAAAAACTAATTATGCACTGGGCTGACCCAATTTAACTAACCTCACACAATCACATGGCTATAACACCACATACACACTAATGTTGAATGTACCAAGTTTCAAAACAAAACTTGAACAATTTAATAAGCATTAAGTTCATTGTACACACAGAAGAATTTCATTTTCTCTACATAAACAGTAGCAAGATCAATGTATGGTGTAATTAAAGACTAAAGCAAAATAATTTAATCCAAGTTAGTTTTATTGTTTTACACTGCACTGTAAACTGTTACAGTATTTGCAAATTAATACATTATGAGGTTCCATATCAGTTGATCACAATTTATTATACATTAGTTACTTTTGTTATAAAATAAATAAAAAAGTGAAAAAGTTTATGAACTTCAGCAGTTTAGGGCATTTTCACTCACTTTGCTTTTACAAAACCCAACTTATGTCCAAGAAATAATTCATATCTTTCAAACATTACTTCTGTACACAAAATATATTAGACACAAGAATACAGTAACTTAACATTACTATAAAATAAATAAATAAGGTTAAAACATCAGGTCATGCCATAGGTAATGTTCAAAAATTTAATAATCATTTTTGTCTTTGTAGGAGACTTTAGTGACTAAAATATGTACTAGAGCATGTATAAAAGTGTTCATATAAAAATAAATAAAAAAAAAAAACACAACTCCACCTTTTCAGGTCACTAACAAAAATAAATCCTTATGAAAGTGGATTTATCTAAGGAGCATATTAATAATATAATGCTAAGTTTACAAAAAAGCAATACTGTATTAGAAACTACCTGAAACATTTAAAGGTGTTTGTGATGCAGTCTCTCAATAAAAGAAAATGTCAAAAGGTGGTTTCAGAAGTTCAGATCAGATGACAGTTTACGTTATGTTTAGGTCATCCTGTTCAGTTTCATGATGACTTGCTGCTGGTTGCACTTGATGAAGATTGTGCTGTAACAGTTGGAAAACTAGCACAGAAGCTTAATTCAATCCATTCAATTGTTAACCATTATCTGCAACAGCTTGGAAAAGTGTCAAAACATACAAAATTCACCCTCTCCATGATGTGACAGAAGCCAACCTCAAAGCAAGAGTGGACATTAGCATTTCTCTGCACTTTCGTGAATGCAACTCACCCTTCTTGGACAGGTTAGTGACTGGAAAAGAAGAATGGATATTTTATAAAAATCGTAAGCACTGCATGCAATGGCTCAGTGCAGGTAAAATGGCTAAAGCACAACCAAAAATGGACCTCCACCTTAGGAAAGTGTTGTTGAGCATTTGGTGGGATATTGTTGGTGTTATTCACTTTGAGTTGCTGTCACTCAATGCAACGATTACATCAGACTTCTATTGTCAACAGTTAGAGCGTTTGAATGTTGCACTGAAAGAAAAGAGGCCTGCTTTGATTGTTCGTAAAGGTGTTACATTACACCAGAATAATTTAGTCTCAGACAGTGAGGATCAAATCTGCAAAGACTGAAGAGTTAGACTGCAAGAAACTTCAAAATCCTCCTTGTTCTCCAGGCCTTGCCCCATATGATTATCATCTATTCCGAAGTTTGCAAAACCATCTTGATGGAAAAAGAATTTTAAAAACACATGAAGATGTCAAAACTACCATTTCTACATTTTTTTTCCTCCAAACCGAGAATTTTATAGAAGTAGCATTCAGAAACTTGTGAATCCTTGGCAGAAAGCAATTAATAATGGAACATGCAGTATTGATTAAATAGCATTGAAAAAGTGTTTGAAATCCTTTATTTTCCAAACCTAAATTGGGCACTACTCAAAGGATGATCATTTTCACTGATAGAAGAAATAAACTAAGTCTTTGCTATTCAGAATCTTTTTCATATTTGAAATCTACACTACAAAAAACAACAACAAAAATGTTACAGCAGTTAAACTTTCAATGCAACTGCAAGAAATATACAATCACAAATGAAAGTATTGTTCAACCCTCATAAGATAGTTTGTTAGTGAAAACATCATTAAAAGTAAGAACAGCCAAAAAATAGTTGTAATACAGTTGTTTATCTCAGCATTATTTTTAAAACATTTCTTACACATACAACTAACATGAATCCTTTTATATCAAACATTTGAAGGAATGGTATAAAAAAAGATGTTTTCTATATTATTCCCACTTCTTATTGTATTTCAGATACTAAAGCTATTGTTGGCAGATATATACACGATTACAGCAAACTTATGAGTAATATACCTGGCTCTGCCCTAGAGCGAGACTTACTCTTTACTCTAGGTTTATGGTCACCAAATAAAGAAATCAAAACTACTCCATAGGTCAGGACTAATCCAATTACTGAACTGCCCAGTTCAACAGTGGAGCAGGTTAATGACCACCAACCATTTTGGTACACAAAATGGAAAACATGAATATATAACATGAACTTATATTTCATAGCTAAATACACTACAAACTATACTATTACTTTCTTGGAAAAAAAAAGAAAAAGTACCTGACTACCACAAAAGTACAGTAGGACTGTTCAATCTTTCACCATCTATAAAGTGCTTTTACTGCATCAAAACATTTGCAAGCTGAGGATGACACTCTTGTTGAAAGTTGTACATTTATTACAAAGTTTTCTCCCTTATTAATCGAGATGCCTCCAAACTTATTTTTTAAAAACAGTGGGTTCCTAGTCCAACTTAAAATCAATCTTTCTAGCATGTAGGTCTATTTGATGTGGCATAATACTTTGAAATAAGATTTTTTGAGTATGCATTATGAGAGTTAAAGTTATCACCTTTCTTTTTCAGCATCTTTTTGAGAAACTGAAAAAGACCTGGATAACCAAAAATACAGAAATAAAAAAGAAAAATGTTATAATATAATACAATTATTTGGTAAGTACTTTTATTCAAAATGCATAAAAAAAAAAAAAAATTTTTTTTTTCATCTAGGGAGGTAGGTTAAACTCGTATATCCAATTTAGCTTCTTTGTCATTTTCTTCTATTAATATCACAGCAAAATATAGGTTAGATAAATAACACATACTTAACGGTTTAGACAAATTCCAACTTACAAACCCAGAAGTCTCCACAGTTACACTTTACAGTGATTTTAAATTTATTGAATTAATTTTGAAACGTTATAAAATCCAAGTTAGTTTTAATCCACCCCTTACGTCCACCTTCGACATGCCACACCAGCAGCCTATTAATAAAGAAATATAATTATAATGGTAGTAGTACAGCAAGCCTAACGTTAGGGATTTAATCATTTTTGTCAACTAAACATTACAATTAACAATAGCAGTTACTATTCCAGTATTCGTATTACTCTTACGGAATTTAATCAAGAAGTTACTAATTGGTGGAATTCTGCAACTCAGAATACAATTAAAATAATTCACACAGTAAAAAATTAAATATTTCACTCAAGTTACTCTTTGTATCCGAAACTTGAAAAAAAGTATCTTTCTATGCGCTTAGTTCTATACTCTTACCAGTCCTAGTCCTAATTAATAATAACATTTGTTATAATATTATTTCTTTTAATAAATCGAACTTTTAACACTTATACTCATTGTGAAAAATGTATTCTCAAATAATCAACACATCACAAAAAAAACATAAACAACTTACCAAGTGAATAATTGAAACATTATTCTATCCCACTCCATGCTCTTTCACTCATTTATAGTTAAAAAAGACCTTCCCATCGTACCTTGCGTCACAGACGCCATTCGTTCGTATTTAAAATTTTATATCTACACACATTAATACAAATATATATTTTCCTTCACTATGAAACTTTTGCACTGTGTGTTTGTATTTTATAAAATGAATTAAAATATCAAATACCAAATAATATCTATACATTTAAATAAGTAAAAAAGCATACAAAAATATGAGATATGGAGAAAATTTAAAACAAAGTTCGTACTCAAATAAAAAATAACGAACTGAAAAATCGCCGTAAAAGCGCCTCTCTGTTTGTTTGTTTTGTTGAATTTCGCGCAAAGCTGCTCGAGGGCTATTTGCGCTAGCCGTTTCTAATTTAGCAGTGTGAGACTAGAGGGAAGGCAGCTAGTCATCACTACCCACCGTCAACTCCTGGGCTACTCTTTCACCAGCGAATAATGGGATTGATCGTCACATTATGATGACCCTAATGCTTAATGTGACGGGAATTCAAACCCGCGACCGTCGAATTATGAGTCGAGTGCCCTTAACCACCTACCATGCAGGACCCCAGACGCTAACATTAGTTATTGTAATTTACGTATTGAAAAATTCAGCAAACGTTAATAAGTTTATGAAATATTTCTAATTTGTAAAAGCTACATTTTCTCAAGCATAATAATATCATTTAATGCATTAATATATTGCTGAAATGCAACATCAGGCATCTCACTAGCTGGGTTGGATAGCTGTTCAAACCCAATTTAATATTATTTTAAGAAATATATGTTCTTTTTGTGAATTCAGATTGGACCAATGTGATTTAATTTGCTAAAAAATAATTACAGAATTTTAAAATATTTTTAGATGTTTCTTTCCCTCTCCTTCACAGAAAATAAAAGAAAAATTAAGCTGCTGATAGTAAGCCCGAAGTAGAAGGTCACATGGGTTTCAAACTTTTAGGTCAGGGGTCGTGAGTGCCAAAGGTTGGGAACCCCTGGTCTAGAACACACGTGCACATCAATACCTGGTAATATATAAGAGAATAGTAATTTTTAATACTTTTAATGGGTTATAATCTAAAATTCTAAAAATATAGCATCCATTCCCAACATTACTTTTCGCGGTACACATTTGGTATATGTTACGATCGTTTTACGCGAACATTCTTTCCCGAAAAGTTACAGCATCTCTCAGGTGAAATTGGAATCAGCAGACAGAAGAACTTGAAAAACTTTGCTTGTGTGCTTGTGTTATTTTTTATAACAAAGCCACATGGGGCTATTTCATAAGTCCACCGAGGAGAATCGTACCCCCTATTTTCCCGTTGTAAATCCGTAGACTTACCGCTATACGAGCGAGGAACTTGCTTGTGAGATAAAAAACATAATGGAGAGAGTAAGTTTAAAACAAATAATAATAATCTTCATTTTGGGAATCATACTATAGAATTTTACCCTTTTATATTAAGTAGAAGATAATCAGTGATGATGAGAAAAAACCACTTGTAAAGAAAATATATACAGGTAAAAACAGCTGGTATGGGCTGAGACGGGCCTGGCGCGTTAAGGCGTGCGCTTCGTAATTTGAGGGTCGCGGGTTCGCGCCAAACATGCTCGCCCTCCCAGCCATGGGGGCGTTATAATGTACGATCGATCCCACTATTCGTTGGTAAAAGAGTTCGCGATGGGTTGTGATGACTAGCTGCCTTCCCTCTGGTCTTACACTGCTAAATTAGGGACGGCTTGCATAGATAGCCCTCGAGTAGATTTGTGCGAAATTCCAAAAGAAACTGGGTTGAGAAAAAATTTTATGTAGAGGAGGGAACAACATCGTCAGATTCACAAGGAAAGAAAGAGGTAACTGACCGATAGCTGACCACATCTTAAAAGGAGGTTGGGTAACTGGGTGTAGTAATGTAAAGAGCATGCTTAGATGTTTGATTATATATATTAATATAGATATAAAGGGGTTATTTTGTAGTAGTTTATTTTGGGCTTGATTTGTTATATAAGTAAGGCTTTTTTAATTTTGTGTCTGTTTCTTTCTTTCTTTATATACAGGGTGGTCGCTAGAAAAGCGGAAAATTTGTCAAACAGCTATTTATTTTTACAAAAAATAACTTTTACAAAGTTTTTAAAGGCATATGTTATATTACACTCATAGATGCTCAAAATGCATTTTATGATATTAAAATCATGCATTTTATTCATGATGTAAAGAAATCAAAATAAAAATGAGTAAGCACGCATTTTATTCATGATCTCATCTGACCCTCAAATTTTCCGCTTTTCTAGCGACCACCCTGTAGTATTTGGGTGTTTTTTTATGGTTATGCTGTGCTTATTTGATTTGCAGTGTTAGAAAACGTATGAAATGACTTTTTGTGTTCTTTGAATCTGGTTTCCATTTTTCTACTTGTTTCTCCGATATAGAAGTCGTGGCAGTCATCACTGTAGTTTATAAATAAAGTTGGTATGGTGTTTGTCAGCGTAGTTTCTGCATAGTACAGATTTAAGTTTTGTGCCTGGTTTTGAATAAATTTGGTATTAACTAGTGTATCATATTTCGTTACTAGTTTTTTGCGAATTGTTGGTTATTTTTCTGCTGATGTCGGGAATATATGGTATGCAGCAGTATATGTTTTTGTGATTTTTCAATTCGTGGGCTATATTTATTTTTGTTAGTTGATTTTGCTTTTTGTCTAGGCGTGTGCATATAATGTTTTCAACGGTTTGTGGAGGAAACTTGTTGATGAAGTATTGTTTTATTTTGTCCAATTTGTCATCAATTTTATCTACTGAGCATAGTTTTTTGGCTGTGTTTATTTGGTTTATTAGCATCTTGAGTTTTTGTTTTGTTTTGATTCGTGAGCTTAGTCCCAAGAAATGTATAGTACAGTATAGGTGATTTTTCGGTGGATTCACATGGTCTGTTCTATGTTAGGTGTTCAAGAGTATGATAACAAAGAAATATCTTTGGCCCAGGAAGGATAAAAACTTCTTGTATTGTCTTGCAAGAAGCCACCAGAGTATCAATAAACACACATGGCCCAGCACGGCCGAATGGTTAAGGCACTCGACTCGTAATCCGAGGGTCACGGATTCGCATCCCCGTCACACCAAACATGTTAGTCCTTTCAGCTGTTGGGGCGTTATAATGTGACGGTCAATCCTCCTATTCGTTGGTAAAAGAGTAGCCCAAGAGCTGGCAGTGGGTGGTGATGACCAGTTGCATTCTCACTAGTCTTACACTGCTAAATTAAGAACGGATAGAGCAGATAGCCCTCGTGTAGCCTTGCGCGAAATTCAATCAAACCAATACTAAGGTCGTATAGAGGGTTCAGTAAAAGCAATAAAGTAATGTAACTGTAGCACCATTTCTGTAATGGGAATAAAGTCAATGTCAATGAAGTAGTTGTAAAGTAACGTTATTTGTGAAACAAATTGCCATGACAAATACAGTCTTAATTTGATTTTTAGTTCAAGTTCTACATTCATTCTTTGTGTCCACCAGGTAACACAATCTGTTACTATTTATCAGTGAATGTTATGATTCAGCAGTTACCCAAGCTCTGAATATAATAACGTTATGTAACATAAATTTTGTTCCTGGATAGTATGTGCTATTTCTTAATTGCTTGTGTTGTAAAAGTATAGAAAATGGCTATTATTCCCTTCAAACTTTGCTTTTGTGACCTATTTTCTACGTAAAAACGGGAAACGTTGCACATTTTCATTAACATAAGGTCTGAATGAAACAACACATGAATCAAGATTCACATGTATTTATACTAAAGTTATACAAAAATTTTTAGAAGTGAATAGTTTTTCGAGATTTGTGACTAATGTAAATCCCTTTCACGTATCAGCCCCCAGATATAGTCTCCCATCATATTTTCGTTATACCCTCCTTGGTAGCGGCCTTCAAAGTCCAGTATATCTTGGTGGAAGCGTTCGCCTTGCTCCTCGGATATGCTTCCATGTTCTCCTTGAATTTATCAAGACGATCGTCAAGGATATGGACTTTCAGAGACATCCTGCATCCCACTGTGCCGTAGCTCTTCAACAAAACCTCAACCATTTACAAATAATTTTCAGCCTTGTGTTTGCCCAAGAAGCCCCAAACCACTGCAACAAAGCTGCCCCAAGCCTCTTTTCCTTTCCTACTGCGCTTCTTAGAGAATTCTGTGAACTCCAGGATCTTCTTTGTTTGTGGTCCAACGAATAAACCAGCTTTGACCTTTGCCTTAGACAGCTTAGGGAAGAAATCTCGAAGGTACTTGAAGGCTGCAGACTCCTTATCAAGAGCTGTTAAAAACTGTTTCATAAGACCAAATTTTATGTGCAGTGGTGGGAACAATACCTTCTGGAGGTCCACTAGTGGCTCACATTTGACATTGTGCCTCCCTACAGAGAACTCGGGCCGTTGTGGCCAGAGCTTCCTGTTGTAAAGCATTGCGGTGCCATTGCTGTCCCAAAGGCAAAGATAACAGAGAAACTTGGTAAAGCCTCTTTAGAAATCCATCAGAAATGTAGCCATTTTGAAGTTTCCGATAACTTCCCAGCCATACTCATCATACTTCAAGGCTTCTCGGCCCGGCATGGCCAAGCGTGTTAAGTCGTGCGACTCGTAATCTGAGAGTCGCAGGTTCGCATCCCGGTCGCGCCAAATATGCTCGCCCTTTCAGCCATGGGGGCATTATAATGTGACAATCAATACCATTATTTATTGGTAAAAGAGTAGTCCAAGAGTTGGCGGTGGGTGGTGATGACCAGCTGCCTTCCCTCTAGTCTTACGCTACTAAATTAGGGACGGCTAGTACAGATAGCCCTCGAGTAGCTATCGAGTAGTTTTGTAAACAAACAAAAATTCAAGGCTTCTAGCAAGGTCTTAACGCTGTTGTATTCCTCGTTGAGGTGCATTAAATGAGCCAAGGGAAGAGACGGATACTTATTCCCGTTATAGAGTAGCACAGCTTTGAGGCTTCTGGATAAGCTATCAATGAAGAGGCGTCACTCGTTCGGGTTACAGGCAATTCCAGTTGTCTTGCACAGACCGGATACATTGTGGCAGAAGCAGAACCAATCTTGACGAGTGAAGAAGATTGAAAAATGTCAGTGACGTTTCCTTTGACTTGTGACTTGCATACTTTTATCTAACAAATCCTACTCCTTGAGCCTGGTTGATCTATGTGTTCACTTAGGCAGCTAGAACCAAACTGAAGTGGTGAGCCCCTGTATATATATTCTATTATGAAAAGTTCTAGAAAACTCTAAAAGGTTCTTGAAAATCAAGTACGTTCTATAACATTCTAGAAAATTATTGTAAGTTCTATAAAATTCTAGAAAGTTCTTGAAAATTCTTATAAGTTCGAGAAATTATTCTATCAGCTACTCAGTACTGAATCTACCTGGAATGTTCTGGAAAATGAGTAAAGTTGAAAATTTCATTATCCAGGTCGGTTTGTTTGTTTGTTTGTTTTGGGAATTCGCACAAAGCTACTCGAGGGCTATCTGTGCTAGCCGTCCCTAATTTTGCAGTGTAAGACTAGAGGGAAGGCAGCTAGTCATCACCACCCACCGCCAACTCTTGGGCTACTCTTTCATCAACGAATAGTGGGATTGACCGTCACATTATACACCCCCACGGCTGGGAGGGCGAGCATGTTTTAGCGCGACGCGGGCGCGAACCCGCGACCCTCGGATTACGAGTGCACGCCTTAACGCGCTCGGCCATGCCAGGCCTATCCAGGTCGGAAAAGTAAAGTTTCCATTCACTTTAGGTATAAGCAATTGGAAAATAACACTTTCTGCCCGGAAACAAAAAACAGTAAAAATTTTGTTACATAGTGTAATGAAAAAAAAAAAAAATTAGTCTGGTTAGAATAAACTAATTGCTCTTTTATTTAGTTTCTTAATACAAAACAAAAATCCTCCCCTCTGGTACAGCGTTAATTTCACGGCTTACACGCTAAGATCCGCGCTCGATTCTTCGCCTTAGACAAGGAAATAGTTAAACATGGCTTTGTTCTCACATAAATGAACAAACAAAAACGAAATGCTCAATTATAATTAAAAATGTATGAACAATTACTGAACAGTGAACTTATAAAACCAAGGTTTAAAATTCGATTCCTACGACAGACGCAGGGCAGATGGACCTTGTTGTCGTTTAACATTGAAACAAATAAAAATTTATAAAATATATGAGCACAATTTATTTACCTCTTGCGTTGCTTAAACATAAGATAAATAATTGTATGAAGAAAAACATAAATTAATTGTATATCCTTAAGGAAGACTTCACGTCTACTAACAATTTAAATTTAGTCACCTGACAGGAAATCTTTTTATAGCACAAGGATAATTCTGAGAGATTGTAGCTCTAGAATTGTGAATAGTCCCCTGTGTAACTTTGTGCTTGATAACAAATAAACCCGACAGGAAATAGTTTCCTGAACCACTTATCTCTTGGTGCAGTATGAACACAAACTCTTCACAAACTGGGTTAGTTTTCTGTGTTCTTCCGTTGTAGATTAATAACAGAGCTGATAGCAACAACACGAAATGAACGTAGAGAATATAAA
Source organism: Carcinoscorpius rotundicauda (assembly GCA_011833715.1). Taxonomy (NCBI): domain Eukaryota; kingdom Metazoa; phylum Arthropoda; class Merostomata; order Xiphosura; family Limulidae; genus Carcinoscorpius; species Carcinoscorpius rotundicauda. The sequence continues at coordinate 78,372,935 of CM022399.1, read as the reverse complement.
ATACGTTTTCCAACATTTTTAAAATTATCTAAGAAAGAAAAAATACAAATCCAGTTGCGAAAGCTACAACGAACTTAAATTACATTCTTAGATTTTTCTGGATCATATACCAAATATCATCAACGTTATGTTGTACTTGTTTTTTAGTATCGTTAATTTTTACTTCATTACAGTGATATATCTTGGTTAGTCAGCAATTGAGATACATTAGGCCCGCTAACGACGCTAATCTCGTGTTTTGAAATGTATTTCTCTACAAATTGCTGTTACCATACCACGAAAGGGACTAAACAAAACTAAGAGTTCACACAAATAACTTACGTTTAATAATACTCTTAAAACACAATATAAAACAATAGACACTACAATATGCAAATTATTGTGTGATTTGTGTGTATGGGTTTAAAAAGAAAGGACGTAAGAGCAACAGTATTCCCAAATGAAGATTCTTATATAAGTCCATGTGGTTTCATTTGTATAGTAAACTAGGTAAAAATGAAGACACTCAATAAAAATAATCTAAAATTAAGTTTAAAAGAACTTAGTGCAAGGAAAAAACTATATTACTCTTGTGACATATACAAGTCAATCATGTTGTCTTTTTGGCAATGCATGCCAGCCCTTACATTCACTTAGTGCGACCATCAACAAACAAAGTACACTTTAGGGTCCTGATAATTTTTACTATAACGTAAAAACTGTCTATGCACTTCCTTTATTCATAACATAAAAGTTCATTTGTATTTTATATATATTGAACAGAAGCTTGCCACTGTCTGGATTTTATCAGAAAAGTTGGTTATCTGCCTCTTAGAAAACCATTATTTTATAATTTTTTTATGCTTTCAAAAGAGAGAAGGTTAAAGTGTTAATCGAGTGAAACTCGACATTCAAAGTGAGACCACGAAAACCAAATATAATTATAAAAATAAAAGTTACATAATTTGGAAGAAACGAGTAAAATATTGCTTTTGTACTTTTTTTTATAAAGTTTAACTGTATTTGTAGCAGGGTTCGAATGCCGAATTTTAATGTTATAAGCTACAAAGCTTATCACTGATCCATGAAGATGAGTTTTTTAAACAAAATACATTAAATTAGGATAAGTATGATGCTAAATTATAAATGGGCATTAAAAATGTATTATTATTATAAACCTTACTTTCTCCTCTCCATTTATTACCGCCCCCTCATTGGCACGGCGGTTTTTCTGTGTGCTTACAATGCTAGAATCGGGATTTCGATACCTGTGGTGGGCAGAGAAAAGATAGCCCGCTGTGTAGTTTTCTACTTAATTACAAACAAACAAACAAACACGCTTTTTATCACTATTTTTCTGATATAATGTTACAACACCTAGTGGTTAGGGAACTCGACTCGTCATCAGAGGGTCGCAGGTTAAAATCTCCGTCACACCAAACATACTCGCCCTTTCAGCCGTGGGGGCGTTATAATGTTTCAATCAATCCTACCATTCGTTGGTAAAAGGGTAGCACAAGAGTTGGTGGTGGGTGGTGATGACTAGTTACCTTCCCTTTAGTTTTGAACTGCTAAATTAGAGACGGCTAGTGCAAATAGCCCTCGAGTAGCTTTGCGTGAAATTCAGAAAAACAAATAGCAACTATCAGGTAACCATCGTAGTTTTTCAGATGGTAATATTTCTTTTCATATGGTGTAGATTTGTAAAGTGAAATCTTATAGATATAAATTTGTGACTACATCCTTTTAACATAAATGCGTACAAATTAATTTCACAGCTATGTTGGATAGGTTTACATCATAGCAAGAGATTCGCCAAAGACAATGGGGTGTTGCTAAATATCTTATCAATAAAATCGGTGTAAAATGAAGTAACGTAAAGTGTAATACCAAATTAATCATCTTTATTAGAACAATAAACATAAATGCAGTGTGTCTAATTAATTGCTGCTAATTACGTGACATAATCAACTTTACTGAATTCTCTTTGTCCAAATGTATTAGCTAAATAATGTTCCCAATCATGCAAAACACCTCGAGCGTGCAGCTAGCGTACAAGTGACTTATCAGTCTCATTACAAGTGGAGCCACAACATTTATATATGACCTGACAAATCATTGAAGAACGCTGCTATCGGCACACTTTAAGAAAGAATCGTAATGGTGTTAATCTTCTCAGGTATTATCCATTATCCATTCCGAGTACAACAAAGAAACAAAAGAAGCTTCAAAATAAAATCGACTTAACGGCTTTTTTTATTTGAAAACCTGCACATATACAGAACAAATAGTAAATGCATAATAAGTACTATAATATTACAGAAAATGGGAATGTGTAATACGTTAAAATATTACAATAATATTAAGTAAATTTCGAAACTGTTGTATTACAACGCTAAAATTAGGAGTTCGATTTCCCTCGGTGGGCTGAGCAGATAGCATTTTGTGGCTTTGCTATACGAAAAACACACGAAACTGTTAGTTTTTACTTCACCACCCACTGTTTTCATTAAGTAAATTCTCCAAGTTATGTCCATTATCCACGAAATTAAAAAAAATAGTAACATATAGTAACTATATAAAATTAGTAACAAAGAGCTATTTATATCTCAAAGGCACAACTACATTTATTAAAATTTTAATTATATTATTATATTAAAATTATAAAAATAATTTGGCTCCCCAGTTGCTCAGCGGTATGTCTGCAAACTTACCCGCTAAAATTCGGGTTTCGATACCAGTGGTGGGCAGAGAACAGATAGCCCATTGTGTAACTTTGTGCTTAATTCAAAACAACAACAACAAAAATAATTTTCACCACGGTACGATTTTTTCTTGTTCTTAAATAATTTTATTGTTCATTTTCCGTGAGAAAATATTAGGATAGGTTTTTTCAGTTTGGCACATTTTATATTTGAGATTATTTTTCATAAATTTTCGTATTTGTAGTCTTGTTGTTTTACGTTTTTGAATACTTGTTGTGCTGGCAATTTAAAAATGCATAATTTTTTTTTTTTAATGGTAAAATACGGTAAATCATGTTTAGGCCTGGCATGGCCGAGCGCGTTAAGGCGTGCACTCGTAATCCGAGGGTCGCGGGTTCGCGCCCGTGTCGCGCTAAACATGCTCGCCCTCCCAGCCGTGGGGGTGTATTAAGTTACGGTCAATCCCACTATTCGTTTGTAAAAGAGTAGCCCAAGAGTTGGCGGTGGGTGGTGATGACTAGCTGCCTTCCCTCTAGTCTTACACTGCTAAATTAGGGACGGCTAGCACAGATAGCCCTCGAGTAGCTTTGTGCGAAATTCCAGAAAAACAAACAAACAAAATCATGTTTATGATTTATCTCTGGTCTGAAAAGATCAAAATTAATTGTTTGTTTGTTTTTTTGGGAATTCGCACAAAGCTACTCGAGGGCTATCTGTGCTAGCCCTCCCTAATTTAGAAGTGCAAGACTAGAGGGAAGGCAGCTAGTCATCACCACCCACCGCCAACTCTTGGGCTACTCTTTTACCAACTAATAATGGGATTGACCGTCACATTATACACCCCCACGGCTGGGAGGGCGAGCATGTTTAGCGCGACGCGGGCGCGAACCCGCGACCCTCGGATTACGAGTGCACGCCTTAACGCGCTCGGCCATGCCAGATCAAAATTAAACGAGACACTTTTCAAGTTTGATGTTTAAAAGAAACTAAATACGAGCCTTTAGTGTTGTACATTTCTCTTAAAGTTAAAGTAAAAACAAGATTAAAGATGTCGTAGCCCATCTTTGAGAAATTTCGGTAGCAATTTTGTCCCACGAAGACTCAAGGGTAAGTTTCAGGGATTATTGTAATGCTAAATATTTTGGGTTCGATCCATGTCGGACACCAAAAAAAAAAAAAACCCTTTGGAGCTATGCACTAAAACTAAGCTTACAAATAAATTAAAGTTACAACTTTTAAAAAGGAAAATTAGTAAAAGCTGAAGTTAATAAAATTTACCAAAAACAGTACATAACATCTCGTTATGTTGATCATGATCCATATAATTCTCAACTCAGTTTTTGCAACAACTTTCGAAAGGCATTTGACCATGTAATTAACTAATTGATCATTACCTACTTCGAAAGATACTAAAAGCGTACTACAAATATTTTTGTATATTCAAGGAAGAATGATCCAAAGAATAAGAAGTCTTAAAAATAATATTTAGCATTACATAATTGCAAATCCTAATTATTACTAGAATGATACAATCTGTCCTATAAAACGATCTGATTACTTTCACTTTTTTCCAGATAATCAACAAATCAAATCCTTTTTGTTTCCTATTTGTTTTGAATTTCGCGCAAAGCTACACGAGGGCTACCTGCACTAGCCATCCCTAATTTAGTAGTGTAAGACGAGTAGGAAAGCAGCTAGTCATCATCATCCACCGCCAACTCTGGGGCTATGTTGTTACCGACAAATATTGAGATTGGCCGTAATATTACAACGCCCCCACGGCTTAAAGAGCGAGCATGTTCGGTGTGGCGAGGATTCTAACCTGTGGCTATCGGATTACGAATCGAGTGTTCTAACCACCTGGCCATGACGGGCCACTACAATACTGATTGTATGGTTATTCATTAAAAATACATTTCCATAATAAATCTATTGAAAGAAATTTTAATCACGTCCATTTGTTTTAAAGCAAAGTCACATTGTGCTGCCTTCTATGTTCATAATGGTGAATTAAACCTCGCATTTTAGGGTTGAAAGTTTGTAGACTTACCGTTGTCCCATAAGAAGACTTTAAATGTTTGTTTGTCTTAGAACAAATCCACATTAGGCTATTTGCCATTTCCACCACGTGTAATCAAACCTAGCATTTTAATGTCGTAAGTCATTGCCCCCACAAGGCGATTTTCATAACGAATTAAGCGGTAGATATTTTCAAAATCTAACAAGTTTGTTTCTTGTTTAGAATATAGTACAAAGCAACACAATGGGTCATCTGTACTCTACGTACTACGGGTATCCAAACCTGGGTTCTAGCAGTGTGAGTAGTCTGCAAACATACCGCTGTGCAACTGAGGAGTAGTCAAACAAGTCCAATTATCCATAAAATATAAAGTAGCATGGTTTGGCAACAACTTTAGTTAAATTAAATTAATTTAATTAAGATAAGCTCTTTAGACGTCATAAATAACAACACTGACCTTTCTCAATTTGGGTTGGGCACGATATTTAGCAGTGTTTTTTTTTCTTCCCGCTTGGGTCGAGCTGTAACATTCTTCCGTTTTGGGTTGAGCCAATTCCTGGAAGAAATCGCTCAATAAAACATATAAAAGTCATCGGTTAATATTTTTACGAAGGTTATCGAGAGCAGACAAAGCACATCCTTAGACTGGAGAAGGTAAATAAACTTTTTTTTTTTTCCACAAGGTTCATCAACTGTTTGCTACCTATGTATTACTAAAATAGAATTTTCTTTAATCTACACTTATGTTATTTTTTCTCGAGACTCAAAATCAATATGAAACTTATTTAATATCAAACCATAATTATATGATTGGTCAGCTCAGCGAATTTTAAACATTAATCGTTTATAAAAATTATTTGGCAAACGGGATCACTTATCTGTTGTTTGTTTGACTGTCAGTTTTTCATCATAGTACAAAAATAATTTTATCCCTGAAGAAGGGAAATGCGTAAAATTTAAATTTTTTTATTATTGTGTATATATATATAATTAATGCCTTTATTTAGAACCCCACCGTTAGTTTTATCACGCAAGAGAAGGTGTCTTTGTTGTTATTTTTTACTGCAGACAAAATCTATAATTTGTTTTATTTCGAAAAGTTTATGCATTTTATATTCTTCGTTATTAGATAACTTATTGTAACTTAGCCAGTCTACCCCATTATATTGAAAATCGGTCTTCCGAACAGTGGTAGGAGTTATCATAACGGACGAAGAGTAAAAGGCTCGGCATGGCCAAGTGGGTTAAGGCTTGCAACTCGTAATCTGAGGGTCGCTGGTTCAAATCCTGGTCGCACCAAACATGTTCGCCTTTTTAGCCACGGGAGTGTTGTAATGTATCGATCAATCCTGCTATTCGTTGGTAAAAGAGCAGTCCAAGAGTTGATGGTGATTGGTGATAACTAGTTGCCTTCCATCTATTCTTACACTGCTAATTTAGGGACGGCTGGCGCAGATAGCTCTTGTGTAGCTTTGCGCGAAATTAAAAAAACAAACAAAGAAAAAGAAATGAAAGAGTGAAAAGTAAAATATAATCTTCACGAGAAAGTTTGCCTTGTCATGATCGTAAGAACAGGGGCAAAATTTGTAGTTATTTAATTAATTGATATTGTAACGGCCCCCACAGCTGATTTAATTGTTTTGAATTTGGCGTAAAGCTACACGAGGGCTACCTGCGTTAGCCGTCCGTAATTTAGTAGTATAAGACTAGGGAGAAACCAGTTAGTTATCATCACTCACCACCAGTCCTTGGGCTACTCTTTTACCAACATATAATGGGACTGATTGACATTTATACCGTCCCCTGTCTGATAGGGCGAGAATGTTTGGTAAGGCACAGAAATGCCAAGAGTCCATGTTTCTATAATCAACAGACACTGACAGGTTCAGTACCCCTAAAAACTAAAAATATTTACCAAAATGTAACTAAAAAAAAAACATAACCGTAAGAGTGAAAACAGTATTTTATCATCCGTTGGAAACAATGTCTGTGTGAAAAGTAGATTTTATACATGAATTTGAAACACGTAGAAACCTTTTTTATCATATAAAACTTCTTTTTTGTATTTGACAAAAAATATTTTACGGTCAAAATAAAGTAAAGTACTTAAGATTCAGGATGGTAATAAATCTTTCTTGTTTCAGCTGTTTTGCGAGAATGAAATTGGTCCAAACAGTTTTCTTGACTGTTCTTCTGGTTAACTTTGCAGTAGCTAAAATATCACGTGAGTACAAGATCTGAGGCGTAGGCAACATTTTTTGTTTTGCTTTTACGTTTCTATTGATTAGTTAGTTTCTTATTTATCATTATTCTTTTGACACAAACAGTATATATAAATGTACATTATTTCTACCTTTCAAGTCAATTACAAAGCCATTAAACCCTGTGGCGTATTTAAGTAGGGGCTAAAGAAGGCTTATTGTTAATTTTATTCTATGTAAAATTACATAGGGATGTAGGGCCGACAAAAAGTGTGAGCTTATATGCGTACCAGAAAGTCAGAATATTGGCTGAAAACAACAAAAGCACAACAAATATAAAAAATACAGAAAACATTATAATCCTTAACTCAGTCAGCACTTCGTGTGCACGATCTAGACAGAGACCCTTGAATTCAAGTATAATCGTTTCTAATTTTAAGCTACTAATCAAGGAAGGAAAAAGTGGTCAAACAATGGTATTCGCCACCTCAAGGCTTAGGCAGGCTATATGAACCTAATAACGTGGTTTTATCTTTGTTTTAAGACCCCTCGGTTGTAAAAAAAAATCCGCAAATGTAGGGAAGAAAGAAAAAGAAAGCCCCCAAAACACGTCAGAGCCAAAAAAGCGGATTGGAGGCACCAGATTAAGTAATCCAATAATGCAATCTATAAAAACATCTTACTGATTGAAAAAAAATGTATTCGTAAGTAGAATCTGTAAAATACCTCTTCAGGAACATAAATATAAAAAGAAAAGAAACTGCTTTGTCTGTGATGTTATTCACGCTCGAATAAAACAGATTATATTAACTGGAAGCGAAGAAATAATGTTAAAAGTAGAGAAAGAAGAGTGATGAGAAGGACAAGCATCCTGAGAGGTGAAAACCGAATTAGACTAAAATAAAGTGAGGTGTATGATGTTGATTCAGGAGAATATGAAAACGCTAAAACCTCTAAAACCATTACGAATGTATACATATAAAGTTGTATCTCTTTTTTGTACTTCATGTATTTCAAATTTGAAAAAAAACAAAAACAAGTTTTCTAAACAGTAGAGCCAAGTAGTTTATTTCTACCAATCAGTGACTTCTTGAACATAGTTTTTCAAACTCTGGCACGACGTCTAGTTGATTTTTTCGTGACTCGGTGATCTTAAAGTGCTGAGCGTGTTTTGAAGAATCAGGTCACAAACTATGAACTTTCATCTTGCATTTCAACGTTCTAATCTTTAGACCATGATCAATCCATTGAAATTCTATTGGTTGGTATGGTTGTTCAGCTAGAACAAAGGGTTATATGCCCTGTATCCACCACGGGTATTGAAATCCCAATTTTTAGCAAGCAATCCTTCATATATACCCCTGAACCCCTGAGGAAGGGATAAGCGTTTTCACTCGAAAAAAATAAACAAACTCGAAGTGATTTTTTTTTTTTTTGTATAACAAAATCTTTCTCTATTCGCTCTGGATTTTGTTGTTATTTGTAATTAAACATAATGATACACAAACTGTTATCTGTCCTTTGTCCACGACAGATGTCAAAAACCGGTTTTTAGCAGTATTTGTTTGTTTGTTTTTGAATTTCGCACAAAGCTACTCGAGGGCTATCTGTGCTAGCCGTCCCTAATTTAGCAGTGTAAGACTAGAGGGAAGGCAGCTAGTCATCACCACCCACCGCCAACTCTTGGGCTACTCTTTTACCAGCGAATAGTGGGATTGACCGTCACATTATACACCCCAACGGCTGGGAGGGCGAGCATGTTTAGCGCGACGCGGGCGCGAACCCGCGACCCTCGGATTACGAGTGCACGCCTTAACGCGCTCGGCCATGCCAGGCCTTTTAGCAGTACAAAATTGTTTGGCATACCGCCGAGCCAGTGGGAAGAGAGCACTTCGGACTTAATAGAGTTTGACAGATAAATTAATAAATACGGAATATGTTTGACATTTTACATATAAACAAGTGAACAATATTGATCAAATATCTCTTATACAATGATATATTTGTGATTTAGGATTACATTTGTGAACAATGTTGGTTAAATATCCATTGAACTGGACTAGACTTGTAATTCAGGATTATGTTTGTGAATAATATTGGTTAGATATCTCTTGCACAAGATTAGACAAGTAATTAGGCATTATGGTTTTGAACAATTTGGTTAATTACCTGTCGCACAGGACTAGAAGTGCATTTAAGGATTGTGTTTTTGAAAGAAAAACTGAACTTCGTATTTTTCCTGTACTCACGTTTTTCTTTTTTATGGGTGTGTCACATTTAATAGAATGACTTTTTTTTTACAATTTTTACTGAACTTAAAATACATAGAAAAAAAAAACTTTGACAACGAGATCACCACTTTCATCACTGAACCTGAATGTGTGTGTGTTATAATTTTAAAAATTAAATTTGAGTTAAACAAATCTAAACGATAAGACAAAAAAGAAGAAAATCTGTTCTAAGGATTTGCAGTTAATATTCTTCTACAACTGTATATCCACTCAGATTTTTGGTCTCTTGAGCCATACCTTCTGTAACTTACAAGTTACAGGAGAAAGTAAAACAATCACACATTGAATAGCCAAATGAAACATAATTACACGTACAGCAAAGTGGAATAGTAATATATTTCCCCACGAGAGAAATAGAATAATAATAATAAAGAAAACAATTTATTGCAGCATCAGTAACAATTGTATATTTATCGTCACAAATATAAAGTGGTAACAGATAGTGTTAAACTCTATAGTTCATTGTTTACCATGAATTATTTGTAAGTAGTTTGAGTATAGATCTTAAAATAACGTTCATTTCCATGAATGAAATGTACACTGGTGTAATCAGCCAATCATAGTTCAGCATAAATTATTGGCATGTAATTTGAGTACAGGTCTTAGAATCATGTTCTGTTCCAAAAATGGAATGTACACTGATGTAATTAGCCAATCATAGGTCTGCTTTACAGAAGCTAGGTCTCTTTTCATGTAAGTATTGTTGTTTTTCCTTTCTTTTTAATCAGGGGTTTTAGCTTCTTTTAGTCACGTTATGTATTAGGTTATTACAGAGTTGATGTAAACAAATTTACCCACCTAATGGCTGCATATTATTTCTATACAGTGTGGAAGTGCCCAAAATGGCCAATCTTCATTGTAGCCCCTTGTCCCAAAGGTGAACTTCCAGGCTCGACCTGTCGAACTGATAGTGATTGTTCAAGTTTTTGGAAGCTTTGTTGTATGGACTGGCATGATTGTAACTATAAGTGTACAAATGGTGTTTTTCAAATTTCATTAACTTCCTAATTACTGGATTTCTTGTTTTGATTCAGTTTATTTCTCTGAGACTATCTCTAGTAAAAATGTAATAAAATAAAGCTTCATTAAACTGAGTTCCAGAGGTTTTCTATTCTATTTTCAATCCAAAAGATTTAATTACACATTTTTTACCACACTGTCATCAACTATATAAAGCAAGTTTTACTCAATAAAAATTCCACTTTAGATAATATTATGATGGAAATGTCCTAACAATAAATTATTTATACTTCAAGTGGTGTTCTATACATTTCATTGTGATGCAAGTACTTATCAATAAAACTGTAAACACAAACTCTTTGAAAGATTTACAGTATTATAATCAATATAGAAGTTTAATTCCTGGTGGATTTCAAGGTCATTGTTTTGAGAATGTTTCTACCTGAAGTCCTGTGGCATCTTTACATTTTTCGTTTCCACTGGGCAAAGGTTTAAAACATTGCCACACATAAATTACAAACCTAACTCGTCCTGTATTAACCCTTCCTTTACCATGTTACACTCTAGGTTTTTATGACCACACTTCAAAACGTAGTTGTAAAGTGTTCCCACTCTCTTTTTTCACTATGTTGTTTAATATATTTAACACAGTTTCAAGAAATCATTCTTGTTGCATTATCAGTACAAAATGTTAAAAGAAAAAATAAATATACTGATAACCAGTTATCATTGATAACAAAGTCTAAGTTATAGAACTGGCCATATATAAGTACAGTTTATAACTTTATGATCTTTTTTTCTTAAAAAAAATTAGATTTTTTTCCTTATAATTTGTTTCTGTGTTTAGAATTATGCACAAAGCTACACAATTGGATATCTGCACTCTGCCCACCACAGGTATTGAAACCCAATTTTCAGTGGAACGAGTCCACAAATTCTGGAGGGAATTTCATGATGGAAACATGCCTTCCACAAAATAGGCAGAACTGGTTCCTGTGTGATAAATGCACATGTTGGTCTGAACAATAATGTATCCATGCAAAGTGACTCCCGAGGACAAACAATAAAATGATTTAACAAACAAAAGAACAAGAAAAGAGGTGGCAAAAACAAGTGAATGAAAGAAGACAAAAATTGAACAAACAAAGAGAGGTCCAAAACGTTATTCACTTTGAATGATTTCAGTTCAAAGTTGTTTTTATGCTACTATCTGAAGTATGTTATTTGTCTGATAAAAATTACATGTGCTTATTAGATGTTTCCAACTGACCCATACCTTCTTCTAGAAGCTTCCAATGCATACTCTCTCTGTAATTGATGGAATTCACATAAAAACACATTTGGTTAGTTTGATGAATTATAAAAAAAACATTTGTGCTTTTTCACTTGCATCACTCAGTCTTTAATGCTACTATGACCAACAAAATTTCATCAACAGTACATTTTTTTATGTTACCTGAAAGATGCGTCAATTTTCAAACTCTGGAATGGAACTGAACATCTAATAAGGATACTAATTTCTGGTGCAACAAAAAACAACTAAAACAATCATGGATCAAACACTTTTCAACTTATTAAAAAACATTCTGTTACATGAACATTCACATCAAACATCTCACTTATTAAGTGTTGTTGGCTGTAAAGATAACTGTTTAAAAGTCACTTCTATATTAGTTGGCTTCAGTAGACTATGCATGTCACAAGCCACCATCTCAAATAAAATGTTAACATTCTTGTAACCTCTTCGGGAAGGATATGATCTGCGTATACATCAGATAAAGAATGATCAATTTCTTAAGTGTGACCAACAACAGCCTGTTGGTCAACAAAGCTTTCATCTACTAAAACACCCAGAATGAAATTGCTTGTTCTCACTATTAGCCTCCAATCAGTATTTGTTTGTGTAACAACTATTATAAGCAGTGAAGCCAAAGTGTTATAAATAGCATCATGTAAATAGAAGATTAACATCATGCTGTTAAATTAACAAATATATAAAGGTAATATACATGTGTACACTTTTTTTTCTGGCGTTTTTTTTCAATGGTATCGGGAGTCCCCCTTAAACTGAACAGTTTCAGCAAGAAACATGCAATTAAAAATTACACAAAGCAATCAAATTAGGAGATAAAAAAACCTTTCTTGAACTGACTCTGGTATCACAGTTACATCCAATTTGAAAAAGTCCAAAGACTGTTGAGGTATTTCTTCACTGTGTAATACATTTTGTTTTCCAAACCAAAACTCCCTGAAACCAAGTTAATGACCTACATCTCATTATTAAAGTTTAGCTGGATAAAAAAAACCAAGTTTCAAGAATATAAGACATTTCACCAAATTATTTCAAAAGCAAGATGTTGAGTATGTTATATGAAAATGATTTTGGAGCCTCACCATATCTTTACTCCCCAGTTATATCTGCGAAAGCCCACACTGTCGAGCTGTCATGTCTTAAGCATACCACTTCTTCCTGCTGGCTTTCTATAATACATATAAAGTATGAGGATAACAGTTTCCCAGTACCTGTTTCATATAATCCTATGACACAGAAATCCACAATTACTGCACCTTGCAATTTCACTGGTATATCTTTGAGTGGATTTTCACAAATACCTATGTTATTTTACAGTTTCTTGATGTATGTGACAGTTCAAAGGATGTGTTATAAAAGAATCCTGCGTACACGTGAATTGTGTAACCTCGTCAAATGGAGCTCCTTCTTTATCTTATGCACTGTTCTGGGGAGCACTTGGATGGATTTTATCATTCTCCCTTGTGTTTGTGGATTCTCAGCCAGCATAAGATGATACAATTTGCTTAACCACAGCACGTCCAACTTCACACACATCTCTTTCTGGATGATCCTGGGTCACAAGTTGACCCATGTTCCTTTTTTTCTCAATGCCATTAATTACAAATATTTTTATCTTGAAAATTAAAAATCCCTTTTCTGAACACATATTTACAATCTGAATATATGACTGTTTTGTTTTAGAAGGAGTTGTTACCCTTCCCAAAAGCACTAACCTTTTGGTGGCATCATATTAATAACAAGATGCCAAATATTGTCATATTGTAATTCTTGCTGACAAAAATCCCACTTGAAGTAAAAATGCATCTCAGGATGTCTGGTATGGGAATTAAAACTTTTACTAATAAAGCAGAGAACAATGTTTTGACCTTCTCAGGTTGAAATGTTGTTCTCTGCTTTATTAGTAAAAGTGTTAATACCCATACCAGCCATCCTGAGATACAAATTGTAATTTGATAAATTCCACCTTAACTTTATATGAATTACAACTACATATAAATGTATTCTGTATTATGTCAAAAAGACACAATTTTGAAATATTAAATTTTAAAATTACCATATTAGGATACCCATAAAATAATTTTATTACAAAATTAATATAACAAAAATTAATTCCTGAGTAAAATAATTAAATTTATGACAAATTAAGGTACATTTTGTGTTGAAACAATGTATACTAAGTTTTGAAACATAGCTCTTGTGAGCAAAATAGAATGTTAATGTCTACAATCACAAGATTCTTATTAATGTAAAATTTATTTTTATTCAGTCAAAAGTTGAAGTATAAATGACACAGAAAAAAAATCAAAAGACACAACCATTCCGACAGAAGCCATATTACTGTTTAATGGTTTACACAGGTGATCCAGCCACAGAAATGTATAGAATAAAATTCATCATTGGCTTGCCAAATAAAGACACTGCTACAAACATAACAAAGAATGTATGAAACTCTTCGATGTAATTACTGGAATGCATAAAACATGTTAGTAAATCCTGTCTCGATAGCCTCTTCCCCTACCTCGAGAAATGCCTCTACCCCTTCCTCCTCGACCTCCTAGTGGTGCTATAAAATAAATATTAGAAAAGTAATGATCTAATAATGAATATAAAAGTATGCATAATACAAAGTTATGCAAGTAAGAGAGGAAAGAGAAAATGTGCACAAGATTTTTTTGTCTAACAAATAGAATAGAAAATTCATTCAGAGTGTTACCCATGAAGTGATAACAGCAATAAATTTCACAACTAAGTATTTTTTAAGATAGGTTTTCAAATAAACAAAACACACACATAGAAAATATACAAAATATGTTCAAGTAATTCAGAATTACTTTGAATTTAACATAAAATACAATGGGTTTTGATTAGAAAAATACATCAGATAACTACTCTGGCAAACTCTCAATCATAAACCAACTAATAAATTTCAATTTTTAGGAAAATGCTTTCTCTGTAATATACTGATGGTGGAGTGTTATGTCAGTACACTGCTGTAGTCAATCTAATCTCAGTAACTTGTGATACAAAAATTGAAGGGTTGATCACAATTAGCAACAAACTCAGTGAAACTGATGAATGTATGTATGTGATGAAAGCATGCATGGTTTTAACGGTACAAATGAAGAATACTTTACATCATCAGAAGAGAAACTCCACCCTTAAGTCAAATAAAAACAGATTGGATCCAACACTATAAAATGGTAAATGATCAGCTGTGTCTAGCCTATGTAGGAGATGAAAAAATAATTCATACAGTATGTCAAATGTGGACTAAAGATAAGCCTGGAAGAATGATGTACTTCACTAATAAAGAGAATACCATTTCGACCTGAAAATGACCTACTAAATAGTGAGATGACAAAGAGATGTTGTGGTACAAATTAAATAACGAGTTTTAACAGGAATCTACTGCACTAGACATTGATTTATTTTTGCAGTTAGCCAAGCTAAAAATGAAAATGCATATATCAAGCAATTTAAAAACATTTAAAAACAACTTTAAGTGCAGAGCTGTAGAAGCTGCAAAGCAAAATATCAGATTTTTTTTTTTTTTTTTACACACATAGTTAATTTTTAATGTTTTATTTTCCTTTCTTGTCTTTTACTACTTATCATTCATCTTGACACAAGTCACAAGTGTCCTTGAGAATAATAGTGTTTGGGAGACATGCACAGGCCTTCAAAAACATTTTCATTCATAATGTAAAACCCTCCAAAAATGTTCAAACAAAATACATTTGCATAATTTCTAGAACCTCCTGAAAGGATATCAAAATTATTTTTAAGGTAAATAAGTAAATAAGTATTGTTCATTAAAAATTTATAAAATTTTAAGTATTTTTAAAGGTTTATTTTGAAATAAAGGACTTAAATCTTGGATGTAACAAAACTCCAAATCATAACATACATTACAATATCAATTTCAATTACATAACCTGGCAGTAAAGGAGCTCAATTTAATTATGATTAGTTATGTTATAACTATGCATTTTAAAACATAAATAATACATTACTAAAATACAAAACAGTATCTCTAATTATAACAAATTTAGGTAAATGCTACAGTCACCAAAACAAAGGTCATATATATGCAAAAATGGCTCGTTTGGGTTGAGAAAATATTTTACATATTTTGCATATATATTTCTCTACAAGTGGGTTTCTCGACATCACTGAAAAACAACGGTCAGTTACATATATTAAATCAGATTGCAGTGTAAAATTTTTATGGTTTTTCAAATAGTAATTTAACCCTTTTCGTTGTCCAAATAGTTTTAAAACATCAAAAAACTAAAAGGCTTCATAACCTAGAGCAAGCAGCAAATGAGTGCAAAGATCTTAACTTGAAGAGATAATTGTTTCCCTACAAGTTTTTATTTAATGTTCTATGTTTTAAGAAAATAGTGACTTGTAAATAGCAATAATGTATACAGATATATATTGTATTGTAATTAAAACGTGACTATATTTTACAAAATGCTGGTCCACTAAAACACAGCAGATCACTTTGTGCAGACCAGTTTAAAATCACCAAATATAGTAACATTAGCACACATGCAACACATGTAATGTTAGCAAAGCACAGCTGGAGAGTTCATATAATAACAATAAATATTTATAAATGTTGTGAGATTGAAGCTACATAGATAAAACATTTGGGTTTTGTATTATAATTTTAGTCATTATATAATGAAAAAAGTATAATTTATATCTATTTCTTACAATTTTAAAGTAGTTATAAGATTAGTTAAATCTACCAAACTTGTACAGAGATATGTTAGTAAAAATAACAAATATAAAGTTTTTCTCTTAAGAAATATTTGATTTGGAGGTTATAAAGATTTTGCATGTGAAATTTAAATTTTTTCTGATTAACCAAAGCATTTCTAATCTTAAAATCAAAATTACTTTGTATGTTGGATGGTTGAACATGAAAAGATAAAAAAGCACAAGAAAAACACTATTTAAAAAAATTTGAAGCCTGATATAAAAATCAAAATGAGTTAAACCAGAAGAAAAAACTTGAAAAACATTTCTGAAATAAATTCATTTTACGTGATTTGCATAGTCTCATAATTTCAACTTTAAGAAGAGAGAATGAAATTTCAAAAAAAAAAATCTGAAAATATATTTACTTTGAAATTTTTTCACTTTAGCACTATATTTTCCACTAGGAGGAGTATACATTTCCCTCTCTCCTTTATTTACTGGTGCTGTTTTCTTTGCTTGCTTGGAATTTTCATCAAAATTAATAGATGTTTTATCTGTCCTTTTTTTACTATAGGGCAAGAAAAAAAAGAGACTCACACGAGGTAAAACAAAGGCAGCTAAAGTGATAAAAACGACTGGCTGAAAAGAAGTTTTCAGAACACAAGAAAAAAATACATGTTTAAACTATGCTGTTTGTAGTAATTCACTTTTGATTCAAATACTTCTACAGTCTCAGTTTCTGTTTACTCTGATGTACCACTTAACAATATGAAGTTAATTGAATATCAAAGAAAAAAAAGTCCAATAAGTACTGAAAAATTACAAAGTGAAAAAGAATATCTCAAATACAAGATGTATAATCTGAATGACACTTTAAAGTGATAGTTAAACTTCCAGAATGTTAAAAGTGCTTAAATATATATTAACGTAGCAAAACACCAAACTTGTCCAACATGAGATATTCTATTGATCTATTATTAAGTTTTTTTTTTACTTACCCACTAGTATTGGATTCAGGAGTTTTCTGAAATAAACAAAGATAAAAATATGATAAAAATATTTAAAAAGTAGAACTTCATATTCTACACTGAAAGCTGTACTCTGTAAAGTGGTGTAATTTTTTAAAATTTATTTATAGCCATCATCAAATGATGCTTCTACCTACAACATTCCCATTGTTTAAGGGTTAAATAGAAAGCCACATAAACTATAATAGTTCTGGGAGATCCAATTTTAGTTTGAGGTATATAGTTTGTGTCATAACATTCACATTAGAAATCTACATTAAATTACTAGAAAAATAAAAAAAGGCTTATAAATGTGAGCAACTGAGTTGAAATTGGCCTAGGGATTATGATAAATGCTAAATTTTTATCATGCAGATTTTTTATTCATTGTTAACTTTCTAATAAAAAGCAATTAAAAAGTAACCTGTATCAGGTTAGATAAGAAAATTTAAAAAAAATTGCATAATTAGTTGTGGTTACTCATCAAAAAATGTAAGAGGAATGCACAATGCAACCTGAAATTCAATTTACCATAAATTCTCCACACTCCTAGGTGGGCGATTTATTTCTTGTCACAGTAATTAGGCATGATTAAAAAAAAACAATAAAATTAAATAAAAACAGCTGGAAAATTAATAGGCATAAAGCATTGTGATAAACAATGTGAAATAGTTAATCGTTATAATGTGAAATAGTTACCTGTTATAATGTGAAATAATTCAAGAAAAAGAAGATATTTTTATTTTTTTTCACAGAATTTAACTTTTGCGATAACTAACATTAAGATAGAAAAAGATGCATTAAGTTTAGGAGGACCGAGAGGATATACATATGAAACATGAAAATAAACATTGTTGTTCGTTGCTCAGATTGAGAAAAATATTTGATGTAAAAAAATTTTATCTTTTGCAGAACAGAATTCTGATTTTATTAAAACATGCCAAATTTGTTAAAGATATAGTTAATAAACTCAGGCTTATAGTATGCATTGTATAGTTTTATGTGATGATTACAAGGTCAGTCAAAATTCATACTTTGAGATGTTCATTACAGTAGGGTTTACTTCCTCAATTGTGGTTGAGTTCATATCCAAGTAAAGAGTTTGAATAAAATATAACAACTAAGTCGATAACATCCCAAGGAAAAAGACATCATCAGTAATGACTGCACAACAGACTGAGATAAATGTTTTTTATTTATGATTAATTACAATAAAAATAACTGGAATTAATTAAAAAGTACCCATCTCAATGAAAAGATCATATTGCTACTAATCTTAGTATAGACTTCCTGCACTATGAACAGGTAAGCATGGGAAATGTAAAGTGAGTAACACCATATGGGATGGGAAACTGGCTTTAGAATTATAGTAATGATTTTGTAGAAACAAAGTTATTTCTTAGTTAAATTTGCATGACATGGCTTTGATTAATGCTAGTCTTCTCTATTAATTTACATATATATATGTATAAGGTTGTTTTAATAGACAAGCATCTGCTCAATCAGTATGTAATTCAGACAAAGCCGTGAAATTAAATGCCAGATATCAAAGAAAGAGTTTCTTAGAGTAAAAGATAACTTTTACTTATTTTGATTATATTTTTTATGCTCCAGCAATAAGTGTATTAATTACATATTAAATAACTTACAGTATATTTGTATAAGCAAAAAGATTTTGAATAGAATGTAGATTTGTTTGTTTGTTTTAGAATTTCACACAAAGCAACTCGAGGGCTATCTGTGCTAGCCGCCCCTAATTTAGCAGTGTAAGACAAGAGGGAAGGCAGCTAGTCATCACCACCCACCACCAACTCTTGGGCTACTCTTTTACCAACGAATGGTGGGATTAACCATAACATTATAACGCCCCCACAGCTGAAAGGATGATCATGTTTGGTGCGACGATGATTCGAACCCGTGACCCTCAGATTAAGAAGCTAGGGAAGCTTAAGAAGCCTTAACGCGCTAGGCCATGCCAGGCCCTATAGAATGTAGAACTGAAAATATAATTTGATATCTGAGACTAACAGATTTTACTGAAATTACTAATTATCATAATTTTTAGTGTTCACTAGAATCAAAGAAATGAATACCAACTGTTGTTATAATACTTGGCACCTTCCATGACAAAGTGATTGTACTCTTGAAGGATGGAGGACTGTGGAAGAGATCTCTGATAAGAGAGTTAATGTTCGAAGTTGTTTTTAAGGCTACAACTTTGAGCTTGTTCTGAAAAATAAAAATTATTGATAATTACTTTTCTCTGTTTATTATTATTTTCAGAATAACTTAAATGTTGCATAAACAAATAAAACAATCACCAGCACTGTATTAAATCACTAACTTGTATTAAAGTTGCATAACAAGTAAATATGGTGCTTAATCACCAAGACATATACTTTAAAAGTCACTTGAAGCATGCATGAATATTAGATGTGCCACTTAAAGGGCATTATTTGATTGTAAAACTCTCAACATCTCAGGTCTGAAATAATCATTTCTATACACATACAAAAATTATAAACTTAGACTAACATCTTATACGTGTAGGAGAAAATAATGAAAAACAAAGCAAATAGCCTTTAAATAGCTTAACATCCATATTTAGGGACTGACTGTTACTCTTATAGTGCTTAAAATACAGAAAATATTTTTTGATATTGCACGGATCTGAACTCAGCTTCAATAATTGAGAGCCAACCTGTGGAGAATTAAAGAGTAATAAAAGTCTTACTTGTATTTCAGTAATTATTCAGGCGAAAAATTTAAAAACCAACATTGCATAAGCTTAATATAAGTTCTTGCCTCATCTGTCTTTAGTTCTTCCTCTTTCTTTCCTTGCAATGCTGCCCTTAGTTTCTTAATGTATCCCTGAATTCCCTGAGCCAGGTACTGCAATCTAGGAAAAAAAACACACCAAAGGGCTCTATTTTCATGCAGAATTCTGCATCACTTAGTGACATTTACAAAAAGATATATCATAAACTCCCAAAATATGAAGTACCCGTATTTAATTAAAACTCTTATATGTTTATATTTAGCATATTTCAATTGTATCAGCTACGTCTATAGATTACCATTGAAAACAAGTTCTAATATTTGGTAAGAAAAATTTTAGCTATCCTTTGAAATAAATAAATTATTGAACTGAAAAAGCTTTGAATATTTCATGCAAGAAAACAAAATATATTTAATAACCAAGAAAATGTTACAGCTAACAAGATGAAAAAAGGGAAAAGCTAAATTCGTGCAATAACTATTAACAACTATATTTGTGTCATCACATAGACGACTTAATGAACAATACAAAATACATTCTGAAACCAAAGAAATATCTCTTTAAACCTGCATGTGTATTCTACAACCACAGCTGGAATATTGGGAAATCTGATTAGCTTTTAATTATTTTAACGTATTGAGCTTTCATCACAGCTCAACATCTAAATTATCTAAATAATCAAAAGCTTATCAGATGTCTCTACATTCTTATGATTACAAGGCACAATTATTGTTATTAAATAATAAAATGTCACCAAAGTTCATTAGGTTTGCTTATTTGATATGCAAGTGTATACCACTGGAAACCATAAATTCAAATTTGACAGATTTTACTGCCCAGTAAATGATAAAAATGATTACTTTAGACAGTCGTGAAAATCGTATTTTGGTGAAACGAGTATGTTTAAAGTGAATTGGAGCTGCTGAGGCAATTTGATTCAATAATCCATCATAAGCTGTTTAGAATTTTATTGTTTATTTCCAAGTAACTCACCCGTATGTTGATAAGTTCATTGGATTTTCCAAAAGTTGCTAATTTGTTAGGTAGTAGGAATACACATACACTCGGACATTTAATCTCTGTCCTACCTCACCTGTTCATAGCAAAAATTAATGGTTGTGAGGTTGTATTCCTATACTTTATGAATATATGGTAAAAATCTGAAAAGGCTGAATAACTGGTGACATGGTCAAACTGTGACCTGAAGTAGGGCTATTTTTAGCTAATCATAAAAAGTTGCATGCAGCTACATTTTTTTACAGGAGATCTAATAGACTTTTAATTACAATTATTGCTGATTTATCAACTGATATGTCATAGGAAAGTAGAAAACAAAATTCAGCTTTGTATCATATTAAATCCTAGAGGTATGGCTTATTACACAAATCAATGTTTGTTATGATTTTGGGTTTTCAGGTGATTTTACAGCCTCACAATTAAAATCTTAGAAAAAGATAAACTTTATTCGAGACCATTTTTGAATTCTGAGAGATTGATTTAGTCAGTGTAGCAAATTTCAGCCTTCTACCACCACTACTCTTGCAATTTTAAGTAGCCAAAATTGCCTGAAAATGAATTTGCCAAAGATAAAAAAAACACTGAATTTTATATGGCTGTAAATCAGAAACTATTAGAGATACTGATATAATCCTTGGCAGTTTTTCATTATATGAGTAGATGAGCATTTGTGAATTTTTTCAAGGTATTCTATGAGGAGGGGTCACCTGTGGCCCCCTGGATGATTTGACAGTGGTGTCATTAACATTTTATTTAACGAAATAAAATGTGTGTGTTGTACGTAGAACATACAAAACTCAGACAATACCTTAACCTTTCTGAGCATATATAACCTTATACAAGTTTTGTAACATAAATATTTATCAGATATTTATAGCTCAAATATATCATGTATATGTATTTCCAAGAAAACAACAACAAACATAAAGCATAATATTCTCTCCTTCAGCTTAACAGACATGGTCATTACCTCAGTTTAAAGTCCCTGAGACGTTCTGCATTTTCATCCGAGGAGAGAAACTCAGGATTGTGCTTACAAAGCTGATGAAACGTGCACATTAGACATTCAACATGAGACAGCTGCAGAGATGGTTCATGAGATGGAGTGGAATTTTCAACATTCTCATTAGATGGTGGTGGAGGTACATATTCCTCAAAAACAAAACAATTTAATTTGATGTAAGAAACTGCATTCCCATATTCATACTATCTAAACATCTCTCAGTACAAAAGTTTATTTCTGGTTATTTGGAAATAATGAGTTTACTAGCTGATACAAATCAAAACTACCTCAAGTAAAAACATTATACTCAAATATAAGAGGAAACTTTGCAAGTTAATACACGTACAAAACTGAAACAGAACAAATTTTACTTGAATTGTATGCAACTTTCAAACACAATGTGGTTGTAACGTTATTGCTGTTTAAAACTCAAATTCAGAAAATTCTTGTTTATCTGATGTAAAATTGAATTTTCTCTCTCTTCTCTAACATTACAGCTTGAGTAATGCTCATCAAACACCAATTACTTTCTTACCATCTTGAAAGTTAGTTGTGTAAAGAGATTGGTTTTTTGTTAAATTTGGATCACTTAAGAAAAAGAATTAAACATTATATATTAATAAAAGACAATGGAATAAAAGTACTGTTAAAACATCATGGAAGCTCTTAATACAAACAATTGAACATTATGTTAAAGACAAATCAAGTCAATTACTGTTATTTACCAAGTGCTAATGAGCACAAAAACACAGTACAAATCATTATGTGACATCTTGCAATACTTACGAACTTGCTTTAATATATACAAAAGCAAAATTGTTGGACAGTTGAAATAAAAACTGTAGTTAATGCTAAATACAAATTCTTATTAAACAATATTACTTCCACCTTTCAAAATAACTACATTTTCCTAGTAGGCTTGATTATTGCACTGCATTCTGTTCTTAAACCTTTGATAAATCTGTCTGTAAAAAAGTCTTTATTAACTTTAGAAACCAATTTAAGGAACTAAACTTGTCAGTAAAATGATTTCTTCCTCCTTTGCAGTCAAAGAAATAAGCTTATTTTAAAATAGCTCTTCACCTTGGAAACTCACTGTAACCACATATGTACAGTGGACGATCATAACCATTTTAGAAAGTTACATTCAAAGTTAATTAAATTATAAACATTTTATAAAATTGCAAAAAAAAATTAAACAAATTTATTGTGAATTTATATGAGTAACCTTGATATAAAGTGTGTTCGTTATTCAAATTTTAATATTATGCAAGTTTCAATTTCTTAATTTCACGTGACAGAGAAATAAAAACAGAATTTCTAGAGGTTTTAGAGACTATGGAAATGAATTATGAAAGGCAAGAAATAATATTTTTATTCTTAACATGAAAATCACCTTGTAGTCAGGCTAGTCAGAATCAGAGTCAGTCTGACTTAGCAAATTCACAGACAAATCTTCAGTAAAAATACTATTAAGAATTCTGAATTCTTTGCAATAACGTACCCATAACAAGCAAAACTACCTGCTCCAAGTGATAGCAAGGTTTATGTTGATTTAGAAGAGTACCTGTCTCTAGTCAATGGAAAAGTTTAAGGTAATCTGGCAATATAAATTATATCATGGACTTTAATAAAAGTTAATTGTATTGCACTCTTGGTTTTACTTAAGAGCAAAAGCTCTGAGCTCATACACCACCCACCAAGAAAAGTGATTGTTGAACATTTCAGACATGTTAAGAGCAACTCAACAGTAACATATGGTAAAATGACATTCTTATTTTTTTTTTTTTAGCATGTTACACTTTAAAATGTGAATGATAGTCTGACTACTTCCTAACAATTAAATGTAGAATATTCTGTTTGTAAAACTAAATTTGGAATCAACATTATTCATGACTATTTTCACTTCATCTCAATTGTGAAAAATGAGCTTTGCCTTCATGCATAGCTTTTCAAATGGGAGACAAATGTTTGGAAATACACAATGATATTGACTAACAATTTACCAAATTCTGTAAAATTCACTCAGTAAATCTGGAATTATAGTAAACAATGCTATGTACAGATTTACAGAAATGGAGGTTGATGAAATGTACCAGCATTGCACATATAGGGTTAAGGAGGTGAACTCATCAGTAAAATCCTTTCCTCCTTTAAGGAGCAAATTATTTTTACAATCTTTCTTTCTTGGGAATTCTACAATAAAGAAGTAAATATGTCTGTAAAGTCATTCACACTTGAGAATCCTAAACTGAGCAAGTTGGTCAGTAAAAAAATTATCTACTTTGGAATATTACTTTGTGACAGTAAAACTGTCTGTAGTCTTCATTACCTTTGGTATTCTACTCTGGAAAGTCTAACTACTAAATACAAGATGTTACTTCTTCATTTAGCTAAGTAGGAGAACAAGAATTATTCATCTCAAATTTTCAAACTTTTCACACAAATGTGAGCCTAGTGGATGTACTGGTTTTAAAATGTGACTATATTTGTGATTGTACTGGTTACTTATTTATAAATGTAAATTAAGTGCACGTACTGGTTTTAAAATGTGAATATACTTGTGGTTGCACTGGTTACTTATTTACAAATGTAGGCTTAATGCACGTACTGGTTTTAAAATATGACTGCACTTGTGGTTGTACTGATTACTTATTTTTATGGGTCATTACCTTTTGGTGTCATCTGAAGCTTTCCCTAGGAAGAGTCTGCTCCATAATTATATAGGATACTTATTACTTACTATCTGTAGAGCTTTCAACAACATCTCTTACATTTCAAGGATGTATTTTGCATTTTTTTGGTCTCTTTCTTCAAAGTCAGTCAGAGTCAAAATTCAGATCTAATTCCACACAACATTTTCTGCCATTCCTTCCATTATCTTTGGTTACTACCCAAAGTTCAATCAGTACATCTGGGAACACCACAAAAGTAAGCTTGTCTTCCCTAAAATGTTCAATTACTTTGAGAATGTAAAACTGTCTGTAAAGTCCACAAAGGACCCAGCAGATTCTAAACGATGTTACGAGAAATTTCTAGTATCTATTTCTGAATATAAAACCAATTAAAAATAGGAACACTTTAATGAAATAAATTGATAACTAAGTGAAGATACCATGACAAATTGCTTAGTAAATAATAATAATATTAACTGTGTTAAAAATAGAAAATTTCTAATTCGAAGTCCTTTATTTTTCTTCTATTTAAAATTTTTAGTAAATTATTTGGTTCTTTCAAGCACAGAGCTTCACAGTGCAAACCAGGGATATTTAAATATAATTTTTAGCATCATCAGCCAACAAACTTATGAACAAGCAATTTGGTGGCATAAAAAATGGAAGATTCAAATTGAGTTTAATAATACAAGCATTCCTTAAGTTTTTTTATGATACCAAAATATTCACATAAATTAACATGTCAGAGCCAATTTTATAAATTAAGTTTCTACATTTTTCTGAAAGTACTCAACTCTCAATATTTCTAATTTAAATTCCAATATTAGCAATATATTTTGGTTACATATTTGTATTTCATTCAGTGGCATATTTAAGATGGGGGCTAGAGGTGACAAAGCTCGATGGGCTGTTGACAGTTTTATTCTATGTAAAATTACACGTAATGTAGGGCCCACATGACCTTAAACCTGTCACTGATTTAATTTTACAACAGCTGTTCTTATGTAACCCTTTTAGAACACTTATAGTTTCTAAAATTTATTTTCAAACCTAAAATCATAATTTATAGTAAATTTCACAACTAAAAGATTTCATTACTAGGGTATTGTATCACTACAAATCTTACAGAAAGAAAAAAAAAAAGGTATCAGATAATAGATACATACATATACATATCTGACTAAAATTTAATGGAAGATAAGGTGGCAACAAAACCTACAAAAAATAAATGTCAGAAATTTTTTTTTAAAGTATTACCAGTAATTTATTGAAGACAAGTTCAAGACATTTTTCATTACTATCCAAATTTAGAGCAAAAGGTGCCATTTCTGTTAACAGCTTCAACAACTCTAAACTGACATCTATCCCTTCTTCTACAGTAGGAATATTTTCAAGCACCGGAATCACTTGGTTACAGAAATATTGAACAAATCGACTAGAACTGACGAATGGCTAAAAAAAAATAATAAATACAAATATCACACTGAACTTGAACTGTTAAAATTGACAACTGACTCGTATATTTTTGCACTACATCACATAAATTGCAAATATTCTTTCAAACAAAATTTACAATACTGATTAGTCTTTAACTACATCAATTACTTGATATTTGAAAAATCAGCCCTTTACAACAGTTTACAGATTAACTGACATCTAACCTTATCAGTTTTATCACTATAAGTACAGTGAATAATTATAAATATGCAACAAACTATTCAGGAAAAATAAAGTGCATGTGTATGACAACATTTTAAAATGATTAACAACAGATAAAACTGACTCCTAAATATAAAATCTCAGATAACAAAAGTCCTGATAGTTCATTAACCAAAAATGGTCACCATACATGCCCTTCCACTGTAAATAGAAAGAAGGTCAGTAACATAATAGACCATATATGTGCAAAAACATCTCATTTGAGTTGAGAAAATATTTTATGTAGAAGAGCGAACAACGTTTCGACCTTCTTTGGTTATCATCAGGTTCTTTTTTATGTTCTTTGAATGTGGTTTCCATTAAAACATAAAAAGTCACCTCCACACGTTTTCAAACACTGCAAGTCAAATAACCACAACATAACCATAGAAAACATTCAAATAATAAATAAAGAAACAAACATAAACAAATGCAAAATTAAAGAAGTCTTACTTATACAACAACTTAAACCCAAAATAAACCAATATAAAGGAACGCCTTTATACCTATATTAATGTAATAAAATAAATAAAATTATACATTCAAACATCTAACATCACCCTCTACATTCTGACACTCAGTTACACAACCCCTACCAAACATGTGGTCAGCTTCCAGTCAGTTACCTCTTTCTTTGTGAACCTGATGATATCCAAAGAAGGTCAAAAAACGTTGTTCGCTCTACTACGTAAAATATTTTCTCAACCCAAACGAGCCGTTTTTGCATATATATTTCTCTACAAGTAGGTTTTCTCGACATCACTGATAACAGACCATTCTTAGGGGGTGTGGTCAAAGAGATCTCATAGCTCTACATGTGTTCACACATTGTGACAGTAGTGCTTTCAAACTCCTTCAGAGGATGCCTGCATTCCAAAATGTTCATGGTAAATTACAGAGTTCATGGACTGTTCCAGATCATACAGAGGCAGGCTCAGAAGAGTTGACATGTGCAATGTATGGCAAACAACGATACAAAAGTGTTGATAATTTGTGCTTTGTCACACTCAAGGAGAAATGTGGTGGGTCTAACGGAAGTACAAGTCTTAACCAGAACACTGATTTTAGTCAGCTACTTCTTTGTAAGTAAGCAAAATAGATGGGCTAATTACTAAATTACTATCAGGTTGACATCTGGAAGTCTGCCAATATCCATCAACCAGATATACAAAGACCAACAGAAGAGCATGGTTGGAAAGTTGATAATGGAAAGTTGGAACTTCTGGTCTGAAGGATATACCCTTCTAAATTAAATTGCTAAAGATTATGTTCGCTGGAAAAGTAATGACCCAAGTTCTTCCTATGAAAACTTGGATCACAGCAACTTAACAGATACAGATGATACTTTGCAGTCAAGATGATTTGGACAATGATGTCTACTGAATATCTTTTCTGATATTATAAATAAATGTAGCAGAAATAGGACTATACCACATATACTATGTTAATAACTTACAGGACTTCCATTATTTGTGATTGAAGATTAGATAGGAACCATTTACTTTTTTTTCAGTCCTTGAACAGTGGGCAGGCACCACAGGATTGGAAATTAGCCAATGTAACTCCTCTTTTCAAGGAAGCAATAAAAACTGTCCCAGTAATAATAGACCCATCAGTCTTAAACTGGTTGTGAGAAAAGTTTTGGAAAGTCCCTCTAACAATTATTTTACTTCATTTATTTTTAGTATGTTTTGATTCAAAAACTTTTTTTAATTGCGATCAGTTACTGCCATAAAGAAGAAGCAGAATTAGTGTTCTCCAGTTAACCCATTGGCTACTGATTCACCATGCTTTGTATGATCTGTCTCCAGCAGTTGAATGCAGGTGTGCTTTATACACCACACAGCTTACACACAATTTAAAGCAGTGAGTCAGAGAGTTGATATTCTAATAAAAACTCTGAAGATGTTTTTACATGAAAAAAACCAACAAAAACACTACTTACATTAAAAAATGGCATAGCTTGTCTGATACACTGCATGACTCTCACAACACTATCAGAATCAGTGTGCTGAAAATACAAGTAAAATGTTTTATATAATAAGCAACAGAAAACATGACTCTAGTAAAATAAGTTCTATTTTGAATTATTTGAGTATTTCTTAAAATCAAGATATACAAGTACACACACACACACACACACACACAATTTCACCTTTGAAATTGATACATATGGTACATTGAAACTATTCCAGTAATCAACTCTACATTTTTGCATTTTCATACATTTGAGTATAAGAACTGTTAATATTTATAAAATTTGAAATGGGAGAAAGTTTTAATTATTTCTCACATACAAAAAAAACACAGAAAAAATTCATTCAAAATGTTATGTTTCTATATTGCATACTGTGCTGTACAGCTTTCCCAGCTTTGACTTGCATCTTGGAAAGATTAACCTAAAGATGACCTAGGAAGGTCAAAATGTTGTCTGCTTATCAACAAAAGTGTTAATACCCATACCGGCTATTCTGAGATACATTTTTATTTAAAGTGGGTTTCTCATCATCAAGAATAGCTTTGACTTGATCAAATTTTCCATTAAAAATATTTACAAATTTTAATATGGACAGAATTACTTATTTATCAGCACCTCTGTACAAAACAACTCTTATCAAAAGCAAAAACCCCTTCATTTTATTGACTCAAAATAAAAGAGACAAGTCTGCAACAATAAAACAGACTAGCTTTCTAACTTTCCAGGCATCTTATATTAGAGTCACATTGGACATAAAGTGTAACCAGTAAACCCTTTAAAATGCTTTCATGAATTGTATCCTTAAACGTTTTTTTCACAATGACAATTTTAGTCAATAATAAATAACACACTTGTACTGTTTCATACAAATATTGAATAATTTTTAAATACAATGTTTAAATACAACTTTGAAAAAATAATGTTTTGAATTGTTTGTTTATTATAAAACACAAAGTTACAATGTCTTACAAAGTTTGTTATAAAACCTTACAAAATGCTTTAGGAATTTAAAGGGAAACCACCCTCTCCTGCTCCGTAAAATGCAATAGCTGTCTTTTTAACATTTCTTTTCCTAAATAATCTGCCTACTGTGACTTTACTGCTAACAATACTTTACCTCGAACTCTTTGTCTATATCCAACATATCAATAGCCATATCTACTAATGCTTGCTGGCCAGGTATTGTTTTTGAAAGTTTAAGTCCTGATAAAACACTCATCAGGGTGACAAATTCTTCTCCTGTTACATCTTGCATTACCTGAAAAACACACACAATGTTAAATCTTACATTAACTAACAAACAAAACAGATAGTTACACCTTGCATCATGTTACAAACAAAAATAAACACAATGTTACATCTTGCATAGCCCAACAAACAAAACAGATAATGTTACATCTTCCATTAACTGACAAACAAAAATAAACACCATGTTAAATTTTGCACTAACTGACAAACAAAAATAAACACAATGTTACATCTTGCATTAACTGACAAACAAAAATAAAGATCAAATGTTCTTCTTTCACCTTTTCCAGATGGTTCACAGGTCAAGGGCCATGTCATCATACTTATTAATTCGCATTTAAAATTTTACTGGACTTTTATTTCATGAATTGACAACATTAAGTTTGGTATGAAATTGTAGAATTTCATTTAAATTTTACATCATACATTATTTAATTTAAAAGTAAATGTTTAAACATTTGTGTATGTTGAATACAGCACTGTTTTAAATTAGATGTTTGTGGTATAAAAATAGTTTTGTATGAATTAGGAGCTCAAAAATTACCAATATTGAAAAGCTAAAATACAAAATAAGAACTGACTATCTTTACTATTTGCTGAGATACCACTTATGTACTCAGTCAAACACAGAGGCCCTGCTAACCTCTTTCCATTTCTGGAAACTGTCCTTCATATAAACTTACTTCTATATGTGACATGTGAGTAACCAATCAAAAGTATAAAATGTCCCCCAAGAGGTTTTCTCAACCATTTTCAAATATAACAGCATTAACTCTTTCATTCGAGACAAACTTTTGTGTTGGTAAGTTGGGTCTTTACCTTATTCAAACTTTCATAGTTTTCAAACCCAAATTTACCTTAGTTGCTAAACTTGATAAATTACAATACACTTCTGTGGTATTGGTTCAGTAATTTATGAGTTTTTCAGTTATTTAAATGTATATACACAAAACAAAACAAATATTCATTTCACAATCTCCACATGTAAAATTTAAGGCTTAGCAACAACCAAATACAAAAATTATAACTAAAAATTAATTGTTTGCTTTAAATCTATATTTAGAGTTCTCTGTTTAAAGAAAACTTATTTGTAATAACGTACATACATATACAATGTATTGCAACAGAAATGTGATTGTATTTTACAAAATACTAGTCCACTAAAACATAGCATAGATCGGTCACTTTGTGAAGGTAAGTTTATATTCTTAGATATAGTAGCGTGAGTGAACATAAACCTTATCACTGTGAATTCTATGATGTTAACCAGCCTTGGCTGAGATATCAATTTAACAAAAATAATAAATATAAACAAATGTATAATACTATAACATTTGAGCTCTTTAGACGAAATATTTGTAGTTATTCTTAAAAATAAAAGCAAAATTGATATTTATTTCTTACTTTTTTTATGGTAGTTATGAGAACAGTCAAATCTAATGAACACCTACAGAAATCAAAATTTGCTAGAAAAAATAACAAAGTTTTTTCTTAAAAAGCATTTGATAATTATCTGAAGATTATAAAGATTTCACAAATAAAATTTGCAAATATTCTGATGCACAGAAGTATTTTTAATCTTAATACAAAAATCTCTTTCCCATGTCGAATAATCAACATTATGAAAAAAAAAACTTTACAAGAAAATCTTTAATTACAAAATCTTAATACCAAGTTCAAAAACCTGATATTTTTTGTAAATAAGCCTTGTAGCATTTACAAATAACTTGCAGAAAAATGTGAACATATCTATGCATTATCAAAAGTAATAGCTTTTAATACTTACTCTCACTGATATCTTCATGGTTACAGGCTGGATGGATTTCACTTAACCAATGATGGAAGAGTTAATTAAAGTCAGAAAATTTCAGTTGTCAACTACACCCTTGCGTAAATTAATTGAAACAAGATGGAAAATTACGATTTTTTAAAAATCTTTTGCATTTTATTTCTGAGAATCCAAAAATTACTCACAAATTAATACATGATATGAACACCTTTATTTTTCAGAAGATCATTAATCCACTTTGGTATTGAGTACACGAGTTGACTGCAATCTTTACTAATTTTTGGATTGCAGTACCACACCTTAATTATGGCCTTAATTAGCTTATCTTTTGCAGTACAGTTTTTTTCCCTGAAATCTTTCTTTACAAATCGCCCAAAGATTTTTAATAGGATTTAAGTCCGAAGAGTTTCCAGGCTAGTCCAGTGCCTTTGTTCACACTGTAGTTATAAAATTCTTCACAAGTTTTGATGTGTGGCATAAAGCTAGATCTTGCTGAATAATGTCAGATCCATCTGAAAATCCCTTTTTCAATTCTGGAACAACTATTCTCTGCAAAACTTCGATGTACTCACATCATACCTTCTATGATATGTAAGCCTCCAACACCATAGTAGCTGAAAAAGCCCCAAAACATCTTATTCAAGGGATGTTTTACAAACTGATTGATGTAAGATTCTCAAAGTTTCTCACCTGGAGATCTGTGAACATGCAGACTTCTTTGACCCTGTACGAAGAAACGAGTCTTGTCACTGAATAACATATAACTCCATTGTTCTTGCATTCAGTTCTTGTATTTCACACCCCATTCATACCGTTTTTTCTTCACTGAGTTGAGAAGAAGTTGTTTTTTGACTGGTCTCCTTGCCATTTTTACACAATTTTGAATGATGTAATATTCCTCAAAATTTCATTATATATCCCAAAAATTTCTTTACCAAACTGCAAAACACAGCTAATGATGCTGTCTGTGTGAATAAATTACTATTACAAGAAATCAGCAGGTCCAGCGAGCCTACACCAGCTGCCATGCTGAAAATATTGTAAAATTACCATTTGTTTCAATTAATTTGCACAAGGGTGTAAATCATTCTTAGAATCAGCTGTAAATGAATTTAAGTTCAAAAACTTTCTGTTAATTGACATTTAAATTTGGATTATTCAGTGACTTGTGCTACTTATTAAACTGAATATTTCATTGCTAACTTTAGTCACTAGTTTAAAAATGTATGGAAGTTAACAAACTTGTACTTTTTGACAAAGTGCAGATTATGATTCTGTGTTTCATATCTTAAAGTTCTTCATAGATACTTACAAAGACAAAAATATTGAACATTACACACCTTATTGCTTATAAATGTGCAAGAAAATTCACACAGTTACACAAGGACTATCTACAGATAACTGTTCTTAATTTTTAACTAACTGGAAATAAAACAAATCAGCAGTATTCAGTACAAATGTTTCATTATTCTTAAGTGACAAAATAGTGAAATTTAATCTTTGCTCTTATGGCACATCCACAGTCCTAAAGTGAAAAAAGCATTCCTGTATCAACAAGATATGAATCATGAACCTATATTGGCCACCTGAATCCATTAACAAAGTAGGCAAGAGCCCAGAGCATTACATAAAATGAAACAATGAATACTTTTTATGTAAATTAGCACGACTTACTGCAGTATACAATCTTTAAAAGAAAAATAATTTTATTAATTATCCAAAATAATTAACAAAATTTAAAAATCTGAAATATAAAGACTAAATAAGAGTAATAAACATCATTTTTTATCTGTTCTGAATATTTCTCCATACCTTAGTATCTAGATATGCATGTCCATGCACTTCAACAGACGTAAACAAAAGGCAAACATAAATATACTTTAGTAAACGTTTTAAAAAACATATTGGGTGTTTATCAAAAGGTTTTAAAAATGTTTAACTTTAGGCCATATGATAACATAAATTTGATTGATCATATCAAATATGATGATTTTTTAACTACTTTTAGACTTAAGACAGGTGGACTTGCAGATTTTAGTATCTCTAAGAATTCTTTTGTATTATTTTAGAAATAGTGTATTTAAAGAAGTGCTATTGCTATAAAAATAATAACTTGACTAAAATGTTTTGCAGCTTCATGCTAATGTGTATGTTTGTATATGTATCGTACACAAGTTACTATATGCTGCTATCTCGTGTTAACTTATAAAAAAAATTCACTATTGTATTTTATGTAATGCTTGATGGACACAAAATAACAATTGACTGCAGAAGAATACTTAAAGGTTATGAAGTAAAATTGAATATACTTGTTTACAATGGAAATAAGCATATCAGAAAAGTATACTGTAATTTTATTTACCTTAGAAGTATTTGTTGTTGACCAATACAAGAGTACTTTACTTTCCTTGTTGTATGTCTCGAATGGGGTGAAAATTAATATTTAAATGCAACTTCATACTTTCCATGAAATATCTTAGATTTTCTTGCTTTCAGTGTTTAATTGATTTCTTTATTATTTGTATTTTCCAAGGCATAAAAAAATTGCTTTTTTTCAAGAACTAACTTACAGTTGCCTTTTCAATTAAAAATACATAAAACTAACTCCTTAATTTTCCACTGTTTTTGGAAATATGACATCCATTTTCTGCATTTAATAGCTTGTAACTCTGCATGCAGTAGTTGCTTATTTAAAGTATATGTAAGAACTTGTGCTTTTTCTAAAGCACGTAAAACACCTTTTTGCATTCTTGAAATATGTAATCTTCTAATTCCTTCGTCATAATATCTGAAGGCAAAGCCTTGATTTTGCTGTTTAAGAAACGAATGGCTCTTTCTCGGACAACTTCTTCACCATTCAGTATCTGGGAAAACAGTCCACCCAACGTATCTGAATAAAATAAATAATTATGATTGAAATTAGTATCAAAGTTATTTCACACTAAACAAATTTTACAAAACAAAAACCATCATAAAAGAAAACACTGCACCTTATATTATTTAATCAACACAAAATTCTATCTCACCTAGCATACATGGTGTTAAAAAAATAAAATACATTTATAAGAAGCCATTTTAATCATATTTTTGTTTAAACAATTGTGCATGTGTCAAGTAAAACACAATACAGATAACTGTCACTTATTTTACAACATCAGCTTACAGTTGAAACAATAAATTTTGTGTGTGTATACATCTATAATTATATATACATATATAAAGGGTTAATTTGAAGTTAATGGGTATTTTTTCAATAATATAAATCTCATAATTCCAGATGTAGAAATCATTAAACTGTCACAATTTGTACAGACAACAAGTGGATAATAAAAAAATGATGGCAGTGAAAAGTAACTCATCACCATGGGACTTTATACATTTAACTTATTTATAGATGGACAGTATAAAACCAGCAGAAACAAAAGTTTCTCATTCATTGCTATTTGAAATGTCTCAAAATTGAATCTCTGCACCTGTAAAGTATACCACTAATTACAACACCAGTGCAGCACTGATATTGCATTAATATAAACATGGTTCCCACAAAGGGCATTATAACATGCATGTTAGAGGAATCAATTAAAAATTTTGAAATTAAAAGTCAACTTGCTGATGCATATTGGAGTGGTTACCTTCCATTACCAGTTGAAGATCTTGACGAAGTTAAGAAAATCGCACTTGCTGCTGCAGAAACAAATACACATCAAGAATGGGGCAACCATTAGATTACCCACAGTCAACAGCAAAGGTAATGTGAAAAACAAAAGGCTGAAGAGAATCTACGTAATTAAACCAAGACACAAAAAGCAATGATTATGTTAATTAATGATGCTAACAATAAATGAAATTTCATATTTCCTGTCAAATTGATACTTCAAATCCAATCAGCAAATGTA
The DNA here is from genome assembly GCA_011833715.1 of Carcinoscorpius rotundicauda. Lineage (NCBI taxonomy): Eukaryota > Metazoa > Arthropoda > Merostomata > Xiphosura > Limulidae > Carcinoscorpius > Carcinoscorpius rotundicauda. The sequence goes on along the minus strand of CM022399.1, from coordinate 78,337,664 downwards.
TTGTTCACACACAGTTTGTTGTACTTGCATAACACTAAAAACAAAGTTAAAACTGAACCGATTGTTACTGTTTTCTAACGTGCATCTCAGTAACTTAGATCTTGTGATGACAAGATACCCACTTAAAGTAAAAATGTACCTCAAGATGGTTGGTAGGGGTATTAATACTTTTATTAAAATAGAGAACAACATTTGGACCTTCTTAGGTCATCTTCAAGTTGAACAACACATAAGAACTTGTGCTTTTTCTAAAATACATGAAATACCATCCTGAAAATGACCTAAGAAGGTTGAAATGTTGTTCTTTACTTTATTTTAATAAAAATTTTAACATCCATACCAACTTAGATCTTGGCTAAAATTATCACACTTAGAAACAGAGATAACAGAATTAACACATTCATCATAATATTATCATTTATGATGATTTTACACTTTTTAGTTTTTTAAGACATCAAGAACACAGATATAATTTGAATGGCATATAGTTCTACGAAATTTGTGTTATATGGAAATAAATGTTACGAATCATTCTTTTCATTTTTAATTTGACTTTTAAAATTACAGTGTAATTTTCAGTGAAATTGACAAACAACTTCAGATAATTGTTTTTTTTATTCTACCTGATGTTTTCAATTGTCTATGAAAGACTCATTAAACAAAACTGATTTTAAATTATAGTTACCAAAAGAAATTACAGTTGCTTTACATGTGGTAACTATAAAAATTCTGAAACGTTTTCAGATAATTTCAATAATGGTGTAAATGAGTTTACCTTTCGCACTGATTCTAAAGACAGTCATCAGTGCTGCATGAACCACTATTAGTTCAGATGGCTCGTCTGTTAGCAAAAGTTGAGCTAAAACATCAGCAATCTTTGGAACAAATTCTATGTTCTCCTTACAAAAACTGGGCAACTCTTTTATGGCTTGCTTTCGTATCTATAGAAAATAATACATATACTTAAAAGGTAATTAAAAATTTTGTGTATAAGCACAAACAATTGCTTTAGAAATGGTTAACCATCCTACAAGAATCACTTGCATGTGTTAATATAGTTAATTATCATTACAGAAATGAATTGTGTTGCCAAAAAACAAACAAACATATCTCGCATTCCTTTATGTATTAGGTCCATGATTAAATCTGAACAATATCATAGTGCATATATATCCAGGATGGACAAGAAACAGCCTCTTCTCAGACATCAGTGCACTAATGAGACTTTATGAGTAAAAGTAGAGAAAAGTGCAAAATGATATGTCAACTATTACACCCAATGACAATAAGACCTTTCATCTAACACCAGGAGTTTTCAGGTTATCAGAGATATGAAAGTCATAGTAGTTTGTTAAATACAGAACCAAAAATCATAATATTGCATAAAAAGAAGTTTTTTTTCTGTGTTCTCTCTGAAAGTGGAAAAATACAAGCACAGCAGGGCATTTAAGACAGCAACAGGTTATGATATCAAACTTAACAAACAGCATGTAATAAACCTCTCACCTACAAAAGCTATAGTTATAAAAAGAAACCTCTTCAATCCAAAAAGATGTTGCAATGAAACTTACCATATTTCCAAGTTGGCTTTCTGTATAAACATTTAAAGTTCTAGTAAAAGCTCACAAGCTAAAAATCACAAATATCCAGCACAGCCATATCTTGAAATGAAAATTTTTTTTTTAATAGAAAGCTGGAATCACAAAACTTTCATTTGATCATGTTCTCCCAAACCCTACAGTACATTTCCAATGAGCTTTGAAATTTTGATATGCATAAATGTTGTCTTGTAAACTAAAGTTTATGCATATTTAGCAAGTCTGTAACTAGTTTGTACAGAAGCTTATTACAATTAAATGTGTGATGTTCAGCTGAAGCATGTTATGCAGACCATCTTATTCAACAAGATAACTTATGAAAATTACTTCCAGGCTAAAGACAGTGCTGGAAATTCCATTTAACAATTTACTTGCAGTTCTAACAATGACTATCATTGTTTAGTTAGCAGAAAAAAAATTAAATAATAGAAATTTTATATTGTATTTAATTAACACAAGATTTTACTTTAGTACTAAAATTATTAATAATTTTGGAAAAAGCTTTTGTATCACATTACAAAGAAACATCAGACGTATAAATTTTGACACGGACTAAAGATGCATGTTTTAAACCCACTATATATGAAGTTTTGAACAAGACATTTCAGCAATAACTGCTACATGAATACTAAATATATATGTACCTACCAATTTATATTATTAGTGGTTTTATCCTTGGAACAGCACATGTACAAAATTCCTTTATCTACATTTAAGAAAGTATAAACTTCAGAGCTATACAATGCACCTAAGATATAACTATGGATTCAAACTGCTAAATATACTTGTTAAACAGTCAAACAATAAATACAAAAGTGCTATCTTGCAGCATAAAATTATAACCACAGCTGTTTTACACACAAGTGAAAATTTTATGCTTTATAACTCTTATACCAGCAAGAAAGAAGTTTTTCTGCATAATATTACTTTTGAAGAAAACCTGGTTTTAGAATATTAAAAATACATTGTATTATCAGATGTTTTACAGACACTATTAATTTTTGTACATCATTTTTCTCATTGATTAAATTAAATATGTGAAATATTGACAAATGTAAGTAGAAAGCCCATTACATTCTATTATTTGTTTTTCTGTTACATAATTTTCCCAAAGATATTAGGCATAAAGCAGAAACATACGTAATATTGAAAAGTTCATGTAAAAGTTGGTTATTACAAATCAAAATGATCAAATATTTGAATATTCAAGTTTACTTAGGTCCTGACAACAACAGATCCATCCAAAAAGCAGGTCACAAAAACACATCATGTTAACCAGGTGTGCATTTCAAACACTTGATTAAGTTTGGTTGGTTTTTAATTTTGCACAAAGTTACACAAGGGCTACCTATGCTAGCTGAAGACTAGAGGGAAGGCAGCTTGTCATCACCACCCACTGCCAACTCTTGGACTACTCTTTTACCAACAGATAGTGGGAGTGACCATCATATTATAACATGCCCATGGCTGAAACGGCTAGCATATTTAGTGTGACAAGAATTCAAGCTTGCAACCCTAGGATTATGAGTTAAGTGCCCTAACCACCTGGCTATGCTGGGTCCTATTGGTTAAGTCTTATTTCAGTGTTTGGGTCTGGAAATCATCATTCCAAATTGTTAGGATTTGTTTGAGTATCAGTTTTTGTTGAACATTAAATAATTATTTTTTTTAATTTAATAGATGTAGTTGTCAATTTCATATTAGTTGAAAAATCTGAAATTTATGTGGGCAACTACTTCTACAATGACCCACAAACAGTGTTACAGGTTGACTAAAAATGAGTCATAAGATTATTAATCCATATGCATCTTATTATACATTGACTAATATGGGTCAAACACTCATTGTAAAACCTTGGAGATGGAAATTTTTAGAAGTAGCCAAAATGCAAGTTAAACTTAGTAATAGAAAATTAACTAATATAGATAAAACATGAGAAGAACTAGGCACACTTTGACATCAATTGGTGTTCCTGATTATTCCAATTATGTAGTAACCAATATGCTGACATTATGACTGTTTGTTATTTAACCCTTTCACTATAAAATAATACTGTATAATATTCATGTTTGTCTACACTAAGTATTTGCACTATAACTTTTGATATAGCATGTGTATTTTCACAAACTTTGGTAGAATTTTAGTAAAGATTAAAAGTATTTTGTATACAAATAATCAAAATTTTAATGAAATATTTTTACTGAAGATTTTTTTTGTGAAAATAGAGTGTGTTTTGTTACTATTCTGAGTGCAAACTAATTTTACGTTATGATTAAAAAACTATTACTCATCTAAAAAATCTCAAATATTATTTATGTAATCTCTAAAGCCTCTTAAATACATTTTGTTTAAGGTTTGTTTTCAGTAAGACTTTATATTGTATGTTATTTTCAACACTCTAACTATATGGAGTCTGTCACTAAACCAACCTCATAACTATCACTGAAAAAATTGGGAAATAAATATAAATTATGCTTTTTACATGCTAGAATAACTGTATATTATAACATTAAAATACAAATGTTTATTCTAAGTTGCTTAAGTCTCATAACTCTATATATTTACATGTGTATTTGTTACTTTTTATTGTATTTACTTTCCATTAATGCCTCGCTAACAATACATAACTTGCATTGATGTAGTGTGTGTGCAGTCGTGACACATAACCATTAAATTAAAACTGGTCTTCAGTCTTTCCTGTCTTGGCTGTGTTTTAGTGAACTAGTATTTTTTAATATACAGCCACATTTCAATTATTAAGCATTATATGTGTATATAAATTACTACTGTTTAGAAATAAATTGTTAAACTTATTTTTCTTAACATATAAAACAATAAATTTTGTACATGGAGGATATCAAACAAATTTCTTTTAGGTTTTATATATGTAAGCAAATAGTAAAATTATGTGGTATCAGTGTAGTTATTTATGAAGTAACTATATATATAGTCGAATAACCAAAACATCATACATAACTACACTGATACCACAGAATTTTACTACAATTTATTAGGCTTAGTAATTAAAATATATTTAGATTTTAAAAAGATACAAAACTTCAGGCAGGCTAAAGACAACCTACCTTTCAATCTTAAGATTGAAAGAAAGTGACAAAAACCACTTTGGGGGCATTCTAAGTTGTTTATTGGTTATTCACACATCGTACACTGTAGTAAGAGTATATAATGGACCGTTTCAAAAAATTAAAAAGAGTTAAATGGGGCCAACACATAAGCCATATCTCAACAAAATAAAAAGATGAGGTTCTTATTTTATATTCTACCTTGATAACATTAATAACTTGAGTTCCCAATTTGTACAATACTATAGACTTTGTACCCAACATCAAAAACATCTAATTTTAAACAGCAATGCATTTATCATACCATGTGACTCACTAAAATCTATATTTAGATACATTTTTTTCTAACATTTACTTTCAAATTAAGAAATAAACTCATATTAAAGATTGAATTATAACATACAATTTGATTTTAAACTTACTGAGATAAATCATAAAATAGTAGTTCAATAAAATTTTGAATGCAAGTCAAAAATGCAATGAAATAACCTTTGAACCACGACCTATTGTGAAAGGGCTAAGCACAAAGCTACACAATAAGCCATTAATTGTGAAATGGGTAACCAAATGTACTTATAAACATCTCATACTGGAATATCCGGTTATTTAAGTGTATTGATTAACAAGCCTGATGATTTACTGATTAGCAAATCCAACTAATCACTTCTATCTTTGGAATACTCTTGTTTTCTACTGTATTACATTAAGCAATTTAGAGTAGATATTAACATAATAGAATATATGAGTTAAGCTTTGACATACGAGGTGAGCTGAAGTTTAAGTAATGAAGTAATTAAAACCATTACACTTATTCCCACAATTCCTCAGTGAAACTAAGATGGAAAAAAGTTACAAAACTTATAACTTACAGACACATCATCATCTTCACAGAGATCTAACTGAGCATCAATGGATTTATCCACCAGATGTGGGAAACTCTTAAAAAAGCGGGTTATGAACTGTGAAGCTAGACGTTTTTCATTGGTAGAGCCTTTTACAGCATCTAGTATCTCAAAATATTCCTTTTCATGCTAGAAAGACAAAAAAGTGTATAAATGAATTGTTTCAAAACTTAAAAACATATCCTTGTAATAATTATAAAAAAACCTAATTCACTGCTCAGAATTGTTTCATTTTTTTAAAAATTATCAACTATACTATTGAAATGAAATATATTTCTTGTCTGATTACAGCAATAAATGATTTAAATACAATATAGAAACTGTTGAAACCTGAAATAAATTTAAATATAATTTTGCAAATATAATGAACATTTATACTTTGGTTTATCAACATGCAAAACAACATCAAAATTTAAATTACCATGGTTTGACTGAGTAAACCAAAAAGAAATAAAACAACCATTATAGATGTAAAACAGAAACAGGAAACTGCTGTCAGAGTAACAAAATATTTTAAAATTAAACAGCATGCACAATTACTGTACTAAACTAGTTTCATACATTTTTAAACTTTAATATTTAAAGATGGAATTGTATAAGTATAATAAACACACTGAGAACACAAATATGTTTCATATATTATATGCTGACTGAGGTTGTTGGTGAAACCTATGTGGCTTATGGAGCAAGTTAAGACTCGTATAATTTATTACAATATGCCCTATTCATTTTTACTCCATATACCAGAAACATCTTTGTAAAAAACTTACGTACCATTAGGAATGTCTGTCTATATATTAAAACAAGGGTGTGTCTGTATGTCACCACCATAGTTCCTGAAGGAAAGAGCCAAAAAGCCAAAATTTTGCACCTATATTAGATGAACCTTTAGGGTGTACACCTGGATATTATTGCTTATCTTATGCATGTGTATGTACACAGGCACGCCTTTTTATTAAGGCAGGCTAGCAAAACAACCACATAGAAAAGAAATAATTTCTTATATTAGAAACAGAAATCACTGAAAGACAGACATGTACATTATTCAACTGATTCCAACAGAAAATGAGCATATGACATGTTATATAACTTGCATGTGATCAATGAGAGCTAGCTAGCCCCTGTTAAGTAAATTATATCAATTTTCAATTAATTCACTTAATGTGAACCCTTGATAAGATATCAAGGAAGTTCTGGATCAGATAGAAGACTCAATATTGTTAAAAAGTTTGTGAAACTTTTGCATAGAAATCACTATTTGTAATAACCATTATTATACAGGGTGGTCACTAGAAAAGTGGAAAATTTGAGCTTGGAATGATATCTCACAAGTTACCCATCAAAATGCTACACGAGCTTGGATTTCAAGGTTAAGAAGCTGCTCTGAGTGCACGGACGACATTTTGAGCTTCTATGAGTGTAATATAACATATGCCTTTAAAAAACTTTGTAAAAGTTATTCTTTGTAAAAATAAAGAGCTGTTTGACAAATTTTCCGCTTTTCTAGCGACCACCCTGTATATTGTATTATTGTTTGTATATTAAAAAATATTTGTTTTAAGAAAGAAAACTGTGTGTATCAATCTTGCTGGAAAAAAAAATTAAACAAATGTCAACATTTAATTAACTTCTAAATTGAAATTACAATGTAACTCTATTTTAGGCTATTTCAAATCACAATATATGACACTAGGTATGTGTTTGAAATGTGCAAGACTATTATGTTGCAAATTAATGAAAAATCAAACACTGACTCATGCTACTTTTGACAAGGAACTTATAAAATGAGATTGTTTCTTGTTTAAAATAGTCTGTGTGTCATTGAAAGTCAGGAATTCTCTCCAGAAACTTGTGTCTTTCCAACCATTTTAAATCACAAATTTTTCATTTTATTATAACCAAGTAAATATATTCATAAAAAATTTAGTTTTTGAGAAAGTATGTATTTTGTAAATTACAATTAAATAATTCTTTCCTATACATATGTTTGGCTAGTTGAAATAAAAATAAAAACTAAGTCACAGTAAGTACAAAAAAAACAACTCATAAATGCTCACAAGTCTTAGTCACATATTAAAGTGGCAGAATAAGTTCTAATACCAGTTTTCATTTTTCCCATTCCCATACTAACCTTCTATCAAGTGCCAAAATTATTTTGAAAATCTGTAAAAGATGCTTCACAAAATAATTTAACAAAGTTTAATATTTCTGTACAGTCAATATGGTTTCACTTTACTCATCATTTGACATTCTTTGAAGAGGTTACTGTAAAAGTAGATAAGTATAAGTGGGTTATTTGATGTTTCTAGATTTTCAAAATGAATATTACACATTGCCACATATACTACTTGTCGAATTCTCTGTAGGTGTGGAGGGACAAGTGGGATTAGTGGGTAGAAAAATGGCTAGATGGAAGAAAGTAATTGGCTAATATTACTTATATTATATTGTTAATATAATTTAAAAATAAACCTGTTAATCTACCATGGCTGTCCCATCCACCAAAATAAATCTTAAAATAAAACAGCTCTTTTCATTCTAATATTTATCAAGCTTCCTTTTAAATCTACCACACCTACTGGCAACCAATATAAATGGATTTCATTCAATTTGGATTAATATCACAAATAGGTAACCTCAAAGCTCAGGATTTAGTTAGGTCCTTTGCTCTTACTGATTTATATCAGACATAAATGCTGGTCTTAGGTATTGCTGGAAGTGAAGGGTATGCTGTGAAAAGGATTTAGATTATTTAATGATCGGCTTTTCGAATGGGTTGTCCTAAGAGTTCAAGGAAAAATTTTGTATAAGATTTAAATGACAAAAGTTAGTTACAAGTTTTTTTGTTTTGTTTTTAAATAAGCTTTAGTTTAGTGGATCGGACAACCTAGATAAATCAACAGGTCCCTTATTGTACTTAAATTCAGCATTACATTAATGACAATACAGTAATAAAGTGGTACACTATATAATAAGAGATGCAAATAAATTACGTAAAGTCTTTCGTGCAATGTCACAATCATCTATAAACATTGTAATGTACTGTAAGAAAATGTTTCAGCAATAGATTCGTTTTAAAAACAGTAATACACATATTTTGTCTTTTAATAACTGTCACAGACAGATATTAAACTTTCCTTTTGAAAAGTCTGGACTCTGATTTAATATTTATCAATTGTAGCCACAGAGTTACGATTAAGTATAATGCCACCGTAAACAAAACAACACGAGGTAAACTCCACTCCACTAAATAAAATAAATATACAATTAATTCTTACATCAAGAATTTTTTCTTTGGCATCGTCCAACACTTCATAATTTCTATACAGTTTCTCCACACTATCCATTTTCCTTTTCTCTTAAAAGTTTAAGTTTCTCGACTGAAATATTCTAATTAAATATAATGTATTTAAGCACAGCCGGTAAACTACATTAAGCACTTAACCACAGTTTACAAAGGTCGCGAAAGAAGCTCAAAATTAATAATAGATGGCGACAACAAAATAAACAATAAACTACTTTAATTAAAGTTGTTTATTTTATTTCTTTTCAGAATAAAATATTGTTTAATTTTAGATGTAACAATTCAATGATTAAGAAGTATAAAATTATCTGTAAAATTAATTAATGAAATACTTTATCTTTGAAAATAAACAAGAAAATATATTTCCCATAACTTTATATCGTATTGTATACGAATTTGTTGCTGTTGTTGTTTTGAATTAAGCACAATGGGCTATCTGTGCTCTGCCCACCACGGGTATCGAAACCCAGATTTTAGCGTGTAAGTCCGCAGACATACCGCTGAACTACTGGGGGGCATACGAGTTTGAACAAAATATTTGATTGGCAGTATATATATGAATATAAAGTACTGTCTGATATATGTCTATGTAACTCGTATGGCAGTGTGTGGATGGTTTTCACCTATGTTGGTATGAAGTCTCATTAGATACATGCACACTTCGCTTTTTCTGTGTGGGTACTTGGGTATCTTAATGTTTAAATACCCAGGAGAGTCAGGTGCATAAAACCTCTTCCTCCATCCCTAACTTTGATGTCGTCTATTCTTTGGGGTGTATTATTGGTTAGAACTTTAGGCCAGAGTATTACACCGTACTCAGGCCCGTTTCAGGGCAATGTGCATGTGTAGTCTTGAAAAGTGTTTTTTTCCCTTTTCCTTCCTTTCTTTCTTTTTTCTTCACTTGCATATTCATAATCGTTTTTTTCATATATATGAAATACTACCACTACCACTACTACTACTAATAATAATAATAAAGCACATATAATTCAAAAAAATAAAATAAATAAAAATAAGGTAAGGTACGGTAAAATAAAACTAGTTTTAAGAGTCTAGTATGTGGTGGCCAGCTTGTTTTATATTTCTTAAATATATATTTATAGGAAAGAGGTATTTTATGTTCATCATGCACGTAATATCTGTCGAGATCACACATTAAGTCATTTTGATGCTATTTCTTAGTAAAATAGTTTTGTGCATTATGCAAAAGTCTTTTGGATATTGTTTCTATGTTTGCATATTTGTGCATGAATGTGGATGAAGTGCTACGTGGTACTTTATAGGTTGAAGTTAAATTGAGTTTTGAATTATTTGTAGTTTTGTAATTGTTTTTGTGTTATGTTTATCCAAGCAGGAGATACGTATTCTATTATAGTTCTGATGTATGTTTTGTAGATTTTTATTATGTCGTCAGATGATGTTCCTTGATTTTTACCTGAGAGACTCTTGCATAATTTGTTCTTTTCCAGATTCTTATCAGGATATTGTTTGTATGCTGTGTCCACGTTAATTTGGTATCATAAGTTAATCCTAGAAATTTTGCAGAAGTAGGAGTCAGTAAAAATGATCCATTCATGTATAACTTGGGTGGATATTTTTCTAGTTTATTTAATCTACTGAAGAATATTACTTGAGTTTTTGAAATATTGATTTTTATTCTCTAACAGTATTTTTCTATATTATTTAGGATCGGTTGGAGATTGGTTGCTGCAATTCAAGGAGTGGGAGAACTTTTCCAGACTGCTACATCATCAGCAAAGTGTGGTGCAAAACCTACATTTAGGTCCGATAATGGCATATTACTCACATACATGATAAATAATATTGGGCTATCTACCCCTCCCTGTGGGACTCCTGCTTCTAGTGAAAAGAACCCTAAATGGGCACCATTCACATCTACTTTACACGTTCTGTTTTCCAAGAAGTTGGATAGCCAGCAAATAACTCCCTAAGATAAAGCAATTTTCGTTAACCGATGACATAATCCGTTATGTCACACTGTGTCAAATGCTTTTTCAATGTCGAGAAAACAAGCTACAGTGCATTCGTTTTTGTTTAAGCTATTTGTAATTGATTCTGTTAGTCTAATTAGGTGGTCTGTAGTTTGTCTGTATTTTCTAAAATCGTTTTGAATTTCGGGTAATTTTGAATTTACTTCTAAGTATATAGATAGTCGATTACTAATTATTTTTTTCTAAAATTTTGCCGATACAACTGGTTAGGCCAATTGGGTGGTAGTTGTTTGGTTTATTCGCTGGCTTTTCTTCTTTCTGGAACATTGATATTACTGCTTCCTTCCAAGAAATAGAAATAAATCCAGCTGATAATGATAGGTTATATATAGCTGTTAGGTGCTCATATAATCTCTGAGTGCCGTGTTTTAGGAGAATAGCTTGGATGCCATCTTCTCTAGGAGCTTTCTTTTGTGTATTTTTATAGCTGTTTCTACTTCCATTACTGTTATATCTTTTAAGAGTTGGTGAGTGCTCCAGTCTATTAATGTGTTTACTGGGAATATTGGTGTGTACACGCTTTTGTTGTAATCAATAAAGTAAATGACTTTGTTATAGAAGTATCTGTTCATGTCTGGTTCATGATGTGTTTTGAACGTGTTTTCTCGGTTTTTTTAATATCTCAGCTTTTTTATATTAGTGTACGCAGTTTTTCCATCTAGTTCGAGTGGTGGGTATGCACGAGTGCGTACAATTTTCCAGTTTTGAATTTTGCGGTTTTTTCACTACCCGTGCTCTGTTGGTGGATCTTCCCCAGATTTAGCACGAAGGTTTGTTGTGCCAATGCGAGGATACATCGAAACTTGTGATTTCACATTTTGTGTTTTGCAGTTTTATGAGTGTTTTTTTTTCCTTTACAATAACATACAAGAGAAGCAACTTTACATTACGAATCGAGCGCCTTGACTACCTGGCTAGGTCGTGCCTTAATTGACAAGGTTTGTTTGTTTTGGAATTTCGCACAAAGCTACTCGTGGGCTATCTGTGCTAGCTGTCCCTAATTTAGCAGTGTAAGACTAGAGGGAAGGCAGCTAGTCATCACCACCACCGTTAACATTATAACGCCCCCACGGCTGGGAGGGCGAGCATGTTTGGCGCGACCCTCAGATTACGAAGCGTACGCCTTAACGCGCTAGGCCATGCCGGGCCCTTATTGACAACGAACAGAACTGTTAGGAAACTGTATTCACTCCTATCGCAGTGGCACAGCACATTTATACCACTAGACATCGAGTTTTAATACCACTTGTGGGCTGTGCACAAATAGTCAATTGTAACACTGTTTGTTTAACTGCAAACAAACTTAAGCTCGTGAAATCCTACATTCGCAGAGCCTTGGTCAGATCTACACGTAAGCAATAATTTTGTATTGATAAGTTTATTTTTCACTCATATTTCATATCCGTGTAAATTACACTTAATAATAATTTGTTAAAACGAAAATAGTTTTACTTTTATTCTCATTCTTGAATGAGTTTGTTTGTTTGTTTGTTTTGGAATTTCGCACAAAGCTACTCGAGGGCTATCTGTGCTAGCCGTCCCTAATTTAGCAGTGTAAGACTAGAGGGAAGGCAGCTAGTCATCACCACCCACCGCCAACTCTTGGGCTACTCTTTTACCAACGAATAGTGGGATTGACCGTCACATTATACACCCCAACGGGTGGGAGGGCGAGCATGTTTAGCGCGATGCGGGCGCGAACCCGCGACCCTCGGATTACGAGCGCACGCCTTAACGTGCTCGGCCATGCCAGGCCTCTTGAATGAGAGGTTTATGTTTTGTTGCATCAGTATTAATAGCGATGTTTTAGTATTACGTTTTGCGTCTATTTTTGAGATTTTTCATCTTGAGGAGGGGAAATTTCAGCATCAAGTATATGAGCACTCAGTAGAGCGCAAATCTTAGTCATACAGCCCTGGTCATATTACGATATTGAACATAACAATGGACACGACTCATTTTTGGCAAGACAGTGAAGAATAATATTCTCTTCGTGTCCATTAAGTTTCATCAAAATCCAACAATTTTTGACTAAGGTATAAAGCGAAAACAGCATAATAAATTTGTCTCAGTTATAACGATAGGGATTTCTTTTCAATTTTCTTGAACTTGTGACCTCAACCAGCGAAAAAACGTATCACTCTTATGTTTGGCCAGAATCCAAATGTTTACGAAATTTTATCCAAATTCGTTCAGTCGTTTATGAAAAATCTTGCTGGCAAACAACACGTATGGGGTGAAAACATATATGTGTGAAAACGGCTCGTTTGGGTTGAGAAAATATTTTACGTAAAGGAGTGTGAAATATTTTCTCAACTCAAACTAACCGTGTTTACATATATATTTCTCTACAAGTGGGTTTTCTCGACGTCACTGGGTGAAAACATAACCTCTGGTGTTCAAGGAAAAATCTGAACGGCATCATGTTCTGTGTAATCAATAATTTTCTGGTGTGAAACGTTGAGTATTAGGGGAAAATGTAAGATTAAAAAAGAATCGCTGAAAAACAAAAATCTTATCTAAGTGTTTTTGAAGATGAAAACTAAAGTTAGACCTTTTTTTCATTAGGAAAAATCATTATTTGTTAAAGAGAAGAAGAAAATAAGCTTTTAAAGGTTGCAACAAACCTATACAACAAAGATTAGAGGTGGAGAATTTGCCCCTGTTGAAGAAAGGTATAGATTTTGAAAGCACTCGGATCATAGTGAATTTTAATTTTGGTTTAGATACTTAGTATTTTATGTTTTTCAATTTATGCTTGTATTTATCTTTGTGGGAACAGTTTGTTTATCTTTGTTTAAAATTCAAAACATCCTAAGTGCTTAAACAGGGGTAAACGTTAGGAAGGAAATACGAATATGTGGTTATAAATTATCAGAATGTTTATGATATAAGGAATTAATGTTGATATTTGTGATGTTATTTGATTGGCCTTTGATAAAAAAAGCTTTCATAGTAGTTTTAGTTTCAATCAAAACTGCAATGATCTATTTGCCCCATCAAATTATTTTGCAGTGTCTTGTTATGTGGGCAAATTGCTTTATGAGCATACAACCAACTAAAGTCAGTACCACTGTAATGAATATAGGGAATGAAACATTGCATTAAGAGAAGACAATGAAGTATATTTTACAGAGGTAGTAACTTGCTGAAGTCATGCAGTAGTTACCACTTTTACATGTTGTAAATTAGAATGTTGAGTTAAATGTGAAAAATAAATTCCTAACTCTATTAAAAAAAAAAAAAGAGTATTTTGTTTTTGACATATAGATTTTGTTCTTACAACAAGATTTTTATGAAGAGGAGATATGAATGCATTTTTTTTTTATGAATAACGATTGTTTTTCTATCTACATCTCGGAAAGTTGTGAATAGCTGAAAGGCTTTTTTCATAGTGTTTCTGGAGTAGACAATCTACAGCATTGGAAATAAGTTATGTTGAGTAGTACATTTTACTTAACTGTTACTTATGTTATTATATTAATACTTGTATATAAAGGCATTATTGCTTGATTTTTTTTTTTTTTAAAGGAATAGAATTTATATGATGTTTAAAGTTCCAGGATTGGATTATGTTTGAAATTGTAGACTTGGTCACAACTTTCAAGAGGCTCTGAAAGATACAGTACACTACACGTAAAAGCTTGCTTAATTGAGCTTCAGCTATGACAAAAACAGCAGCCAAAATTAAGGACAAGACAGGAAATGGACAGAGTTAGGATAAAGGTTGCTCAGGAGGAAGGTGAGAACAAGAGTGCCTGGTCACTTTATATAAAGGATGAAAAGCAGTCTGTTGAGACTAAAGGTATAATAATGACAGTCAATAGGTTGGATTTATATGGGTTACAATTACATGTTACTAACATCAAAAATTTTTCACTGGAATTGATACTGACAACGAAAACAGGCAGAAGAAGTGAATAAGAAATTGTGTGATGAAATCCAAATTGTTACGAAAGTAGTGATGAAATAATTATGAGAGACTTTGACTTTGGACATTGATTGGGATTGTATAGAATGTTTTTAGTAATGGTAGGGTTAACAAACTCCACTGGGAGTATGTGAATGGTATTCTCATGTTTTCTATAAACCATTATGTGACAATTCATATGAATAGTTTTTGAGCTGGTTACAATTATTAACCACTTTTTTATGCTATTTAATTACTTGGTTCTCATTTCTTAACTACCACATGTTAATTAGGAGAATGCAGTGGACTTACTTGCATGTAATTAATGCTACCTTCCAATCACAGCAAGCTACCTACTTAAAGCAAAGCTAAAAACTGTTTAAATGTTATTCATCCAAATATATTTTCTACTTTCAAACAATGATAAAAGAATTATACATTCTAATTTTATTGAAAGTTTAAGCACAAATTTTGTGAATGCCAAGTTTCGAATTCCTAACACATTGCTGCAATTTCCAGATATGAATAACAAATATGGAAATTCTGTATTGCTGAAATTTTTATAAATGCAAAATTATTTATCATGTATTATAAAAGCTTGATATTAAAAGAAAATTATATGCCCTATTTGGTGTTGTTTAAGCTTAACTGGATCTAGATAACTGTCCTTGTTTTATGTGGGATAATATGACATGTATTTCTTATAATTTGTACAAATCCCTTATTGACTTAGAGGTTTTTGAATTTTTAGTAAAGTCACTAGTGAGAGAGGGAGATTTCTCGATCTATTGTTAGTAGTAAAGATATAATTTTTATGATGTTATGTACAGACATTTATTATAAATGAAACACAATTGTCTCTGTATAAATTAGTAGTTCAGTCTTATCTCAATTAACTGTGTACAGTTTTTTTTTCTCCATCGAAGAAAGTACTTTGACTTATTGGAAAGGGTTAAGAATAGTCTTCAGAATAATCAGGAGATTGAAGAGTTATCTTAAGGGATACATTAAGGTATTTTAACTGGTTCTCTTTGGAGAAAAGAAGAGCAAGGGGGTGATATTATTGGAGTTTACAATATTATCCAAAAGATTGATAAAATACATAACTTTGAATTCTTTATGCCATATTCTGAAGACAATAGGATGAGAAGGCATAAGTTTCAATACTTGGAATGACAGGCTGTCTCTAGCTGAGACAGTTTCCATTTTTCTAACAGTGGATGAGTTGCTGTTGGCTATAACAAAGGTTGGGACTTTACTCGAGTTATCAAAGCAGAAACTGTAATTTTCTAAAGAGTGAAAGGTTGGCTTCTGTTTTTTTATTTTTTCTTCTCAAGGGACACTCTTGAATGGTCAAGTTGTTTCTTATTGTCCATATATTGAAAGAGGACTTCATGGTGTTGTCAACAGTCACATTCAAGTTATTATTTTTACATTCATGTTCACTGTCAGTAATCCTTTCTTACTGTGAAGTAATTATTTCTTATATTTTGTACTCTTAGTATGTAACTTTACACTTCTCCATACCAAAACTAATTTTTTCAAAGCCTGACATTGTCTTTAACACCAACTGCAAGTTTGGCCTTAACTTTTAATGACGCTAGCTAATGATTGTTAGTTATTCTTTTCCCCAGAAGAAAACTAGGGACTTCTATTTATTTATTTGTAACAGAGTTTCTAACAATGCCAGCAGCAAAACTATTTGGTAGGGGCCAGAGGGTGTGTATCTAATTGGTATGGATGTAACTATCGTTTAAAAAAAGTATTGGTTTAACTTTTTCCAAATATGCTTATTAGCTATTCAGTCTTTAATAATAAATGCTAAAAATGTATACGTGTGAATATGACGATGACCAAAAAAGGTCAAAACGTTGTTCACTCCTTGAAATAAAGATTTTCTCAACCCAAACCAACTGTTTTTACATATATATTTTTCTCTACAAGTGGGTTTTCTTGTCATCACTGATTATCCATGTACTTCACTTCTATATGACTTTTATTATGTTTTATTGTATCTTTACCAAGAATGAAAACAGACAGGTCTGATACAAACTCACTTTTTCAATACATTATAACTTTATTGCATCAAAAGTTATAAGGTCATTCCATGTCAAATCATCGAGATTTTGGAAAATATTCCAGGTGATCTCTTTTAGAATGTCTTGAAGAAATTCACAAATGCTCATCAACCCATATAATGAAAAACTGCCAAAGATTAGATTAATATCTCTTATAGTTTCTGATTTACAGCCCTGTAAAATTTTTTTTATTTTATTTTTGACAAATTCATTTTTGGGCAACTTTGGCTGCTTAAAGCTGCAAGAGTAATGGTGGTAAAAGGTTGAAATTTTCTACACTGACTAAATTAACCTCACAGAATTCAAAAATGGTCTCAAACCAATTTTATCTCTCTTAGGATTTTAATTGTGAGGCTGTAAAATCACCTGAAAACCCAAAATCGTAAAAAACATTGGTTTAAGTCATAATTATAATACCTAATATGATATAAAGCTGAATTTTGTTTTCAAATTTCCAATAACATATCAGTTGATAAATCAGTGATTGTTGTAAGTAAGCATCTAATAGATCTGTAAAACAGTTTAGCTGTATGAAACTTATGATTTAGCTAAAAATAGCCCCACTTCAGGTCACAGTTTGACCATGTCACCAGTTATTCAGCCTTTTCAGATTTTACCATATATTCTTACATCTCTGAATATGATCTACAAAAAAATCAGGATGGTATTCAACCTACTTTTTGAGTTATAATTTTTTAAAGTATCCTCTGACCACACATTGTTTACTTGAAAAAAACAACTTCAATTCAGGTGTACAAATATATCCATACAATTTTGAAGTAAATTATGAATCCCATTGAAATATTGTAATCAGCCTTTACCATAGATTTTTACATCTCTAAACATGATCTTCAAAAAAATCAAGGTTGTGAAAAATAATAAATAATCAAATTTTAAGTGTCTCTGATATGTACCACGGGGCAAAGGACTACATTCAGGGCATTCAATTATTTCTTGTCAATCAGGAATCAGTCCTGCATAATTGTGTAAAGTCTGATCTACTTGAATGCTATGAAAAATGCAAATCTGTGGCAGGTATTAGGTCACGTCATATTCCCCACTCTACCAACAAGTTGTGTATGAGAAGGCTATCAGATGATGATGTGTACACAGGTGTAACTGTTGGTAGTAGCAGTGAAAGTGAGGCTGCAGCAGCTCAAATAGGGTCTTATGATAACAATGACAATTATCAGCCAGGGAAATATGTGGCATGCATATATGATCATGAATGGTATGTTGAAAACACAAAAGATAGATCAGATGAAATTTCCTGTGTGTTGGTATCATTTATGAATAAATTAAGAAAGGAACTGTTCTCATGGCCTGCAAGGTCACATAAATATGAAAGCTGGATTCCTTTCCAACATATTCTTTGTCTGATAAGTGCACCTACTGTGCAAGGCAGTAGTGCTCACCACTATGTTCTAAATCAAAGTGATCGCAAGATAATCAAACTTGAATTTCAGAAATTTATTCAAGCTGTCTGAACAAAGCAATGTTTATTTGACGTTGTTAAGGCTAATTTATTGCCAAATCAGTTTTTGAAACATTTCAGTGTCACAATTATTTCAGTTTGATGTGACTATAATCTTTCTCAGTTATCCCCTGTTGTAGAACTTTACTTTTTGTGTCTGATTTACCTTTGTATTTATTATATTATGAATCTTAATCCTAGCCATGTTTGCATACCTGTAATACAAACACAATATATTTGCATTGCCATGTTATTTTTGTGTGTGTAATCAACTTACTGTAAATTTAGCAGTGGAAAACACAAGTTCTGCGGACATAGTAGATGCTGGAATATCTAACTCTGCCAGTTTTTTAAGCTTTCAAAAGTGTTGTGTATTGACTTTCTACTGTAGCAATAGACTGTACACTGATAAAATAATTCTTCAGTCCATTTTGTACTTGATTCTAATCAGTTTGTTTAGCACAACTTTCATCTGAAGACATTACAATAGTGTTTTTCTTCACCATTTCACAAGTATTTGCTGTTGCTAGTTATTAATCAGTTCAACTGGTTCATCCACAACACTTGGAGCTGTCTCAGTTTTCTTTGACAGTATCCAGTTCAGTTATTAGTTATTAATCAGTTCAACTGGTTCATCCACAGCACTTGGAGCTGTCTCAGTTTTCTTTGACAGTATCCAGTTCAGTTATTAGTTATTAATCAGTTCAACTGGTTCATCCACAGCACTTGGAGCTGTCTCAGTTTTCTTTGACAGTATCCAGTTCAGTTATTAGTTATTAATCAGGTCAACTGGTTCATCCACAGCACTTGGAGCTGTCTCAGTTTTCTTTGACAGTATCCAGTTCAGTTATTAGTTATTAATCAGTTCAACTGGTTCATCCACAGCACTTGGAGCTGTCTCAGTTTTCTTTGACAGTATCCAGTTCAGTTATTAGTTATTAATCAGTTCAACTGGTTCCTCCACAGCACTTGGAGCTGTCTCAGTTTTCTTTGACAGTATCCAGTTCAGTTATTAGTTATTAATCAGTTCAACTGGTTCATCCACAGCACTTGGAGCTGTCTCAGTTTTCTTTGACAGTATCCAGTTCAGTTATTAGTTATTAATCAGTTCAACTGGTTCCTCCACAGCACTTGGAGCTGTCTCAGTTTTCTTTGACAGTATCCAGTTCAGTTATTAGTTATTAATCAGTTCAACTGGTTCATCCACAACACTTGGAGCTGTCTCAGTTTTCTTTGACAGTATCCAGTTCAGTTATTAGTTATTAATCAGTTCAACTGGTTCATCCACAGCACTTGGAGCTGTCTCAGTTTTCTTTGACAGTATCCAGTTCAGTTATTAGTTATTAATCAGGTCAACTGGTTCATCCACAGCACTTGGAGCTGTCTCAGTTTTCTTTGACAGTATCCAGTTCAGTTATTAGTTATTAATCAGTTCAACTGGTTCATCCACAGCACTTGGAGCTGTCTCAGTTTTCTTTGACGGTATCCAGTTCAGTTATTAATTATTAATCAGTTCAACTGGTTCCTCCACAACACTTGGAGCCGTCTCAGTTTTCTTTGAAGGTATCCAGTTCAGTCTTTTGATTTGTGTAATTACTGTTACTTTAACAAAAATTGTTATATTAAAATATGTAATATTTATGATGCTGTCAAATGCATGGAAGCAGGGAATTATGTCAGAGCTCTGACATTATAAACAGAATTATTTTACATAGTCGATGCTTTTTCATAGACACACTGCTTTTTACTGTGACTTTTGGTTTTGTATAGCGATATGAATTGTATATTGTGTGGTATTGAACTTTTTGTCATACTTTAAGATCCGTATTTGTTTTCTGATCATATTTGATTTTGTTCTGTTTTGCTGCTTATTCAGTGCAATGTAAACTAAATATTTTTAATTAGTCACAAGTAATGTAATAAGTTGGCAAGCAATGATTTTAAAAGCACAGTGATTTATATCTGGGGAAACATATATTTTTGGCAGAACATTGATCTGTTTTTTCAAACCTTTAAACTTTATAAGATATTTAATTTTTTTTTTTAGTTTTGATTATCTTTTTTATTTAAATATAACCTTTTTTATAGCAATATTTTTGTGTTCTATGTTCATAGTGAAGTAGGCATAGCAAATTAATATTTTTTCACTTATATTAGGGTTGGATTTATGAATTAGTCTAATTTACAGCATATGTTGTAAAATAATTATTTAGGTTACAGTGGTATTGTATTTTGAAAGTTAAAAAGTAGAAATATTATTCAATATTATTAAATACTTCACTTGAAAACTTGGAGAAAGCACACAAAAGTTTAAGTTTTCACAAAGTTACAATTCTTTTAACTAATTGTATCCATCTAAAACTTGCTTTGTTCTTTAGAGAAGAAAAGCTGGTTTTGAAAACTGAGAATAATATAAAATGATTTTGTACTAAAATGACAACCAAATATTAATGTTTATATGAAGCTTAAATCAGTATTAACTTATGTTAATTTCGGTGATTAGTGACAACTCTCATAATATTGTATTCCACATATTTGTTAATGGCACAACGTCTGGGGAGTAGAAGAAATTAAATGACATTTTTATACCCCTTACACAGTAATTGTATCAGGGGAACCAATAAAATAGTATTTGAATATGTTTTTTTCCTGATTATATAATATTTTGAAATAAATAATTTTATAT
Organism: Carcinoscorpius rotundicauda; assembly: GCA_011833715.1. Classification (NCBI taxonomy): domain Eukaryota; kingdom Metazoa; phylum Arthropoda; class Merostomata; order Xiphosura; family Limulidae; genus Carcinoscorpius; species Carcinoscorpius rotundicauda. The sequence continues at coordinate 78,316,617 of CM022399.1, read as the reverse complement.
ATTTCAGATTAGCTTATTGGAAGCAAGTATTACAGGTGTTCTCTAAAAAGCATGACATCCAGTGTTTTGGGATTAGAAAATTTACAGACAAAGAAAGAAGTTGATAATGTAATCAAACAAACTGAAGACAAAGTTCTAGTACTCCGGTTTGGTAAAGAAAATGACAGGTCATGTTTAGCTCTGGATCACATTGTAAGTTCAATCACACATCTTATTTATGTACAATGACATGCAATCTTCTTTCTTTAAACAGCTTTGTATTTAATTATTAAAGCATGTAACAAGTAATGTGCACACAGTTGTAAACTTGGATCTTTTACCACATGCAAATGTTTCAGAATTGTCCATATATACAAGTACTCTATGAAACTGTATGTGTGTAAACTGGTCAGTTATTTGGAAGTTGTTTGTTTTCATATTTAGTTTTTTTGTGATTTAAATTGTATATGATGTGTTTTGTTTATTTGCAAATCATATACATGTAATTTTTTGAACTATAAAACAATATTATTATAATTTATTCACATGTATGTATTGTTCAAATTGATCCATAATAATAATCTAAATTAAGGTTTGAAATTGGCACAAAGAAAATTTTAAAATGTTTAAGAAGTGAAACAAATTAAACAGCTTTGTTGTTTACTTACAAATGTTTAAATTTATATATAAGAAACTACATTAAATTTCCAAATAAGAGAAGGTTTCATTCCTCATGAGCTTGTATATGAACAAAGATAAAAAGTTTCTTCAAATATCCAGATGTAGTTTAGAAATTATTGGTAAATAAGGTTGGGGACCTTCCACCAGAAAAGGTTGCTGGAAAAAATGTGTTTAAGACTTCCTAACTTTAACCATATCTACCTGTACTCTGAGTAATTAAGACATAACTGTATAAACAATAAATTTATAAATATGTGGATATTTACAGTAAGGGTCTGGTATGGCCAGGTGATTAGGGAGCTTGACTTGCAATCTGATGGTTGCTGGTTTGGATCTCCATCCCACCAGAGAAGTCTGCCCTTTCATCTGTGGGAGCATTATAAAGTGATGACTGATCCCACTATTTTTTTGATAAAAAAAAGTAGCCCAAGAGGTGGAAGTAGGTGGTAATGACTGACTACCTTCCCTCTAGCCTTTCACTGTTAAATTTAATTGGAATGGCTAGTTTATATAGTTTTCATGTAGCCTTGCACAAAACTCAAAAAGAAACAAATTTACAATAAGCAAAATGTTTAACTTTTTGTTTGTGAGGATTATCATAATCTTAATATAAAAGGAAAAACTTTGTATGTATTCATTGTTATTAATAAAATATTTATTGTTGCTAATATCATTATCTTAAATTTTGACAGCTCAGTAAAACTGCCGTCTTGTTGTCTAAAATGGCAGATATCTATTTAGTGGATATAGACAAAGTGCCTGTGTATACGCAATACTTTGATATTACCATTGTCCCTGCAACAGTGTTCTTTTTTAATGGTCAGCACATAAAAGTGGATTATGGGTAAGAGATAAATATATGTTTTGAGCAGTTATATGTTAGTTGCTTATAACTTACTTAACACTTAATTAATGAAATTCAAAGGAGAATATTTATGTAGATGTACTTTGTTTTTCAACTGAAAGGTCTCTGCATAAAGTAGCTTGAAGAAAGATTGTACAAGTTAAAAGAATAATATTGCACTTAAAAATCCAATACCTTACTATACTTTTGAAGATCTGACAACGTTATTTAGAGTGCATAGTATCATATTGTTCTTATTTGAAAAACCTTTTCTCAAACTGTATTTTAGAGTTATAATTGTTTATACTCACTTAATAATAAAATTATAATTTTAATTGAAGATAAATCTTCTAAATATCTTTCAGCTAATTGTTGAGATCTGATTCAAAATTGCTATTCAGATTTTTTGCCTCAGTGTGTTTGGATGTACAGTATGAACATATGTGAATTACAGAAACATACTGACAATTTTAGGATTATCTACTTAATACTGATGAGTATAATGTTCAATTGTCCTGCTTGATAGAAAGTCAGAAAAGTGAACCTCAAAAACTTCTTTGATAAATCTTAAAAATCACCTTTCTTCATATATATATAAATGTATACAGAATGCAATACTTTCACTTCTTTCAACAGCTACCAGATTTTTCAATGATTTCCTGTGTTATCTTATAACTTTGAGATGTCAAAATATTCGTGATTATCTGATTTAGTATAGGCCCACTATTTGTAATAATAGTGTCTGGTAAACCTCATAAATATTGTTTTCAGCTTTGTAGATTGATTGTTTATTCTTATAGTACTATGATGAGGAAGAAATGTACCCCCCCCTCATCAAACATAGATTCATTACATCAATCTGCTCTGTGCCTAGCCAATTCTTAATGTCATTATACTTGTGAGAAAAGAAACCAATATTTTTTCCAACAAATTCTTATAATTTGTTAATTTATTCCTAGGTAACAAAGTGTGGATTTCTTTCGTGAAATTGTATTCCATTTCTTCAGAACTATCCACACATTCTGAAAATGTCTGAATTTTGTGTATCATACTTATAATAACAATATATTGCTGTACTGATCACACCTCAATAGAATCTGTTTCCACATGTTCATCAACAGTTACGTTGAAATAGTTCAATCAAATTTTGATTGTTTTGTTTGGCAACATTCATTTTATGGTGCAGTAAAGTGGAAGTCATTACCACTTCATAAGTTTCAAAGTGTGGATGTGAATTTTAATTTACATGGTTTATGGTATTCAATATCTCTCCATTTATAATTTGGTGCTGCATAAAACAATGATTTTGGAAATCACAATGAAGAAGAAACCACAACATTTGTAAAATAGTAAAACTTATGAAATTTTCAAAACCTGTATTAATGTTTTTCAGAACACAAGACCACACAAAGTTTATTGGAGCTTTTAAAGACAAGCAAGACTTCATTGATTTAGTTGAGGTTATCTATCGTGGGGCAATGCGTGGAAAACTCATGGTTAGATCTCCAATTGATCCTTCACGGGTGCCAAAGTATGACCTTCTCTATATGGATATCTAAAGTTCTCCAAACCCAAATATTTTGTATTAATGGTAGAAAAGATGGGTGATGTATAGTATGTACATTTAACTTGTATGTTTTTCATGTATCAAAATAATTTTCTTATATTTTATTTATTTGTATGTGTTATCTTAGTGAACCAACATTTTTGGGAATCAGTAATACATTAATGCATTCACCTTTTCATTTTGTAACATGTTAGTGACTGAAGATACAAGAAAGTGCAAGAGAAATTTTGTCGTCTATTTAGCAATAAATGTTGCATGATTAATCATGTAAGCTACCATACATATCACAGTTGTCATAGGAAAATATATTAATTTTTAAATGAAAAATTTACACGTTTATATAAATATTTCTGTGCAAGTAGTAGTTTTTATGGTGTAAAACACATGTTTCAAGACAGTAGCACAAAGTTTGCTTCATTGTCCAACTAGTTGACAATTTAAAACTTCTTTAGAAGTAAACATTTGTGGAACTTTTGGTGTTTTATAATCTTATTTCATTTCTGATGTTTTTTGATAATTTCTAAAAGTGCAGAGGATTGGATACCTTAAAAATTAAAAAAAAAAGACAACAGGACATAATATACAGAAATTTTGTTTAAACCATACAAGAAGCAACACAAAGAAACATTACTAATTGAAGCCACAAACAATTACACATTGAAATATATTTATATTGTCTTAGATGTACAGAAACGGGGTGTCGTTGAAGTCTGGCACCAGATGAAAAATAAACAGTTTATTTGCATTTTATTTATGATTTAAATTGTGTGTCATTAACAGCCATACACATTATCAATTCTTGGTATACTGTAGCATCAACATAATTTCATTCCTAAAGTTGAAATTAGAAATGTTTGTTAGTTTTTTCCCTACGGGTCCAGACTTCTCAGACACACTGTAGAATTCTGTACATCTGAAAGTAAATAGAAACCCATTTGAAATACTTTCACCTGTCAGCTTAAGTAAAAGACGTTAATAAAACACGTACCATTAAGCCTTAAAATTGATACACTAGTTTATCAATAATGTTTGTCAAAACAATGTCATCAGAGTATGGAATAAAAGCAGTAAATCCAGAATCATCTGAAAATGTACAAGTCATTGGATAGTCTCATATTCTGCTGCTAAATTTACATAATTATTAATTAGTGATGAGATTGGAGTAATCTGTGCTATGTTAAAATATAAGATGAGTTAACTTTAGTATGGTTAAAAACCTGCTTCAGTGTTGTTATCATCAGTGTCATTCTTGGTGATCATATACAGTTCAAACCTGAATCACAGGCCTACTACCTACAAAGTTTATAATTTAGTCATTGACATTGACACTAACTGTGGCCACTTTTCACATGTTTTGTGATGACTGGAAAAAGTGCCTGTTAAGTTAATGAATTCCTGGTGTGGTAAAGCATATATTGGGATTACTATATACTGTAAAATGGGTAAAAGCCATCAAGCTGTGTCTTCATTATTATTTAAGAGAGGTATAGACAGAGTAAGTTGGATTGGATTTGAAAGTTTTGTGCATTAAATGTGTGTAAATAATATATTATGTGTGCTTATTATATGGTGAGACACTTATGTTGTTAAGCCAGATTCACCCTATAAAACTTGTATGAAATCTTTACTGTGGCTTTTAGCTTTGACTAAAATTATTAATCTTATTTTACAGTCATCAATTTTTTATTTCAATGTATCACGAATTTTGTAGGTATGTATAATTTGCTTCGAGATTTAGGCTTTCAAATGTCAATTGATATACTTGAATAAGATACAAATTAACATAAACGTATTAATTGATAACGCATAGAAAAACTTGGGAAGAATGAAAACGTTTTTAATTTTAACTATGGGTACTTAATGTAGCCACCCTATTTAAAAACATCATATCTAATTATAACGTTTTTGAAAGTAATGCCGTGGGTTTGATTTATTACATTAAGCCAAGTGAACTTTTATATTATTTTTTAATAATAAAGTTTTAAAAAAATTTCTTTTTTACCAACTGGAAGATGATGACAGTATTTGAGCTTTTGGACTTTAAATAATTGTTGTCTTGGTATGGGTTAGTTTCCTTTTCCATTTGTATCGTCCATGGACATCTGGAAAACAGGATTTTTCTCGAAATAAAACACAAGTCGCACATACATTCTTGATATGATTAGGCTCAGTGTATATTATCTGTGCTAGGAAACAACCCTATCCAGAACAAGTACTTTGATATAATGTATTTACTGAAACTTAACAGTTAGAGATTGTACTGGATAAATCTACGAACCAATGGGAGCCACGTTTACATACATAATACAGGGAATTAAACCATGATGGGTGAAATATTGGAAAGAACGAATGGGCTCAGCAGTAGATACATCAGACTGTGATACTCGCAGAGTGGGGCGTAGCTTAAAATTTACAATCAACAAATAAAAGACGGTCGTTGGAGAAGCCATGTCATCCTTTGGTGCTACTTATGTGGTTGGAATGTTGTTTGTTAAAGAACGACCTGGAACTCGTCTTAATTTGTACAGGGCTAATACAATAAATATATTAGAAATCTTTGTATTTCTTGAGTTCAGAGTTAAATGAAAATTCACATGTTGGTTTACAACTATAATCGCAATATACCAAAGAGACGTAGTATATTAATACCACTGGAAAAGTTCTCCCCCCTTCCGTTTTGTTGTATATAAACACCACTGGAAAGGTTTCCTCCTGTTTAATTTAGACAATCGGAAGATGATGGCGCTACATTTAATATTTACCATGTTAGTGTTTCGAAACATAAGAACATTCTTAGATTTTTATTACCAGCTTGTTCGATTAATACAACATTCAAACACAAAACTGTGGATTTTATAAAGCTTAATGTTCTATTACTCGGTATATCTCTGACGACGGTCGACCGACCAGAACAGATCCGATATGCAGTTTGTGTTGGTTGTTGAAGGCACTCACACCTCTTCGTTTTTTTTGTTTTTTTTTCTATGTATATTTGATAACTTAAAGTCGCCTAGCGATTAATTTATACTGTTCATTTTAAAGAAATAGCGGACATTTCCGTCTTCTTAAGCACGATGTAATAAACATTAAATAAGCATTATTTGTTTGTTCGTAGTTAAACATAAAACTATAGAAAAGCGTTTAAGTTCTTAGACATGTCGCTGGGGGACTACGTAAAGTAAAAGGCTTATTTTGTGTTCTTGTTTTTCGATTTTTTCGTGTGTAAATATTGTATTGTTTTACTTATGTCAATACCAGACATTTTACTTGGAATAATGGTCTCCGGATGTTTTTATTTTTGAATTTTACCAGTCAGTGATTGCCAAGAGTCTGGGAATCATTGCTACAAGTCATACGATCATACACCCAATATTGTTTAAGGTAATCTTTTCAAGTGTTTGTAAGTGAAGCCGTGCTTCTGTAGAAAAGAAAGGAATTCTCAGGATTTACTGGTCGATTTATATATTGTTTTGTAATATTAATGTTATCTTTAAAAGATGGGAAAGCCTAAAGTTGTTTATATGTGAAATATATAAAGTTGTCATGAATTATTTTGATTTGCTCCTAATGGCCCGCCATGCCAAGGTAGTTAAGGTACTCGAGGGTCACGAGTTCGAATCCCAATCACACCAAACATGCTCGACCTTTTAGCCGTGGGGGCGTTATAAAGTGATGGTCAATCACAGCATTTGTTGGTAAAAGAGTTGACGGTGGGTGGTGATGACTAACTGCATTCCCTCTATAATCTTATCCTGCACAATTAGGGACGGCTAGCACACACAGTCTTCTTGTAGTTTTGTGCGAAATTCAAAACCCAGTAATTCAGCGATAAGACTGCGGACTTTGTGCTTATAGCACTAAAAATCAAGTTTCGATGACTTACAATGTAATAGCAAAATATTTTTCAACTTACGCTGGGCCTGGCATGGCCGAGCGCGTAAAGCGTGCGACTCGTAATCCGAGGGTCGCGGGTTCGCGCTAAACATGCTCTCCCTCCCAGCCGTGGGGGTGTATAATGTGACGGTCAATCCCACTATTCGTTGATAAAAGTGTAGCCCAAGAGTTGGCGGTGGGTGGTGATGACTAGCTGCCTTCCCTCTAGTCTTACACTGCTAAATTAGGGACGGCTAGCACAGATAGCCCTCGAGTTGCTTTGTGCGAAATTCCAAAACAAACAAACAACTTACGCTGTGTATATATATATATAAACACAGAGTAATACATAATAATTTTAGAAATAATAATACAAACTTTTTCGAGGGGCTAGAATATCATTTTATGAACAAAATTAGAACGATACATTGGCAACTAAATACTGGCATAACTGATGTTAATAGTACTTATAATGCAATCAATGTCACCAACTTATTATAATGATCTTTTCCTTTATCTTACCTCTTTATTTAGGATGCTGTTCTCTTTCCACACTCAAATCCAAAAAATTTTCTTTCACCAAGCGATAACTTTTCGTCCTGAGAGAAATTGAATATATTTTCTGGATATTTAATGTCCTCTGGCGAAGTATGTCCACAGTGCGATTAACATGTCTAGGAAATCGTCTTGGTAGTATTGGCTGGTAATGGAAATCGTGAAATGGGTGATCAGGAGGAGCATTACCTTTCCAGCTCATTTGAGTTGGTGGTTTTGTGATTGGAGAGCGAGTAATTGGTGGTCTGGTGATTGGAGGGCGAGTTATTGGTGGCCTAGTGATTGGGGGACGGGTTATTGGTGGTCTGGTGATTGGAGGGCGAGTGATTGGGGGACGGGTTATTGGTGGTCTGGTGATTGGAGGGCGAGTTATTGGTGGCCTAGTAATTGGTGGTCTGGTGATGGGAGGGCGAGTTATTGGTGGCCTAGTGATTGGGGGTTGGGTAATTGGTGGTCTGGTAATGGGTGGACGAGTAACTGATGGTTTTGTAATTGAAGGATAAGTTATTGGTGGTCTGGTGATTGGGGGGCGGGTAATTGGTGGTGTAATTGGCGGTCTTGTTGCAGGTGAAGTTGGTGGGGTTACGATGATGGGTACAGGATTTGTTGGTTCTCCAGGACAACGGTCTTCACAGTATTGCTTACAAACATCAATATTACAAGTTATGTAAACATCCATACCTTCAGGGAATTTAAAAGCATTTAAAGACGTAAAAGCTATAATGCTTGCTCCAGTATCCCCAGTTTGGAGTGTTCGTTTCCAGTAATCAATTAATTTTGGTTGGGCAGGACATCCTTCTAGGTCTGTGAGTTGAATATTTTGAGTATCACTACTATTGTAGTTTTGTCTGTCAAATGCATAACAGTCTCTTACACGGACGTCAACATCATCAGTGCTACTTCCTATATAAATTATAATAGACATTCGTTGACCAATTTTTACGATTCCATCTATTGGTTGCGTTTCCGGAAAAGTGCCTATTTGTAGTTCCATCCTACACTCAATTTTGTCACCTTGAAAGGGAACCTTAGGAAAAAAAATTAAAGATATACCAGTTCAAGTAACTAAACGTAATCGTTTACGAAAAATTTAATAACTCATAAAAGTTATGATATTCGCAAATTATCATTCGACTGCTCACAATAGCAGGCCGTATAAACCACTTATTTTTAAAAAAAGTTTGAATATTTTTCACGATAAATTTTTGTAATAAAACTTTTTTAATATTCAAAAATTCATCAGTCATATTTTATAACTTATCTTTGAGTTATTTTATCAAGATTATCTTGGCTCGATGGATGTTAATTTTAATATAATAAAATAATTGTGTGGATTACACTAGTACAAGTAAAATGAGTCTGAAATCAGTAAATTCTTTGTAAATTAATTCTACTATTATATATTTTTTTCGTTCTTATAAATCCAATATCCTAGCCGTTCACATCGTTGATTAGAAATTGTTGATAAATTACCGTTACAACGTTCAGCATATCCACAACAAAGGGCTGAAACACGATATGCTTCCTGAATATATCAACCCACTGACAAGAAAGTCTTCTTGCTAAGTCCCAGGCTTCCTGGAAGATTGGATCCATTTGAAAAATTATAATATTCTCAAAATTAAGAATACCTCTTGGATCATTTGGGTCTGGGAATGTCACTGTCCCACAGTCTTCCTTGGGAATGAAAAACGTGTATTCAGATAGTCCAGAGTCGACTTCTATGTATCTTAGAAACAATGAAACAACAGACCATAAGTATGGATAAATTAAAATGTCACAAAAAAAAAGATTGGTTTGTTTATAATTTCGCGCAAAGCTTCTCGAAGGATGTCTACGCTAGTAGTCCCTAATTTAGCAGTGTAAGACTAGAGGGAAGGCAACTGGTCATCACTGCCAACTCTTGGGCTACTGTTTTTACAGACCGAATAATGGGATTGACCGTCACAATGTAACGCCCCCACGGCTGGGAGGGCGAGCATGTTTGGTGCGATGGGGATTTGAACCCGCGAAATTCAGATTACGAGTCGAACGCCTTAACCCACCTGGCCATGCCGGGCCTCAGAAAAAAAAAGGATGCCATTGCAAAAGTGTTTAAAAATAGTTGATTAAAAAATTCAAAACACACTTTTGTCCTATAAGTGATAGAATAAGTTTAACATAAATATACAGTTCTTCTTAATGTTAGGATAAAATATCATAATGGAGAAAAACACCGGCCAATAATATATTAACTTGTTAAAGAAAAACAAATTTGTGTTTTTAAAGTGTTCGATGATGTGATTAATCTTAAGGTAAATATTGTGTTTACTCATTAAATCAGCGTGAACTTCGATAATGGTTCGTAACAGGGATCGCACAGGAATGTTCTTAAAATGTTACTAGAACATTTAGATAAAAATCACATTAAGAAGCAGGCTTTTTCTTGAAAACACATTCAGAACCTTCATTTTTAATAGTTAAGTTTACTCAGACATTGATATTTCACAAAACTTAAATCACTCTTTTTAATTTTGTTGTGTTGTGAAATTTTCTATGCCCTTGAATTTCTATCATAAAAAATTCAGTGTTTTATTAACGTTATTAACTTGGAGAGTTAAATACAGTTTTGAAATCACGGGATCTAAACTTGACCATTTGGAATACATCACTAACACTTGACTATATAACCTCAAGCGTTTTTATTTTGATAATGACTAGGGTTGATATCTGTAATATTTGCAGACTTACAACGCTAGAAATCGAATATCTATACCTGTGAGGGTAGAGTACAGATGGCTCAAAGTGTAGCTTTGTGCTTAATTACAATTTGTAATAATGAAACTTCTTAATTCTTATATGTGGATGGAATATTTTGATTACAGTAACATACAGGGTGGTCGCTAGAAAAGCGAAAAATTTGTCAAACAGCTATTTATTTTTACAAAGAATAACTTTTACAAAGTTTTTTAAAGGCATATGTTATATTACACTCATAGATGCTCAAAATGCATTTTATGATATTAAAATCATGCATTTTATTCATGATGTAAAGAAATCAAAATAGAAATGAGTAAGCACGCATTTTATTCATGATCTCATCTGACCCTCAAATTTTCCGCTTTTCTAGCGACCACCCTGTATATACGCACATCTTAATATAATAGAACTCTTGTTTACATGATACTGGAAAAGCATTTTTGCTACGCGATGTGCAAACCCCCGACTTCGCGAAATTCTGATCATATGTGCGTGTAGATTTGCAATAGGGGTCACGATTTTCCAGTTTCGTTTCCGTTTCTCGTTACGTAGAATTTTATTTTTCTCCATTCTTAGAGTGCAGATATGACGTCATAAATATGTCATCACAGGGCGGATCTAATGCACTGCTCTCATTTATATAAATATGATAATGCTGTCTGTTGTACGTTCATGTAAATACTCAGCAGGGTTTGGGTAGACTTCACCAAAATTGGTGTGGAGGTTCGTTAGGTCAATAGGGAAATACACACATTTTCAATTTTGCATTTTGCGATCTTTTGGGCTTTATAAGTGTTTTTTTTGTGTGTGTTTTTTACCACTACTTTGTCCATGTTAATGAATCTTCACCAAATTTGGCATGAAGGTTTGTTGGGACTATGAGGAGATACTTACAAATTTACGGTTTCACATTTTGTTTTCTGCTGTTTTTATGGGCGATTTTTTTTTGTAATTAAATATAAAGGAAACAATTTCTCATGTCCTAAGATAACTTTTCATTAATTAGATTTAAATAGCTTCTATCCAAGGTATGGGTGCCCCAGCTAGTTTTCTAAAGAGTTTCTCGATAGAATAGTGCTAAATCTATAGACTTACAAACTAAAATCAAAGGTTCGACTGCCCACGGTGGACAGACACAACAGATGGCCCACTGATGCTTTGCTCTAAAATAAACACATAGTTATAATAGTTATATTTTTCAATAACATATACTTAGTAATGATTAGGAGAGCTTAGCGGTTATAGATTACATTGCATTACATTACATTGAAACTTTATTCCGATATGCCATGAGATCGTTCTATAACTTGTTTAATTATCTGCAATACGTAATGATTTGCTACACAAAGGATAAAAAATAACAACATAACCCTGACTAGCTAGAGACTGTATTTTCAAATGCCATGAGATCAGCTTTGGTAAGAAAAGCCCCCCAGTGGCACAGTGGTATGTCTGCGGATTTACACACTAAAAACCGGGTTTCGATACCCGTGGTGGGCAGAGCACAGATAGCCCATTGTGTAGCTTTGTGCTTAATTCTAAATAAACAAATTGGTAAGAAAATGTTGAGGGTTTCAACGAGGAGGTGATAAGTATGTGTAACTTACTTGTGTAAACTGTGCTAACTAAATTAGCGAAATTTAACATCTCTGAAAGTCACTAACTTTAAGTATTTTCCATGTGTATTTTCTCAAAAAAAAAATCACAATCAGGTATCACTTTAGTTGTGCGAGCATTTTTTTCTAAATAAACAGATTTCTCCTCAGAAGAGGAACTGAAGAGAACAGACTAAACTTGCGAAACTAGTTTACAAGTACTTTGCACGCTAATGTATTGTTCAAAAGTGTATTTTGTTTTTCGTTACTATGAGGTAATCAGCTAAAAACGTTACCTTTCTTTTGTATTATGAAAATGCTTGTGAAGTTTATTAAAGTATATTTTTAACACTGTATATATAATAGTAACGCGATCACATTTATTTCAATGAGTTTTAAGAACCATTCTTTATTAATACATAAACCAAGAGCCCCACATTTCTTTTTGGGCAACAAGAAAATTCTAGTGCCCCAAGTTTGTTGGACATAGCAGAAAACCTAATGCAGTTCTGCCCTGAAATAAACAAATAAAAAAATATGTATATAATTATGAAACTTAAGCGAAGATGTCATTTCTTACAAGTAACACGTTCAACTGCACTACTTAGCTCCATTTTCATCGACAGCTGGAAAAAATACTAAAACAAGGGGATGTGAGCCCCTCGCACGTAAAAATAAATAAATAAAAGAACCTTTCTAGATCAACTTATCTGATAAAGCACAAAAGCTAGCAAAATCTTAAACATTCAAATAATTAGTTGATACAAGTACTAATGAAGCACAAAGCTACACAATGGGCTATCAGTACTCTGCTCACCACGAATATCGAAACTCAGCTTCTACCATTGTCAGCGACAGACAAACATCAGTGCCGCTAGGTGGAGCTTATGGTGGAGTTTCAAGACACCCAGGTAACAAACCAAACCTTTTACCAAGAAACATTCTAGGATTGAATGAAAATAACTGGAATCAAAGCATAATTTCTTATCGTGACTGAATATCTTGAGGGCGACAGCTGTTATCTGAATGAAGCCTCGGGTTAAACTAATTATTAATTAAAAATAATCAGTTACACCTTTTATGATCGTGTATTTTTTGTTGTTTGTTGGTTCAAAGCTACACAATGGGCTATTCGTATTCTCTCAATCGTGGAGAATCGAACCTAGGATTAAAGCGTTGGAACTCTAAACGTATCTCTGAATTTTCGGGAAACGTGACCGTATAGACTAGTACTCATTACAATGATAAACTGATTAATTTTATTTGAATGAATTTGATTAAAAGCAAATTAATAAATGAGAATTTAATTTTAGTATTAGTTGTGACTATAAATTTTGGAACTGATGGTAATTATTTACTTGTGTGTAGCTCACCACAGGACTGCACAATAGACTATTTATACGACGCCCACCACAGGTATCGAATCCCGGTTTCTAGCATTATAAGTGCAGACATACCGCTGCGCCAATGTGGGCGTTGATAGTAATTAAAAATATAATTCTTGCTGGTTATTTTTTGTCATTGTTCATTTTATATTACTTTCCTTTTTATGTAAATTATTTCCCGTGTGGAGGTTGAGGACTACCTGTTTTAACTGCTCGCACTATTATAGACTAATGTGTTATTTGTCAGTCCGTGTACACTAAAATGACATCACATACGGGACGTTGTAATGTTTCAGTTTGTACTGTCAGTAAAACGTGTTCATGTCGTAAATCGCAAGAATAATTATGTACTCTGTGGGCTACAATATAGCATGACATAAGAACTTCAAATGTAAGATATAAGGCTATTTGTCCTTTCTATAAACGTATGAAAGGCTTATTTCATATCTAGGTATTTTATAATAATAATTTAACAGCCTTGATATTCAAGCACTCGTAAATATATTGATTTATTACAACCAATGTAATGCAGTGGGCATAGAATAATTGAGAGGCCTAGCATGGTATTATTGGTCATGGCACTTGACGAGTAAACTGCAGTATCAAACCATGTCTATGAATATGCACGCTTTATAATGTACAATCAATCTCACTATTCGTAAGTAAAAAGTAACCCAAGAGTTGGCAAGTGCTGAGTTGAAGGCAGACAACTTGATAAATAAATAAACTAATTTTATCTGAAATTCTATCATATACTCGTATTCTCGAAGATACCCCTAACAGACCGATTAAAAAACGCAATGTTTAAAAATACAATAATTTCGTTTTCCTTTGGCAAATATGATTTATGAGAATCGCGCTTCGTCAGGAAAGGGAGTTCATGTGGTAAAAATTGTTGATGTCTTACTCATATTATTTACGTAGTAAAAATTATACGTATAATATACATATATATATATATAAAGTTCTGATTATATTAGATAATACCCTAAGCGACATATTTTATATATTCCTATATATACTAGTAATAATAAGTTATGCATATGAATCAAAACTCCGAAAATAGATTATGTAGCCAATGCTATATGTGTATGAAGAAATAATTGAACACGTTTTTGTGAATTGTGAGAAAAGAGTTGGATTAGGGATTTTTGTCTACTTTTTCTTTTTGTTCAGCACACTGCCAGCCGTCAGTTATCCCTCCCGAAAAAAATCTTAATAATAACTAATTATACAATTATTTGGGAGAATTATGTGAAAGAAAGTTTCTTTGGGCCATCTGCTGTGTTACCGTGGGAAATTGCACTCCGGATTTTAGCATTGTTAGTTCGTAGATTTACAACTGTCCAACAGGGGCTTCAATTTCTATAGATAAAAATATTATCTCAATTGAAACAAAACAACAACAACAACAAAAAAACAGGAACAAAATTTTCAACGGAGCATGTTTAGTGTTAAAGTTAAAAGAAAGAATAAGGTTCGATTATAACAGTTAAATTGAATAATGTTGCAGAATCTTATCACCCTATGAGGAAAATGGAGAACTAATTTGAAGAACTATTATTATTTTGCATGTTTCATATTCTCATATGCTATGAAAGTTAATGTCCGTTCGTTTTCTCGTGTTCTTATCGTATTTCTTTCAGCGATGCCGTAATTTTGTTTCAATGTGGTGTTATGTCTTCATTGTAACAATATGTTTTCCAATTAATTTGTTTTGAATAAGAATGTTTGAGTGAACGCAGAGAAAAGTGTACAACTATACTTTATCTGTTTAACTCAGTGCCAAAGAGGTCTTTCATTAAATACCAATGTTCTTCAGGTTGGCTGAGATACGGCAGACATGGTATTAGTTGTTGTGAGTTGATTTATTATGTCCTTTCCTTTGGAAAGTTGGATAATAAAGAGAATAAAAACAACTGAAAGAACGCGTAGTCGGTAATGTATATAGCGAATATAGTGTGGTTGAAACACTATTAAACAATATTTTTCTTGAAAAACAACAAAGAAAAAAATGAATAAAGAATGTATTGTTTAAAAATAAAGTAGGCCTACTACAATAGCTTTATGACAAATATATTGAATTATGTTAGATGTATTGCTATAAATATTTTATATGAATGACATGCTCTGGGCGTTAATGTCTATAAGTAGGCCTAAGGTTGAAATGTTATGAACCAAAAGAGAAATCCAATAAGTGTGTCTGATAAAAAATGTTTAGTTTGTTTCTTTGCACTTCTATAATTTTCGAGGGCCGCGGGTTCTAATCCCCGTCACACTAGACATGCTCGCCCTTTCAGTCGTGGGGACGTTATAGTGTTATGGTGAATCACACTATTCGTTGGCAAAACAGTAGCCTAAGAGTTGGCGGTGGGTGGTGATGACTAGCTGCCTTCCATTTAGTCTTACACTGCTAAATTAGGGACGGCTAGCGCAGATAGCCCTCGAGTAGCTTTGCGGGAAATTCAAAACAAGCAAACAAAACAATCTTTGCTTAATTTAACTATTTTTATAAAGAATTACGTGTTGGAATCTTATATTTCCTTATGATGCTCTTACTGATATTTTTAACGTAAATGAAATTGCGTATAGCAAATTAGACGTCAGACACAAAGTCGGTGCAAATGCATTGCGACAATTCACTGATACGTATATATTTTGGCACAGAAGAATGAACGAGTGTTTTAATATTAAATACGAAGTTTGCAGTTTCAGTTTCGGCAGTCATTCCGTATGTTTGTATATTGAAACATCTTATGCCACTGTTGCAAGCATATACATACACGCACACACACACAAAAAAACACCTTATAAGTTATGGTACTCCAGAGATATTCACCCAGTGTTTCGCCTGATGCAATCTATGGATGATAAGCTGGCTAGCGAAATTTTAAGTGCCTTAAAACAAAAGAAACTCACAATTTTTATTAGCGATTTTTTTTAAAATGAAAGAATAACTGACAACAAACCAGTTCGAAATATTCGTAACTTTAAGCCTAAAATATCATACCTTGGATTATTCTTCACATTGGTGAAATTGGTTTATATCGTGTAAACAAAGGTTTATTTCAAATCTCTTTATCACATTCTTCCACTAGTCACACTGTGGAACAAATAGACCCCCATTTTGAAACAAGGCGTCACGATATATTTTATTTTTTTATTTCTGTATTCTGCTAAACAAGCAAGCAGTAATACATACAGATACTTCCCCGAAATATTTAAAAGTTGTTTTAATAATTCTTAAGCCGCACAATTATCTTCAAGTATGGTGTTTTTGACAGAAGGGCTCAGGTTTTCGCTTTTCTAAGTTCCCGATAAGTTCATTTCCTGGAAGATAAGAAAAAATCTTCGTCTGTTTGCTTAGTTTTTCTTCTAATTCCAGTCAGCATTAACTGATGAAAGCATTGAAAACAGAAATATCCAGCACATTAGAGAAAACAACCACAAAACCAAACGTCTTATTTATTTCTACGAACAATTTTATCCAATTTAGCAATTCCTGTCTTCATTTTGTCATACTATACAATGTTCCGCGGTTACTTATGTTAAGCAGTAGTCATTATGTTGTCCTTCTGTGGAATGGACACTTCCTCGTATTTTGTGGTTTTACTATTCCTCTTCTGGTCCATTCCTCTTCCAATCGATAAATTAGTTTCATTCTCTTCAATAAAGAAGTTTTAACTGATATATATTGTGTATCATTCTTAGCGGTCAAATCTTTTTTTGTAATTTTCTCACTAACTGTTTCTTCTTTCAAACAAAATTCATCTTCATAGAGTCAGGTTCATGTACTTCCTGTTGTAAATCTTTCGGTATTTCACTCCGAACAATTTGTTTACTAGTCATATTTCTATTAAGAATTACAAATTAACTGTACGACCTAGCATCTGTTTGTATTATTTAAGTAGTAAAAAAACAAACAAACTGAACCTACTCTAAGAAAACAAACATAAAAAAAATCCAACATATAAACAAAATATTTAGTGGTTTTATGGCCATTGAAATTTGCCTTTTAGGATACAATAGATCCCCATATGCATCAGAAAGTTAACTGCTGCAATACGCCTTATATCTGTTATCAGAAACACATTATTTCTTATGGTTACTTTCACTTAAGTCTTTGATGTTTAGCCAGAAGTCTAAGAAAGTATATTCTTATTTATACTTTTCATAACAAGCACAAGGCTACATTGGTAAACTGTGTAATACATTTAGTTGACTGGGGTAGAACTTCTGAACACTATTACTTCTGTCAGATGAGATGTGAGGTAAGATACAGAGCACTTACTACATGTTGAGATGAAGTGAATCAGAATGTTCTTAGGTGTGTAGAGTGGCGATAAGACTGCTAAGGATACCTTTATGCCACTTTCTGCTAAGTTACCAGTTCTGTATTAATAATAGTATAAAGTGGCGATAAGACTGCTAAGGATCCCTTTATGCCACTTTCTGCTAAGTTACCAGTTCTGTATTAATAATAGTATAAAGTGGCGATAAGACTGCTAAGGATCACTTTATGCCACTTTCTGCTAAGTTACTAGTTCTGTATTAATAATAGTATAAAGTGGCGATAAGACTGCTAAAGATCACTTTATACCATTTTCTGCTAAGTTACCAGTTCTGTATTAATGATAGTGTAAAGTGGCGATAAGACTACTAAGGATCACTTTAAGCCACTTTTTGCTAAGTTACCAGTTCTGTATTAATGATAGTGTAAAGTGGCGATAAGACTACTAAGGATCACTTTAAGCCACTTTTTGCTAAGTTACCAGTTCTGTATTAATAATAGTATAAAGTGGCGATAAGACTGCTAAGGATCACTTTATACCATTTTCTGCTAAGTTACCAGTTCTGTATTAATGATAGTGTAAAGTGGCGATAAGACTACTAAGGATCACTTTAAGCCACTTTCTGCTAAGTTACCAGTTCTGTATTAATGATAGTGTAAAGTGGCGATAAGACTACCAAGGATCACTTTAAGCCACTTTTTGCTAAGTTACCAGTTCTGTATTAATAATAGTATAAAGTGGCGATAAGACTGCTAAGGATCACTTTATACCATTTTCTGCTAAGTTACCAGTTCTGTATTAATGATAGTGTAAAGTGGCGATAAGACTACTAAGGATCACTTTAAGCCACTTTTTGCTAAGTTACCAGTTCTGTATTAATAATAGTATAAAGTGGCGATAAGACTGCTAAGGATCACTTTATACCATTTTCTGCTAAGTTACCAGATCTTTATAAATGATAATGTAAAGTGGCGATAAGACTACTAAGGATCACTTCATGTTCTAACTGCTAAGTTACTAGTAGTATTTTTTTTTGTAAATAAAATTGCAGGTGCTCTGCGGATATAATATAAAAAACAACAACAAAAGTTACTCGGAGTTCGAACGTTTTCATTTAATTAGAACAGTAATAAATATGACACAAAATAATTAACAACATAGAAATGCATTTTATTTAAACATACGTATTTTATATACCATTGAGCAAACTGTAATATACATATAACCTATTGTCGTTTGTGTTATAATATCATAACCATACCATATGTCACTCTCTGCTTTCTACTTTACATCAAAATACAAAATAATCAGAATGTCACTGTTTCTTGCCTGGAAGTGTGAAATGAACCTGAAAATAGTCATTTCTAGGAAATGAAAAATGTAAAAATATTTTTCATCAAATTTATTTATCATTTTACGTCAACAATAGTGTTTTATTCATTGGATCCTCTTTCTACATTGCACGTTGTTCCAAGTGAAAATATAAAAGATTTTTTTCTCTCCGTGAGAGCCGTGGGTAAATAAAACCTTTTGATTGTATCAGAAGAAAGATACACGCGGGGAACAGATTGGAATTTTGTAAACCTACTGCTGTCCCTTTAAGGGAATGGGTTTAAAGATACTTTTGGAATAAAAGAATTACGTATATTTTTATAAACATAAATATAATCGCGACCTTTATTTCCAGAATGTAAATCATTCGTTCAATGTTTCGCTATTACAACTTGTCAGAAGTTGTCGATTTCTTTATGGCTTACGAATCTATTTTATAATACATAGGAAATTGACAGCTTCTAATGAAGCGGCAATAGAGAATATTTATGAGGTAATAAACTTACATTCTAAAATTATGGGCCGTGATTTTATTTACGTTTATAAAAATGTCACTTAATTTAACTTCAGTTTGCGTTAGACAAAGCTAAGACTTACGTACATGTTGTCGTTAAAATAGTTCATTAATATTTCATTATTTTTATTTAGTAATTGATGCTAGTGAAAAGCGAAAAATTATGACCGAATAAAATTGCTTTAAACATGATCATGGCATTATTTGGTTGTTGTTCCATTTAACGAGAGCGAAAAAATGTGTTATTGGAAGATAATAATAAAATTGTATATTTTGTTTGTAGGTATATATATTTTACTCAACCATATATCTAAACGCGTTTTTGTGTAGGTGCATTAAAATACAAAAAAAAAAAGATTACGTGGGCAAATTTATCTTGATTACCGCTGGATTATTTTACTCGTGTAATTGGCTATTTGTTTAGGATTTATCAGCAGCGCTCCCTAGCTGATCAGAAATAATATGAGCTGTAATTATAATAACAATAATAATTCTAATAGTTTTAATGTCTGTGCTCGTTAAGCTAGTGGTTACGAATAGATTGTTTAGGACGTATTTAAACATGTTAAGAATTATCACTTTACGTGTTCAACATGATAAACTGTATTATTTACTACGAGGTGAATACTTCAAGTTTTCAGTATTCGAACAAAGTTTAAAGTTGTTTCCAACAGCTCGTTCTTAACGTACGTGATAGCGAGCTCGCTGTAATCCTCTGAAGTGAACTAGAAATTGCTTCCTTCTCTGCTGTAATGTTACCTTACTTTCGAGTGACGTACAGAGGACCAGGAAGCATCATCCCTTCTTTGCTGATTCGCAGTCTGATGCATAAGACGACAGCTAACAAAAGGGAGGACAGCAACAGGAATCCCAGGATGCTGATCCCCACAGCGAATACAACATATGAAATACAGTCACCATCTTTGTGGGTTGGAATTAATCCTTCGTTCTCAATAGTGGCTTCATATTCTGGGAGATCTTCTGATGAAACAACGGTGAAACTCCTTGATAGGTTGAGGGAAAAGTTACCGGGCTGCCGCAAGTCTCGTGCATATCGATTCGCCTTCGTCTCCCCTCGTTGGAAGGACCGAGCGTCGAGTAGTTGTTGAGTGGTAGAAACTGTTGTTATATTTGCATCTGTCGGTGTGTTGGTAAAGGGCTGAGTAGATGTAGAGACCATTGTCGGCAAAGTTGTGATCGTAGTGTTCACAGTGGTGAGAATGTCGCGTGGGTTGAAAAGTGGAAGGGTGGTTGTTGTGACCTGTCGTTGCTCTGAGGCTTTTTCTCCAAAGGAAATAGTCTCGGAAGGAAAGTCGTCACAAAATGTCTGGCAGGGAGTCCTACATATTTCTACTTTACAGGCGATGTATACGTTCATTGTTTGAGGGAACTTGAATGCGCGCATTGTGGCAAACGCGATAAGGTCTGCGCCAGTGTCACGAGTGTCCAAAGTTCTAAGGAACTGAGAGAAGAGCGTCGGCTTTATGGGGCAGCCTTGAGCATTTGTTAGTTGTACACGGCTGGTGTCGGAACTATGGAAATCAGAATTGTCGTAAGCATAACAGTCTTTTACGCGTGCATCGTAACCTGCACCCTTGTCTCGCACATACACGACAACCGACATCTTGTCTCCAATGCGAACTATGCCGTTCACAACAGGAGCAAAAGGTCCTTCTCCAATCTGTATCTCCATCCAGCACTCTACTGAATCTCCGAGGATTTCAATTCGTTCCGCTTCAAGCATGTTAACCATAAAGGGTCGAAAGGTCACCAGTTTGTCCAATAAGGACTGCCAGTCACATGAGATCATTTTAGCCTTATCTCCTAGCTCCTGTATTAGCAGGTCGGTTTGAAAGATTACCGTATTATCAAATTTTAAACGACCACCAACTTCCGTGGATTGTGTCCCACAACCATTTATGGGAATGGTGAAGTCGAAGTAGCTTCTATTGCTGCCTATTGCCACGTATCTAAGTTCCAAGTAAGAATTTGAAGTGGAAAATAAAATTATATAACATATTTAGAAAATTCACTTTACGATTTTCTCAATTTTTAAGGATAATTTTAGCATTTTGTTTATGAACGAATTAAAGTCTTCGAGTTAGATTTTTTTTTAGTTTTCTGGATTATGATTGCTTTTAAGTTGAAAATTAATTAATCTGTTTACGATTTATGTTACAATTTAGAATCATAGTATAAACTGATGTAAGAATAAACGAGTCCTTTATGGAGGTCCTTGTTCGTTTTCGCCTTTCGCTTCACAAAAATGGGAAAAAGAGGTTTTGATTTTGTACGCTCAGAAATCAAAATTGCACAAAACGTGTGCTTAATGATAGTATTATAAATTTTATTTGTCTCTAAAATATGCGACTTCTTCGTGAATTCTCCTTTACTGACTGAAATTCAGTTTTTCTTAAATTTTGCTTACTCGCCCTCTGGATAATTGTAGAAATGGAAACGTTTCGACGACCTTTCCACAACATTTTAATATTTGTTTAAATTATTCTCCAAATAAATTTTAACCTCTTTATTGTCGTTACCGTTAACATAACACATGTTAACTTAACTAATTAATTCAACGCATAATAGGCCTGGCATGGCCGAGCGCGTTAAGGCGTGCGCTCGTAATCCGAGGGTCGCGGGTTCGCCGTGGGGGCGTATAATGTGACGGTCAATCCCACTATTCGTTGGTAAAAGAGTAGCCCAAGAGTTGGCGGTGGGTGGTGATGACTAGCTGCCTTCCCTCTAGTCTTACACTGCTAAATTAGGGACGGCTAGCACAGATAGCCCTCGAGTAGCTTTGTGCGAAATTCCAAAACAAACAAACAATCAACGCATAATACTTTCTGAGCCTTAAAATCTAAGGCGTACAGTACAGAGAACTTAATAAAACACAAACAACTCAGCCCCAAAAAATTGTAACAGAAATGGTTTTGATTGTGTTAAGTTGTGATAAGCAGTACTTATAACCTAACCCATATCTTCCCTCGGATCTACATGCTGAGCTGAACAAGTTTTATATGCAAAAACGGCTGTTCTGGGCCCAGAACAGCCGTTTTTGCATATAAAAGTTCTCAACAAGTGGGTTTCTCGACATCACTGATTGAGCTGAACAAGGTTTTGGGGGGCAAAAACTGGATACAATAAACAAACACAACTATTTTTTGAAGCAATTACACAATTTTTTCGTTGCTCTTTTTCGCCCCTCGGTAGTGCAGCGGTAAGTATACGGGTTTACAATGCTAAAATCAGCGGTTCAAATCCCCTCGGTGGGCTCAGCAAATAGCCTGATGTGGCTTTGCTACAAGGAAACCAAAAACAACAACAAAAATCCCAGATCTTTATTTGTAAAAATTAATGTCTTCATCTTAATTTTAAGAAAACAATGTGACTGATTATTATTTCTCAACGACTTTTAGGACAAAAGCTGAAAGAAATAACCAAAATGGGGCAGACTTCTGAAAAGGAATTTTTAGTGGGAATCTTTAATTTTATGGAAAATTGAAAACAATTGGAGAAAGTGCAAATCTTCACATCTCTAGTTAGCCCGACATAGTCAGATTATTAGGGCGCTTTACTCGCAATCTGAGAGTCGCGGGTTCGAATCCCCGTTTCACAAATCGTGGAGGTGTTATAACGTGACAGTGAATCTCACTATTCGTTAGTAAAAGAGTAGCTCAACAGTTAGCAGTGAGTGGTGATGACTTGTTTCCTCTCCTCGAGTCTTTCACCGCTAATTTAGGGACGGCTAGTGCAGATAGCCCTCGGGTATCGTTGCGTAAGTCTCAAAATCAAACAAACATATTTAGTTAACATGTACATCTGGTAGTGCTTCATTAACCCATCTAACTTTTGAACGAATTTCAAGCTGTGCTACACTCAATTCCCTCTTTCTTGCACTTAGCAGATTTACACCGTCTATTGGACTTGCATCTGATATCTTTCTTTGGGTTAGACAGTGATGATGTCTCGTGGTTCAATTTTTTAGTTCCCGTACTCAGTCTGTTTCGTATATGTTCTTCTCCCGCTTCTACACAAGGCAGTCATGTTTTCCTTCCCTTGTGTGTTTGGAAGTATACTCTAAAGCTATTATATTTGGCTATAGCTACGAGATTCTGACGCTGGGAACCACTGCAACATACATCACCAATCCATTAGAGACGTAAGATCTAGAAGAACAGCTGAGGATCTATTCTCACTGTTTCTCCTTTCGTTCTCATGTCAGCTTCCTTCTTCATTGTAACCATTTGCTTTTTTCTTTCTAAGCGTACATATTTCTCACGTTAACTAGAAATACTCTTCAAAAGATCAAAATAGTTTGTTTCCATAAGTACTCTATCTGGGTATGCGTGTCTTTCGGGCCCTCCTGCTGTCTTATTGTGCTCACTGGTAACGTACGTTATTCCTATAAAAAGCTGTTTTATCCATTTATTTATGGACATGCAGAAAGATACGGTACCTACAATGCTCTTTAAATACCTGTCTTTCCTCTTACTCTTGTTAAACCAACATTAGATTACAGGTTTCTCATGAACAACTGTTCTGTCACTAGATCTGTGGATAGAAAGCCACCATTTCTTCTGACAATTTCAATTTAATTGATTGTAATGTAGAGGTACATATTATAGACTTTAACAAGACGTGACGTAATTTTGAAGCGTTCACTTTTTTTTTCGTTTTTATGAGATATCAATAACAAAATCCAACCACTTCCTTTTTCGTCCTCTTCTAACCAAACATTTTAACCGCTTATAAATCTGTTTGCCCTCCCAAAATTTTTTAAAAATTCTCAAGAGATTATTCTTTCACAGAACTAAAAATTAGAATATGTTATTAAATGCTAAATCAAATGGGTATACATCAAATTTATTGTCTTTTTGTTGGATTATTTTGGAAATTAGCCATTTCTGTAATTTTTAAACATTTGCTTTAAAAATCTGCGAAGGATATTAACCAATCACATTGTTTTCTTAAAAATAAGATTAAAGTATATGATTTTAAAAATAAAGATCCAGGAAAGATATATGAATGCTGTAGTTTGTACACTTTTTTCAAAAATTAGTCGTTTTTGCTCATTTTTCCACTTTTGCCCCCGAAACTATGTTTAGTACGCAGATCCTAGAGAGGAATTTTTGTTACGCTGTAAACAATGGCTGTCACAACTGAAAGCATCAGAAACTACTTCTGTTCCAAATATTTTGTGGAGGTTTTGCAATGTATTAACTGGACTGGTATACAACATCAAAGAGGTGCAAGTTATTTTAACGAGTTGTCATTATGTTAAGTTTATTTTTTATTTTTATCTTACTGTTTGCTTAACTCACCTACTTAAAAGAAACATGTGCAAGTGGATGACAGAATAGAGAACAATCGTGCTCAAACGTAAAGAGTGCTTTATGTATAGAGAGAAAACCAGCATTTTGCAATGAAATACTTTTGTTTTTAATTACATGTTTATGCAGTTTCCTTAACTGATTTCCTTTCTTTTTACTTGAGTATAAAACTACAAAATGGGCTATCTGTGATGTGCCCTCACACACACATTTACCGCTGAATTAATGAAGGCTTCTTAATTGATGTAAACTTAGTAAGAAATTATCGTTTTACAAAACTATATGTCTACCAAGAAAGAATTTTTCATACGGTTGTGTTTATCAGCACAAGAAATTTATAAAAGGGCGTAAAAATAGGCTATGTCTACCAAGGAAAAAGTTTTCACATGGTTGTATTTATCAGCATACAAAAGGGTTTAAAAATAGGCTTTGTCTATCAAGAAAGAATGTTTTACATGGTTGTGTTTATAAGCATAAAAAAAGATGCAAAAATAGGCTATGTCTACCAAAGAAGAATATTTTCAGTTAAATGTGATAAAAAACATAAATTTACGAAAACGAAGAAAGATTATTTAAGAATAAGTTTTGCGATAGATGTGAGAATATACTTGGAAACGTCCAAAAATTGTTAAGTTTATAGTAGCACAATCAATATAATTCAGTTGTATGTGTCAAATAACACATAAAATGTGCAAGAAAAATAGTAGTGAAACAAATGATACTTCACATTCTTGTATTTATTAGCAGAAGAAATATTATTGCATTAATTAAGAGATTTCAAGTTGAACATATCAAAATCTGCTAAATAAAATTATTAAGAATTCACATCAATGTAACAGCACACTAAAAGTGTGAGAAAAAAGTAAATGTTACTAAACAATATCAGACTGATTTCAAAATAAATAAAAGTTATATATTTGACACTGATATTGGTAGAGAACAGCAAAAAGAAATTAAAAAGATTAATTATTTACAAGATAACGAAAACAAATGCTTCACATTAAAGACTAAAATTGTCTTGAAAATTCTTCCGAGAAAGAATGTCTGATATTGGTAATTTAAATAACAGGATAAGTAAATATCGAGTTTGTGTAGAAGTACGAGTAATAATTCGGATAAAAGAATTGATTAAATATCGCATAGTGCAAATACGGCGGTAAACACTTTCGGTTTGAAGTAGGCAAAATGCATGGAAGAAAAACGTAGAGTAAATGAGTTAGAATAAATGTTTCATGCGTGCATAAGAATCAGTGAATAGAACTTGATTCAGGAAACATAAAACTTGGAAGGATATGTGACGGAAACAACGTAATTATGAAAATCCAAGAGAAGTATCATGAAGGTTTGTCTTAAAATTTTGAGAAATTTATAAAAATGGACAATTAGAGACAAGAATAACATTGTAACCAATCCAGGTACAATATGATATATCATGGTAGATGTAAGGTAATTTTGAAACATGTAGTAATTAATTAAAACTATAAACAATAAGTATTATGATATGTTATTCAGGACGAATTAATGTTGAAAAGATGTTTTATATACACTCTACATGCCTACTTTGAAAGAAACGAGATGACCATAAGTATTTGTAATATATATGTACTATTTCAACAAACGGCCTGTACTTACCGACACCCGGGGCTGCTGTAATATCCTTTGGAGTAAATAATCCCGTTGAATGGCCTGTCAAACTCAACAGAAACTGTCATTCCAGTTTTCTCACACTGGACTTTCAATGATGTAATCTGTGGCATCATAGCAATTGGCGTTAGTTCGTTGATTTGAGTCCACGTGGTCTAAAGTTAAAAAAAAAAAGGATGAGAGGAAATTATTTGTTTTATTCGATATTTGATTTAGGAATATTTATAATTAAGAGAACAACCACAGCTATGGTTTTTTTCTAGATTAACTGACATCATGTTTTTCAACTTCCAAGTGGTGGCTGAGCCGTTTCTAATATGCAAGTGATGGCTGAGCTGTTTTAAATTTGTAAGTAACCGTCCAATTGTTTTAAAATTGCGAGAGGTGACCGAGTTTTTTTCCCACTTGCTAAAGGCTTGTAAGTTGTTTTTAAGTTTCAAGATCTGGCTGAGTTGTTTCCAACTTGAAGGCGCGGCATGACCAAGGGTGTTAAGGCGTGCGACTCGTAATCTGAGGGTCGCGGGTTCGCATCCCGGTCGCACCAAACATGCTCGCCCTTTCAGCCGTAGAGGCGATATAATGTGACGGTCAATCCCACTATTCGTTGGTAAAAGAGTAGCCTAAGAGTTGGCGGTGGGTGGTGATGACTAGCTACCTTCCCTCTAATCTTACACTGCTAAATTAGGGACGGCTAGTACAGATGGCCCTCGAGTAGCTTTGTGCTACAAACAAACAATTCCAACTTGAAAGAGATGGTTGAATGATTTCAAATGGGCAAGTGATGACTGAGCTGTTTTAAAGTTCCAAGTAGTAGCTCAATTATTTCACGTATTGCAATTGTGAATTGCAATTTCGGTCTTGCTATACAGCTTAATACGCCGAAATCTACTGTTAAAAGCATAATTCCCAAGTTTAAGCTTGTAAGATCAATTGCTAACCTCCCTCGTTCCGGACGCCCCACCAAAATTCCAGAGAAAACCAAGAGGCGGCTCAATCATGTTATAGGGCTCCTCCAGCTCTTCTGGTGTAGCAGCCTTCACCACATCAACGGAATCATGAAAAGATAAGAGTACGTTGATATATTAGACACTTATATCAAGAATGATGCTTGGAACTTGCGGCTTGAGTGTTGTTGGATGTTCCAGCACGACAATGACTCTAAGCACATCAAAATATGTGCAATTCTGGTTGCAGAGGGAACCATATAAGCATTTTGGAGTGGCCATCGTAGTCACCCGATCTCAACCCAATTGAAAACGTTTGGCATGAGTTGAAGACTATGGCTCATCAGAGTCATCCGAAAAACTTGCAAGAGTTGGAGGCCTTCTGTTAAGAAGAATGGAAGAAAATACCAGTCGAGTAGTGTCAAACGATCATGGAGGGCTATGAGGAGAGAATGCATCAAGTAATTTACCTGAAAGGCTACATAACTGACCATTAATGTAGACGCACGAACACTTTCTGCCTCTCCTGTGTTTGGTTATTTGTTTATAAATAGTTTATTTGTCGTTAAATGTACATAAAAAATGGTGTACATGTGTGTTAATATAATATATATGATGTACTTTACTTTCATTATCCTAATCGTGATACTTTTTAAATTATGAGGAAACAAACTACTCACGACACAGGGGTACGAACGCTTTCTGTTGTAACTGTAACTCTGCTAATTCACTGCCAGCTCTTGAGCTACTCTTTTACCAATGAATAATGGGATTAACCTATCGTTATAACGCCGCCACGGCTGAAAGGTCGAGGATGCTTGGTATAACAGGGATTGGAACCTCTGACTTTCAGATTGCATTACATAAGGAGAATTTGGACACGAAAGTAATAAGATGATTTCGACGAAGAATTATATGATATATATTAGATGTAACCGAAAATAAGGTTGAAAATTGTTTCATATTTGTTGTACATGTTGGGTTAAGAAGCCAGATTAGGAATTTTACGTCGTTAATGAATTTCTAATTCTATTATTTTAACAACGGCGCACGTTTTGTTTGAAAAGTGCTGCCATTTTCCATATGCTTTTTTTTTCTGAAAAGCCGTAATAATTTATTTATGATAATGTAGCAACGTTCCCTCTCATAACCCACCCCCTTTTTTAAAATGAGCAAGAACAAATGCTTCTGAATTAACGTACAAAATTTCTCATGCTAAGTTCTCGGATTTCAACTGGGTACATCATTAAGTGTTTGTATATAAGCATTTTAAAGACTTATCCATCATAAAAAGTTTCATTTTGAGCTAATTTTCTTAATGGGAATTTTGGGAGGAGGAGGTCTCAATGCTAAAAGAATTGTTGAGCAGACAAAAAGAAAAATTGGAAGGTGAAACAACATGAGAGCGGGCGCGAGAGTTCCAGCCATCCCCTACCGTTAAGACACACGAGAAAAGAGGATATTTATAATGGCAGTGTGATGGTTTGGGGTATTTTTTTGTTGAGGCGACAAGAGATATTTCGAATAATGAATCAATGAAAGTACCATGATATTCTGATCTGTCATCGTATGCCTAGTGGTTTGCGTTTTATTGGTACAGGATTCTCCTGCCAAGAAGATGATGACCCCAAACCATCATCAAGCCTATGTAGAAATTGCTTACCTAAGAAAAAAGCTGTTGGAGTCATTCAAATGATGCAACGGTCTCCACACATTTCCGATCTCAACCCAACTGAGCAGATATGGGATTTGATAGATCAAAAACTTAACAAATCACTTCCAAATAAACTTTATGGGAGTGTATCAGAAATATTCGAAGTAAAATCTTAAATAACATTTATATTAAATACGTTGCAACAATGTTTAAAAATCCCTTTGCAGTTAGTTATTAAAGCAAAAGGGGGACACAGAGAATATTAGGTGTTTGCTGAATTCAATTTCTTTCACTAAGGTTCTGTTGAACTAAATATGGAGATTAATAAAAAAATTGATGTTTCACCTATGATTTACCTTCCACTGTCTTTGAAAGTAGCATGAAATCTAATTTTTGATTTTGTCCTAACATTTTTGTACAGTACTGTATTTTACTGATTACAAATTAAAAGATAATTATTTGGGAAAAAGAAATATCATTTTATCATAAAGAAGAAACATAAAAACAGTATTTCGTAACACACGTTATTATCCTCATCACCACCAGGGATACCATTACGTTTACTTTAAATTCCTCACCACTACCAGGAATACCATTAGAAACACTTTGTATTCCTCATCACCACCACGGTACCATTAGACACACGTTATATTTCTTACCACCACCAGGGATACCATTAGACACATGTTATATTCCTCACCACCACCAGGAATACCATTACACACACGTTATATTTTTATCACCACCACGGGTATCAATAGACAAACGTTATACTTCTCATTAACACCTGAGGCACTATTAGAATGGTTAGCTACTGAACATTGTATTCAACTATCTCAATTAACTTTGAAGTGATACCTACCTGCAAACATGCTAACAATATTAACCCTCTCTGGACCCACATGTTTTAGATATACTTCTTCTGGAAATAGAAAATAACTTAGAATCAGCACGTTATATTATACGTGATATATTACAAACACAAATTAAATGCATTGCTTGTTACTGCTTTAGGAGTTTTTCAATAGTAAAATAATACAAAATGCATTAGCTAGTTTAGTTCTTCACAAAATATTGTAGTATAATGTCATAAATACGACTTCACAAGATTTTTTTCAAATCATGGTATCAGTAAAACTTCAGGTTTTTGTGAAAAGAATATACTAAATGTAACTAGCTACTTGGTGAATATGAAAGAAAAATGTACCGCATTGTAGACAGGTCGAGTTTTTAATAAAGAAATAAGAATTAAATGAATATATTTACAACTCTCCCCCACTTTTTAACTTAAATAACAAGAAATTATAGAGAAACACATCAACGACCAGAAGTTTATGTCAAACCTTTAATAGACAAAGTTATATAATGGACTATCTGTGCTTTACCTACTGTGGATATTGAAACAAGAATTTTAGCATTATAGGCCTTCTGATTTACTGCTGAGTTACCTGATCAGTTTTATCCATGATTGACTAATATTCATAAAAGTATATTCTTTTCTAAAGTTGAAATTATTGATTCAATGAAGATTGTTCAGAACTCTATAGTGAGATAAGAAACTGATTTAAAATTTTAATAAAATAATTGTGTAAAAAACGAAGTTGAATATCATGATTTTAAAGTTCTGGTAAAAATTCTGGAGACAGTTCAATGAAAAATCTATTTTTTCACATTCCATCAGAGTTATTAGGAAAATAATTACAAAAAATAAACGAAACATTTTTAGTGATTTATTGAAAATAAGTAAAGTCATTTTTATACTGCAAAAAATTAGTTTATAAAGTCACCACTAGATACAGCTAAATAAATATAGTTTCGGCTTTCGTCAATCTTGTGATTCTGTCTTCACAGGTAGACATACGTCGTTCCTTTATTTCTTGGCAGATTGACTTGAAACTTGGTAGAGTTATACTTTGGTCCAAAAGTCAAGATGCCTTTTTCGTTTCTTATTTAGACCTTTTTACGGAAGTTTGTAGGGAAAAAGATAAAAAGTAATCCAAAATTTATATTTTGGGCTACTGTGAGGTCAAATTTACAGTTATCAAGAAGGCATTTTGCGAATATATAAATTTTCGTGCGCCCAACACATTTACGTATTACAAGGTTGGGTTTACCCATTTTGAGTATTGTTATGGAGGTCAGAGTTACCACAAACGTATAATTGTGCAGTTTTTGATCAATTTCTCGACCGTATTTTTACTAATTTACATAGAATTTGATTCAGATATTGTTCTCCAGATACCACACAAAGACAAACAAAAATGGTGAATTTGCCCATTGTCAGTAATTATAAGAGTAAAGATGCCAGAAAAAACTATAATTTTATACTTTTTGACAATTAATCCGTCTTATTTTGTACTCGCTCCTAACATTTTACAAAGAAATATTGGTCTTCACTGAAATATATTGCATTAAATTACCATCAGGTAGCACTACATTCAATAAATTACGAAATAAAAGCACCATTATATTTTGTATATAACTTTATAAGATGATGAATGCATACGAAACGTATGAAAGAAACGAAAGAATCTGTAAACTCATCTGGTGATGATGTCACCAAGCGTTTCAGAAATCTCTTAACAATGTTCATTTTTAAATATCTTAATGAGTTAACTAAACCTAATCATGATGCAGTTTTATTCCAATCAAACGGACAAACAGAAAACGAGCCCTAGCGTTTACTGATGATCCAGAAAGTCTTGAAGGGAAACTTTGCATGTACATTTTATAAAGAGCTCGTGTACAGGCACAAAAATAGCAGTTTTTTTCAAAAACAAAGGACAGTCGAATCCTAAATTATGAACGTAGTTTATGGTATTCATGAAATAGGTGTGATTTAATAAAGATTAAAAGTAAAGATATTTATATGTTACGTTACGTTCTTTTCTAAATAAATATGCTTACCTTTCAACAGGTTTTACAGATGCAAAATTACGTAAAAAACTAAAACTCTCCGGAACGAAACAAACATTCACAGATTTTAAAGGAAGCAAAATTTGTTTTTAGTTTTTTTAAAACAGAGATGACTTTTCAAATACCAGTGTGATCATTCTTTAAGAACTTTACCATTAAAACTTTTGCACTTGAGAATTACCGACAAAGTGCGAAAATGTCGTATTTGTTCTAAAAACCATAATTGTTTCAATTAATTTATTTATCAGTATAGAGCGTAATGGTGGAAAATAAGTTGTTTAAACTAACAGTTTTTTTGCATTTTGAAAATAGAAAGTTTAAGATGACTGTATTACTTCAAAAAATAGCAGTGTAAAGGTATACTTGAGTATGAAAACCGATCTAAACCACAGCCAATGTAAAATCATAGCAAAATAAAATGAAATACTACAAATAATTAAACACGTTATTTTTTTAATTATTATTTCAGTAACTATTCTTTCTAAAATCTTTCGAAATAATTTTATTTTGCGACGTTTAGGCCTAAGGGCCATCTTATGCAATAATTGAATTATTTGTTTGTTTTCTAAATTTCGCACAGAATTACACAAGGGCAATTTGCGCTTTTCATTCCTACTTTTGCAGTGTAAGACTAGAGGGAAGGCAGCTAGCCATCATCACCAACCGCCAACTCTTGGGCTACTCTTTTACCAACGAATAGTGGGATTGACTGTAACATTATAACGCCTCCCCCGCTGAAAAGGCGAGAATGTTTGGTGAATAATCGAATAAGACTCTATATTTGCTTAAAGTAGGCCCAAGGCCGAAACGTTGTCAAGTAGTTTAATCATCAAGGGCTTACAAGAAGATTTTACACAATTAATTACAAATTTAACATGTTCGTTTACTTAAATCAAATATTTGCTTTGATTTATAACATTATATACATGGTTGTTGTCGCCAGGATATTTTTAGCATTTCGTATCTGTTCATAGCCCTTCTGACTTATATATGTGTACGGGTATGTAAGGATATATTTTAAAACACACAGTAAAACTGCTAACGTTATGGCGAGAATTTGATAAAGAAAAGTTAAATTACAGTATTCTTCCATGTAAGTTTTTAAAAATAAATACGTTATCTGCTCATTAAATAATTAATGATGTATGCATCAAAAATATACGTAGGTAAACGTAGTTTAATAACTGCGGCGTATTTAATTTTCCCAGGGTATCTATATAAATATCACAGTATTGTCTGTCACTGAAACTACTTTGCAGGCTATGAATGGATATTCACCACATTTGGCGTGAAGGTTTCTTGAGTCTTTGGGAAGTTAAATCCATATTTTCAGTTTTGCATTTCGCCAAACATGCTCGCCCTTTCAGCCGTGGGGGCGTTATAATGTGACGATCAATCCCACTATTTGTTGGTAAAAGAGTAGCCCAAGAGTTGGCGGTGGGTGGTGCTGATTAACTGCCTTCCCTCTAGTCTTACACTACTAAATTCGGGACGGCTAGCACGGATAGTCCTCGAGTAGCTTTGTGTAAAATTCAAAAGACAAACAAAAACAAAACAAAACAGTTTTGCATTTTGCGGATCTTTTTTTTATCACGACTTCACCCCCTATTGAGGGATCTTCATCAAAGTATATTGGGGCGATGCGGAGAAATATGCAAATTTGTGGGTTTCGTATTTCGTCATGCAGTTCTTATGGGCGTTTCTGCGTTATTTACAATAGCATACAAGAGAAGTAACTTTTCATGTCTAATGATAACCTTTCATGAATCATTAATTTATGTTACTCCCGTCCAGGGATCGGGTACTCCAACTATTGTGAAAATATTTTCAGTATTTTATAATGTGGTCTTTGCCTGGTTACAAAGATGTAGATTGGTACAAAGTTGACAAAAGGGACAATGTCCGTTATGGTAGGGCTAAAAATATTGGTTCCTGGTGTAGGACAACGGTGAATTTTTACTGACTTAGAACACTAGAATCCGAGGTTTGATTCTCGGAGATGGACACAACAAATAAGCCGTGTTGTTTAATCTGCAAACAAATATGGTTGGTCCTGAAATCATTGTATATTTATTGTTGGAAAAAGGGGGTTATTTCTCATCCCGAATTCCTTCCTCCCACTTCACGGAAGAATTCACTGGCGTAGTATACTCTACCTCTTATGTAATAGATTTATATTAAAACTCATTGAATCACAGTAGTGCAATAAACAATAAAGTTCACTGATAGGTGCTTTTATGACTTTTTATACGTGTCGTTACACTAACCCTAATTTCATCTAGTTAGTGAATAATAACTTCTAAGAAGAAATGCAACTATTAAAATAAAACTTACTCCTGTCCTATTGTCTCTCAGCTCAATACGAGCCTCAGTCTCTTTTGTGTAAGTGATATATTCTCCCGAAGTTTAGACGTTTCGGCAAAAAAAAATGCGATTGATCTGAGAGGACCGTCTACACCTTTATAGCTTTTATAACGGTGACACGGTTTCATCTACACCTCCTCCAAGCTTCGAACCAGTAGGAAAGCTGCTTTACTTACGCTTCTTACAATATGACCTTTATTAAGACAATTGAGGAGGCTGAAAAGCAAAGGTAAATTGGGGACGGACGTGTGTTACCTGACCATCCAGTTGTATCTTTGTAGTAAGTATCATCCTCAAGGCCGTCGGGTTGGTGGTTATGGTGGGGGGTGTCATTATTAGTGATTTATGATATCGATAAGTAATGTACAGGAATTTGTGCCAGTTAGAAATCAGTTGGTTGTTCTTTTATATTAACAAACGTTCAAGGTCGTTCATGGAGCCATAGCCAAGCTGTTTAAGAATGATAATTTTGTCAACTTCATTCAGTACGTGTGTTTAACAAAACATCAATACGTGTAAAGTGTTTGGGATCCATGAACGTCAAGTCCTGGAGGTAGAACTGACATTTTGCTTGTAGTAAAACAATTAAGTTTTATGGATATTAATTTACGTTCTATTGTTCAATTTATTGTTACTTATTCAACAATAATGAAGTCCTACGTATTCAGATGGTCTTCTTGTGTTGAAGTAGTTTGGAAGTTTGGCAAAGCCCTATTTCCAATTAAAGTTTATCCTAAACTTCCTTTTTTATCATATGAAATTAACTTGGTAAAAGGTGCTTTCACTCATAAGTTCTCAGAATTAGGAATGCAGTTATAATTTCAAATATTAATCACTAATGTATATTATTAACATATGAATAAGCTATTTGTTGTGTTACGCCTGCTGGCCTGGCATGGCCTAGCGCGTTAAGGCGTGCGCTTTGTGATCTGAGGGTCGCGGGTTCGCGCCCGAGTCGCGCCAAACATGCTCGCCCTCCCAGCCGTGGGGGTGTATAATGTGACGGTTAATCCCACTTTTCGTTGGTTAAAGAGTAGCCCAAGAGTTGGCGGTGGGTGGTGATGACTAGCTGCCTTCCCTCTAGTCTTACACTGCTAAATTAGGGACGGCTAGCACAGATAGCCCTCGAGTAGCTTTGTGCGAAATTCCAAAACAAACAAACGTGTTACGCCTGTGGTTTAAAATAACTTTCCGTGTTTATAAAAAATACTAAACAATAAAGAATGATGTGTCTCAGAAACTATTTTAAAATCAAACTACTGAACGCACTGAGAAGGAATTACTAATAATAATAAATTGAGCGAAATAATCACACAAGCAAAGCTTGAAGATAGGTTTTATTTAAAATAAACAGCAGTTTTGTTTAACAACACAATCAATATATTTACCACTCTTACATTAAACTATTTGTTCTTGACATATGAAATTATTTAATGGTTTTTATTGCATTATATTTTCGACAAAAGATGGGGTTGGTTGTTCATAGTTCATTGTTCTTTGTTCTTTCGAATTAAGCACAAAGCTACACAATGGGCTATCTGTGCTCTGCCCACCACGGGTATCGAAACCCGGATTTTAGCGTGTAAGTCCGCAGACATACCGCTGAGCCACTGGGAGGCGTTCATAGTTCAGCACAAAGCTACAGGGTGGGCATTTTGTACTGTGCCTACAACGGAAATTGAAACATGACTTTTAGCATTATAAGTACGCAGATTTGCCAATAATAGTCACAAGCAAAGCTAATCGCGGACTAACTTCAAACATGTAATCCTTTCTTCTTGATAAATTGAAATCTTAAATTGACGAATGTTTTATTTTTTTACTTCACGCACAAATTGTTCGATTGTTTCTAATTAAGTATAAAGCTACACATTGGACCGTGTCCACAACAGAAATCCGGTTTTTAGTGTTATAAGCCCGTAGACTTATCAAAGTGCCACTGGAACCCCAGGGATGCACTAGCCATTCCTAACTGAGAAGTGTTATACCACTGGAAAGGCAGCTAATCAACATCACCCACCGCCAACTCTTGGGCTACTCTTTTACCAACGAATAGTGCGACTGATCGAAACGTAATAACATCCTCACGGCTGTAAGGGCGAGCATGTTTGGTGTATCCGGGATTCGAGCCCGTGACCCTCAGATTACGAATCGAGTGCCTTAACCACCTGGCCATGCCGGGCCTTACGTAAAAGTAAAATGATGAGTGTGTGTGTGTTTTCTTATAACGAAGCCACATAGGACTATCTGCTGAGTTCACCGAGTGGAATCGAACTCCCTGGATTTAGCGTTGTAAATTTGTAGACTTACCGCGGGTTACGTAATGCGAAGAAATCAATTCATTTCCTAAATATTTAAAACGCTTGTACTTACCTACTGAATATACGTATAGTTCTCTTAACTTACCGAAAAAAATTAAACAACGGTTTCACTGAAACAGGATAACTTCTCTGTTAAAAATAAATTTTGATTATGTCGTGTTAAAGCGACAATCTCCACTTCGCCGCAAGCGTTAATCGTATATGCATGTGTGTGTTTTATAACAAAGCCACGTCAGACTTCCTGCTGGCAACAGGGACGGAAATCTAACCCTTTAATTTAGAGTTCTAAGTTCGTAGACTTATCGCTATTCCACCGCGGGACGCGAGCGTTAATCGTGCTATAAAACTCTACGCGAATTGACCATCCAATTACGCTGTCACGAGAGCCATCTTGAAGATTTACATGGGATGAGCGAAAAGTTCAAAGTTTATTGTTGTGTTGTCACAAAAATAAATATTGTGAACATAGTTGGAATAAGAGGTGTTTAATGTTAGAATATATAACTTAATGTATCGATATGCATTATCCCTTTCATATTTTGAAAGTTTTATAGTATCCGACATTCACAACTTACACTTTCTTCGCGTACCGTCCCCTGGAGTGCTCGGCATGGCCAGGTGGGTTAAGGCATTCGACTCGTAATCTGAGGGTCGCGGGTTCGAATCCTCGTCTTACTACTCATGCTCACCCTTTCAGCTGTGGGGACGTTTCAATGTCACGATCAATCCCACTATTCCTTGATAAAAGAGTAGCCCAAGAGTTGGCGATGGGTGGTGATCACTAGCTGCAAAATTAGGGACGACTAGCGCAGATAGCCCTCGTGTAGCTTTACGCGAAATTCAAAACAAACAAAACATGTCCCCTGTTGGCTCGGCGGTAAGCTTGAGGCCTTCTAATGTTAAGATTCAGGGCGCGACCGCTGCAACAGGCAGAGTGTAAACATTCCATTATGCAGCATTGTGTTTAATAAATAACAAAAACAAAATATCTTTACATACTACGTATTTAAATAAGTGTTTTCTTTATTATTTCATGAGTGACTTTATGAAAATGAAATTATTCCCTTCAATGCTCATACCACATTTTCCCATTTGTTTGTGTTTTGATGTAGAACAATTCCTTTCAATTTTCCTTAAACATTTCCCCATTGGTTTTACACTGACCTACGCCCAAGCTAACTCATAAAACAAAGAGAGAAGGAAGCTAGTGAATAGCACCCACCACCAACGTCTGGGCCACTCTTAACTGACCGAAAAGTGGGAATGACCGTCGCTCTTACGGCGCATTCATAGAGCACAGTGCATTTTTGCAACAACGGTTCCTAATTTTCGTATCATCACATTCACACAAAACTTACCTACGACCGGCCCAGTTATTTAACGTTATCAAATTTTCATATCTACTACATCATATTGTAAAATCGGATATCTTATGCATACGAATTTATCGAAATAATTTATTTTATAGATATCAGATAAGAATAATGCTTTCAGAAAACTAAAAATCAAACCGCGATCATGTAAAAAAGTTTAAAAACGAATATTATTTTATGTTAAAGTATAATGTTTTAAGCCTATTTTTTGTTTATAATACCATCATATATGCTGGTAAATGTAACATATAAACAACAACAAAAAGTATTTAAAGTTGGTTTGTTTTGAATTTCGCACTAAGCTACTCGAGGGCTATCTGTGCTAGCCGTCCCTAATTTAGCAGTGTAAGAATAAAAGGAAGGCAGCTAGTCATCACCACCCACCGTCAACTCTTGGACTACTCTTTTACTAACGAATAGTGGGATTGACCATCGCATTGTAACGTCCTCACGGCTGAAAGGGCGAGCATGTTTGGCGCGACGGGGATGCGAACCCGCGACCCTCAGATTACGAGTCGCACGCCTTAAGATGCTTAGCCATGCCCGGCCGTTTTTTAAAGATATATGGCGCAGAAACTTTGATTAAATTTTCCGGCGTTTCTTTAATTCTCTTACACAGAGAAAAACAAACAAAAACACCTCCTTGTGGCTTTTGACATTTTCAAAATTCTGAGCTCGACGAATCTAGGTTTGATATTTATGGTTGGTTGGTTGGTTGTTTAGAATTAAGCACAAAGCTACACAATGGGCTATCTGTGCTCTGCCTACCACGGGTATCGAAACCCGGATTTTAGCGTGGAAGTCCACAGACATACCGCTGAGTCACTGGCGGGCTTGATATTTATGTTTAAACAGTCTTTCTATTCTTGTAATATTGTAAAATACTGTAGCGATTTTACATAATTCTCTCATCATCATAAAAAAGTTTATATTTTCTCTCATCCAAAATGATCAACATTAAACGAACTGTGTCTGTACTAAGTCGAAAAAAATAATATGTATATACAATTTTGTGAAGTAGAAACAGTGGCAATGTTCAGGCCCTTACGATATAAAGGTATCACGGAGGGTATCTCGCGATTTTACTAAAATGTGTGGTTTATTTCATGCAGTGGACTGAACGCTGATGGTTAGTAGTGGAGCTTTGCGCTACGAACCAATAACTCGAAATAGAATAATAATATTGATGTCTCAAGGCCAAAAAATATTCACAAATTAAGTTATGGTTATGTGGAAAATTTATTTATTTATGAATCGAATTTGGATTTTTGAAGCCAGTTTTATCTCTAAATAAAAAAAAATCTTGGATTAATTTGTCTTATTCATAGCTGTCAACAGAAATGGATCTAGGACAACGTCTCACCTCCACTACCAGTGACTCTCGCTTTAAAACAGTCACTTTTGATGTTGCATTCCTATTCATAAATACAGAGTTTTGCAAACATTTGGCGTTACTTTTATAAAGCACAAGATGCACACTTTGTGGACAATTATAACTACAAGACATGAATATGGTAATCAAATAGTTGATCACCAGTATTTCCTTAATTTTTTTATTAATATTCAATAATTTTTTTTAAACAATACTTCAATTGTGGGAAATTGCTCTAAGTTTTTCTTTAAATGAATTGAATTGTAAAAAAAATTGTTATGTGTTCAGACAAAATTGTGTTTTCATATATGTTTAGTCTCTTGCATTCGACTGCAAACATGTGTTTGCCAATTATTTTATTGAAATAGTACAATTTCTTTCTAATGAGACGTCAATTTTACGCAACAAAGTGCCGAATTTTTTGCAACAGTTTGTATTTTCTCGTCTTGAAAAACACAAGTAATAATTACCAAATGACCCACCTAATTAGATTTTTACTTCTAAACAAACAAACGTACAATTACAATAAACAAACTTTCAAGACGTCTTTAAAAAGTAATAAAAATAAATAAAAATGTAGACTATACAAAAACTAGTTGGGTGAGATATTGTCTGTAATCCTATAAAATCAGCATTTTTCTCTTTGTTTAGAAACCCGCCAGCGTTCACAGGTTACGTAACTCATGGAACACCAATTCTCATGCAACAATATCTTCTTATATGAGGAATAGTGAGTTAGTCAGTATACAAGTTATCTGAGGAACTGTATATACGAGAACCGGAGAGTTCACGAGGTCAAACAATTGTGTTTTTATAGGTTATAACGCAGGTGATCTTTCACTTTGGTATAGACCCCACCACAGGAAATAGTTCTCAAGCTATTCAAATATCCTAATCTCACATAAAGTATTCCCACCCCTGAAAATGATCCACGAAATTAGTTTGACACAACAACAAACATTATTGTTTTATTTATATAGTTGAAGACAACGCGTGTAGATGTGTGTGTGTTTTTGTTTTCTTTATCTGTTAGTTTTTCTTTCACACTTGTATCAAAAGAAATAATGTTTTAAACAAAAAGCAAATAAATGAAGTTTGAAGCACGAGTGTAAGCCTGTTCATTAATCCAAAACTTTTCATTTTTTTTCATTATCTCTCATATTAAAAGGGAGAGGTGGTGTGTATCTTTCAGAGGTTTTCACATTAGATTTAATTTTAAGGTTAAAAAACTTTATATATATTTCACTTCAATCACCCCCTTTATTCACTTGTTGAGTCTTTCCATATCCTACTGAAAACAACGCTTGTGTTAAATTTAAAATAAATTATACTATGTAACACAATTTTTACTTTTCCCAATTGCTTATGTTGAAAGTAAATGGAAAAGATCTATTTTTCTCTTCAAACTTTGCTTTTGTGATCTGAGAGCGTATAACGAAAACGTGATGATAGACTATATTTGGGGGCTGAAACGTGAAAGTGATTTACATTACAGTCATAAATCTCGAAAACCAACTGCTTCTAAACATATCTGTACAGCTTTAGTATGAATACATTTTAAATCTTGATTCATATGTTATTTTATTCAGACTTTATCTAAATGAAAATGTGAAAATTTGCCAGGTCACAATTGCAAAGTTTGAAGGGAATAATGGCCATATGCTGTATTTGTACAGCATAAGCAATTAAGAAATAACACATACTATTCAGAAACAAAATTTGTGTCACATAGTGTTATTTGTTGTGTAATGTAAATGTCGTGTAAATATTTTGTAAACAACAACTTGTCCTGTTGTGTTTGGATTTTCATATCTATTATTTATATTTCCATATTTATATTATTGTTTCAAAGCTTAAACCAATAAAATATGTTGTTATTCATTTAAAATAACATTAAGAAATTTCTAGCATTATTTAGATCAAATATATGATCATAAACGGAAATGTATGGCGGCCTAGTGTTTCGACGTTGAGTCTCGTGCAAGAACGGACATGCACGTATTGCTCTGGAGCTCTGTGGAAGTTACGCGATGGTTCGAGAAGTCTAGGCCTACTAGTATATAAAACAGTTTGTTTGTTTGTTTTGGAGTTTCGCGCATAGCTAT
The DNA here is from genome assembly GCA_011833715.1 of Carcinoscorpius rotundicauda. Taxonomy (NCBI): domain Eukaryota; kingdom Metazoa; phylum Arthropoda; class Merostomata; order Xiphosura; family Limulidae; genus Carcinoscorpius; species Carcinoscorpius rotundicauda. The sequence goes on along the minus strand of CM022399.1, from coordinate 78,275,235 downwards.
ACGAGGGCTATCTGCACTAGCCGTCCCTAATTTAGCAGTGTAAGACTAAAGGGAAGGCAACTAGTCATCACCACTCATCGCCAACTCTTGGACTACTCTTTTACCAACGAATAGTGGGATTGACCGTCATATATACGCCCCCACGGCTGGGAGGGCGAGCATGTTTAGCGCGACTCGGGCGCGAACCCGCGAACCTCGGATTACGAGCGCACGCCTTAACGCGCTCGGCCATGCCAGGCCTATATAAAACAGACGGCGACGCGAGGTAGAGGAAGAAGGGTCATTAGTTTTTATTCGAAGAAAAGAAGAGTAAGTTATTCGTTTCAGAAGGTTTAAGTGTTTGCTGTGAGTTTATTCAACTTGAATTTGTGACTGAAGCTAGATCTACGGAAGCTGTGATTTTGTCTCGTCAATCTTTGCGATTCATTCGAATTACTGGTTGTGCTGAGAGTCGTCACGTACGGACTATTTAGGGGAGACTGGGAAAATTGGAAGGCGGCAAGTTTGAGACGTTCATCAAGAAGCACCGTAAAAAGAACTTCGTCATTCTCCATTCAAAGTTCGGTATTTCTTCGTGGAACCAAATTCACACCCTAGACCGGAATTTTGGATTTTTGATCTGAACTTTTGGACTTTCATTCTAGATCATTATATTAGATACAGGCCAGTACCATTTTGTGTTGTAATTAATTTTGAAGGTTTAAACTTAATATCTGTTATTGTTGTTATATAATTTATGTTATATCTGTCATATATATAATAGCTTATTGTAATAAATTATACAAGCTGTTATCTGTGTCTTTCTGTTGCGTTTAGTCTACGAAAAACATAAAACATAAAAAAACGTAACAGATATAAAACTGTTTTCGTACTAAAGTTTGTTCGTACGTTCCTTCGTTTGTATTGGCCCGGCATGGCCAAGCGTGTTGAGGCGTGCGACTCGTAATCTGAAGGTCGCGGGTTCGCATCTCGGTCGCGCCAAACATGCTCACCTTCCCAGCCGTGGGGGCGCTATAATGTGACGGTCAATACCACTATTCGTTGGTAAAAGAGTAACCCAAGAGTTGGCGGTGGGTGGTGATGACTAGCTGCCTTCCCTCTAGTCTTACACTGCTAAATTGGGGACGGCTAGCACAGATAGCTCTCGAGCAGCTTTGTGCGAAATCCCAAAACAAACAAGCAAACAAATCGTTTATATTATGAGTGGTACGTAGTTACAAAACGGATTTTTCAAATAATGTATCTAGCGGTACAAATGAACTTGTCTATAGATCATGTGTTTGGGCGTGCCGAGCAGTGGAATGGTGATTTGTTGTTATTTGTTTGTAGGTCATACTGGTGTATACTCAGTCGTAAACAGTGTGATTCGTTGTTGCCTATTTGTAGGTCATGCTGGTGTGTACCAGACAGTGGATACTCTGACTCGTTGGTGTTTGTTTGTAGGTCATGTTGGTGTGTACCAGACAGAGGACACTGTGACTACTCATTGGTTTTGTTTGTAGGTCATGCTTGTTTAAATTACAGAATATTTCCCGGAATATTAGGTTAGAAATTAAAATAAATTAAAATTAACGACAAACTTGTCATAAATCACATTTTACCATATACTGCGAATTACTTATGGATGTTTTTACTGTTCAGTTTAGTTTCAAGAATTTTTATTCTAAATAAGCTTGACATTATAACTGCCGGATTATGTTATGTTTTCAATTTTTCAACTCTTCACATTATAACTGCCGGATTATGTTATGTTTTCAATTCTTCAACTCTTCACATTATAACTGCCGGATTATGTTATTTTTTTTCTTCACTCTTCACATTATACTGCCGGATTATGTTATGTTTTCAATTCTTCAACTCTTCACATTATAACTGCCGGATTATGTTATGTTTTCAATTCTTCAACTCTTCACATTATAACTGCCGGATTATGTTATGTTTTCAATTCTTCAACTCTTCACATTATAACTGCCGGATTATGTTATGTTTTCAATTTTTCAACTATTCATCATTTGCGGCAACAGAGGATACAACTAAAAGCTCGATGTTGTTAGAAAACACACGCCTGAGTTGCATGTTTTTGCTCAGTTCTCTGTTTGAGATTTTATTAACACAGCAAAAGTATACGAAAAAAAATTGTATTTTTTTTTCAGTTTTCTTTATCCCCGAAGCAATTCATATACAAAAAACAACAAAATTTAACTTGTGTTGAATCATGATAATATGTTACTAATTACCATTAATTCTGTAACTAAATGAAATATTAGACTAGTAAATTATATATTTCGTTATGTTTTATCAAGTCATGATAACATAACGATCATAAGTCCTTTTGCATAACAATAAAATAATAATAAACCTTCATTCGTGGTGGTATTTGTGAGCTCAAATGATTTGAAATCATGTATGGAGCTGTTTATTCTTTTTTAAGAGTGTATAAAACCAGAAGTAAGAGCAACAATAATTTTTATTTTTTGCTTTTTACGCTCCTATGCTATGCTATAGTGTAGCTGAAAAGAGTACGTAATTCTCGAGATTCATGACATGAGCACGTTTGACTAACATCAAAGACAGTGCAAGTTGTAACGTTAAGCGTTAGCTATGTGACGTCATTTTAGAGTCTACCGACTGATTGACAGACAACACACTATTGTAGAGTGGTGCAAGTGGTTAATACAGGTGACCCTTTCCAAGTGGCCTTCTACTTCCTTTCGGAAAATTTATCGCAATTTGGAACAAATAGAAAAATATTTATACTAAAAAAAACATAACGGAAGGAAACATCATATTGTTCCATTCAAAATCGAACAAAATAAAACAACTGTAATTTAAACAGAGGAAAATATTTTTATCATTATATTATACTATTCAAAAGTAATCCAAAATGAACGTGAGGATTAAATTCCATGATTAGCACACGGATAGCCTTCTCTTCATTACATTACCTCACTCGAAAACTGGAGAGGTCTGATTATCATATCGATCAAACAACCCCCATCCCTTCTGAAGAATGCCTTTCTTGTTCGCATGGTTCGATCTTGGAGCTATCCTAAGCATCTTCTCCACCGAACGAACAATGAATTCGAGTTCACAGGTCAACAAAGTTGGGTAATATGCATGGCTCTGCTGGAATAATTATTTTCACCCTTACTTCTTTGTCCTTGTATGGAAATTCCACGATGGAAAAAACAACAACAACAGCGTCCTTGTTGCCATGCTACAAGACACTACTATATCGGCTCTGATGAAATACATGGTAAGCTTTCGTTGGCCTACTTTTGTTTTGACAGTAACGACCCACTTCGTGTTTCCCAAGTTTCAATATCGAAACCAATAAGAAGATGTTACACACTATTCCTAAATGTTTTGCTTCTTTCAAAGCACCTAAATGTACACGAATCATTATGTACTTCGAATTACAAGTTGTTTTCGGCTTCGATGATCGTAAGTACATCCAAAACATAAGTGAACTGGATAATACAAGCTATAAATGTACCACCAACCGTTATTCAGTTTCCCAACTAAACTGTTACATATTAATTTTAGGACCATGAATGTTGTGGTAATAACCGTAAAAGTCACTCGACGGGAATATTAAATAATTTTTAACAATTAGAATCTCTCAGATTTTAAATAAGTTTATGCATTAAAAAGAAAAAAAATCTTAAATTTTGTTATATGAGCACTAGTGGAAAAGAATATTAAATTAATCAAAAACATTTTTGCCCCTACTCAAAAGAAAATCAAGAAAAATATCTTTAGATAGTTGAACAAATACTTTTTCTTGTAACAAAATCACATCTAGATATCCGCTGTGTTCACCGAGGAGAATCGAGCTCTTAATTTTAATCCCAAGACTTATCTCTGCTCCAGTGGGCAACTGGACAAACAGAAGGAAAGCCGCATATCAATATTGTAAATTATATATAGCAGAATATTCCAAAATAACAACATAAACATATTACCTCACAATATAAGACGGGAGGTAATATATTCACCATTACTTGAAATAATTATTTTCTTTCAAAATGCCTAAAGAATTATTCTTCATTCTATTAACGATCCCCACTTTCCATTTAGGTCCGGCATGGCTATGTGTGTTGAGGCATTCGATTTATAATCTGAGGGTTGCGGGTTCGAATCCCCTGTTATACCAAACATGCTTGCCCTTTCAGCTGTAGGGGCGTTATATTGTGACAGTCGAACCCACTATTCGTTGGTAAAAGAGTAGCCCAAGAGTTGGCGGCGGGTGGTAATGACAAGTTGCCTTTACTCTAGTCTCACACTACTAAATTAGAGACGGCTAGTGCAGATAGCCCTCGTGTAGCTTTGCGCGTAATTAAAAAAACAAACAAACTACATTTTACCAGTTACTACAATGTGAGCAAAAGAATGGCTTTTTGATGAATAGTAAGAATGGTAATCCTATTCACATAAATCATAAACGATAAAAATGCTATTGCTTAATTACACTCGCACTATTTTTAATTGCCCCCCAGTGGCTCAGCGGTATGTCTGCGGACTTACACGCTAAAATCCGGGTTTCGATACCCGTGGTGGGTAGAGCACAGATAGCCCATTGTGTAGCTTTGTGCTTAATTCAAAACAACAACAACTATTTTTAATTTTTATCGCTCTCCAGTGTAAGAATTAAACAGCTGTTTGCCGTGAAGCGGTTACTTATTATTTTATTTAAACTTTCTTTCTTCAAAATATAATTTTATTTTTCATAAAAATTTTACGACATGACTCTCGATTTCTTGTCAAGGTGTTCGTTTGGTTTTCTTATACAGAGCTCAAAAAAAAGCTCAGCGGTAAGCCTGAAGGTTAATAATGCTAAAAACCGGGGTTCAGATACCCATGATGGGTGGAAATCAAAGATAGCCTATTGTAAAGCTTTGGGTTTAATAACAAGGTTCTTACGCAGGTGTTCAAAACCTAGGCTCGGCATGGCCAGGTGGTTGAATCACTCGTCTCGTAATTTCAGGGTTGCGGATTCGAATCCCCGTCACACTAAACATGTTCGCTCTTTTAGTCGCGGGGACATTACAATGGAACGGTCAGTCCCACTATTCATTGGTAAAGAGTAGTCCAAGAATTGACGGTGGGAGGTGACGTCTCACTGCTTACACTAGTCTTACACTACTAAATTAGGGACAGCTAGCTCTGGTGTAGCTTTTTTCTCTGGCACTACTTCCATTGGTACGATTTATTTATAGTACCCTCTAATGACAATATCCTAAAGATATATTTGTTAAAGAATAAAATTTATTTATTGATTAGAAAATTTTTGAAGTGACGCAATTAAATTAACAGGTTTTATTTTTTACCACTCTAACAACTATCATTAAATTAATCTACTTCTTATCAGTACACTAGAAATCTCAAATATAAATATTTTCAGCAGTGGTTGCACATTTTTTATTTAATTATACATGTCACGAAAGTGTGTAATTATATTTCTATGGTGTTTGTCACTCAATAATCAAAACATTGCAACAACATTTTGATGACAAGAAACCCACTTGAAATAAAAATGTATCTCAGAACGGCTGGTATGGGTATTAACACTTTTATTGACAAGCAACAAATTGAAGTGTTAATACTCATATCAGTCATTCTGAGATACACTGCAAAAGCTACTCGTCTCCTTCCCTGATACTTGCTAAGGGACACTCTTGTAAATGTAAAACTTTACCAAATGTTTTTTGTCACGAAAGTACCCCGCCGCTGAGACAGCGGATTTATTCAAGTCAGAGGTTCGATGCTTTTAAGAGAAATATACCTACAAAAACACACTCATTACGAAATTGTCAACGGATTTTGATGAATCAATAAATGCTTCAAGTAGATAATTGGTAAGCTAGTAGGTTAACGACACTAAAATTCACGTTTCGATACCTATGAAACAGATTGCATATTTTGTGGCTTTGCGCTTAAGAATGAATAATCTCTTATTTAACTTTTTACTTCTCGTATCGTTCAGTAGCATCAAAACAAAAAAATGTTTAGCATAACAGATATTCTCATAAGTTGTCTTTAGGTCTGACTTATGCTTTTATGGTAGTTGGTCTTGATATATATATCAAGTATATATATACTATATATCAAAAAAGAGAGACCCCCTAAAAATACAATAATAATTTAGACGTTTCAGTGAACCAGCATATAGTTACTAAAGTTCTAATCATTGTAATTGTTATACTTAAGTATTCATGCTACTCTTTAAGGTTCTCTGAAACTATGTTCTACAAACCATGTCTCTCCGTCGCACCAAACACGCTCGCCCTTTCAGCCGTGAGGGCGTTATAAGTTTCGGTCAATCCCACTATCCGTTGGTAAAAGAGTAGCCCAACAGTAGGCGGTGGGTGGTGATGACTAGTTGCTTTTCCTTTAGTCTTACACTACTAAATTAGGGACAGATGGCGCAGATAGTTGTCATGTAGCTTTGTGCGAATTTCCAAAATCAAACAAACAAACGGATGAAACTTTGCATGATTTTTAACATCAAAAGGGGAAGTTCTTAGCAAATTTTCATTACAATTGAATTTCTTAGGAAAAAGTTTATTTACTGCACGTGTCTATTTGTCAATAACTAAATAAGAGCTTTATCCCATCAAAATGAAAAACACTTTCATAAAATAGACCCTTATAATAATAATAGAACCTTATTTTATTACATTTCCCCCTAAATCGCTTTTTCCTTTTATAATCATCTAAATCTGTTATTATCAACAAAATGAATACCATTTATAAAACTTCTAACACTGTGGTAAAGTGAGTTTACTACAGAATTTCAAAGTGATTCTTCCTGGTGGAGAATCATTGTGATGTTTCAGGTAAGAAGTTTCTTTTTCTCCTGAAAAATCCAAGCGTACATTATGCACTGAAATGTTTTTGTTTGTTTGTTTCTATTTTTAAATTTCGCATAAAACTACACGAGGGCTATCTGCGCTAACCGTCCATAATTTAGCAATATAAGTCTTGAGGGAAAGCAGCTAGTCATCACCATCCACCGTCAACTATTGGGCTACTTTTTTACCAACGAATAGTGGGATTGACCGTCACGTTATAATGCCACTACGGCTAACAGGTGAGAGCATGTTTGGCGTGACGGGGATTCGAACCCGTGACCTTCAAATTGCGAGTCGAGCGCCCTAACCACCTAGCCTAACAATTGTTCTCTGGCCGAAGGAATCGTACTTCGTTCGTACGGAGTTTGTTATAAGCAAATTTGCAGTAATTTTGTAGTAACTCATCTTCGTAAGTTACACAATTTTTTTCTTCATTGTTAGTATAAAGTGATTAAAAAACATTAAAAACGTGTCGAAAATTGACAAGTGGAAAGGTGACTTATCATGGATACAGTTTAAAAAACTTTGAGAAAATCATACTTCAGGATGCATGTCAGAAAAAGAAAGGAAGAAACAAGCTTAGCCTCTAAATTATCAAGCAAGATCTAAGGAGAAGAAGCTAGGAACTGACCCAAACTACAGAATCACACCAAACTGCTCGTCACGTTGCAGTTAGAAGTCAGAAACAATTTCATCAGGAGAGAGAAGCCAACCGTTTTGCCTAACATGATTCTGATCGAACAACTTCCCACAGGTCCGCGTTTCTGTTACTGAATATTGTAGTTGCTGTTGTTTAAAGTTTCCATTGGTCAGAAACCCGATCGGGCAAAACTTTCTAATGGACATTGTCAATATGAAGAGGACTCTAAGAAAACAATGACCAGCGATTGGAGAAAATCATTAAATAAACTATTATTCTAAATTATATATCATAATTAATAGCAAATATATACTGTGAGGAAAGGTGTAGTGTTATGTTTATTTGTTTTTTTTAATTTCTAACTTTGCGTAAAGTTACACGAAAGCTATCTGCTCTAGCCGTCCTTAATTTAGCAGGGTAAGACTAGAGGGATGTTTTTGTGTGCGTTTTGGAATTTCTCACAAAGCTGCTCGAGAGCTATCTGTGCTAGCCGTCCCCAATTTAGCAGTGTAAGACTAGAGGGAAGGCAGCTAGTCATCACCACACACCGCCAACTCTTGGGCTACTCTTTTACCAACGAATAATGGGATTGACCGTCACATTATAACGCCCCCACGGCGAGCATGTTTGATGTGAGAGAGATTCGAACCCGCGACCCTCAGATTACGAATCAAGCTTCCTAACCACCTGGTCATGTCGGGCCTCGGGGTAGTAGTACTTTCTGTGCGTCTCACGCTCTTTGTCGTTACTTTAGAGCTCGTTGATTGAAACGTTATTTACTGGCGTAGAGTAAAAAGTACTGTTTTTGAAAGCGTTGTAAAAAGGTAAAAACATTACTACAAACTAGATGCACTTGCGTAGTGTTCCCGAAAGTTTTTGAGAGTAAATAAAATCAAAATCAAGCGTAACAAATTCAACGAGTAGTAAGTTCATATTTGGCTTACAAAGTGCATAATTCTTCTCGGGACGATTGGCATGCGCACGTTTCATCAACGTTACGACAGTACAAGTTGTAACGTTAGTGACGTAATTTTAGTGTCTACTGACTGACAGACAGACAATACACTACACCATATTGATGTAAGTAGTTAAAACATGTGATTCCCTTCAAGCAGCCTTCGTTGCTCTTTTGGGAATCAAAATTATCAAAAAGGGAATGTAATTTAAATTGAATAAAGATAAGAAATAACTAACAAGGATTATATATTCAATTACTATCAATAGTTATTAATAATAAAAATAAGTAATTAATAAAATGTGTTCTTACGAATAATTGTCACTTTGTTGTTAAGCGTATAGCAACACAACGGGCTATCTGTGCTATACCCACTACAGGTATTAAACCCAGATTTTTAGCATAATAAACCTTCAGAGTTACTGTTGAGTCACCGAACCTGCTCTCTCTTTCAACCGTGGGGGCGCTCCAATTTGATGGTAAATCCCACTATTAGTTTGTATAAAGTAGCTCAACAGTTGGCGGTGGGTGACATTAAACAGTTGCCTCCCCTCTCGTCTTTCACTGCATTTAATCTTCGTGTAATCTTTAACGAAACCTAAACCAAATCCAAACTGCTATGTGTGTTTTTGTGCGTCTCTGCATATGACTGCCAAGGAGAACTATATTATGAACATGGATTAATAGTGTGATCATACATACACGAAACTTTTGTTATTATATTAGTTAAAATTACACCATGAACTGGACGGGACACGAAAACGTTGTGTTAATTAAAAATTGGGGACAACTTAGGGATTATTACCTAAAATTCTGTAACAGTGCAGATGTCAACACTTAACCCGACCCTTCTGGGGTCAAAACATGGACCAAATCCTGATGAAAAACAAGAGGCTGTGAGACCAAGGCTTTTAGGTGTATGTGGATAAAATAATGATAATATATAAGTAACCATAAGTGTTGCTTAGATCTGTGAAGTAACTTTATATTGAGAAGGCCCTTGTGAAATAATTGGACGAAGTCCTCTAGTGAGTCAACGGTAAACTTGAAGGCTTAAAATAGTAAGAACACAGAGATTCGACCTCTCCGTGAACATAGGTTATTAAAGAAAATTTTTACATTAATCCTACTTTGACCACCTGAATCACAATTTATTCCCACGAAGAGCGATTCCTTGCTCACTGAATCTCTCTCTCTCTTTGTTACTTTTACTTATCGTTAAGACATTTCATTAAATATTCCTAAATTAAAATTTAAAGTTTTGAAATAATTGCCGGCCTTGTTAGATGTCTTCGCTGATGGATTTTTAACGCTGTGTTCATTTGTTCCTTACAGTTTCGCTTTAGGAGATCCCACATCTAATCAGACCCCAGGAGCAAATCGTGATGAGTAGTTATTTACCAAACAGGTTCGTTTCACAATTTTCACAAGCCAAGCACGAGAGCAGTGGGAGTTCATTAGAACAGTTACGGTTGTTGTGGACTTGGTCTCTCGCGAAGTTCGTGACGTTGGACTGTTTTGTGCAATCGAATAACAGTTTTTTTGTGTGTGAATCTGTGTTAATTAGAACAGTTACTACATGACAAACTTATTCAGTCATTGAATTCTTTAAAATAACATAATTTTATAAGAATAGTTTAATGCCCAGAAATATATTTTCTAGGGACGATTCACTGAACGACCAGAAGTTTGAAATTAAATAAGATATATTTTATTTTAATAATTATCTCCTTTTAATTTTTTTTAATTTCTCGCACATGTATATTTAAGAACAAATCCTTGCAGAAGTATATGTTTTTTAAATTACTTTAGACCAAGTAAATAACAGGAAACACTGAGAAAGATTTCGTCAGAAGGAAGTTATCCTGATAGCAAGAAAGTTGAAACAAACACTTGAAGGAAGTTATCCTGATAATATGGAAGTTTAAACAAGAAAACTTGAAGGAAACTATACTTATAGTATAGAAGTGTAAATAATAACCTTGAAGGAAAGTATCCTCATAGCAAGGAAGTTTAAACAAGGAATCTTTCAAGGAAGAAATACAAAGGTCACCACAATGAAGTAATCTAGCATGATAACAAGAAAGCTTAAATAATCAACAATTCTCAGATGACGCACACAGGCCTTCAAGATGAAGGAAGGCGACCTGATAGTAGGAACGTTCAACCAAAGAACCTTTTCAACATGAAATTTATAAGTCACCCATCCATCCGTCGATGGTTCAGCAGAAAGCTTGAAGGTTTACAACAATAAAAATAGATGTTCGTTCCCTGTGATGAGCACAGAATACATTGTCCCGCGGACTCTGTAGCGCAGTTTTCAGCTCATAAGGAACAAAAACGAAATACAAAGGCTATGAAGTAAAAAGATAATCTGTTAGAAATCAACCACTTAAATCACTTGACTTTTTTTCTCGTTATTTGTACACTTTGGTGATTTCAAGTACATGTCAAGTTCCACGAAGTGGAAAGATCAAACGTTCCGTTGTTTCTTAATGAAGAGTATGATTTTTAAAATACGGGCACCACGGAATTATAAAGTTAGTAAAGCAGTGAAAAATTATCTGACTGTAATGTCAGTACTGTGCACATCTGTAACGTCAGTACTATGCACATTCTTCATGTTTATTTAACGACTTAGAATAATTAATTTCTATCCTTCGTTCATATTTTATTAATAAATAGGCGAGTGCTGTCATTCGCGATAAAATAAAAAACAATACTATAAAATCCATAGTTGATGAAGACAACTGGGGAACATTCAAAAAATCTTTCGTTCAGCCTGAAAAGAAAAAGAGGGAAATAAATTAATTTGTCTTGAGAACCTAACTCGTAATAGTTGTACAATTTTTAGAAAATCATCGATTCTTTAACTGAACTTTACTTTTATATGGTTAAATATGCAAGTTCAGTTGATTCATATTTTAAACAGACGTGTCATGAAATCTGCTTCCCAGCATTGTGAAGTGAATTATACATTTGTCTGTAGTTAAACACGAAGATGCACAATGGGCTATACGTATCGAAACCCGATTTTTAGCGTTGTAAGCCAGCGGGAATGCTGCTGTGCCAGTGAGAGTAATATAAGTGAGTTAAATAGAAAACAGTTGTTAGTGTTATGGAATTGTTTGTTTTCAGCGTACCCTTTGAAAATATCAGTGGGGTCATTCGAGGTCAACTTCGTGGTCACGTCCTTCAAAGCTTTGATTCATATGCATGGTACACTAAAATATCGCTTCCAAAGATGTTGACAATAACAAATGAAAAATTTTAAAACTAAAACCTTTTCCACAACAACAACAGGTATTAATACAGTATGGTGACCGTCCTAACAGCATTAAGAAATGATATCAAACTTTCAGTCACTGTATTCAAATAATATAATAATAATAATAATATAGCATATTAATTTAGAATATTATTGCCATTCTTGGTCTACTCGTACGGCACCTATATCGCAATGAGCCTATAGTACGTAGCCGCTGAGAATCGTTTGGCGATTGTGAAATTCTTCATATAAAATGACAATATTAACAGGTTCTTCAACTGAATATTATATCAACATTTATATGATTTAAAAACACCTGCATTACGATGCATGTGTGCTACCTTTTATAGAGTGGTTTTAGTTTACTAGCTCGAAAAGTCTTGAACCCTTCAAAATACAGTGGCCTGCTTATGCCAAGCCCTGACTTTGCAATTCAGATTCGTCTAACTACCTTTAAAATGCATTGAAAGATTGAATTTATGCCCACGTGCACAAAGAAGTTAATTTATCCCCACACACATGGAAGGAGCACATTTATTCCAATAAACATTTATGCCTTCAAGTGTTGTTCTTAACACGTTGACTCCCAGGCCTAGTTTGCCAATACTTTCCACGGTCCTGAAAAGAAATGTTGTCCTAATGTCCCACTCTTATCTGTATATGTATGTATCCATTGTGTCTCAGCCAATAAGTGGCCCTTTAAAAAGAAACTGGAGCACCACTGACCGGTGGGTATCTCTGGAAGACCATCACGACCAACCGGTGGGTCGTGTGGAAACCAACGTGTCAAAGAGCAATTTCAGTAGCTTTGCATTTAAAATGTTTAATTTATTACGGTGTACATCTTTGCCATTAATATTTTCAGTGTACGGTATATTGTAATCAAAGTTTCGAATGATCTCAACATGAAACTAACAATTATTTTTTTCCCATAATTCCCCGTTCCTAAATTATTCCGCTTCTCAACAGAAGCTGTTTTTGTTTTTGAATTTCTCACAAAGCTACACGAGAACTTTCTTCGCTAACTGTTCTTAATTTTGCAGTGTATGACTAGAGGTAAGGCAGCTAGTCATCACCACCCACCGCCAACTCTTGGGCTACTCTTTCACCAACGAATAGTGGGATTGACCATCATTATATAACGCCCCCATGGCTGAAAGCGCGAGCATGTTTGGTGCGACGGAGATGCGAACCTGCAACCCTTAGATTACGAGTCGTACGCCTTAACCCACCTGGCCATGCCGGGCCTTTAACAGAAACTTATGGGTCCAATTCCTTGGGATGTATTTAAAAAAAACAAAAAACGAAGAAGAATTTCGACCCGACCATACTTATCTCTTTAATTAATGCGTTTAATACAATTAATACATTTTTATTTATTTACAAATCATTCTAACTTAAACTAAAAGATAGATGGATATGCTGAATTAACCTTTAAGATTTGTAGGCATAGTAAGATGATGTAATTGTTTTCATAATTATAGGAGGAATTCTAAATGTTTCATGGAATGTATGCATTAAAAAAAAAGTTTGTAATAATTAATTGCTTTTCAATTTCATAAATTTTTCCAAGTTATCATCATTTGATCATCATCCGGCCAACTAAAATGAACCTCAGCAGTCATTACATACTATTGCGTTACAGTTAAAATTGACTTCGCATTTAGGTAAGTTGAGGTTGGTGAAATATACCATTTATTTAGAAAGAATCTCAGTGAAATCACCGTTTCATTGACATCATGACTGGGCAATTATTTTTTAGAAGAAACTGTTCGTTTGATTAAACACAAAGCTACACAATGGGCTATCTGTGATCTCAAAGATGTCCAATCCAGGTTTCTTGTGTTGTAAGTCCGCTGTTCTATTGGAAGGGGGGAAACAACAGAGTGAAAACCGAAACATTGAAATTATTAGATATTCTGTTTGTTTGGTTTAGAGTAAATACACGTTAGGCTATTTACTGAGTGCATCGCAGATAATCAAGCCCTGGATTTTGGATTGCATATCCGTAATCTTAACGCTATGCTACCGGGATACCGGGATTTCTATGGAAAGAAAGTCGCAGAAACGTGTCATACAAGTTCAAGTTGCATCACAAAATAATGTTTTCAACTTTTCCCGTAGGTCACAATGTAGACGTTTTATAAATTCTAAGACAAATAAGATACGCTTCAACAGATATGATTGTCATGCTTGAATTTATAACAAAGACTTTTTTTTAAGACAAATGAAGCGGGATTTTTTGCAGGGAGGAACTTATAGAATGAAATGGAGGGTGGAGATAATATTTGTTGTGGCCCACAGTATCACACGTTCGTTTCCTGAACGACAGACAAGAGGAATGTATTTTACCCCCAGAGCACTTGTATCGTGCTTTTAAGTGACAGGATGTTTTCGTTGTTCTTTCATTTTTGCACGTGCGGCCGAACTGGCATTCGTATATTGTTAACAAATAACTAAAACGCTTCAAATTATTAAACAGAATTATTCAGAAAAAGGGTACCTAACCCATCACTCGCATTTATTAGGCTAATATGAATGACCCACATACAAGTTGTCTTAGACGATATTGATAAACTCTACTACAGAAATAAGAGTTCAGAACCTTCAAACAATTAACGAATTATCAACAAGTTGAGACACAGACGTCTGAAGGTTAGTTTGAAACAACACAGTGATTTGTTCATGGGTCTTCAGTAGCATGCGACACAACCAATTCCTATTTTTATTGAAAGACCAGCAAGGTGTTGCCACAATATTGCGCATGTGTATAGCTTAATTTTATCATTCACTTAGACTTCGTTACCCTTATATGGAAACACGAGGCTTTTGGTTTGGTTTGAATTTCGCGCAACGCTACACAAAGATCTGGATTTGATTTGGTGACTTTAGCAAATAAATGACAGATGGGTTTTAACTATAATAGATGCAAGGTAGACCATGTGGGATACTACAATTTGAATTATGAAATGAGCTAGGCATGGCCAGGTAGTTAGGGCGCTCGACTCGCAATCTGAGGGCTGCGGGTCCGAATCTCCGTTACACCAAACATGCTCTCCCTTTCAGTCTTGGGCGTGTTATAATGTGACGGCCAATCCCACAATTTCACAGCTAAAAATACTCTAAACATAAAATCCATAAATAGGTTAGTTGGCAATTTACGTATGAAACATAACGTGACTGGATCATGAATATTTATATGCACACATAACACCCATATTATGTTTCGTTCACATCAGCGCTTTACCATCTTCTACGGGTCAGATGAATGCCAGACATTAAAACTATTCCCTTCTCCCATGGAGGAATAGGCTTAGGTAGTAACCAAACTTTACTGAAGTCAAGATAAAATATTCTTGACACGTTTTCCGCTTTGTCTGATTAAAACACCACTCTTCACGTAACACATCAAGCTGATCAATGTACATCCCATGCAGAGAGGTCACGGTTAAGGGTCAAATTACCATATGATACTACGCCTCATATGTAGATGTTAGCGTCCTATATTTTCACTCAATTCGCTCCAATATTATTCCCATATCTTTTTCCAAGGTTGTTTCAATCGTCGTGAGTTATGACAATTTAAGATCCTAAAAACTAAGTTTGATATTTAAAGCTTTTTCTTAACCTAAACTTTGCAAGTTTTGGAAGCTTACGTCATATAATAAGCGTATTCCTGTATCAGGCCGGTTGAGAAATAAATAATCATGAAAGGGTCTGAGAAAAGTTATATTTCTTTCGTAAAGACACAGGCCTGGCATGGCCAAGCGCGTAAGGCGTGCGACTCGTTATCCGAGGGTCGCGGGTTCGCGCCCACGTCGCGCTAAATATGCTCGCCCTCCCAGCCGTGGGGGTGTATAATGTGACGGTCAATCCCAATATTCGTTGGTAAAACAGTAGCCCAAGAGTTGGCGGTTGGTGGTGATAACTAGCTGCTTTCCCTCTAGTCTTACACTGCTAAATTAGGGACGGCTAACATAGATAGCTCTCGAGTAGCTTTGTGTAAAATTCCAAAACAAACAAACAAACAAATCGTAAAGACACAAAATTGTATTTAAAAAAGGTATTACATTTCCTAAAGAACTGTACTCCACAAACCCATATTTCTTTCACACATAAACCCTGCTGTTATTACTAATTATCGAAGTAAGTTCTATCTTTTCTTGATGATGAGAAATCCATTTGAAATAAAAATGTATCTCAAAACAGCTGGTATGGGTATTAACACTTTTACTGATAAGTTAAGAACAATTTTTAATTGACACAATAGAAGGAAAGAATCTAGTCAGTTTTCACTGCCGACTCTTTTGCTACTCTAATTGAATAGTGGAATATGACTATTTCTCTCAAAATGAATTCATATCCCTAAAGTTTGGAAACGGGACGTGAACATGAACACACAGATTCTCAGTCCAGAATGCTTTCCATGCTTAAACCATGAGTGCTAAATGAATTACCTTCGTACAGCCATATAAATTCATCATTCGATCTTATCACTGAAACATGGTTACATTTCAAGAATTTTGGAAGTTTATTAGTTTTAGTAAGATCGATAACATGTACATTATTAAATACGGTAGCATTTAACAATGGGGATCGTGATGAAACAAAAATTCGCTCGTTTAAAACCACTTTGAAAGTATTTGAATATTAACAATGATTTTTTTTTTCACAGTTGCCGGAAACTTAATTTTTATTTTGTATGTTATATATAATAAATTAAACTATATTTATGAGTGTGTTTAGCTAAGAATTCTTCTACAGTCGGTGACTGTGACTTGTTGGCAATAAATTCGAAAAATAAATGAATTGGAGGCATTCTTTTTCAAATAATATATTAAAAACAAAAATTCTTTATACTATGTATATTTTAGTTATTTCAAAAATACCATACAATATCTTCTTTTTTTCAAAAGGACACTTAAGCCAGTTGAATTGACAAGCTCGACTCAATTTCTCTATTCTCGTCACAAGAAATATTAGTGTATAATTCAGTTACTTCTTTTCTTCTCTCTCTCGCTTTTATCACAACAGTATCGGCCGATAATTCATTTACGTTCTCGTTAAATTACCCCAGTTGTATCCTGTATTTCGATACTCGTCTTATTTTTCCTATTTAGACTTACTTCCATTAAACTTTTTTTTCCAACTTCCAAATAATCGTTTATTTTTTGTCCACACAGGTAGATTCAGTTGCTTTAGAACACACTTTGACGAGACAAGTTATTCCCTTAAAATATAAGAAATGTGTTAATTTCACTTTAACCTATCAACTTTTTAAAATTACAATTTTAAGACAACATAGCCCCCATGTTGACAGATTACTGTAAATATGTTTGTCTGAGTCAAAGTAAGAATGATGTTTTTCAAATTTTAAGTTCCTCACTTTTTGTAGTTTTTATTTTCTTCTTTATATACCTTTGGTGGCATTAAAACTAGCTATTGTAATATTGTAATAATAATTCTATGAAGATTTTATTGTTGTTTTATATCTGTTTGTTTAATAATTTGCTTAATTTACAAATTTATCACTGATCCTAGTGCAGTGTAATTTGCTAATAATTACCAGCTTTCAATTG
The DNA here is from genome assembly GCA_011833715.1 of Carcinoscorpius rotundicauda. Classification (NCBI taxonomy): domain Eukaryota; kingdom Metazoa; phylum Arthropoda; class Merostomata; order Xiphosura; family Limulidae; genus Carcinoscorpius; species Carcinoscorpius rotundicauda. The sequence goes on along the minus strand of CM022399.1, from coordinate 78,257,939 downwards.
GACATTTCTGTCCTAAAAATACATATAAAATATATACTATGTTGTTGTTGTTTTTACATAGCCAAACTACTTGTAGTCTCAATTATAAATTCATGCTACTTACGACATGGTGTGATAATAGCTGGCTCAGCAGTGTGGAGAAACTAAATCTCTCTACGTGACGAACTTTTAAACGACCTTTTGACGAAAATTATTTATATTATGTGGATCAAACTTGCTAAACTTATATTTATATTATGTGGATCAAACTTGCTAAACTTATATCATACTTTGTAAAAGGCACTTTGTGTGTTTAGTGTGGGAGAGAAAACAACAGAAGCAGTTCACATTACCATGCTGGGTTTACAAGTTCATTAGCTATGCCTAAGAGTAGCCCACGAGTTAGTAGCAGGTTGTGTTGACTGGCTCCTTTCCATTTAATCTATACGAAATTTAGCCTAGTAGGTAGCATTTCAGAGTGAGGATTGTATCTCTCGGGTTTGAGATGCGATGCTTCAAAATACGTCTCACACTCTCACTCGGGGCGCATTACAAAACTTATAGCCACTTCTGCTATTCGATTAACATCAGTCAAGAGTCGTTTCAGACAGTTCATTGGGTATCTTCCGTTTGATCCGCAATTTGAAATAAAGGACGGATGTACGTGAACCACAGGAGATCTTTGAGGTGAACGTTTAAGAAGATATTATAAACAAACTCGTACCACTATGTTAAACAAATAGCACACTTTTGGGAATTTAGTGGTGTAACAGATTATAGGTAATTTTAACATTAACATTTTAGGCTAGTTCTCTTTAAATGTGAGATACAACAATCATTAGATTAAAGGCTTTGCACAGTATGGATATTCTTAAACGTGGAGAAACATTTAAGTAATTTTCTGTATATTTGTGTGTATGTACATATATATATACATCAAAAGCTTTGCTCTGTATGGAAGTAAATAAAAATATTATTGCTTTCTTAGAGACAACGAGAGGCAATCATATCGTAGTTTTATCAGATATATTCCTCTGATGGAAATTTAGCGGTAATTCTTTCATCTGAGGCACTGAGGTAATGTGTGTCATGGCAAACACCAATATCACCTGTCTCGAAACACCTGCTTTTCGCCGAATAAACAGAGCAAAAGAAATATGATTACAAGACCTAGCCGTTACGATGAGCCTACAATCAAGAATGACTAACTTTTACCTTGTGTAAAGTTCATCACGCAATGGTCCATTAGAAAATCACGTAGTTATTTAAGTGACTGAGGTGATTACTAATGTACGTAAATTATATACATTTATGATTTAGAAATTAACCATCAAAACAACCACGTCAAACCTAGCGTGAGAATATTGAGATTTCGCGTTATCGCAAACTGTTTGTAAATACATTTTGTTTAAGTTCTGATTATATGTCAGTTGTACTAAATTTATAATTTTTAAAACACTTGAATTTAATTTTTTATATAACTCTTTGATGTCTCACATTCTAAACACTATGTTTATAAAGAAGAAAATAGATTAACACACGTGAAAAATGAGCTCTATTTATTGCTTATTTTCTGAAAACTAAGTAACAACTTTTATATGCAAACATATTGTAATATTTATTCCTTTTATTTTAGGCCTGGCATGGCCGAGCGCGTTAAGGCGTGCACTCGTAATCCGAGGGTCGCGCTAAACATGCTCGCCCTCCCAGCCCTGGGGGTGTATAATGTTACGGTCAATCGCACTTTTCGTTGGTTAAAAAGTAACCCAAGAGTTGGCGGTGGGTGGTGATGACTAGCTGTCTTCCCTCTAGTCTTACACTGCTAAATTAGGGACGGCTAGCACAGATAGCCCTCGAGTAGCTTTGTGCGAAATTCCAAACAAAAACAAATCCTTTTATTTTTCTTGACTGTCAGAAGAAACTTTTAACCAAAAAAAGTTCTATAATGAGTAAGATTCTTGTTGCTTTTCATAACTGCGCTTTCTCTTGTTAAAATACGTTTCTTTATCTTGTTTCATCTAACTTTTAATACGTGGATATATTTTTAAATGTATCGCAATATTGGTAAAATATTCGAGCATGTTTGGCACGACTCGGGCGCGAACCCGCGACCCTCGGATTACGAAGCACACGCCTTAACGTGCTTGGGTATGCCGGACCCCACATAAGCCTAACAAACCCTCATGCGAAAGTTGGTAAAAAATCATCAAAAGGGAGAGAAGCAAGTGTTAAAGAAGCAAAATGCAAAATTGCAAATTTGATGTAACTTTCTACGGATTCAAAAACATTCATGCCAAATTGGAAGAAGATCCATTCACATAAGATGAATTAGTTGCTGTTGTTGTTGTTTTGAATTAAGCACAAAGCTACACAATGGGCTATCTGTGCTCTGCCCGCCACAGGTATCGAAACCCGGATTTTAGCGAGTAAGTCCGCAGACATACCGCTGAGCCACTGGGGGGCAGATGAATTAGTGGTAAAAATAATAAAAACAACAATAAAAAACGTCTATAAAAGCCGCAAAACTGAAAATTTATGTATCCTTGTTTCCTCATATACTGATATGCAAAGTAGTTACATGGACAGACAACAAACAATACTGTTGTATTTACGCAGAAAAAAGGGATAATTAGTCCAAGCTTTCAAATGAAGATGATTTAAATATTCCTGTATATGTTTTGTATTTACATAAAATCTACCACGCTGCTGTTTCTGCCACTAATTATGAACTAAGTGATCATTGTTAGCTTTAAAAACAAAGAAACGTTCGGTTTGAACTTTTAAGATAATTTAACCTCATTTAGATAGAAAACTGAAGATGTCGCTTCAACTGTTAACTCGGTGACCCAGCTATTTTTTCTTGGATATTTGACATATCTGCTTTCTCTCATACCTTGTGAATAATTCTTTATTCTAACTGAAACTATCGCTTCCGATTTTTACTCACTTTATATTGTTTCTCAAGAACGCAGCTCTATTTGTTGGAAGCGTTACAACTTTACCAATGCTGTGTAAATGGGCCCCCCAGTGGCTCAGCGGTATGTCTGCGGACTTACACGCTAAAATCCGGGTTTCAATACCCGTGGTGGGCAGAGCATAGATAGCTCGTTGTGTAGCTTTGTGCTAAATTCAAAACAACAACAAAAGCTTTTTAAATGGAATTTACCAAATGAGATTCAATGTTGTGAATCTGGGATGTTAAGAATTTTATAGGCTTGGTTTTCCTTTCTTCTACAACACAAAAACTTTCGCTGAAAGATTAAATAAAATCTTTCAATATTTCTAATTTACTGACACAAGATATTTATCTACCAGTGATTCCGAAAACGCTCTTGTTAAATTTTAAAAAACTCGAAATGTACCTCAGAACGCCTGATATGGGTATTAACACTTTGCTTGATTAGCAGAGAACAATATTTTGACCTTCCAAGGTCATCTTTAAGTTAACAAAGAGAGTTTGCAAGTGACCGTTGTCGGACACATGTCTTAAGAACGAAAGTATAAACAAGTTCAGGATTGTAGAGGGCGTTGCAATTGGATGTTAAGTTATTAATTAGTATAGGAATAAAGGTGTTTCTTTATAACGGTTTCATTTTAGTTTTGGTTGCTGTATAAGTAGGACTTCTTTGATTTTGCGTTTGTTTATATTTGTTTCTATACTTAGTATTAGGGTGTTTTCTATGGTTATGGTGTGTTTATCTGATTTGCAAAGTTCAAAATCGTGTGAAGGTGTTTTTTCATGTTCTATGAATCTAGTTTCAATTTTTCTACATGTTTCTCCAATATAGAAGTCGTGGCAGTTGTTGTGTTATAATTTTTAAATTATGTTGGTGTTGTGTTTGTTTATGTAATTTTTACATAGTATGAACCTTAGTTTTGTACCTGGTTTTTGAATAAATTTGATATTTTCTGGAATGTTGTGTTTTGTTATAAGTTGGTTATTTTTTCGCTGCTGCTGGAAACATGAAGAATGCAGCAGTACAAGGTTTCGTACTTTGTTGTATCTTGGGACTTATTATTGTTGGTCTACTTGTGTGCGTATAATTTTTTCAACGGCTTTTGAAGGAAATTTGTTGATGTTGGTGAAGTGTTGTTTTATTTTGTTGATTTCTTAATTAATTTTGAATTGTGTATCAGTTTGATTCAGATTGAATCTCAAGCGATCAATTCAGCTTTACACCCATCACTATACTGGTACAGGGATGCTGATGATACAATTACAAGATTTACATCTGCAGGTCACACACTTAATTTTTTTCAATCGCGTTAGCTCGATACACTCTAACGTTAAGTTCACCTGTGAAGAGGAAAAAATTAACCAAATAACATTTCTTAACTTCAAGGGCCTGGCATGGCCCAGCGCGTTCAGACGTGCGCTTCGTAATCTGAGGATCATGGGTTCGCGCCCGAGTAGCGCCAAACATGCTCGCCCTCCCAGCCGTGAGGGCGTTATAATGTGCGATCAATCCCACTATTCGTTGGTAAAAAGAGTAGCCCAAGAGTTGGTGGTGGGTGGTGATGACTAGCTGCCTTCATTCTAGTCTTACACTACTAAATTAGGGACGGCTAGCACAGATAGCCCTGGAATAGCTTTGTGCGAAGTTCCAAAAAACGAACAAACAAATTTAACTTCAAGATCGCTCGAACTGATTCACAATTCAAAACAGAAATCCACAAAAAAAATCACGCACACTGGATTATACATTTCCTGCGACTCAGCACATGAAACACAAAAAAAACTCAATATCTCAAGAAATCAAATGAACAGAACCACAAAACAATGTTCACACGATAAAATTAACTCAGAAATCAACAAAATAAAACAACACTTCACCAACATCAACAAATTTCCTTCAAAAGCCGTTGAAAAAATTATACGCACACAAGTAGACCAACAATAATAAGTCCCAAGATACAACAAAGTACGAAACCTTGTACTGCTGCATTCTTCATGTTTCCAGCAGCAGCGAAAAAATAACCAACATTTGAACCAAAATAACCAACTTATAACAAAACACAGCATTCCAGAAAATATCAAATTTATTCAAAAACCAGGTACAAAACTAAGGTTCATACTATGTAAAAACTACATTAACAAACACAACTCCAACATAATTTAAAAATTATAACACAACTGCCACGACTTCTATATTGGAGAAACATGTAGAAAATTTGAAACTAGATTCATAGAACATAAAAAAAACACCTTCACAAGATTTTGAACTTCCCAAATCAGATAAACACACCATAACCATAGAAAACACCCTAATACTAAGTATAGAAACAAATATAAACAAACGCAAAATCAAAGAAGTCCTACTTATACAGCAACTAAAACCAAAATGAAACCGTTATAAATAAACACCTTTATACCTATACTAATTAATAACTTAACATCCAATTGCAACGCCCTCTACAATCCTGAACTTGTTTATACTTTCGTTCTTAAGACATGTGTCCGACAACGGTCACTTGCAAACCCTCTTTGTTAACCTAAAGATGACCTTGGAAGGTCGAAACATTGTTCTCTGCTTATCAAGAAAAGTGTTAATACCCATACCAGCGGTACTAAGACACATTTTTATTTCAAATGAGTTTGTCGTCATGAAGAATTACTAAAACTCAATGGCCTAACATTTTCTTCTCTTCTACTTAGTAACACATTATTAGTTCTAGCTTATGTACTAAAGCTGCCATAAAATATAAGATTTAGAAAAACCTGATTAGTATGACCACGTGTTGTGCATATATATATATATATTTTATTATTAGTATTCAAATACTTGCCAAACGTCGTAAAATTGTATATATAACTGCACGTGAACAACACGCAGCCTTTGATTGTTACAGGTATTATGGACGAAATTGTAACAAATATTTCAGTTAACACTAATTTATGAAGGTTGTTCTGTTATCTCTGTTCTTATGAAAAGAAAAGAAAGAACAAACCAAGAAAAGTCATTTAGTAATTCGTATCTACTGTTTATATTCATAATCACTAAACGGTAAATTTGTAGGTTTATGATGCTAAAAACTAGGTTTCATAACCCGTGGTGAGCAAAGCATATGCCCACTTTGTGTACGTTTGCGCTTAATGAAAAACAACAAATACACTGTGTATCTGTATACATTATATATATATATATATATATGAAGATTAACTTACTTATATTTGAAACATCTTTACCAGCATATTGTATAATTCAATTATTATTAATCTATCTTTGCTCGCCATCTGTTGAAGGAGAAATAAACTATATCTCGGAATATCCAAGTTGCATGAGGTAGGATATTGACACCTAGTGACAAGAACTGTTATAAATAGAAAATTACACCACACACACATGTGTATCAGATCATCCCTTAAATAATGTCCAATTTTAGGTTCAGAAAAAGAGAGAGGATTTCAAACGCTTTTAATGTTATTTAATCATTAGTGTATGTTCCATTATTATTAACTACTTACTGCCAACGATTCACAAGTTTCTGAATGCTACTTCTATAAAATTCTCGGTTTGGAGGAAAAAAAATGTAGAAATGGTAGTTTTGACATCTTCATGTGTTTTAAAACTCTTTTTCCATCAAGATGGTTTTGCAAACTTCGGAATAGATGATAATCAGATGGGGCAAGGCCTGGAGAACAAGGAGGATTTTGAAGTTTCTTGCAGTCTAACTCTTCAGTCTTTGCAGATTTGATCCTCACTATCTGAGACTGTGAATTATCCTGGTGTAATGTAACACCTTTACGAGCGATCAAAGCAGGCCTCTTTTCTTTCAGTGCAACATTCAAACGCTCTAACTGTTGACAATAGAAGTCTGATGTAATCGTTGCATTGAGTGACAGCAACTCAAAGTGAATAACACCAACAATATCCCACCAAATGCTCAACAACACTTTCCTAAGGTGGAGGTCCATTTTTGGTTGTGCTTTAGCCATTTTACCTGCAGTGAGCCATTGCATGCAGTGCTTACGATTTTTATAAAATATCCATTTTTTTCCATTTCCAGTCACTAACCTGTCCAAGAAGGGTGAGTTGCATTCACGAAAGTGCAGAGAAATGCTAATGTCCACTCTTGCTTTGAGGTTGGCTTCTGTCACATCATGGAGGGGGATGAATTTTGTATGTTTTGACACTTTTCCAAGCTGTTGCAGATAATGGTGAACAATTGAATGGATTGAATTAAGCTTCTGTGCTAGTTCTCCAACTGTTACAGCACAATCTTCATCAAGTGCAGCCAGCAGCAAGTCATCATGAAACTCAACAGAGAGACTAGGGAGTTGTCATCACCACCAACTACTAATTCTTGGGCTTCTCTTTTACCACCGAACAGTGGGATTGGCCATCTCAAAATATTTCTCCCGCGGCTGCAAGTGCGAATATGTTTAATTGGACCAGGATTCGAACCCGCTACCAGCAGTTTGCGAGACGATCACCTATAACCTCTACGCGTGAGCGCATTTTATAAAAATAATAAAACAATCATAAAGCTATGCATACCGTATACAGTTACGATAAAAAGTGTTCGTACCCCTGCGTCGTGAGTAGTTGTTTTCATAACTTAAAAAGTATCATGATAACGATAATGAAAGTAATGGTCAGACGAGACTAAAATCGAGCTTTTCGACCACAATGATGCTCGCAATATTTTCCGTAAGAAGGGGGAACGAAATCTTCCAAAGAACACCATCTCTACAGTTAAACACGGAGGTAGCTCGATCATGATATGGAGTTCCTTCAGCTTTTTTGGTAACACATCTACATAACTTTTTATGTAAATTAAACGACAACTAAACTGTTTATAAACAAATAACCAAACATAAGAGGGGCAGAAAGTGTTTGTGCATCTACTTTAATGGTCAGTTGTGTAGCTTTTCAGGTGAATTACTTGGCGCAATCACTCCTTCATGATCGTTTAACAGTACTCGACTGGTATTTTCTTCCATTCTTCTTTACAGAACGCCTCCAACTCTTGCAAGTTTTTTGGATGACGCTGATGAACCCTGGTCTTCAACTCATGCCAAGCGTTTTCAATTGGGTTGAGATCGGATGACTGCGATGGCCACTCCGGAATGCTTATATGGTTTCTCTCCAACCAGGATTGTACAAATTTCAACGTGTGCTTAAGGTTATTGTCGTGCTGGAAAATCCAACGACGCCCAAGCCGGAAGTTCCGAGCATCATTCTTGATATAAGTGCCTGATATATCAACGTATTCTTCTCTTTTCATGATTCCGTTGACACTGTGAAGGCTACCTACACCAAAAAAGGTGAAGGAACTCCATATCATGATCGAGCTACCTTCGTGTTTAACTGTAGAGATGGTGTTCTTTGGAAGATTTCGTTCCTCCCTTCTTACGGAAAATATTGCGAGCATCATTGTGGTCGAAAAGCTCGATTTTATTCTCGTCTGACCAAAGAATACTCTTCCAATAGATAAAGGGTTTATCTACATGCTTTCTTGCATAGCTCAATTGTGCTTCTAAATGAACAGGCTTTAAATATGGAGTTCTACTAGGACGGTATGCTTTGAACCCAGAAGAGCGTAACATGTTCGTAACTGTAGAAGTGCTTACTTCAACCCCAGTTTTCCTTACCAGTTTCTGTATGTCATTACGTGTTAAACGAGGATTCCTTTTCACTTTTCTGAGAACCTTTTCTTGGTTCTCTCTGGAATTTTGGTGGGGCGTCGGAACGAGGGAGGTTATCAGTAGATTCTGTAAGCTTAAACTTGGCATTTATGTTTAGAACAGTAGATTTCGGCATATTAAGTTGTGTAGCAATACCGGAAAAAAACACATAAGACTTGTATTTTACAATAATTCGTTTTTTCTTTTAATCACTGGACAGCTGTTTCCTGTTCGCTGTGATGATCAAGCAGATAATGACGGAGACGGCACTAAATTGCCGAAAGTACATTTTTAGCTGGCTAAATTCCAATAATTGTGAACCCAGCGTCTAGTTCTGAAATGGTATAATGTAGTTTATTCGCCAAACTAAACGAAATCTTTACGGAAATATTAGTTTTTTCACACGTTCTGAATCATACGAACACTTTCTGCTCCTCCTATTTTTGGTTACTTGTTTATAAACAGTTTATTTGTCGTTTAATTTACATAAAAATTTATATAGATGTGTGTTAGTATAATATTTATAATATATGGTACGTCTATTAGCCTAATCGTGACACTTTTTAAGTTATAAACAAAAAAACACTCGGGACGCAGGGGTATGAACACTTTCTGTCGTAACAGTCATCTTTTTAAGCTGTTCCCTCTATTTAATATTACTTAAGAAAAGAGAAAACATTAACTTAAGTAGAATTAATGCATGAAGTAGGGAAGTCATGGTATATTTAAGTGATTGAAGTAATTATGACAGAAGAAAAAGTTTGTTGTTTTCATAAAGTTCCATCCCAGAGCCTCAGAAGTATGTTTGCAGACTTACGACTCTAAAGTTCGGGTTTCGATACCCATTGTGGCCAGAGAACAGACAACCCATTGTGTAGCTTTGTGCATAAAAAGAGCCAAACCAAGTAACTTTATGTAGTTATTGATCATGATAACCTTGAGTGATCTAAACACACGTATATTACATGAAGTAAGACACATGGTTAGCAACAGTCAGTTGCAAACTCTTTCTCTGTTAACCTACAGATGACTTTAGATGGTCAAAACATTACGTTGTTCCCTGCTTTATTTTGATAAAAGTGTTAATACCCATACAAGCTGTCCTGAGGTACATCCTTTAAAAACGTTCAAATGTTTGAAAAAGTGATAATCTGAAGGGAAAATATCTGGTAAATATGGTGGATGAGGTAAAGTTTCTACTGAAGTTTGTTTAGTTTTTTGGACAGTAAGACGTGAGATACGAGGTCGAGCATTGTCATGAAACAGTATTGGTTCACTGAGATTAGCTGTTGCTAGATGTTTTCGCGACAACTTTTAATGCATAATTCCAAGTTCACAAAAATATTTTTCTGCTCTGATTGTTTCTTTTGACGTTAAGAATGAATTATATATACTGACGACCACCAAACACTAATCACAAGATTCATAGAGTTAAGAGCTGGTTTTGTCATATGTTTTTGTATTTCTTCATAGTCAAGCCACTGTCTGGATCACTATTGACTGTAGTAAACAATCCATTTTTCATTTCAAGTGACAATTCTATGGAGAAACGGATCGTTTTTGTTGCAAGTAAAGAGTAAGAAACAAATTTTAACTCGTTTTGTTTGATGGTTTTCAGTCAGTTTGTGAGGTATCAATTTATTAAGCCTTTTCTCCTTATCATTTGCTTCAAGATGTTGGAAAACTGTTGAATAATGAACATTAATTTTGTTGACAAATTATCTTACATTTGACAGATATCTGATTCAACTAAGGCCTTCAATTTTTCCTCGTTAATGGCTGTTTGAGGGCGTCCCTAAGGCTTATTTTGAAGACTTGGGTCACCGGAGCGATTAAATGATTGATTGTAATTAATATTCATGTAAATGGACCCAACAAATCTTACTGCCAAATTTGGTGAAAATCTATCTATAGGATGGCCCGTAAGTCCCTACCCATCCATATATCTTATGTATCCAGTGTATCTGTGTGGTGTCACTAAGCTACACAATGGGCTATCTGTGCTCTGCCCACTACGGGTATGGAAACCCAGTTTCTACCGTTTTAATCCCACAGACATTTTGCTATGCTACTTGGTTGCGTCACCAGAGGGAGATCTTCTGAACCAAAACTGTGTTGTGTGCTCATTAAATGTGTCATCACCAAATGCATGATTGGTATTACGGGCTGCTCTCGCCGCATTATGAAGAAGCTTGAATTCGTACGAGAAAATTATGTGAATATCAATTTTATTCATGATGACAAAAATCAATATAAACATGGTTTAGTTTTTAAATTAAGAAAAATAAAGTAAGCTTGAAATTAATCAGACAATACACTATATTATTCTGACAAATTTACAACAATCCTTCTCTTTCAGCCACTGAAACTCAAGTTTCAAATCTTTATATAAAATCCGGCGTTTTATATGCAACAGCCTACTACATTATAGAGGCTAAACTATCGCTTATTGTCACATGTTTCTAAAGTTTTTCAAATAATAACAAGCATTGTGTTTCATATTATTATATACTAAGTGGAGTACCCGTCCCATGGATGGATGATGAGTAAATTCATGATTAACGAAAGTTATTTTAGAACATGAAAAGTAGCTTCCCGTATATATAATTGCAAAAACGCCCATAAAATTTTCAAAATACAAAATATAAAACTACAAATATGCATGTAAGTGGACCCAACAAATCTTACTGCCAAATTTGGTGAAAATCTATCTGTAGGATGGCCCGTAAGTCCCTACCCATCCATATATCTTATGTATCCAGTGTATCTGTGTGGTGTCACCAGTATTCTTGCGCTAATGTACCCACGTACTTGTTACAATACGCTCTTCAAGTGTAAATGGGCTTACATTGGCCATATTTCTCTGAAAAAAGAAACAAATTTATAATATATTTGAAATTGAATAAAACATAATGACATATAATGGGTAGGGACTTACAGGCCATCCTGTACAGAGGGTAAGTAGTGGTAAAAAAACGCCCACAAAAACAGCAAAACTGAAACTTTGTATGCACATAGTGAGCCTCTATACTAGCTTTGATGAAGATCTCTTCACATCCTGCAAAGTAGTTACATGGACAAAGAATACAATTATATTTATATAGACAGATCTTTGCAACCATATTTTCATCCGTAAACTGCTTCATGATATGGACGTGAGACCGAAAGGTTATTGGTGAAATTTTGTTTGGGAAATAAATAGAATAAATCAGAGTTTAAACGGCTTTCAACATTTATAACAATTTTCTTGGCAATAGTTTGTTGTTGTATTTTATACATAAAGAATTGAAATGGAGAGAATATAAAAGTTTCTATGCTTTAAATGTTATTGTTGTTACGTGAGAGGGCTCTGTAGCAAATGCGGAGTAGTACTCAGAGTAACTGATGGTTAATAATGTATAAATTAGATAGCTTTTAAATGACTTTAAATAATAATAGAAATTATTCGTAAAGTTTGCAGGTATAAGATAAAATGAAAATTTGTGTTATGGGAGATGTAAAAAGTTACAGTAATCTTGGTACTACTTTTATAAAATCGGAAGCGGAAATCGGAAGTGTTTAACTTCTAATTTAAGATTTCAAGCTATTTGGAAAGCAATTTTATTTAGATTTGAAAGGAGGGGGGTGAGAATCATCACGGAATTATAAGTTAAAATTTGAATTAACTGGTAAGTGTTTATTTTAATTTTTTTCAATATAAGGCTTAAAAGTTAATCTAAGCGAAAATGAATGTGAAATTTTAATAAGTGTTACTGTTAATATTATCTTCGTGTCAGTTATTTTGTCTAAATCAACTAACCCTTAGTCTTAACATTAAATGATAAAGATTTGGGCAAGTGTAGATATTAGGTACACCCATTAACTAAAATTTTTAATATTTATACTGCATAAGCGTTTAACGTATTATTGGTATGAAGGTCTGATAAACTGTAAAATAAGTTATATATATATGTTTGTGTGTGTAAGGTGTAAATAATTTTATGCTACTTTCCAAATATAATTAAGATCCATTCAGTGGAATACAGAATAAAAAGAAAATATACGTATAAATTTATTTAGTAAATTGCAAAATGCATATTGTTTATGGGTACTACAAAAATAAAGGCTGATGGGGAAATAACTTTGTATAAATAGCGTCATAATACTCTTAATGGGCATATTTAAAAATATGCTGTTTTAATTATTGAAGTTTCACTAAATCCAATAACTAATCTGTAACAAATAGGCTAAATTTATGTAGCATAAAATATTGAAGTGTTGTATTCAGAAGTTACATTAAAATGGTCGTGTGTAGAGCTCAATTTTTTTGTGTTTAAATTTCAGTTATTTTAATGTATGAGTTCCAAGGTAGCAATTAATTCTTCAGGACTAGTTGCACAATCATCCTTGAAATAAGTTAAAATTAAAACCTGTTTTATTTTTCATTAAGTTGACTATCATCTTAAAGTGCTGGTTACCATGAGTAAATTGCCTCATTTAAAAAAAAAGTCTCAGTTGAATCCTAACCTTTTCTAAATCTTAAATCTGTGTCCTTCAGTTTGTTGTCTTTATAATATAAACCAAAGAAGCCCTAGAATAATCTTTAATAATTCTAATATAATTACATCTTTCCTTTTTTTTTTTTCAAGATAAATTAAGTAAAATGTTAACCTGTTCTTATAAGATGAAACTTCCATATGTGGAATTATTCTATAATCTTCCTCTTAACCATTTCCAAAAAATCATTATCCTCTTATACAAGTAATCCAAAACATTTGGCTTGTAATCAATACGTCTGTAAATAATAAAATTGTTAGTTTTACTACTGGCACTAGACTACTGTCTTGGCTTGAGTGACCTGGCCATTTCTGAAGTGACAGATTTTTGTAGAAATCTGTATTTATTAGTAGGAATGGATAGTTTGTTTTGAAGCAAGAGTCGGTGATCATGGAGGTGAAACATCGTCTGGATCCATATGATTTAAATTCTGATAACCCAGATTGATTGCCTTGCACTTACTGTAATGAAAGATCATTTGTTAAGTATTTTTTACAGTTTAAAGATTTGCCCTAGTTGTTCTGTTTTACCTGAACACTTTCAGGGCCACTAGAAATATCAAAACTGTTTGTCATCAGTAGACTATTAGTTTACCAATTATGGTTGTTCTCAATGTCATTAACATAACTAAGACAAGTGAAAGGCTTAAGCATTGACACATAAAGCATATCAGTAAGAATAAGACAACTGTTTGATAGGATTTCAATAATTTCTTACTCACTCCAGAGATAAACATGATATGGTTGTTTTAAGATAAATTAATAAAGCAAAATATTTATGTAGGAAATTCATTTGATTCATTTTGTGTGGACATTTCATAAATTGGTTTGCTTCTTTTATGATACTCTAGAATGTTCCACTTGAAGCAGTATGTGCAAAATTAAAAGCTTATTACATGTGTACATATATCCATATCACTATTTATTGAATAGCTGTGATGTAATATTGTGCAGTAAGAAAAAAAAATTTAGTTTTTGAAAAAAGCAAGTAGTGGGATTCTCTTGGAAAGAAAGTTTACACCATTGTTTTTATGTTTGTTGCTTGTTTTTAAAGGTTTCATGTTAAACAGAAGTTCTTTGGTTAATTTGGAAATCAAAATGATAATAGAATTTATGATAGCGAAAAGTGAATTGACTGTGTATTATCTATTTTTTTTTATTTAAAACTGTTTATTTGTATGATTTGAAAAATGATAATTAAAAAAAATCCTCCTCCACAGTGGAGGGGGGGCAACTGCAAAAAAAGAAGGTAGTCTCTGATGCTAAGCACGTATTATTTCACTTAGCCATCTAAGTATTGTGTAAAAATGTAGGGGAACTTTTATGTTGTTTGCAAATTGTGCATTTTGTATTTTAATAGTTTTTTTTTTTCATTAGGATGAGTTGAACAAAATATATTCAGTGGCAGTTTATCTGCTACAATTATCCAAAGTTTTGCATATAGTGAATAATCTACCCACAGTGCTTTGTTTCTTGAAAGGGCTTTATGTATTTTTGACTCAAATGTTTCATTTGTTTTTGCTCTGGGTTCAGGAAATCAAGGCCTTCCCCCTCCCCAGTATAAGATTTTATCACAGCTGAAGCTGCTTTAACATGGTATCATTCTCGCAGCTCATCTTGGTACTGTGTTAAAGATACTGAATGCAAATGAATTTTTCCAGTGTCTCATACAACATTATGGTAACCTTGCTTTTAGATTCATAATTTCTGTCAGTAGAACAAAGGTATCATCATTGTTTTTCTTACTTTAACTGAATGCTTAAAAGACTAGGTTTTATGAACAATCAGAGCTTAATTCTTGTTTTACTATCAGTATCATTCTGTGATGATAGGTTTGGTACTGTAGAAATTAATAGTGGGGAAAAGAATTAGATACAAAACAATATTCATTTATTGATGTAGTGATGCTATGTTTAGTTGGTTAGGAACACTAGATAAGATGTCATTTTTATAACCTACATAATTCTCCACACCAAAATTTTGTCACTCTGTTTTATTGTTTATTTGTTATTTGGCCAGGTAGTTGTGGTGCTTAACTCATAATCTGCAGTTCGTGGGCTTGAATCTTCATCACACTAGACATGTTTCCCTTTCAGTCGTGGGAGTATTATAAGGTGATGGCCAGTGCTACTGTTCTTCTTTGATAACAGAGTAGCCCAACTCTTTCAAAAGTGTGCTTTTACTAGGTTTTCTTTCATTTTTTATAACTGCTTTTTAACCCTTCAGTGGCACAGCATCATGTCTGCAAAGTGCTATAAACTGGGGTTTGATACCCAGGGTGAGGAATTATTTACACATCAGTGTATTGAGAAATATGGCATTGGTTAACTATTAATTCTACTATTCTTTGATAAAAGAGTAGTTCAAGAGTTGATGGGTGATGATGACTGGCTGGCTTCCTTCTGTTCTTTTACTGCTAAATTAGGGACAGATAGCTCTTGGGTAACTTTGCACAAAATTTTGAAACAAACAATCTTTGTTGCTTTGGAATTGCGTTATATTTAAAACATTAGCACTTTTTTAAAAAAATGTGTAGTTTTAATGGGTTTTCGTTTGCTTTTTATAACTGCTTTTTAACCCCTCAGTGGCACAGCATCATCTCTGCAGACCTGCAGTGCTATAAACTGGGGTTTGATACTCATAGTTAGGAATTATATACAGATCTACTGTATTGAGAAATATAGCATTAATTAACTTATCATAAATGCACCTCTTTATTTGGTAGTGGTTTAGAAATAGTAAAGAAAAAAATAAATTAAAGCATCTGATAAAGCTATTGTATCAGTCTTTTTATGGTTTTGAAAAATCAGCAGATCTTCCTTTGAAATGCACAATATCTTTAGAACTTTTCAGATTTGACCCTGGCTTCTGAGAATTCTTTACCACATCTCTGGTATCTTGTATATGATTTCTGCATCGAACACTGTACCCCTGCATGTTTCCTTGTCTCGTATACTTTTTAAAATTATTTTTCAGTATTTTTTTTATAGTGTCCAAATTAGTTCCATGAAATGAAAGCTAAAAAATCATTTTTGTAAGATTTATTTTAATGTTTGTACAATAACTACAGACTTCTCCACTTGTATGTCATTTTTTATTCTTTATTATTTGACTACAGAAGGTTTTTATTTGAATATTTTAATTGTGTACTGCAAAATTTGTACAATATCATGATACATGTGTGCTCATGATGTTTGTGGTTGTATTTATGTCACTAATTTTTTCTATTACATTACAGTAACTGTTGGAATGTCAGTTGACTCGTAAGAGCAGGCAGAAATGTTTCGACACTGTGCCATGATATTTTTAAGTGGTGTAAGGATGAGATGTAAAAATTTGTTGATACATAACTTCTACATCTCTATGTATTCAGTATAACTAAAGGTTTGACTGAATAAGTAATGGGTGTTATAAATCAGTAAGGTACTACATCATTGACAATTACTTAGGTAGACCACCTTGGGGGGGAAATTCCACATCTCATTTGCCCTAGTTCAGAATTAGTACTGAGGGGTGAAATTCTTTCAAATCAATGTAATTTAGTGACGAGTAAATGGAATGATAACTTATACTTCACACACACACACACACACACACACACACACGTATTTATCTTAAACAATTGATCTCCAGAATAATTATGAAGAATAAGATATATACTTATTTACTGTGGGTTAAAATGCAACTGTGTGTCTTTGTGTGTATATATATATATTTTCTTTTTAAATCTTGATCAACTGTGTAAAGTTTTTAGTTAAGAATATGAAATGAAATTCTGCTTTCTGTAAAATACATTTTTTTAATAGAGGATGATTTTGGTTTGCCCATTGAACTAATCTGTGGAAAATTAATGTAATAAATATGAAGTGATGCATATGGGGCATAAGAATTTGGAAAGATCTTTCAGGCCTTTGTCAGAACATTTGAAAACTATGCAAAAAAAAAACAAACAACAAATGAGGCTTTGAATCTGATAATTAATGTTTTGAAAATTTTAATTACAGTTTTTTCTTCTTTATAGGTTATTAAAAATCAAGGCAGAAACTTGTGAATCAGTAGACAGATAGGGGTAAGTAAAGTGTCTGACATTTGTATTTTTGCACTAAAATATTACCATATAACAGTAATTAATGAAAAAAATCTTTAAATATGCAAGAGAAACAAAAAAAACATTTTTTATGATATTTAATGACATTTAACTGGTTAAATCTCAAAGTTTAGCTTCAAAATTCAGTGCATGAGTCTCTGATGTATGACTTTTGAGATTAAATATCTTGACATTCCTGTATCAGAATACTAATAGTATAATAAACTCCTTCAGTACAAAATTAGAATCTCATAAAAAATTATTTTTTGTGCCTTACACTGTTTCATCTCATGTTTCAAATTTATGTTGATTTGTTTAATATTAATTTATTTAGTACCCATTATTTCTAGGTTTGTAAACAAATCATGAAACTTTAGTTTAAATTATTACAAAACAGATATGAATTAAACTCTGAATAATCAAATCTTTGCTTTGCCCTAAACATGTCCTAACAGATCCTTAGGAATGTAAGTGGAAACTTCCATAACCTTAAACTACACACTGACTCCAACCTCTCTTCAAAAAGACAAAATACGAAAGTAGTGTCCAATTTAAATATTCCAGCCCTTAAAGTAAACAAGACAGTCAAATCATTACTCTTTCACTATGAGCATGCTTCTGTCTTGATAAATTTTGAATGAGGTGAAAAGTTAAATTTTCCACATTTGTCCAAAAATCAACAGGTAGTGATCTGATTCAGTGTTACAAATTTATACTTTTTACCTCAGAAACAAGATGCTTCAATCAATTCTACAAAAAAGTGGTTCAATTTTCATAGTTTTCTTTTTCTAATCCTCCAAGAAATAAACTAATTTTTTATGTGTTCATATTAACCTTGTATCATAAACTTTACTCAATATTTACAAAACATGTTCAATATTACTTATGGGAAAAATGTTTTAGTTTGAAACCAATTCTCATTGATATAATTTCAACACCTGTTTCTAATTTACTATTCTACTAATATATTCAGATTCTGGAAATTTGTTTAAACACAATGAGCAGAATACAAGGTAAAATATAAAAATACCATTGCAAGTATTCTAAAGAGTTAACAATATCTATAACTGATTTACATAATGCTAACTGAAGTAGTCATGAAATAATGCTGTATGAGAATGACCATAAGAAAGTATATCAACTTGTTGTTTTGCTTTGTTGCCCAGCATGGCCAAGCGTGTTAAGGTGTTCGACTCATAATCTGAGGGTCGCGGGTTCGAATCCCGGTTGCACCAAACATGCTTGCCCGTTCAGCCGTGGGGACGTTATAAGGTTACGGTCAATGTCACTATTCATTGGTAAAAGAGTAGACCAAGAGTTGATGGTGGGTGGTGATGACTAGCTACCTTCCCTCTAGACTTACACTGCTAAATTAGGGAGGGCTAGCGCAGATAGCTCGCAAGTAGCTTTGCACAAAATTTAAAACAAACAAACTTGCTTTGCAGTGTTTTCACGTTTCCTCTTTATATATATACACTTAAGTTAAACTGACATTATTAGGCTTAGACTGTTTTATTTATATTAGAATATTCTTACTTTATTATACTTTAAATCTGTAATTGTTAGAATGTAACAGCTCATTGTAGTTAAGCATGTGAAACAACTTGAACTACAACATGCATGAAGTTCAAGGTTATTTTAATGATCAAAACATACTCTTAATCATTCATCCTTTTTTTTATTTAAAGGATAAAAAAATAATTATCAGTTATGCATCTACAATAACTTTCAGTGATAACAATATCACCAATAAAACAAAGAATACAAAGAAATGTTGGCTAGTCATTATACTTATAAAACAACTCAATTTAACTTGTTAAAAAGTCAGTAACAGAGTTTTAACTTAAGAAAAACTGGAAGAAAGATGTGTACAGGCTCGAAGTATGTGCTTTTGATCTATTATCATTTATCAAATTCAATGTAATGTCTCTAATCAGATGCAAGTTAAACAGTATGAGCAGTACAGATCCTCTGTGTAACCCTAAAGTACTGAATTTTTATGCCTTTCATTACCAATGAAATCCATATATTGCATCATACTGAGTAATTATTTTGTTTGTACCTGTTATAATACTTGGTGTAAAGAAGTAATAGGGACAAAAAATGGCAAAACTACCCATCGTCTTTGTAATATAGAGATTGCCATATTTATGGAACTTTTGTTTTATGTTATTAGGGACAATGTAATCAATAAAGTCATGAAACCACAAATAATTTGGTGCATAACTAATTAAAAAAAAAGTACTTTGAAAGCCAAGGGATTCCAAGCAGTAGTGCTAAGGTTGAAACAGGTATTGTGTAATCTTTTAACCCTTTAATACCTGTGGAAGTTCTTTTTCTGTTACCATTATTGCCATAAGTGTACAGATGGAGGATGATGTCTAGGGTCCATAAATATTGTTGTGAAATATATAATGTGATAACTAATGTGTACTTTCCAAGTAATCTCAAGTTTATAGTTTATTTCTAATCAGTTAGCATTGTTTTAAACTGAAAATGAATACTGCTATTGTTAATTTTTAGCCACTAATGTTTCATTTTTTTTAACCAAACTTAACATTAAATTCTGAATGTACACTTTAGTGACATCTTTGTACACTAGATGCTATCCTCGTAGTAAAATTAATGTTGCTAGGCATAATGGAAGTAATCAATCAAGTAAGCCTTAGGAGGCAACATGTTTATAGAATGAGGTCTATTTATTATTTGTATGCTATGTGTAAATATTGCAGGAAATGTGGGGAGAATAATTAATCACCTATCTTGCTTAGCATGGTTGAAGTACATTGTAAGTGATTTAAGTGTTATCTATACATTATGTGTACTTAATTTCACAAATGACTGAACAATGCAACTCTAACCATCATTATATAAAGTTTTCAAATGTATAATTTGATAGATTTTATTGTTCTATGAATTATGTTGACTGTAGCATATAGTTTATGCAGGATGACCTCTTTTTTGTTTGTTTTAACCCATGTACATTATCTTTACAATCCAGCAAATTGTGTTATTAAACACAAAATAACTAATTAAGGTCATAAGGTTTTTATTTTTGTATTCAAAGTGTAGATGTTAGTTTACAATCATGCTTTAAGTAGATTCTTAGTTGACATATAATTTACTAAATTTTTCAGAATTATTTATTTGTTTTCTGTTATCTATACAATTGTGATTAATCAGAGCCAGATTTTTATTGAGGTTTGTTAAAACATTAAACATGTTATAACTTTTAAAAAGTATTATCCACAAGACTTCCTTAGGACTGTGATACAATGCCTTCTAATTTCAGGTTCTAAATACACTATTTTGATTTCTAAGTCAAAAAATGTTTTGTGGTCTCTGGAAATACAAAGCATTCTTGCATATTGGACAACCTTTTATCAACTTCTGTAGTGTTTGGTGATCTAGAAACTTTTCAGCTTAAACATATTAACTAAATTCATTATTCACTCGCTATGTTAATTATGTTTTAAAATTAAAAATATTTCCAAAACAGTTAATTTGTAAGTGAAACTTGGAATGAGTAATCTTACTCTAGAAGTAATCTGTTATACATGCTTATTACTTCAATTGTTTATGGTGGTTAGATTTTGTAGTTACATAAAACAATAAGCTTTTAAAAGATGAAAGACTTCATTGCTATTGTTTTGTAAATCTAATCACCATTTGTTTTAGTTCAGTAGTTCTTGTATCTCTTCCTTATTTCTATTGTTTTATGATTGAGAGTAAATGTAATAGGTCTGTTGTGAAGAAGAGAGGAAATCCTCATGTAACTAATTTTCTCTATAATCTAAATATGTTGTAGTTTATTGCACTTGCTTGTTTGTTAACCATTTAATTTATTTTTGTGTCACTTTTCTCCTGATATTGATTTTTTTTTCTCAGCTGTTATATTTACATTTAAGTTCATCAGTGATTTGTGATTAAGTGATGGATGTATTGGTAGCCATAATGTTTTGGTTTTAATTTTCATTATTAGGTTCAGCTAACTAATTATCCATATAATGATATGATAAAGCTGTAATTCAATCTTTCACAACTATTCTATTAGTTCATTAATTTCTGTGTAGAATGAGAAGTTGTAATCCTTTGAGAACTGTAGTATAGAGATATACAATATTTATGTAGAGTTCACAGGCTGGAATTAAAATTAAAGAATATCCTAAACAGAGTCAGGACTGTGAATAAATAAAGTTAAACTGTGGTAACTAATCAGCAGGATGTAAAGAGTAACTTGTGATTTTGTATAAAATATAGTAGTGGATTTAATTATGAACAGATTCTGTTAACTAACATGTAACCTTTAACTTGTGCAGTTGAGGGACTAGGGAAGAGAAGAATTGCAAAAGAGGAAGGTAGTGATTGGAATGAAAAACTTGAAGTTGTTGCTATAGGTGAATCCAGTATATGTGGTTAGGGAGAATATAATGTATTTTCTGCTTAAATGTTTAACTGTACGAATATTCCAGCTTTGCTTATCTTAGTATTTGGGAACTTGTTTCTTATTATGCATTAACTTGGTAATATGTGTATAAAATTATCAAGATTAATAAAGCACAACAAGTCGTTCACAATTACTAATGCTACTTTGCTATACCAGTAGTTAAAAATATAGTTTTTGTATATTTACTGTAAGAGTTGATTAAAGAAAAGCATGTTTGTTTTTTGGTTTTATCCACTTCTTGAAGAACTGTCATTGAGTATTGCTAATATACAATTCGTTCATATTAAAGATAACACAGATGTATTTAAATTAAAACGACACGCCTTCATTGCTACGGTTTTGTATTAATAACATTTCGATCTCTCTTGGCTTTCTAACAGTTTCGTATCTCCAGATTTTCACACCAGGCATATGGTAAAATGTTTTCTCGTGCTGATATTTGAACAAAGAATAAATTATTTACATTTTCTCTAGGACTGGAAATGTAGCTATTGTGTATGTCGAAAACAATAAAAGGAGGAGTGATTTAAAAATTTCAGGGAAAAGTGTAATAATAGTACTTAATTAAAAAAAACAAACTGTAATTATTGGAAAACGTTTAGTCATTTGTTTTGCCCTTTTCTTTAACGGACACGTGTTAGTAAGTTGTAGCTTATTCTCTTAGGCTTGCTTGGGTATATATATTTTTGTAAGTGAATAGAGAATACAGACTGTCTCCAACATTCCATTTTGACGTTTTTCCCAAGGGTTTCTTTTATTCAACGTATGGCTTTGGTACATAAATATGTCGCATATAGTAGTATATATCGTAGACAATTGGTGCAAGTATACCCCCATAATGTCGGGGGACCTGAGCTAAAAGAAGGCTCGAAGGGCCAAACAGACTTGAGATATGTCAGAAAAAGGGGAGAGACACAATTTGTTTGAACTAAGAGGCGGTTGCACTGTTATTTTAAGTTAATTATATCAATCAGCCAGAATTGTAACTACAATTATAGGAGAAATAAATGTTGGTGACCCAGTAACGTTTAATAGGGTGTTCACCTTTTCTAGTAACTGTCAACCTTGAATCCAGAAAAGCTACTTTTTCGATATTTATTACTGTAAATGTATTGTATTAGAACATTTGTCGAGTTTTAAACGAGTATTTCTAAATATTCAAATGGTAAACATGTATCAATAGCGTTATTTTTTCTTCAGCGTTTAACTTGCATCTTACATCGTTATAACTAACTACCTTGATGGGTTAAGCGTGGTTCGATGGTTATCATACTTGGACTGTGAACGTAAAGTTCACGGTTCATGTTTCTTTGCCACAAAGATGCGCTACGTTTTTTGGAGCTGTGAGTCGCTGTAGAAGTGATGTTCGTGTATCCGTCATTCGGTCTCAACAATAGTTTAACAGAGTTACTTAATAGCGTGCTCTGTTGATTTTTTAGCTGCCTTCAGTATGTTGTACTTTGAGTTCATAAGTAGAACGGCTTATCGAAAATACCCCTTTGTGTAGCATTGACCTAAACTTCTGGTTGCATGCCAAGATCGCAATTAAGCTGTCATTTTGCAGTATTTTACGATATACAGTTGTATATATGCTCTGTGTAACGAACAGCATTGTTCATAAATGGTGGAAATTTTAAAATTCCCCTGAAAAAACCCACTAAAGCGCCGTCGCATGTGTACTTGTAAACAACATTAATTTTTATTTGTAAAATCTATGTAGCATATAGGAGCACTTGCATGTGTTAAATTAAGATTTGCAAAGTCGTAAAGGCTGCGTGTATGAAATGCATTTGGTCCCGTACGGTGGTAGATTTACGACGCTAGAATCAGGGGTTTGATTCTTAATGTGGCTTTGCTATAAGAAAACAAACATTAAGTGCTTTTGTTTCATATAAAATAATACATTATTTCCTAAAATATTAGCATCTAATATTTTGGTTTTTGATAACTGACTAATAGTGGTACTTTGAAACAAATACACGGTATATGCATATTTATATGCACTATTTTTCTGGGCGTAGTTGTACAGATGGGTAAAGTTAAGACCGTGTTACAGATACTTGTTTTGTCCGTATTTAGTTCAGAAAAGTTAAATAATTTAGAAATGTCTTGCGCATTGTGAAAACGAAACTACGAAAACCTTTTCAGGGTTCTCATCGAAACTGAAAATAATCCATACCTTACAAATAATCTCGACAAAAATGCTTGTTGCTGTCAGAGCTTGATAACGTATAGCAGAGTTTCAAGATATGACATATTATTGTATTTACTTGATACATTTTCAAATAGTTAACTTAGACATGTTTACTTTACATTTAGAAAATGGAAGATTTCAAACGATTATTTGATTTTGGTGTTTATAGAATTTACCTATCAAACAGCTGCTAGTTTGACATCGAACATTTTATTAAACTTCCGTAATGGGGCTGAGCTTTCATTAAAAATAATAATAAAAGTATTAATAAATTGAATAAACATTAATTTCGCCTTATTTGTGTATTCTCGTGAAATGAGTAATTAACATCTCACTTGGCAATTTCGACTACCTGTGACCACTTGAAGTTAATAGTATGGTGATTTTAAAAACCAGATGTCGCCTAAAATTGAAACTTTTTTTAAATTGCAATTTTTTTCCACGGTTAAATTATCGTATTTCATGCTTGTAGAAACTTGCTGCGTATTAATCTTTAGCGTTTCAAAGAAAGGAACGTCCGCAATGCAGAACTATTTGGCAAAGCAATGAAATGTGTGATTTCGACGGGTAATAAATAGGCTTCTTCATGACTCTCTACGTAAAGCACACTGGGGATAATAAAGTTACTAAACATTTTGTCCCCGGAAGTGACCCCAAGAATGGTGCAATCACTTAATTAAAGTAGGGGTCTTGCATTTTGTCATCGATTGGGAATAGTCACTGGTCCACTGAAGATGAAAAAAATATATCCCCCAATAATAATAAAAAGAAACCGAAAAAAATTGTTTCGTAATGCGTTTTTCTTTTTATTTCCGACCGTCAATAACTTACACAGATCGCAAATACAAGAGGTGTTAAATATCTAACTACCTTAAGTCTACATACTTTCAAAGATAATTTTGTAGGCATTGTCAATGCATGATGAGACTTGTCATCCAATAAATTGGAAAAGTGGCCGGATGAGGTTGTTCTCGTGGTATTTGCATCACTCGTCTGTAAGAGACGACAACGTTTCAGGTGTGAAACTTTAAAACTGGCGATAAGCGATCCATCTTGGACCACTGTAGTGATGAAATACCACACAGTATTCTAATACTTCTTTTTTAAACATCACTTAACACGTTTATAGTGGAAATTTCCAGTAACACGATCTGTATTAATTCATAGCATGTTATTTTGGCTTCGAACATTGTTTTGTAACACAAAGTTTTTGTAAGATATTGTATTACTGTGCTTTACTTGTTCTCTTTATTTGTGAATTACAAGTTTACCCAGGAGATTGGTTTTAACTTTTACGCTAAGCCAAAAGTGTATATTGTTACGTTATAATTTATCTCGAACGAACCTTGGATTCATTATGTTACGTACGTTATGTATTATGATTTCAAATAGCCGGAAATTTTAATTTGAGCTAAGAACTTAATTGAGTGTCAATATATATATATATATATCGAGTTCATGATATTTGCTAACAAGATTGATACACAATTTTCATTTTTGACACAAATATACTAGAATATACAAACAATACAAATTATAATAACTGTTATCAAAAATTATTTGTATACGACAGTTTGACCAATTTGCAAACCAAACTTAGTCTTCTGTCTGGACTGACACCGAATAATTTATCAATTCTAATTAACATGCAAAAGTTTTTCAAACAGGTTTGTCCTCTGTCCAATCTGTAACTGAATGCTTCGTCGACGGTTCACGAAACTTAAATCAATTTTATGTTGATACGCTTCACTTGAGGGGAACGCTAGCTAGCTCTATTCTTCACACGCGAATTTTCCCCAACGAAAACATTTGTCCTCGTAGAAATATTAATGTCCGAAGTTAATTTTATGAAGTGGAACGGTTCGTAATATTCGAAATTGATAAACGTTCGTAGTTAAATGTATAGTTTCCAATTAACAGTCGCAGTTATACCTTTCGAGGTTTATAGTAGACTATAACAGACCAACAAAGTTAAACTATCTCTTGACACGTCGGTTTATAAACTTTTAGTGCAAGGTTTTTGAAAGTTCGATTGGCAACAACATTTGATGGTGCATTAGTGCTTTAGTGAAAGATGTATTGTAAAACGTATTGTTGATTCTCACACTCGAGAATCTTTTACACATTCAGAGAACAGATGGAACTTGCGCAATGTATATTTAACAATATAAGTTACATTTTTAAATATATATCAAACTGAAACAAGCAGATATTAAACTGTTAAAGATATTAGAGTATGCAAATAGTGCAAAATCTTAATTTTTTTATCATACAAATGAAGGCTATATAATGATAGACATCTCTATCAAGAATTTTGGGAACCTTATGAAAGATTGTCAAAGTAAATATTTGGTGATTTAGTTACAGCTCAAACATTCAATAAATCCGAAATTACTGTAAATATTTGGCATTTTTATAGTTATTTGGGCTCTTAACTAAGGTTAAGGAAAACAAAGAGGCTCTCTCAAAATGGAGAAGTTGTAACATTCGAATAGTATATACAGCTAATGTTTTACAAAATGTGAAAATAAATTAACACAAAGTATGGATGTTTATGTTAGAGATATAATTGTTAGTGTTATTTATGGCTGTTGAAATGTTTTTTTAAATTAAATATAAAAAAATTTTTAGAGAGAAATATACTGGCCAGTGTTGTATTAATTAGCATTTAGTGACTGAAATTTAGAAATGTGTGCAAAACTTTGTGTCTCTTTCAGCTTTCTGATATTCATGTGAGCTGGTATTTAGGGTGTAGGTCATGGGTTCAAGTTTGTCAGTGAATATGTTAACCCTCTTCACCTGGAGTATTGTAATGTGACTGTTAATTTTGCTATTCTTTGGTAAAATAGTAGCCCAAGAGTTGGCGATTGATGGTGTTGAGTAGTTGTCTTTCTTGTAGTTTTCACTGGTAAATAAGGGATGGCTACGGCAGGTAGTTCTCATAGCTTTACTCAAAATTGAAAACAAGAACTATATAAATATTTAAATACCAACTTTGAATATACTAACACATTGACTAGATACCCGATAGTCCAAAACTTCGAATGTTAATGAGCTACAAGAATGATTTATCTTCAAGCTTGATGAATCGATCTGAATAAAACTTTTGCTCTGGAAAAATAGATACTTATTTTTAATAATCTTATTTAATGTTGACAAACCTGTGTGCATTGACTCCAAGCTGCTATCTTCCAAATACTAGCTATCAAGAAGTCCATAATTTCATGATCATGAATGTTGATAAACTTCCAGAATGATAGTTTATGTTATTGACGTATATACATTTTTTTGATATATATTAATATTTAATTATAATTATTTACTATTATTAGAATTAATGTTATTGTAACTCACCAATATTCAATTTTTTGGAAAGCTGAATATTTAGTATTTGAAAGATCCTTCTCAGTTGCCAGGTATCTGTTTGTTACTACCTTTTAAGGCATGACAATAACATGTAGATAAATTAATATAATTCTCTTTGTCATATGTAATACATAAAATACATCAACATAGTTTCCCATTTGTTTTATTCCGTATAAATGTGTGTTTGTAGGATGTGAGAATTAGAAGCTATGTAATTGTATTTCTTTCATTAATTGAGTTATGTAACGAACCAGCATGAAACAGGATAAAGATATAAACATTATCTGACCTCAACATGTTTAATGAGCATTCAGTAATAAGTATATAAAGCTAAAAGTATCAGTATGAATTTGATTGAATATTATATGTAAAATAAACAGCCATTTGTTTTTACACACTATAGGCTAAAACTATTTCAGTTTAAGTGTTTATGAAGGTGAATGACATTTTGAAGAAGCTAATAAATAAAAATTGTGAATTAACACTGGAGTGGCTCCAAGGTCCTAAATCATCTTGAAATGCAAGAGTCCATGACTAACATAAACGTAATTGACTGTTCTATGAAATAGTCATTTTGGCTATAAAGAAGAGACGGTTTATTTAAAAAAAAAAGTTTTGAAATTTGTCAAGTGAAACTAACAAGGCTTGTTATGAAAACAGTTCACTTTTTTTAAATCCAAGATAAAATTAATTATTATACAGAGAATGTCTTGAATATTGTGTTAATGGTACCTTTAGATTAAATACACTAAAAACTGTATCAGCCTGTAAATAGTCGAGTGACAGAGCTAGTCATGATATGAGGTTAGGTATTGCGTCATTGTTAAGAATAATGCTATTATATTTAGTATTAGATGTGCTTCTTCAGTGTTCCAAAGTGTGTTCTGCTTTCAGAGTGAATAAAACCAAAATTAAGGATAAGATACTTTATTTCTTGCTTTTCAAATTTTTTGTGTTATTCTGTGTTGTAGCTTATAGAGTGCATAATTCTTGTGATTTATGGCATACTCACATTTTACTGAAGTCATTGTAGCATCTACTGACTTAACTGACAGACAATATATTCTGATATGAGTAGTTAAAATAGGTGACCCCTCCATGCAGCTTTCTACTGCTTTTCTGGAGAAATTAAAGGCTGAATTCAGTGAAGATGTTACAAGGATGTATGTTGTTCAAGATTATTTTTAAATTTTGAATATTTCAGAGTGTCTTAGATTTTTTAAAGCATTCAGGAAATAATTTGGATGGTTAATACTATATACAATGATACATGTATTGGAAGACAAAACATTTTTATTCTTTACTCTAACTTTCTTTTAAGTAAAGATAAAATGATAAGCATACTAAAATATTGTGCATTAGAACTGATATGAAAATATGAAATGCTGCAAAATCAGCTTTGTAGGTGAGATATATTGGTTGGTCTGTGCTTTGTGGACACAAAGTTGTATTAATGGATTTTGACCAAACTTATACGACAGAGTACTACACACTAAGTTCTAGGCTTCCAGTTTCTGAAGGTCATTGGTCCAAGTGTCTGGTACAAAATTCTCCAACCACGTGGATATGTTCTTTCAATACACAATAAATGGATATTGACTGCGACATATACCTAAAGATATAGGCTTGATTAACTTTTGAACTTTAGGGTTGGAATTCAGAGTTGCAGACGACGTTTGAAGGTCGAGGTTAAAAGATTACGGGTACGTAGAAGAAGACAAAACAATTTTTTGGACATACCTGAAGATGGGATGGATGAATTTTGCCAAATTTATACAATGGGTACCAACTACATAATCAAATAATACAAATGGCCATTATTCAGAAATAACATTTCAAAATTGTTAATTATGTATTTATTGCAAAAGTTTGTCATAATAGCTAGGCTGCCATGTATCCCAATCAGTGTATCTTAGACATTTATTTCAAAGTTTGTCACATTACTTTGATTTACTGAGACCGCTACTCGGCACTATTTACATTTTTTAGTTTATTTACACTTAATTTGACGTACCAGCCAACGTATTAAGAAGTAATGTAAATATAAAGGTTTTTAACGAATGTTGTAAAGTAAATCGAAGGTGTAAGATGTGTCCCAGCAATTCGTTATACCAGTGCACGTGACAGTGGTGAGTTCGTTTGTATTTCACGTATAAGATAAAGGTTGACTGGCAAAGCTCATGGAGATTGCTGCACGCTTTTTCATTCTGTTGAGCCAGGCGAATGGAGGTGAACAAAATACATACAAAGAGTCATTCCCAAGTGTATTTACTTCCCAATATACGTTTTTGTTTGTTTGTTTTTAAGTACCAGCGAAATATGACGCAATGAACTTGCAAGTGGTTCGTTTCCGAAGCACTCGACTATATTGTGCATAATCAGTACGGGCGAAAGCACTGTTGGGAAGATTCGGGACCACAACTCGCAAAATGCTTCCTTTTTGTGTGTGTTGATTTTAGTTTTTTCTTCTAAAAAATGCTTTATTTTTAACTAAAACATTTTTGTCACATGTTATGTAAATATTTTGTAAACGACAACGTGTTTTGTTTAAGTTTTCATTTCTATTTATTATATTTTCATATTTGTATTATTGTTTCGAAGTTTAAACTAATAAAATACGTTGTTTTTCATTTAAAATAACATTTAGAATTTTCTTGAATTAAGTAGACCAATCATATGTTTGTAAATGAAATGCTGGCGACTTCGTGTCTAGACGTTTAGTCTCGTGCAAGAACGGACATGCGCGGATTGCTCTGGAGTTCTGTAGAAATTTCGCGGTGTTTCGAGGAGTCTAGGCCTACAATATATAAACAGACGAAGATGCAAGGAAGGAGATTCAGACATTAGTTTTATTTCAAAAGAAGAGAGTCAGTTATTTGAGAAAGATTAAGTGTTGCTGTGATTATTCAACTTGGATTTGTGACTGAAGTGAGATCTACGGAAGCTGTGATTTTACTTCGTCGATCTCTACGATTCATCCGAATTAGTAGTTATACTAAAAGTCAACACGTGTGGAACAATTTCCGGGCAAATCGGAAAAAATTAAAGGCGACAATTTTGTGACGTTCATCGGAGGCAACGTGAAAAGAACTTCGTCGAATTTATTGAACTGTGAACTGTTTCTGAACTTCTTCATTTAAACTTCGGAATTTCTTCGTGGGACCAAATTCACTCCCTAGACTGGAATTATAGACTTTCATTTTAGATCATTATATTAGATACAGTTCAGTACCATTTTGTATTGTGATTAATTTTTGAAGTTTGAAACTAGTATCATTTTGTTTTGTAATTGATTGTGAAGGTTTAAACTTAATATCTGTCATTGTTATTATATAATTTGTTATATCTGTTAATAGTTTAGCGTAATAAATTATACAAGCTGTTATCTGTGTTTTTCTGTTGCGTCCAGTCTATATAAAACATAAACAAAAACGTAACACACATAATATATTCTTTAAACTAGAAAATGTCTCGAAACTTATTGACAATTTATAGTGTGTAATATTTCAATCGCTACAAAATTTAAGCGACATA
Source organism: Carcinoscorpius rotundicauda (assembly GCA_011833715.1). Lineage (NCBI taxonomy): Eukaryota > Metazoa > Arthropoda > Merostomata > Xiphosura > Limulidae > Carcinoscorpius > Carcinoscorpius rotundicauda. The sequence goes on along the minus strand of CM022399.1, from coordinate 78,227,168 downwards.
AATACTTAATAAACAAGTTAGCATTTCATAAATACTATTTTAAAAATTAAAATGTACAATAAACAAATCAAATATAACAAAAAATTGTTTGTTAATTTTTTTGCCATATTTGGCAACTAGGTTTCTGATGAGCTGCACGTTACGCGCGTGGCTTTTTATTCCGTCTGTCATGTAATGTGCAGGTACTTCGAGTATTGTATTAAATGAGTTATTTCTGTATGCATAATTTTTGTGAAGTGTCACCCTTCAGATTATAATATGGATTTAAAGATAAGAACAAATCTAACTTTTATTGAAAGCTTATCAATAAACAAGTGTGGTACAACAAGCAATAAAGAAAGCACAATCGGAAATGATAGACCGATACCAGCTGTAAGCCTGACTGGAAGAACGGAGCAGTGCGTTCGAAAATTCAGTGTGACACAATACGACAGAACATCTTGGTTAACTGTTTGTCCTAACTTGGAGAAACTTTTCTGTTAGTCGTGTTTATTACTTAACAGTGAATTTGGGACATGGAACTCGTGGATTTTATGATTTAAATAATATCCATAAGAGAATAAAAGACAAATTCCTCCAGTCATATATTTTGAACTTTAGCTAGATTTGGAAAATCACGGATTGCATTCCAACTAAGTATTCAACATCAATGTGCAATGAAATGATGGAGAGAGATAGAGACATTAAAAAAAATGCTAATCAGTTGAAAAACCATTTAGAGGTCATAATGGAACCACTAGTCTGCTAGCTGGTGCAATTATGTAGAATTGGTAAATTTGTGTAAAAAAATGATTCATTACTGAAATACTATTTAGAGAAATTGAGTGTTTTTGTTTTTTCTTGCCTGTCAAATAGAATCTAGAATAATCTGGAAATAAAGACTGATAGATTCTATGAAAACGTAATAAATTTATTCAATCAAAAGAAAAGGAATATGGGATTAACATATAAATAAAGTAGCATAATGTGACTTGTTTTTAATCTTCAGTTTGAAGTACTTCATCTGAAATATGATTAAGAACTACAAGTAATTTATTTTATCTGTATTGTCCATCCTCTACATATTTTTGTTTATCTGGCTTTTTATGGTTTTGTTTCTCCATCAGAACAAATCACTGCACGTTCCTGATTTTAATCTCTTTAAAAAGAATTATGATAATCAATAGCTCAATAAATGCAACCTTTGACCATGTATGTACAATATAAATTGATTACAGCTATTTTCTGTTTATTCTTTGTTCTGGTGTGTCAAACATGGCAACCGTTTTGATACTTTTTTTTTTTACCATGACATGCATCTATTTCCCAGAAGTCTTTTTGTATCTTTATTGCGTTCAGATTGCAGGAAATTTCTCAATCTATTGACTTCGAAACTACTGATGGTTACTGAGTTATGAAACATTGTAAGGCAAATATTTTTATACTGTATCTAACCTAGCATGCCTGTATCTAATTGACGTTAGCTGGCATAAGTCACGGGTTATACATACAGGGGTTAAAAAAACAAACCTTTATCATGAAGGCCTTTGCACCACATTTTACTGAAATATCAATATTTTCATTTTCAGTCTAGTTCCAACTGACTGTTACTTTATCCTGATACAAAAGTAAGCAGAGTATTACTGCTGTATTTATAATGTGAGAATGATCTGTTTGGCAGTAAGTGTATGGATTCAGAATACTAAAATTCAGGGTTTGATTCCTTGTGGACTTTTATAACTGTGCACCTAAACAAACACTTTCCAACCAGGCCACCTTGAAAGGTTTAAAAACAAAAAAAACAGGTGACACTGAACTGAACTAAAGGCCCTTTATAATACAACTTTTCTTGCAATAATATTCATAACATATATAGAACAATAAGCTCATTAACTTGCATAAATTTGAAACTGTGCTCATAATTTTCAGTTCATTTCTTTCTGAGAAGAAGATCTGGTGTAATCAAAGTATCAAGTAACTAAAGTATTGTTTAGTGATTAACAAGAAAGGTCAGATTATGATGGAAGATTAGTTAGGTTATTTACGTGATGCTCATTTCCTTCAATTATTTTTGTGCTAATAATAACAAGATCCATGTCTTGAAATTGCTAAGCCTTTTTTTTTTCGGCTGGTTTTGCTATATTCAAATGTTTACAGGATTGTGAAACCTTATTCAAAAAAAAGTGTGCATGTGTGTGTGTAAGTACACAAGATATGTTGGATAAAAGAAAAACTTAAAAGCATGTGTGCTCATTTCTACTCTACCAGGCAGGTCTAATGTATTTTATTTATCTGTGATTTCCTTTGTAATCGAGTAAAATGTTCAATGTAAGAAAAGGACTTGGAAAAGTACACTCCAGGTGATCTAATTTTCCCTCAGAATTAACCTGATATTCTCATCTAACCATATGTTAAGGAAAATTATCTTTCTAATTGCTTTACATGATAAGATTGTTTATCCCAAGAAATTTGTTTTGTATCTTCATAGATTAGGAGCAAATAATTATTTGCATTTATGCTGTTTTGAGTAATTTAATTTAAGAAAAATCAATATATGCTGGACAGTTATAATAACTTTGGTTAAGAGTTATCATGTGTCGTAATACGGACCTGGCATGGCCGAGCGCGTTAAGGCGTGCGCTCGTAATCCGAGGGTCGCAGGTTCGCCCCCATGTCGCGCTAAACATGCTCGCCCTCCCAGCTGTGGGGGTGTATAATGTGACGGTCAATCCTACTATTCATTGGTAAAAGAGTAGCCCAAGAGTTGGCAGTGGGTGGTGATGACTTCCCTCTAGTCTTACACTGCAAAATTAGGGACGGCTAGCACAGATAGCCCTTGAGTAGCTTTGTGCGAAATTTCAACAAAACAAACAAACAAACTGTCGAATACTTAGAACAAATTGCAGAGGGAACAGAAAAAAGAAATTACAGAATATCTAATTCCAACATTTATATATATTATCCCTGAAGAAGCTGAAAAAGGTGAAAATGTTTGTTTCTATATTTTATTTATCTGTGGTGTAAAGATAATTTTCTCTTAACTTTTATTAAACTGTGGTTAAACATAGAAAGGGTAGCCAGACTTGTTAGCTGGTATAACAGTTTATTTTTGTGCAATATGTGTTGTATAAATGTATGTGTTTTAAGTTGCTGTTCTGTTTACTTGTACACCTTATGATTAACATTTGCTTTGGGTGTGACATTTATACTGTATAAATGTTAGTATTGATTTGAAGGAAACCTGAATTTCTCTAGCTTGTTTTTAAGAAATGTGTATAAACCGGAGAAAATTACTTTTTGTCAAAATTGATACTGTTAGTGCAACAGTTTCAAGATTTCATTTTTAATACTCAAAACCAAACTGATATTGGAAGCTAAAGAAATCTAAAGCTTATTTATGGATATTGTATCTATTTAAAAAAACAAACAAAAAAAACTTTTTTCTGAACTTAATTATTTGTGATTGCTTGTTAAAAGTAACTGAACATAAATTTTTGGTTTTCTTACACCCATGTTTCTTAATAAACAGGCTATCAATGATAGACTAAATATTGATGAAAACCAAGTTAATTTCAGCATCCTGTTATGATCATTCTGCATAGTAAGCTCAAACATTTGAATACCGCTTGGCGGGAAAATTTAACTTCTTTCTACAAAACAACAAGCATTTGAAGCAAACTGCTATTTTGTTAAAGGTGATTAAATAAGCTCTGGGAAAAAGAAAATGTAATATCCATCAGTGGTTTGGATGGATGAACAGGACCCTTCTTGATACCCCTCTAGAAATCTTTAAATGGGCATTGCTTATAGAAGATAAAATTTGTTAAGCATATCCACATATGTCTTTTGTTTGATACTGTAATTTTACTCTTTTGAAGCCTTACAGTACTGTAGTACATACTTTTAGTTTACCACATTAACCTGCTATTTGAAATGGTATCAAAGATTAATGGGGCACCAGGCTTCACGCAAGAAGTGTTAATTGTGTTACAGCAAATGGTAAGAAAAAGGAAAACAAAATAACCAATAGTTATTTGTACTGTAATTCTGAATTAAATGGAAGATGGAGAAAAACTTCTTGGCTATGTTGTTGATGTTGCAGATGCAGGTGGCACAGTTCCTCTTGCCATCAGTTAATTGGTGTTTCTCTTAACAGCAAATAGAAGGAACCTGTTAGCTGTCATTTTATCATTAACATGACAGAACAAGGATGAGCAAACTTGAGGAAAATATGCTACAAAAACAGTTGTGTTAAAATTACAACTGTGACACTCATGGTGCTCTGTTGAAAATACTAGGAACTGGATGTTGCTAGAAAACTTACATCTGTGACTTTACCTAGTGCTCATACATGAGAAAATACAAAGTGTATGCTCATGGGTGTCTGCAGACGAGGCAAACGGAGGGCACTAACTAGAAAATAAGAAACAATTCTTTCATTGTTCATTCAGCATACGTATATACAAATTTTTTATTTAATTCGGTTTCATACTGCTTTTCCCTCCACAGGATAATTTTTGTGGATGCCCATTATTTTGTTCTTGATACAAGCTACATGTCAAAGGCCATCAAAATAATTTGGAGTTTTTTTTAAAAGTGGAGGAAATGACTACATAAAATATATACTGATTTGTATAAACTGCAAGAATAAGAACGTTTGATACCTATTAAATAAATCATGATCAATGTACATGTAATGGCAAAAGAAAAATGATTTTAGTTTTAGAGCACAAACTGGAAGTTCAAGTGTCACCAGATGTCACAGAAAATTTGCATCAAAAATTTGAATTTGTTTAAGTTTAAGAGAAGTGACTTACAGTTAAATGTAAAAGAATATTTAATGGACTCTTTGAATTGTTTGACTCCAGAAATTCATTGGTTAAAAATTACGAGTCTAATGAGTCATTTTTAAACCTTTTTTTAGTAAAACCGTGAAGTAGGAGCTTTGAAATACAAGTTATTGTTTTGAAAGTAATAGTTTTGAATGAATTTTTCAATGGTTTATAGGGACACAGATTTGATTGCACACTGGTGTGTAACGAAACATGTTGGTAAAATGTTTAATTTTGTGTTACTTTGCTGAACAACAACCTACGAAGGTTTCAGATTAAAAGTTAATTTTCATTAAATATTAGTAATTTAAAATTTTATGAAGTATTAATTAAATATTATTTGTGCATCTAAAGTTTAAAAAATGCATATAAATATTGTAGTGTAACTTAAGCTAACTGAGTAGTGCGTGTACTTTATTACCCTACTTGTCTACATGTATAGTATTCAAAACAACTTGATAAAATCGACCACAGCACTTAATTGGTTTGTGCCGTTTCAGTATTAATACTTGAATAATGGTTATATTGTGCCTTCCTACTGTTTGTTCACACCTATACATTCCTCGCCAGTTCAGTATTATGTGATATTTTTCAAAATGGATTTCAGTGCGTACAGATGTGGATTGTACATATTATTAAGTTAAATAATAAGTGATTAATATCTAAATTATACATAAAACTTGCATAAATATTAATTTAAACGTAACTTGGTCATCATGAAATTCCTCCCCTAACACGTACAGTTTCACGCATACGCTTACGCATATATTTATGTTGGATTATAAGTTTCTGTTAAAGGTGTACACAACATGTATTATCTGTAGAAGAAAGGTGCACTTTTAACAGAAACTTATAATTACAAATTCTATAATTTTCTAATTAATACAATATTTCGCTTAAAAGCATTAACGTATACCGTATTTACGTTTACGCAATTAGATCGTAGTTTTATTGTGTTGATAATGTGATAATTAGAAACGGTGATTATCGTGGCAGTTTTTATCAGTTCTTGTCGTTTAGGCTTTGTCTGAGAAGGGAGTATCATTCGAAAGTCTAAAGTAAAGTTTTAACAAACTGCTGATTTCTAAAAGTTGAGGAAGTTAAAAACAAACAAACAAGAGTATAAAAATGACTTGAGTTTTATTTTGAAATTCTGGAGTAAAGAGTAGAGACACAACGGAAGTTGCGCAACGTTGTATTTTTAAGCCACGTCTTTAATGCGATTTTCTAAGCCTTTTTTGAATTTCATCAACTCTTTCATTTGTTATAATAATTGATTAGGGTACCCTTGCAAGAAGATGTCGAAGTAGTCCTGCTTTGTCTTTCTATTAGTGGTAGATATTTCGAACAAGTGTAAGGGCAAGACTTAGAAAAGTCATGGGTTTTCCTTGACTTTTTCCTTATCGTGTATCTTTTGGGTGATATTATCATGTACGTGTGACAGAGAGACAAGTACACATGTTACAAGTAACAGATGGAGAACCAACCTTTCCATCTGTTGGGTTATTCTTGTACGAAGCTTTGTTAAACCTCGAACCCTCTTACGTCATGCACTACTTTTATCGCACACTTCTCTGCACCACTGCAAGAAAAAGGTATCAACCAGTGTATGTTATTACGAAGGCTATCAATAAAGTCATTGACAAATGGTTTGATATGTTGCATATGCACCTCGGAGAACGTCACTTTTTTCTGCCTTCTTTTTTTTTAAAAATTTTATTAACTCGGCTATGATTGTTTTAATGTTATTTTGGTTTAATCACGTCTCAGAAAAAGTTTGTTAATTTCAAGTAAAACGTGTATTTGGAAAATCAAGTGTACTTAATACGTTTTTTTTATATTTTGAAAATGATTCGTTTTCCACGTTTGAGTCGGAAAGTAAGTCTTAAACTTTTTGTTTTTAATGATTTAAAAAGATCATATTTACTATTGTACAGTTTAAGAACGTCAAATAGATTGTTTCTAAACTAAAGCAGCTTTAATTATTGTACTAAAACATGTTTTATAATACAGGTGATGGGAGGAAAACTTGTATGAGATGGTGACAATCGGATATCAGTTGATGTCATGACCGTTAGCCTCAATCACTATCTAAGCCTAATCAGTGATTAATTATGCTTGCTGTAATACACTAACATTTAAAGTATTTTAAAATACAACTTTCTCTTGTCAATATCATTGACCCCATCTCTAAAGAATAATATAATACTTTTCAATAACACCATGTCCACGAGTTGAATATTTACTACTATAAAACCAGTTACTAAACTGGAAGAAAAGGGACAAAAGATAAACTGTAATACGTAATTTTAAACACGGAGAAGACTATGTACCTACTGTACAGAAAACTCATTGCGTTTAGTTCAGTGCTACAGGTAATAACAACAGTAAAACCTAGGAACTTTTTAGAGGTCCCCCTTTACCACTCTATGTGTAAGGCCCGGCATGACCATGTAGTTAGGGTGCTGGACTCGTAATCTGAGGGTCCCGGGTTCTTATCCTTCTCACCAAATATGCTCGCCCTTTCAGCTGAAGGGACGTAATTATTTCGATGATCAAACCCAATATTTGTTAGTAAAAAGAGTAGCCCAAGAGTTGGCAGTAAGTGGTGATGACTAGTCTCCTTCCCACTGCTAAATTAAGAATGACTAGCGCAAGTAGCCCTGGAGTAGTTTTGGAAGAAATTCAGAAACAAATTTCACGTGTATTTCAAAAAATATTTAGCGATTTCCTTGAATTGAGAAGCTAAAGTTATAATGTTAGAGTGAGTAATAGAAAATAAATTATTAAAAATATTGTGATTGAAAGGAGGTTGAAAAATTACGATTTGGATGTAGGGTGGAATGTTGTGGAGGAAGGATGTTCACCTTTAGAAGAAAGTACGAATCAAGATACAGAGAAAAATATAAAGAAAGTATCAAATGAAAATTTAGGCGCGAATTGGGAAACAAAGAATACAAATAAAATACTTTTCTTTTTTCACTTCAGCTCTGCTCGTTGTGGATTTATCTGTGTAAATATAATATCGTTTGCCCATGTGATTACTTCGCAGAGTTTAAAGGTATCTTCATCAAAGTTGGTACGGAGGGTCATCAGGTTCATGCGAAGGTACATACAGATTTTTAGTTTTATCTTTTGGCGTTCTTTTTTTGCGGTTTTTACTACTACTTTTTTCGCTGCAAATGGCTGTTCACTGACTTTGATATGGAGGTTAACTTGGTCCAAAGGGACGTGCATACAAATACTCAGTTTTGTAGGATTTTTTTTTTTTTACCACTCCTCACCTCTATACCAAATATGATAAAATTCCAATTACGGAGGTAGGGCAGTGGAAAAACACAAACAAACAAAAAAACCACAGAACGGCAAAAACAACATTTGTATATATGTATCCATGAACCAAATGAACTTCCACATCTTCTCAAGGACCCAACAAATTTTCGTGCCAAATTTGAAGATCCATCAACAGTGGGCCCGGCATGGCCAAGCGCGTAAGGCGTGCGACTCGTAATCCGCCCGAATCGCGCCAAACATGCTCGCCTTCACAGCCGTGGGGGCGTTATAATGTGACGGTCAATCCCATTATTCGTTGGTAAAAGAGTAGCCCAAGAGTTGGCGGTGGGTGGTGATGACTAGCTGCCTTCCCTCTAGTCTTACACTGCTAAATTTGGGACGGCTAGCACAGATAGCCCTCGAGTAGCTTTGTGCGAAATTCCAAAACAAACAAACCATCAACAGTGAGGGACGTAGTGGTAAAAATAGCAAAAACGCCCATAGATATATGTAGATTTTCAGTTTTGCCGTTTTTGTACCACTATTTCGCTCACTCTTGACGGATCTTCTCCAAATTTGTCATGAAGATTTGCTGGGTTTTTGGTAAGATTCATACTAATCTTCAGTTTTGCATTTTGATGACTTTATGGGCGTATTTACTTTTTGAATTGCGTATAAGGGAAGCGAAATTTTATTGTTCTAAGATAGCCTTTCATTAATCATTAATGTACATAACTTCCGTCCAGGGGATAGAGGATAGATAATTCAACTGGAATAAGCGCTACCGACGGTGCATTTTTTACTAAAAACTGCACTGAACTCACCTTGTATTTGGCCCGGCAAGGCCAGGTGGTTAAGGTACTTGACTCATAATCCGAGGGTTGCGGGTTTGAATCCCCGTCACACTAAACATGCTTGCTCTTTCAGCCATGAGAGCATTATAATGTGATGGTGAATCCCACTATTTGTTGGTAAAAGAGTAGCCCAAGAGTTGACGGGCCTGGCATGGCCAAGCGCATAAGTCGTGCGACTCGTAATCTGAGGGTCGCTGGTTCGTACCCGCGTCGCGCCAAAACATGTTCTCCCAGCCGTGGGGGTGTTATAATGTTACAGTCAATCCCACTATTCGAAAAGAGTAGCCAAGAGTTCACAGTGGATGGTGATGAATATCTGCCTTCCCTCTATTCTTAAACTGCTAAATAAGGGACGGTTAGACATTTTGCCCTGGAGTATCTTTGCGCGAAATTCGAAACAAAACAAACCAAGACTTTGTAATTTCATAAATATTGTTTAAGACTTGCTTGTTAATCGCATATAGTAGGTACGAGTAATGGTGGTGGTAGTTTATAAGGAGGATATTATGACTGTGTGTTTAAATTATATTTTAATCATACAAAAACATTTTCAGAATGGTTAAAATGCAAGTAAGGTTTCGGGTATATAAATGGTTTCCTTGAGTATTGTGGATCTTATTGAATGAAAGCCAAAAGGATTCCAGTACTCAACAATAGAAGTAAACAATTTTATAACATTAGATTATTTAATTAAACACTCAGCGTTTCGCTGTACAGGTCTTTCAGGGACGTTCCACTAAAGTATTTTGTTCTGTCTTAAAAGGTGAATAATATAAATAATTTTCAACATTTACGTGGGTTTTAGACGTAGACAGGAAGATTATAGTAGGAATTGTATGTGCTACATAGCGCACTTCATTTCGATTGTTATATTGTATATACGTATGTATGTATATAGAAAAAGAAACGTATTTTGTCTCTAGGCCTAGTATGGCCAGATGGTAAGGGTCGCGGGTTCGAATCCCTGCTCCACCAAACATGCTCAACAAATAAGATGGGAGGTATGGGTATTACAACTAATTAAAATAAAGTATAGAACAATGTTTTGATCTTGGCTACAACTGGTGATACTGGGTTGTTCATGCTTGAGCCATTTGTTTGTATATAGTTTTGGTTGTTGAACATGAAGTTTGTCTTAATCGTGGTGAATTCTATGATGGTTGCTAATTGGTTGCTGGGAATATCTATTGTTAGGTTTGGGTCTCGGATATAGAGTTCTAAGGCTATCTTGCAGGCTTCAGTGGTTGGAACTTCTGTAAAGAGGGATATAACATCGAAACTGGCCATTAAGGCTTTATGATCAAGTTGATTTAGATTAGACTTGAAATTAAAAGTCTTTGATGAATGAGCTAGCTGATGTCACATATTTGAAGAATGCCCATGCTATGTATTTACCAAGATTGTTATTAAACGATTCATATGTGGACATTATTGGTTGTAATGGACAATCTGGTTTATGAGGTTTGGGGATGCCGTATATTTGTGGTGTGCGCGAGTCGGTTTTACGTAGGTAGGAATAAAGTGTTTGTGAAATTGTGTTGGCTTTTTTCATTTGTAGTAGTAATTTGTTCAGTTGCGTCTCGTGTGTCTGTTGTTTTTGTGTGTATTGGTTTTAATTTGTTCGTGTCTTATAGGATGTTCTTCATTTTTTGGATGTATCCAATATTTTTATGACACGAGTTGAAACACAAGCAATTAACACAATGTTTTGATCTCCTTGGGCCATCTTACAGGTTAAAAAGTTCAAATCGTTATTCTGTGCTTCAGTGTAATTAAAGTTTCAATACCCATACCAGCCGTTTAGAGAATACATTTTTACTTCCAGTTGGTTTTTCGTCGAAATGTTGTGGCTTTATAATTAATGATAACGAGCCGAATATTTTAAAGAAAGCATAGGCTAACAGTGCTGGTAAAGTGTAGGAAACCATGCAAATATTAGGTCGTTTTGATTTATTCAGAGGTCTCTAGTGACCTTTAAAATATTTAAGATTTTAATTTTAGTCAGTATACCTGGGCAGAAAGTCCAGTGTTCAGAAAGTGAACTTGTTTCACTTCGCCCGGATTATGCTTGCACAAATTTTCAAGAGAAATAAGTGGGTTTCTAAGAATTAAGGGTTTTATTTTAGTTCTGTTTAACATAATTTTGTAGATAAAAGAGGGTAAGGTTTGGTTTTCTGTAGAAATATGCAAAAAAAAAAAAACTCACTGAATTTCCGCTCGCCTATTAACATATTTCTTCCCTTTCTTTCACGATGGCCTCCCATTATATAATTTTAGTTTTTGAGCTCTAAAATTACGCATAAAACAAGTTTTTTTGGACCAGAAAAAGACCCTACCACTTTCAGACTTGATTACTGGTTGTATTTGCCCCTCCCTCGCCCAGTGGCACAACGGTAAATCTGCGGACTTGAAACGCTGGAAACAGGTTTTTTATATCTGTGACGGACAGAAAACACAAAGCCCACTGGGTAGCTCTATGATAAATTACAAACAAACGGGCTTCAATATGTAATGTGAGGTAATACCGCTATTTATTGGGAAAGGCTTATCCATGAGTTGGCTGTGGGTTGTGTTCATTAGCTGCCTATCCTCTAGTTTATCACTTTAAGGTGAGGGTGGATAACTTTCTAGTAACTGTACGTGAAACCCAATACAGAATCTTGTCATGATGATACTAAATAGTAGCCGGTGTTAAACTGCCAAAGTTGTGATTGGACCACATGCGGGAAGAAATCAATATCTAATCCATCGTATTTCACCTAATTGCAGCCACCGCCGGTATTTTTATAAAGCTCACCTTATGGGACACCAATAGTAATCCAGTAACATTGTTGTCACTGTAATTTTGATTTGAAAAGAAAAGGGAAATAAAACTAAAAACGCGCATCTTTTTAAGACAGTTCAGTCAGGCTGTAACTCGGGTCGCGTTGGCCCGGCATGACCAGGTGGTTAAGGCATTCCTAAATTGAGGGTGGTGGGTTCGAATACCCGTCAAACTAAACAATCGTAAGGGTGTCATAATGTGGCGGTCAATCCCATTATTCGTCGGTAAAGAGTGGCTCAAGAGTTGGCGATAGGTGGTGATGAGTAACTGCCTTTCCTCTAGTCTTACACTGCTAAATTTGGGACGGCTAGCGCAGATAGCCCTCGTGTAGCTTTGCGCAAAATCCAAAACAAACGGGTCGCGTTTAGTTTGACTGTATTCTTCTTCTGGGGATTAATTCCCGAAATCTTGTAAATAAATCTGATTCATTTATTATGTTTAGTGAATAAGTGATGTTTATGAGATATTTTCTGGTTGTGTTTCTCGCTTGGCTGAAGAACAGTGTAAAAACTGGCCACCTTTGACGTTTGTGTTTAGAACTGACTGTTATCTGTTATTTCGTTACATACACCCTGAAATTCTTGAAATTAAATAACATGCTTTCAAATACTTTAGATACCGAGCTATGCCCTAACACATACTGCTTGTGGCTTCGACAGTATCTAATTTTCACATACTTCCACATAAACATTCTTTTATTATTGTGTGTAAATAGTTAAACTGTCTTGTTTTCGAATTTTAAGCATAACGGACTGTACTGGACATGAAATGTTTATAAACTGCAATGTCTAGAATGTTGAAACAGATAACTTTTTGGGCTGAGGAGTTACTCAGTGCTCTGCTGAGAGATTTAGTAGACTACAAAACCTCGTGTTACTAAACTTCAGACAGACGTATTCCACGAAGTCTACAAATGACGAAGTTCGTAAAATTAGATGCCTTGATTGAAATTTAGTTATGACGTGTAATAACGTTTCCCAAAGTTTGGTCACGGATGTCTCCTCGCCCGTTTAATAAATATGGTTTCTTGGGCGTGCGCCCTCTTTCTTTTTAAATGTGTTAGAGTTTCATGAGATATAGTAAGCTCATACACATTAATATGCTAAATATGTGTTGTTGTAATTACTTATTACTTTTATTGAATAAAAATGTATTAAAACGTCATTTTTACGTCATTGCGCTATTGCTTCACCCCTCCCACCAATTAGATCATTTATCCCGATCTGGTGGACGCCCTGCAGTTTGGGAAATACTGATGGATGATGATCAGTGATGTCGAGAAACCCACTTGTTGAGAAATTTTATATGCAAAAACGGCTCGTTTGGATTGAGAAAATATTTCAAATAGAAGAGCGAACAACGTTTCGACCTTCTTCGGTCATCGTCAGGTTCACAAAGAAAGAGGTAACTGACTGGAAGCTGACCACATGTTTGGAAGGGGTTGTGTAACTGAGTGTCGTAATGTAGAGGGCGGTATTAGATGTTTGAATATATAATTTTATCTATAATATTAATATAGGTATAATGACGATGGATGATGAGTTTATTTCGTTCACCACAGGTGGTTCAGCGGTAAATGCGAGGACTTAAAACGTTATAAAATCGGGTTTCGATACCAGTGTTTAGCAAAACTCGAGTGGTTCATTTTGTGGCTTTGTACTAAAACAAACAAATTCGATTCTAATTCATACCGCAACGTATTGTAACGGTGGATTAAAACACGAAAATAATCGAAAATTAAAAAAGGAATACCAAGGAAAGCAGCATACGTTACAAGTCACTAGCAAGTACAACAGCAAGAGGTTGAAAATGACGAACAAGTCCCCACATAGCACATTTTCGTTCCCCAAGGGCTGGTTATTCTGTTTTTATTTTATTAGGGAGCGCATTATCTCAAAGCTGTACGGCACGTGGTTTGCCAAATCAAATATACTGGTGACTCTTTGCAGATAGAAGACAAAATGTATTACGTTCGTGTTAGGTTTAGTAACACGTACTTCGTGCTGACGTCATTTTCTACCCCCAGCTGGGATGATCGTCCAACAGGAATACACCCTTCACCTATTAGTGCACTTAGAGTTAAGATATATTGGTGCGATTTGTTGTATCACAGCCATGAATAAATACACTTATTCTTCACGCGTAAGTGTTTCTTTTTCTATCTCGTCTTGTTAGCTTATCAGTATTAATTAACAGTTTTATAATTGTAATATACACCATGTATCACTTTTAAAATAGTTAGACTATTGATTAACTGTGACGTATATTAGCAGTTTAACTCTGAGATGGCTTTTTAAATAAAAGCCATAAAACATTTTGTTGAACGCGTTATTTTCGTCTTGTCAATGATGTGTATTGTGAAACCTAACATATAAATTGCAGTTCACTGAATATATATGTTTATGTGAATACTCGTATATATAATATCGCAAATCGGGGGCAAATTAATATGGTTATAACAGTACAATCAGATGTCGAAATGATGTTCCAACTAATTTTTGCGTCAGGTAAACGACACTCGTTACTTTATCTTAAAGAAACATGAGAATTGATGAAGTGCTTGATCTGACATAGCAGAATGTCTTTTGGTATCGTGTTTTTTGTCTTTTTATCTAAATGATACATATTGAAAAAATAAATTCCCGTAATTATGTATCAGTTACAATTTCTAGTGTTTGCATTCTTCTGAAACATTATCCCTAGAAACTTTTGTTCCCGTGCCCACCTTGTTATATTAATTTGTAAAATTATTGACTGGTTCACCATGAGCTACAGGCTCGGCATGGCCAGGTGGGTTAAGACTCGTAATCTGAGGGTCGTGGGCTCGACGAGTTATCTTGTCTACGGCACTGAACAGGTAAATATCAACGTTCGATAGGGTCACCAATGATGTAAAACATTTCATCTGTAATGTTTTACTTGTGTTGTGGAAGTAAAACTTAACATATTCTGTAACTTTGCACATGGTATTATTACTATACATGTGCACAAAGAAAGTACGTGAACTACCAACGGGCCCGACATGGCTAAGTGTGTTAAGGCGTTCGACTCGTAATCCGAGGGTCGCGAGTTCGAATCCCGGTTGCACCAAACATGCTCGCCACTTTAGCCTTGGAGGCGTTATATAGTTTAGGTCAATCGTTGGTGAAAGAGTAGCCCAAGAGTTGGCGGTGGTTAGTGATGATTAGCTGCTTTCTCTCTAGTCTTGTACAGCTAAATTAGGGACGGCTAGCGTAGATAGTTGTTTTGTAGCTTTGCGCGAAATTCAAAAACAAACCATTAGCTAGTGGCGGATATCAGTATATTACATTGTATTAATTTCGTTTTTTTGCCTGTTCATAGTAAAGAATTGACCAGTTGGGTGAAATAGTTTTTTCTTTCGTGTAAGATACACAGAATACTAAAAAATAAAGGGTAGGAGTAATTGCAACTATCCAATTACCCATTGCGTAAGATCCGCGTGTGACGTATTCATGACATCATATCTGCACCCTGAGAATGGAGAAAAATAAAGGCGAAACAAGAGAGTCTTGACATCTGCAAATCTAGATGCATATAGGATAAAAATTTCGTGAAGTTGGGGGTTGCACATCGAGCAGTAAAATTTTTTCCGGTATCGTATAAACAAGAGTTCCATTGTAGTATGATATTGAAGGTGTTTGTTTTCATATTTTTACGTTTAACGCTTTTGGTTATTCAAGCGACTATAACTATGTCGCGAGATCGTAACCTTTCACCGAGCATGGGGGCATCATATTGTGACGGTCACTCCCATTGTTTGTTTATAAAGAGTAACCCAAAGTTCATGTCTATCACTTTATAACTAGGGAAGGTTAGCGCAGAGAACCCTCTAGATGTTTTGCACGAAAATTCAACATAAGAAAAACAATCTTTAACAGACAATGTCGTGGACTGACTAGCAATGTTGATCGGGTGTGGGAGGTTAAGTTTGGGTGTAAGTTCTCTTTTATTTGTTGTGTTTTATATAAGAACAATACTCGCTTGTAAAACTTGTATAAAAATTGGCGAGATATTCGGTACATGGATTAAAAAAAAAAAAGAATCTTTGTGGAAAAGAGTGCAGTCAAACTCAACTGACCGAAGTAATGATGGTTATTTAATTTTTTGAGTTTAAACAGAACCGAAATCAGTTGTTTCATAAGTCTACGATGGTATGTAAAATTTTGTTATGGTGAATTATTAATCTTAACGACTTCTTTAGTAAATCGAACAAATGTCGATCTGGAATCACATTTAACCTGAACCTGTTATGTATGATTTGATTGTTCTATTCACAGACCCAAACAGCAACAAGTGAGCTGGGACTTACCATATAGTAAATATTCAGTTTCATTGAGTGTGAAACTTGGAATACAAGTTAGCAACGTCTGGAGTCACCAATTTACAAGGAACCACAAAGTACCAACAGTGTGATTCTTTGTACATTGTGCTTTTTTAATCACAGTATCAAAGAAGTCAATGTTTGCAAGACATCATAAAGCACTTTTCTTTTGGTAGGGTAGAACATTACATACAAACAGTATCAACTGTTTCATTTTCAAAGTATCACAGAACATTTCATTCCTGTGGTAAAATAGAGGGTTATATACAACTTCAACCGTTCAAATTAGTCTGCACAGTTACAAGGTCTGTCAGTGTGTAAAATATTCCATACGTACCCAAGGTATTAAGTGTACGTATAAGGTATAAGATATATTTTATTCGTCGTTGTCTTAATCAGATATAGGTGTAACTTTCATCATTTGGTAGGTTCCCATTTGTCTGTTTTTTGTGTATTGGTTTGTAGACCTACGCGGATAACACGTTTGGCTATCTGTGCTCACCACGGGTATCGAAACCCAGTTTCTAGCGTTAAAAGTCTCACTGCTGTGACTTGAAGACTTTCGAAGAAACGTCGTCTTCTACACTTATCTTTACAACAGGCATTTGCCGTCCATTCTACAGTTTATCATAAATATTCTGCCTAAACAATCTACCAAATAAAATGAAATGATATTTGTGATAAAATAACTAGCGATACAGTATCAAAGTTATTATTTTCTCTTTAGTGATGTTCCACGTCTTCATAATCAAGAGCATTTTATCTGTTTTGTTCGTTAACATGTGTATCGTAAATTGAACTTGTATCTTACACAGGCTCATCTTTTATATTCTGTGTAAGTCTAAACCGTTTCAGGTCAATTGAGTTACCACAGGACTGACGTTCGACTAGCAAGCTGAGGGGGCGAGTTCGAATTCCCTTCACCGAACATTCTCGCTGTTTCATCCGTAGGGGCGTTATAATCCTAGTAACTACTAGTGTTAGTTGGCCAACGAGCAGCCCAAGAGTTGGGGATAGGTGTTGTTCACTAGCTGTCACTTCTAAATTAGGGACGGCTATCGCAGATGGTCCTCGAGATTTGCGCGAAATTCAGAACAAACCACAGCATTGGACGAGCATAAATCAAACGGAAAATAATGCACAGTTTGATGAAGCTCACTTTTATTAAGGAATAGAAATTTAATCTTTTTATAATTGTTTAAGAAACGTGAATATGAGGTGAAAACGAAGCTGGAAGTATACAGATCGGGAATCGTATTTGTGAAATGCCTGTCGTTATCGCTGTTTCTACAGTATGGTTTGGTATATTTCGTTGAAGGAAGATGTTTCCTGTGACGTTACGTCACTAGAACGTTAGGTCATGGACCTATTGTTGTTTAGACGGTTAAACTTGATTCTCACTTGATATATCCCACAGGCGTTGCCTGCTTTTAACTTTCCCAACGTTGTGGAGGCTGTTCTCTTGACGTTTCTCGGAGGTTATTCTTCTGTTGAGTAAGACTGTTCATAGTGCACTGTGTAAGTCCTCGTTATCTGACCACCTTGGGACGCAGGAAGTAAGTATCCGGAGCCGGAAAGATATTATCTTCAGCGGTGCGTGTCACGGACTGGGAACCGCATTGCATGGAGTCGAAGTTGGGGTCACTTATCGTCACCCGTGTATGTATGTATGTATGTATGTGTGTTTGTAGGATTACATGACAACCACGTGGAGGCTGTCTATACACGTGTTGCTCTCTATTTCTCTTTGAGCCTCTTAAGTCGAAGTGTGAGACAGCCAGTATGCTCGGCTGTTGGCCAGAGCTCTACAAAAGCCCACTTCTCACCAGGTTTCAGTATCGAGTGGCCAACGACCGGCATGTGAACTACCAGGGCGTGAGTATAGGCGTAATTACAACGCTATTCCAGCTCGTTTGACAAGTTACTTGTGTATTAGGCTGACGGATTATTGTTAATCAAAGTTAGTAGTTGTTAAAAGTTTTTAACAAAGTTACAAGTTAGTTGTATAAACTGATTAATCATAAATCAAATTCAGTAGTTATAAACATTTTGATAAAGCCAGAGTTTTGGAATGCTTTGTTTCTTTATTCACTTGAATATACGATGTTCACGCATAGAAGAAAACTGCGAAATATTTATGTAGAGATGTCGGGTGACCGAAGAACACAAGTACCGTTGTAGGAGTGGAAGCAGTACCCTGTAAAGTACCATTTAGATAACATTAAACTTTATGGTTCCACTTTAACTACATAACGACGTGAAGCGAGTTAATACTACTAACGGTGTCGTACTGTTGGACTCGACTATAATCTAATAGAATGGATACAAAATATGTGCAGTGTATTAAATACGTGAAAACATATTTTCGTATTTTAAACCGTGTATTTTCTTGTGTTTACTATCGGAGAACGGGTGTCTTGAATATAAAATGTTACGATTGTAATTAACTGGTCGACTGTATGATACAGTGAATCGTCTGCAGGTCGCAGTAATGTCTTTAATGTTTGCTCAGAAAGGTAGGCGAAAAATCGATGAAGAATACATACAGAGTGGACTGTACCGTCTGTACATTTCCATTACATTAATAAGAACTGTTTATTGTGTGTATTTCTGCGGTTTGAAGCGGATCACAACTCGCGCATTATCTAAGACATTTAAAATATCTGGTTATCAAAAATAATTCTCTCGTTTGACCTCAATAAACTTGTAAATTTGAAATTAAGACTGTAGAATTAAATATTATTGTAGGTGTTATGTATGACTGTACTTTAGCCCTGCTGTATAGCCTTTGATTACCTTCCCACCACACTTTCGGAGTGTTTTAGTTGGTTTGAACGAACGTTGCGTTCGTTATTTACTTAGATACACACGTTGAAGCTTCGGACAGAAGTGTACTTTCCAATTATACACTGTCCGCTCGAGATCGTGCGCGCCATGCTTAAATTATCGTCGCTGATGACGAAAGTTACCTCGATCAATATGAAACGCTGGATGTCATAGGTAGGTAGGTGTACGTTATAGACTTGTAGAAGTCAGTCTCTGAATGAGGGCGTTTACAAATATACCTTTACTCAGACTCGGGTGTTTTTTTATATCTGCATATGCTGAATATGTTGTTCACGTATGTGGATCCATACTAAATGAGCAGCTTTTTTGTCCATTATACTGACCTTCAAGGCACGTTTTCTTATTTTAACCATTACTTATGCTTTTACACCTGAATGATGCGAAATTCTACTTAATGCGCTGTCCGTGCCAGGCAAGTATTCTTACGATATATTTGCACGTTTGATCTAAGATAGAAGTGTGTATATAGTTAGCACTTTATAGCGTCATGTTTGCTTCGGTCTTGAACACACGTTACATTCCTTCGACGTAGAACGAAACTTTAAGGATGTGGTTCTAAAATACAATGCAGTTGTTTGAAGATTATATGGAAAATAACATTCCACTTGTGTTATCTAAAAGATTTCTAGTTACTATGTTATTGTTTTGAACTCTCTTTTTTCTGGTGGTGCGGCATGGACAGGTGGTTATGGCGCTTAACTCGTAATCTGAGGGTCGTCAAACATGCTCGCCCTTTCAGTCGTAGGGGACGTTAAAGTGCGGTCAGTCCCCACTATTCGTTGTTAAAAAAGTAACCCCAGGGTTGGCGGTGGATGGTGATGACTATCTGCCTTCCCCCTAGTCTTACACTGCTAAATTAGTTTCGACTTGCGCAGGTAACCTTCATGTAGGTTTGCGCGAAATTCAAAAACCAAACCCTTTTCTTCGAACTAAATGAGTTTGCTGATTCGGTTGATTTTGCTTCTAACGTATCTGTACCCCAAAACTGGTATGGCCATGCAAAATGAGTTATAAGTCATTAATTATTATGGGTGTTAGGTTGCTTGTATTATATACAAATATTAAACCGCGTGATAAAATACCATTTATTAAAACTTTGCATGGGATAAGTAGATCATTACGAATATATTTCTATATGTATGTTTTTTTGTGTGTTTAAAACTATATTTTGGATAAAGTTAGGCAAAAATGTCGTGAATTAGGATTGCCTTGAGCATATACGCTTTTTCTGTAGTTTGGGCAAATATTCAAAACAAATAAGTATTGTTAGAAACGGCTAGATACGAATGTTTACATCTCTAATATCCGCAAATACACAATGTATGCTTGTAACAACAACCCAAAGCGTCATAAGTTTAGATCTGAGAATGTTAAAAAATTCATTTTACTTAACCCATTATGTATAGAACAAATCTATACACACGAACTTGCACGAGTGAACTTCCTGGAAACCTTTTATATCAAATTGATTTCTCTTTGGTTTGCAATACTTTAGGGTTAATCTATAACATGGTGGCTTGGAACTTGTTCTGTTTTTGACTTTGACTACATTGTTCCCTGTATTCTTGTACTGCTAAACTAGGGACGGCTAGTGCATATAGTCTTCGTATAGCTTTGCGTGGAATTCAAAGCAAACAAGCATGTAACAGCCGAGATGGACCAACATATCCGTTGTTGCCCTTGAACATTATGCTATGTGGAAGGGCAACATTTCAGTTGATAAGTCATTTTTGTCACTGTTTTCTGCTTTCCTACATCTCATCATATTGAAAAGAAGCTCATTAATTTTATTAACTCCAAGAAAGAACTTTACGACAAGACCGGAACTTCCTGTCGTACTTTAAATGTTGTTTCTTGTTGCATTATTTCTATGTACATTTTGGAATAAAACCTATTTTCTACATCATGTTATACCGACAGCAAGATTTTCGTTTTTTAGCACTGCCTTCCTACACCATACCAGAGTGTTATGTATTTAGTATCTTGTTACGCTTGCTTCAGGTTTACTTTGCAAACTCAGCATAATGCCAAGTTGTATTATTACATTCACCTCCACGAAGATCTATGTACGTGGACTTCAACGTTTAACTAGTTTCTGAACGCACATGCTTGTTTTTCCATTATTTATGAAAGCTGTGTGTTGTGTATACGTTTCTGCAGTTTGATGTGAATCGGAACTTGTGTATAATTTAAGAATATGCACTAAGAACCAGTAATATTAACCTCGGTGTCTTGTTTTAAACCAAAAGACTGATATTTCACCTGCCTTCTTTATGTATAAATACACAGAAAATCATGTATAGTCTCTTTGAAAACAACAACAACAAAGGATTGATCTTCGTAAGACTAGGATTTAAATCACGTAAAACAAAAGTTTGATATTCTGACATATGATAGAATTTTCAATTTTACTGTTTTAATATTTTACTCTATTTTATGTGATATACATTATTAGTTTACAGTGGCAAATGACAAACATGGTATATAGACTTAGACAATTTTTGTAAGATTTATTAGTTTATAAGCAATGGAACAATTGTATAGTGTGCTCCCCTAAGTGTCACAGCGATTTGTCTACGGACTTCCAACACTGGAAGTCGGGTTTCGATTCTCATGGTGGGTAGATTGTGTGAAACATTGTATGTGTATAATTAGACTTGCAGTATGCTAAAAACAAAACGACTTTTAGAGGTTAATTGTATTGTCGATTTATAATGATTTTAAAATATGGTTAAATTCTTAATTATACTTGCATAATCAAGTGGTGTTGAACAACTTTCTACATTTATTCTTTTTTTTAAAAAAATTGTAATTTATACAAATAACATTTCAAATTTTTATAAATACGTGACATCCATATACTGTGTTTATATCAGGGAGAAAATAAATCAGATTTGAAAAGTTAAAATTGTTAAATTAATATACGTTACTTGTTACTTAATAATTACAAAAATATCGCGGCACCAAGTAGGAAACGGTCCAAAAGACTCTTGTGACCGTAGATGTAACCTACCTGTGATTATTCAGTCAAAAGGTTTTGTAATTCTTAATAATAAAACAAAGCTAAAGAGGAAATTACAAGAACTTGAAGCTTGTTTTTTGTTGTGTTTTTTTACCTTATTCCCTAGTGGCACAATGGTGAGGCTAAAAGCGAGTTTCGATACCCGTGTGAGTATAACACATAACACTATGTAGCTTTATGCCTAACTACAAACAAAACTGTGAACCCTTCCATTACCGAAAGACATGTTAATTATTTGATCTGAAACTTCGCCAATGACCAATGGACATCTGGAATTTTTCTCTTTGACGGTGCTTGAAATAGTTGCTACTTTATTGGTTTTGGGGGGGATTACGCCGAAAACAGGCTATAAAAGTCCAAAACCGAACTATCGATTCTCTAAATTTAGTATATTAGTTTCCATAACTAATCGTGTAAGAAACTCCATGTTTTTCATTATTAAACATAAAAAGTGTCAGAAAACTTTCGTTTTATTCACCAATTCAAGTTTAGTTCCATTTAATTTTTTTTTTTTAACGAAGGTGACTTTTCATACGAATCTCTACTTCAACACAATTTCTTTTAAGACAGATGTAGCCGAACTATAACGACCTGCTTATTTTCGTGTGCACCAAGTTGATGAACTGTTAAAACTATCTTGGCTACTAAAAACAAACTTAAGTGAAAAATAAAATGGAAACAGGAGCTTTCAACAGCAAGTCTTTACCGTTACAATGACTGTGTAATTAGTGAACAAATCGCGTAGATCCGGCGTCGACTTTGCTACATTTTTTTTCAGCCGAAGGAGCGTTATAATATGATAGTTAATTAGTCCCACTATTCGTTGATGAAAGAGTATTCCAAGAGTTTGGGGTAAATACTGCTAGACGGTTGCCTTCCCTCTCTTCGATAGGCCAAAATTAGGAACGACATCAGATAGTTCAAGTGACTTTGCTGTAAACAAAACAAGAAGTGTAGGGAGAAAGCAGAACCTTCACTCCTGGAGGTGGATTAGGGAACTAATCGAAATAAAATATTAAGTGGAATTTAATTTTAAACTTGGTTCTACGTATTAGTTAATTGGTTATCACAGTATTCGACAGATGACTGATTGCCATCAAATTTTTTCAGCGAAAATTTAGTATTGGAGGCTTTGAAGAAACAATTTTTGTTTTTTTCTCTGTTCACATCTTGCAGAAAATTTTCTGTTTGAATATTATCAGTTTTCTTCGTTCTTATAATGATTTTGGTAAAGTTTCTTTACCTTTTGCAAAGAAATATAACCTTAGAAGGTCCGTTTGGAATGCTGAACTAGCTTACATACACTAAAGGACATTTGAAAGTTGCAGATGTAAGAGTGGACGGTGTGATATTTACATGAAATACAAACGTTGTTGAAGCGCAGTTACGGTAGAATTCATTTTGAAGATAAGGCGATCAGATAAAGAGGTCGATGGTCCAGAAACGTGAGAATCCAGTCTAAAGAACAAGAAAACTGAAAAGTAGAAGGAACAGTAACAATGGCATCTTTGTATCCACTTTCTTTGTCTCGAGTCATTTAGTAATTGACAAGCCCAGATACGGTTTGTCAGACCTTATCTAACGAAACTATAAGAAATAGTTGAAGGGCATTTATTGTTTGTGATTTAAACGCCCAAAGCTATGGAAGCGTTAAAGAAACCAATGGGTCCAAAAATTGTGATTAAAATAATCTGCACATACATCCCCCCCCCCAACATGCCTTCTAATTTGTTCGTTTCGGGTTCAAAATAAAAGGCGCGTAAACAGGGCTTTTTAAATCTGTCTTTTGTTTCCCACATGCTACATCCCAAGAGGCCTTTTGGTCAATACCAAACTTGGAGGAATGCGAAAACAAAAACATTTCTAGTTTACATGATTTTTATCACAACCATAAGTGTACCAAGTTCTAAATATGTTGAAAAACTTGTTTTGCGGTGTAGACCAAGGCCAAAATGGAATGCCCTTGGGCAAAAACAACCTAGTTTTGGAAACGTCAGTACATTTGTTGAGAACAAACTTTGAATTTGTGGAGAGTTTCATATGAGAAGTTGGTTTAGTATATATTTTCTTTATTCAGATTTCTTATCAGTCAAAACATGGAAATTTCTTTACGATTTATCCACAGTCGTAGAAGTTAGTAAATTTAATAACTAGCAAATGAGAACATTTTCAACATTGGAGAATAAACCAGGATTATCATACAAATTGTGAAGAAAATTTTCTAATGTTATCATGTACGATTCCTATTTTAATCATGATTTTATATCATCAACAGTAACGTGTAAACAAAATGTTACATTATACTGACCTATTATTACTATTTTCGATATGCAAGTACCAGTATTTTATCGCCAGGAGTAGCAAGACTAAATATTATAACAGAATATTCGATATTTACCGAATTAAATGTTTAGGTCGTATTATTTTCCCAGAGCTTTTGTAGTGTAAAATTATTCTACGTGAATATACATTTATCGTTTCTGATATTTTTATGGCAACAGATGCTTCATAAACATAATTTTAATAATCTTTAGGTACGTTTTAGGTTTAAAAACATTATGCTCAATAGTTAGAAAAATATTGGAGTTAAATCTCAATTAATTCTTGTTATATGATTAGAAGCTTAATTGAATTTTCATTGAATATTTATATACTTGTGACCTTATGCATAGCCACTTATTTGTTATTTGTAAAGTATTTTGAACTTTAGCTTCAAATAAGTGATTTATTATTTTAATATTTAATATCCTATTTGATTTGACGGAAGTGATGTTTAGGATATAATTATGGATTACATTAATTTATATCAAACATCTCTATCTCCGAGCTAAAGCTGCTGTAAATATGTACACATTTGGCAGTTATGCAAGTTAGGCATAACACGCTTGCTTGAAGATATAACGTTTAATATTGCCCACAGTTCACCGAGAAAAGTTCTTTTGTGCCTATTAGAAAAAGTTCGTTTTCATGCGTGGCTATTAACAATTATTTTTCGTAGGAAAATATTTCAAGCGTATCTGTTTAATATGTAGTCGTGGCTCTATTTGGAATTACGTTTTGTAGATTGTCGAGATTAGTCTTTTTTATTTTTTTTTAAGAATGGTAAACAAACCACACTTAATCACCTGTAGAATAATTTGTGAGTAAAGCTTCTGTTTTACCAGTTCGTAATAGCAGGCAAAGGACCAACGTGCATACTATTTATTATTGTAAGGGATTTTTATTTCGCAAAAAGCATTATCTTATTGGTGGTTAATATAGTTCGATTTTTTTTTTTAATATTCGTGTTTCTTTTTGTATAATACCGTTTCAGTTTTGTTTCCAGATAAACACAGAATTTGAAGTAACGCTTAAAAACTGAAAGTAATATTTTTACAAAGCTACATACACTCAATGTATTGAAGCATAAAATTAAAAAGAGATGTCTCTTTGAAGTTAAGTTTCAGTGTGAACCGTATTTACAAATAAAAACATTTCGTTATGTTGTTAGTAAAATAACTGTTACATACTCGAACTGCTTTTTATTGTTCAGCGTTTTGTTGTATTTTTCAATGCGACGTTTCCCGTATGCGTGTGTGTATTTACCACTACGTGAACACATACACGGTGAAACGTTGCATAAAAATATTAATAATTGGTTTGTTTTGAATTTCGCGCAAAGCTACACAAGGACTATCTGCGCTAGCCGTCCCAAATTTAGCAGTGTTAAGACTAAAGGGAAGGCAACTAGTCATCACCACCCACCGCCAACTCTTGGTCAACTATAATAATGGGATTGACCGTCACATTTACAACAGCCTCACGGCTGAAAGGGGCGAGCATGTTTGGTGGAATGGGGATTCGAACTCGCGACCCTCAGATTACGAATCAAATGCATTAGCCCACCTGGCTATGTCGGGCCCATGCTGGTGTTATACATAGTAAGAGACCTCCATGACATAGCTTCCAAAGTATTTCTTCGTGTAATTGACACGAACTGTTTGAATCGCACATTAACCAATTCATGTAACACATGAAGAGACTGGCATGATTAGCCACTTGTAAACCATCTTCACCGTTTATTTAAATACGAATAGTATGTGTTTGAGGCACTGACTTGTTTTAAGACTATTTCATTCTAAAGAGGAAAATTTAAAGTTTAACTCCTTTTTCATCTTTTATAATAATTCAGAAATCTTAATATAACAATGTTATTTTTCGTCGTGTTTATATATGTTTACATATGTTATGGAAGAAATGCTACTCCTAACAACAAGCGCTTTCCTTCGTCCTACCTCCCCCCCTATTGTGAGATGCAAGTATATGATATCTTTGTTAAACGTACTCATAAAATGGCGATTTGTTTTTCCTATTTGTACCCATGTTTGGTTTACAGAACTTCTTTTGTAAGCTATCACTTGAGCACTTTTTCACAACAAACATGCATAAGGTCACGTTTAGTGGGGTTAGAGCAGGTTGGTCCACTTGAGCAATGTAAATGTAGCTGGCATACATCACCTCACTTGTAGCTGTCACGCCTCGTCGTAAACACATACACACCTCGTTACTTGCACTTCAGTGTTGTACAGGGGCCAGTCTTAACGTGGTAAGGCCTCACTTTATTATCACTATGTTACGATCAGCCCTTTCAGAACAATTGGTCATTTTCTTGTCTAGTTAGGGCATTGCTTTGTACACACAGTATTGGCTAAACTCGGTGTTTGGATAGCTACCTATTATGTGACAGACTTTTTTGTTTTCAGCTTTCTAAATAGTATGTGAAAATATATGTTATTAAGAAATATTTAGTTGTAATTAAATATTCAGTATTTTTTAAACCACCTTGTATGCCTGTATTATTTGGCTTTAAATTTATTAGTGACATTCTACATTCAATATAATGTTGTATTCGCGAGAACCTTGCATTTGATACGGTAAATTAAGAGCGTCCGTAAAACTATTGTTCAATTGAAGTTTTAGGTTGAGTGTCCTGGACTTGTAAGCTTTAGTGAACTGCACATGCGTTTTTAGAATAAAGGGTAACCTACGACTCCAGGACACTGAACTTGTTGGTTATGTCTCGAGCTAACTTAGGCAATTTAACATTAAAAATATTATTGAACAAAAGATTTTTTTTTTTTCCTTTATGAAAATGGCTCAATTTTCGAACTACTATAACGTAGCGATTTCTAATCATTTAGAGGAATATCCCCCGTGGGAGGATGGCCACTACAGATGGGGGACAGATTAGGTTCAGCGGACACACGCTGGATAAAGCCACCAAAGCAAAGGTTCATCTGGAAAATTACTATTCGAACCTTATTTCGCAGCACCTAGAGAGGAAAAGCAGGTAAATTAGATAGGACTAAAATGTCAATATTGTACCGATTTCATTGCAAATAGTTTTCGTTTTGTTAATTTAGAGTAATAGCTTGGAGAAAGTATAATAATAATGTCATTTTGTTTATACTGCTTTCAGTTTAACCCCCATCCCTTGTATAAATATTTAGTTTTGAAGGTTGTAGAATTCCCCTTAAAGTTTCGGGGATGTACAATTTATTTTAGTTACAGATAGACACAAGTCGCTTTGTGATATCATTTCTGAAAGTATGTATAACAGTTTTGGTAGTATAACAGGCTGTTGTTAATGGTACAGTTAGTGTTTGTAGGATAGGGATAGGTCCCCCTGTTACCTGCCTCTTCCATGAATCAACCAGTGCTGTTTGGAAAGTCACTGTGCAGTTTTGTAATTATATTTTATTCAGCCTATTTCAAGCCAGCAACTAACTGCGATGTTAAGAAACAAAATAAGAAGGATCCAGGCCTGTATTGATGCCAACGGGGGTCACTTTCGACATTGTTTATAATTGTCATTCATATTTACCTCCTGTATTCTATATTGAAACATGTCTGTTAATAAATATATAAGTGCTCAGTGACTTCCGAACACCATGTACAAAATATTGAAGCAGTTATTTTCGTACTTTCTTATAAAATCATTTAAATATAACATTTCACATCGTAATAAGTAACAAACAGCAACTAAGGCTTATTATCATGCTCTTACTTTGTGTACAGGATCTTTCGTTTTTTTAATGACTTGTAAGCACTATCATTGCGTGGTAGTTGATAAAATAATTCTTGAAACACTAACTGTCATTGAAAAAGACAAAAAGTCTACACAATTCCAAACTGGTTTTAGTCTGTTCGTGAAACAATTGACGAGAAGCTATTAGAAACTGTGCCTCATTTATTTACTTACTATAAGATATTGAAAGGTCGTTAAGACGAAACTGATATTTTAAGAAAAGGAACAGTGTTCTTCTCAGTTCCAGAACTGGTGTAGATCTTGAGCTGGACCTGCATTACAATATCATTTTTCACCAGTTCGAATGGTGTCAAATGAACGAATGTAAAAGTTTTTTGTTTTTTTTACAAACTTATTTTTAGTTTAATGGCATAATAGAAGTAGCTAGCATTTGAAGCTGTATAGGATACGTATGTTTTGCTAGGAGGATTAGGCCCAAGTGAAGTTATTTATTGTGTACAGAATGGATCAACGTAACCTTTGTTCTTTCTTTTATTCATATACCACAGTTATAAAAAAATTATGGTTAAAGTTTCTTGAACTCTTAATTTGTTATTTAGTGTTTATTTAATAAAGTTTGGTGTATTGTAAAAGTATAGTTATAATAAACACCAGATAATCCCATTATTATTCATATTATGTATCACCTTGCATATTCTCAACTTTTATTAATTATATATATATGTGTGTGTGTGTGTGTGTTGAAATTATCATAATTTCACTTTGTGATGTAATGTTACTCCTGATTAACATTGCGATAGTGAAAAATACATCTTTTCCTATAAATTGGAGCATTCTAACTTCTGTAAATGTAACGTTCAATATAAAAATATTTTAAACCAGATTGGGAAAAAAAGTGTTAAACGTTATCACAAACCAATTTTGTCGAGTGTGGCAAATCAGAGAAGCGCTTACTGAACCGCTATAATATTAATTGCCAGACGATAGGTGGCTTCAACTTCGTAGCAAAAGTTATCTCCTGTGAGCGGTCGTTCACACAAGGCTTGTTTTGTAGACCGAGCGAAGACACCTATCGTGACCTCAGTTACAAACAAGGATCAGATGTGAATCGGGTTAATACACTACCTATCTGTTTGTTAATATTACAGCACATCGTTCTGCACGTTATTTGTAACGTTCATGGTTGAGTGCCCAAAATAATAAGCGCTTTTAAAATAAGCGGTGAACAAGCCTTAAATAGAGTGATATGGAACTTGTATCGTGTCACTTGTGTGTATACATACATACATACATACATACATACATACTATTTTTTACTGATGTAAATTTCGCGGAATTTAGTGAAACACAGACTGTGATATTAATGATTTCTTTCCAGTTAGAAAAAGGAAAAAAAAGTCTTACAGAATTGGAAGTTTCCAATTTTTAAGATGTCATGAAAACTCAGACATCTAGTTCATAACATTGACTTATTCTGTTAAGAAAAAAAAACAGACTACAGAAATAGGTGGTATAACTTTGTATTTTTAGCGCACATGTAATATAAATGTATCAAGAACTTCCTGTGGAAAGTAGTTCCTGTCACAGGTATAACTGATAGTATTTTACTGAATATCTGGTAATGTATTTAGTTGGATAACCCAGATATTTAACCACCAGATAGTCTAAGTTTATATGTTTGTGTAAACAATTTTATTAGTTTTTTGAGGTAATAGAAACTATGAGACATGCAAGTTAATATGAAAATTTGGAATAAGATAAAAGGTAAAGAAATTACAGACTGAACAGTAAGTATTCAATAACAATACTTTAACAAAGGGTTAAATGATAATTCCTAGTGAAAACCTACATTGTAGTTGATTCTGTTAATATATAATTTCTACAAATGGGAAATAGCTCTTACCAGCCTGGTATTATCTAGACATGTTCTCTGCTTTCTTAAATCTTACCATGTTGTATGTAGTGTTGTATGTGCAAGCTTTGACATGTTGGCAGGTGTTGTGTTAAAAACTATTTGTAGAACAGACATGTACAGACTTATCACTTTCTGTTCACACACTGATTTCAGACTTAGTGGTTGCTGTAAGTATTGTGAAGATCAATATCCTCTGTGTTCACTGATTGCCTTGAGGATTTACATTATGCTGTTCCTGGCACTAGATAAACATTTAACTATTCAGCTGCTAAGTAGGTAACATTCAGTAAAGTACCATTATAAGTATCTAGTAAACTGACTGAATTGGCTAGTTACCAACAATAGCTGAATGTTTGTTATACATTCTAGGTCCTATCCATAACACCTATTTCAAAGATGTTTTTCCACAAAAATAGAAATTTCCTTTTCTATTTTAACATCATTACTTTTTATTTCTTGTAGAGCTAATTTTGCATTAACTGTGTTTGAAATTCTGAAGTGTCTGCTTTTCTTATCCACAGCCTTCTCTTCTCTCCAAAGAAAAATGTGCAATTAATTGTAAAAGTTGTTTGTGCATAACCACACCATAAGCTAAACATGTTATGCTCTATTTCTTCAGATTTAAAGCTATAGCCCCAAAGCTTAGAAAGGTGTCATTCAATTGAAGCATTGTGAGATACGGCCTGAAATGATCCATTAAATTTTATATGGTTAGAGATATTAATATTCCTTTGACTGTTACTATGATTACGTATGTTACGAGTGGTTACATTGGAGAAGAATGGAAATTATTTAACTGTTTGTAATTATGCACTTTGTCGTACACTGTTAATTTGTAACTAAAACACTTAATGCTGGTGTTACATTTTATGAATTATACCTTTATTAAACTGTAAGTGATTGTTTATATAAACCATATTAACTAAAATGTTTAAATCAAATGATGTGAACAGTTTTTACAATAACTATCTATGTAAGTGAATAATAAATGATTTTCTAAGTTTACTGGGAATGTATTAAAACTATGGATCATAAAAAAATTACTTTTATATAATTCCAGAACAAAGAATTTACTGGGTGAACATTTTGATTTGAATGTACAATTTTTTCATTTGCTTGGAACTACATTGATAAATTACTTTACAATATAGTCTTTTTAAACTGTTATATATCAGACATTTTTTTACTTTCATAAGCTCCTTTTACAGTGTTTAAATCTGTGTAAACCATAAGGTGAGCTCTATTGATATACATGATTTTAAATTGTTCTAAAATTAACTAATATTTATGTTTAGTCTTATTTTATTCGTGTTCAAACTGTTTATACAGCTTATTTTTTATTTACCTATATTGAATATTTCCTTTTATTCTGTTTGTTAAGTGTGTGTTTTCCTTATAGCATAACCACATTGGAGTGTTTGCTGTGTTTGTCAAGGGAAATAAAACCCCCTGATGTTAGCATTGTAATTCTGTGGAATTGCTGCTGTTTCAGTGGGGAACTGTTGATAAAATACAGCCTGCTCTGTTTACTAGTCATAGAACCTGCATTTCTGAAAAATAACAAAATCATAATCTTGCTTGTATTGAGTAAAGTGGTGAATCTAAAAGTGTAATATATTTAAAACTGCATTGTAAAATGCTGAGTAAATACAGTTTGGTTAAGTATTTTAGTGAGGTTATAAAGTCCTGAATCCATTTTCAGATAGTTACTTATGTAGTTTCCTTCTGTTTCAATATACAGACATGAAAGATTAGAGGAATCAATGAAGGAGGAGGGTTTATCTGAACAGCAGGTAGTGTACTAATATCAAAACTATTACAAGAGATTTTAGAAAATATAAGGGAAGTAAATTATCTACACCTATTAATTATAATGGTCTGTAGAATTTACATAATTCATAAACATCAGTTTGTGTGTCACATAAATAGTGAATTTTCATTAAAATGAGTTATTTTTATCAAAAGTGAATTTTTTGTCATTCATGTACTGTTATTTTTATAGTATTTAAATTCCAGTTAAATATAGCTATTTTTGCATCTGTTGTTTAGATCAGTAAGTTTTCTTTATTGTTCAATTCCTCATCTGGAGACTTTATTGTAATATTTGTTGTTTAAAATGTTCAAATTCTAATTAAGTTTGTTGTTTGTATATATATTTAAATTGTTATATTTGTTCATATCTGTCATTTGAATTCTGATAATTAGATTGTTTATATTTATTATTTTAACCTTGATTCTTTATATTTTTTGCTCAGTTCCATAGTAGGAGATTTGCCATTTATATCTGCAGCTAAAAATTTCATTTTGAAACTTTGTGTTATTTGTATAAAGAAACAAGAAAAGAGGAATCAGCATGCCATGAAAGAAACAGAGTTTCTGAGATTGAAGCGATCAAGACTAGGGGTGGAGGATTTTGAACCACTAAAAGTGATTGGACGAGGAGCTTTTGGAGAGGTTCGTCTCGTGCAAAAGAAGGATACTGGCCATGTTTATGCAATGAAAATTCTTCGAAAAGCAGATATGGTGGAAAGAGAACAGGTACAATTTTATCAGGACATTAACTTAAATAGCTGCTTATGTTTTGGAATTTAAATTTTTTGATGTTAAGATAAGAACTTTTTTGTTTGGAATTAATCACTTTATTTAAATATTATTAGTTGGGATATTTGTCCCTCCTGGTTATCAGATTATACTTTTAAGTAATTTAAAAGTAATGTAAGTATTTAGTTTTAAAATTCTTTTCCAGGTAAAAGTTTTTTAAGTATAATGATGGTTAACATGAAAAATTTTCTTATAATAATTCAAATAAGTAACTTGGACACAATACTCTGAATGTATTATACTGATATATGAAGTCATTATAACAATGAAATTCAATCATGTTTATAGAAGAACTACAATAATAATGCATTTCTAGATAAGCTTTTATTGCAATTCAAAATAACTGTGAAACTGTGTAGCACCTTTTATCATGCAGTATTTTTCTATATCACTTTCAGAAGTAAGCAATAAAAGAAAGCTTGGCATGTTAATATATTTTACACAAGTTATGTTAGAACGTACTGTTTCTGTTGTATACAAGTTTGTTCCTCTCCAGAACTAATTTTATTTGCTCTATATAAAAAAAAATAAAAAAAGTCAAATCTTATAAAGTAAGAACCCCTTGAGACACTTGTTATCAGGTGTATCACTGTTATACTTACTGATAAATAACTTTTAAGGTGTCTTATTCTTGGGTAGACCAGCTATTTTGTCTTTTTAAATGAGCTGATTATAATAGAGAAGAAACAAGTTTAACCTGGGTTGAACCACATTTGATAGAGATATATATTTACTCTTTATATATATAATGTTATTTTTCCTTTTAAAGGAAAAATGATATAAGAAAAATTTTTATTTTAATAGAAAAATGATTGTTTTGTTTTTATAAATTTTTTCCCCACTGAAGGGTTTTTCACCTACTAGGTTTGAAGTACTATGTTTTATTATTTCCATTATGGTGTTTTATGTTTAAGATATGTAGCTTTCTGCTATTAAATGATTTATTAGCGTAGGAAAAATATCACTGTTTTAAAGTAAGTGGTAAACTACATTTGAATGTCATTTATACTATTTATTTGATAGGAGATGTAAAACATCTGTAATAGTTCTGTGGTTCTGCTTTGTATAAAAAGAAACTAACTGGAAACAATGTGAATGAAGCTGATCATGAAACCTAACCCATTATTGTTGTAGTTATATTATGAGTGTTGTCTTTATAAAGTATTTTAAGAATAAAGCTTTTAAACTTTGACACACAAACAGTGACCTTGACAGCAGTGGAACAGTTTGTTTAATCTACCTACATATCAAAATTTTATATTTCCTGCCACATCTGTTCCATAAACATGTGCCACAGACTATATTAAAGAAGTGGAAACTATAATTAACTGTGTTTTTTAAAATAACTTTTGGAGGACTTGTTTGCATTCAGTGGCATTGACTTAGAAACTAATTTCATGATAAACAATATTAAGAATGTGTGAAAAGCAGTTATAAAATATTAGGAAAAAATAAGCTGAAACAACAACAGGTGTTTAATTGGATAATCAGTGAGCTCATGCAATTTGTGAAAGTCAAGTTAAAATCATAACTTGGACAACAATACATGTGGTAACAGATTTCTTAACTCTCAAGAACTTGTCAGATTTTGATAAATATCAGTACATTATGCACAAATAATGATAGTTTTATAATTGTTTGTACTAAAATGTCTTTTTCTGTCATATTTACATGTATTCAGACTTAGTAAATAGATTACAAGATTTTCATTTAAAGTTTAAAAGTAATGTTGTTTTTACTAAAAAAGTCATTTTTCTGTTATTTAAACTGTAGCAAATCAGTTGCAAGATTTTCCTTTAAGTATAAATTTGCTTTCTATCTTAGTTTCATATCATTTGCATAATCTGTAGAACCTCTATAAAATGTCAAAAGCTTTTTAAGATAAATGTTTGTATTTTAGTTTTCATTATCTCTATCATGTCACTGACTATAGGTAGTATCATCAATGTACAGTGTAGTTAATTAAATAATTACAATTAAAAATAGGAAAAAAATACGTTTTATTTCTTTTGCAGAATATCTTTAAAAAGCTTACTTTTGTTGAATTTCACAACCTTTACTTTTCACCTGTAGTTAAATTTTAATGTATTTATTTTTTTATTCTTGTTCTTTTTCTCTTGTTCTATTTGTTTCAATACAAGTAAATGGTGCCCTTGAGGCATTTTAGTTTCTTTGGGAAACATGGGTAACCCTTCAGCAAAATTTTTGTTCAGCTCATAATATCATATTTGTATTTAATGTGTATATTTATGTAGATGTTTGTTAAACCTTTAACCATGCATAATTAAGTATAATAGTAAGAGTTGAATACAATTAAACTGTATCTAACATATATAGGTAAGAAACAACTAGAAGTGCTATCGTTTATCAAGCAGCTAACAAGACTACAGTCACTTTTATATCTATAAAAATTACTGCAGTGCAATTTTAAAATCGCTACTATTAGATTATAGTGTAAAATGAGCACTTTTTAGTGGCTGCATGTGTAACATATGCATGTAGGCTATAAAGCTCACATATTTATTGAAGGTAGGTCTAGCAGCTACCTGTTAAAAGAAATTTGTTACTTCTTCCAATAGTATTTTCTCAGAACTTTGATATGAATGAGTCAAATTGTCTGTAAACATCTTATTGTCTAGGCATACCTCTACTCAAGTACCAGTGTATTACTGAAGATGCAAGAACCAAAGTGGAAAATGTTTATAGTTTGTTGGCCATGTGACAGTACATTTGAAGTTTTAAGTAGTTTAGATAAGGCTTTAGGAATAAAGGAGTCAAAACTTGGACAAATTAAAACTTTAAATCATAACACGTAACTTTAATTTCATTCACATGCATTGATTGTATAGGTCTCTTTATTTATATATTGAATGTAATACGGTGACTTGCATACAAAAACATTTCAAAAGGTTAAAAAATAACCAATGTATAATGATACAAAATAAATGTTTAAAACTGAATCTGTTCCCAGTTTTAAAGTACTTTAAAAAAGTTTACTTAGTTCACTGTTTTAAAATAAATTCCCTGAAAATAATAACATTCTTATTTGTTATTCAAATCATTAGAAGTACAATATTCTGTCAGAGTTAAAAATCTATATATAATTTTAAAAAAAATTATATGATGAAGTTTACATACAAGTTTCAAGACCTTCATGCTGTCTATGAACAACATTCAAAAATACAGTTAAATTTCATTATTTTAAATTCATGGTGTGGTTGAAGTATGTATAAGAACAATGTCATTGGATTTTGAACACTTGCAATTTTTTGAAGCCCTGACCCTGGTGGTAAGAGTTAAAAGCTTCTTAGAGTAAATATTGAGTGTGGGGATCAAAAAGCATATCTTAGTTTAATGTTATATTAAAACTCTTCACATAAGAAGTATTAAAAACTTCACACTCAAGTGGTAAGCATAAACTGAGACAAGAAATTCATGCTTAAGGCAAGGAAGGAATAGGTTACATTTAAGTTTGGTAATTTATTTTCTTATGTTTGGAACAGGTTGCTCATGTGAGGGCTGAGAGAGATGTGTTGGTAGAAGCTGACCACCAGTGGGTTGTGAAGATGTATTATAGTTTTCAAGATGCTATTAACTTGTACCTCATTATGGAATTTCTCCCTGGAGGTATGTGTTATTATATGCCTTGAACATTTTAAATGTTTTTTATCTTTTTTTACACGAGTCATATTTTCCACGCAATTTCTCCCTGAAGGTTTGTGTGATGACTTGTTTTGTATGCAAGAGTCATATTTTCCATGGAATTTCTTTTTGGAGGTTTGAATGATGCCCTATTTTGTATGCGATAGTCACATTTTTATGTCAAATAAACTTTTAGAAGTAATTGTAATTTACTGCAATATTTGTTATTTGACCTTACATGAGATTTTCAGTGCTATACAAGTACAATGGTTTTGTAATTAAACTGTTTTTCCTTGCTGGCTTAGATTTCTAAATTTTGGCTTACCTTAAATCTTTATTTATTAACATTTTCATGCAAAATTTATATTAGTAGAAACTAATTTTTGCAAAACAAACATGTCTATGATAAGGTTCATCAACCCAGACTTTTCTTGTAATTCTGAAAAACTCCACACTGCTTTTCAATCTTGATGAAGAGTTTTTCATGGATAGGCACCTGTTAATGGATCTTACAGTGTAAAATTGTAATTATGGTTGTGTGACTAATGTAGTCAACAGAGCTAAGGTACAAAGGGTTCCCTAGGTTAAAAGATTCTGGCTTGCCCTATTGGCTCTTTGGATAAGTTATATTACTGCTTTAATATTAAACATTTTGGTAAATATTATGATAGACTAAGAAATGAGAAAATTGTAGAATATATTTACTTTTGCATTGAAATTAGAAAGACATTGTGGATTATAATTAGAAAAATGCAATTAATATAATTCTGTATGCACTTGTGTTATGTATGTCTTGCACACCAAATAATACAAGCAAGTGTCAGTAAATGTTGGCTCCAGACATCCTGGTGTTACTTCCAACATTTAAGTTGTAATGTTGAAATCATTGGCTCAATTTTCTTAGAGTTCCATGTAAGTGAATGGGAATGATACAATCAGGGGAATACTTAGGTGTTGTTAGTGATTGGTGCGTGTTACAAACCTAATCACTAAGCACGTGTTATTGAGAAGAGTTGCAGTGGTTTTACATGTAATGGAGAGGCTGAAGGTGTTTTCCTCTTTTCATTAACAAAACTGGTACAATTGTTTCAAGGTATAGTGGTTAATGTGCAACATTTGGGTAAGCAATTCTTAGAAATAGAACAATGGGTCTGAAATTGTGTTATTGGATTTCAAAACTATTTTTAGAATGAGACTGACTGACTGATGTCTTGGTACTATTCTAAACATTTCTGTTTGTCAGAGTTGCTAACCCAAATGTTGCACATCAACCACTATACCTTAAAATAATTGTACTAGTGAAAATGTCCGATTTAGTTAATTTAGTTTCTTTAGAAATCTACATTAAATTTGTGTCATTTAGAAAGGCTCTTTTGAAGTAAGGAAGAACAACTCTGTAATTGATTGTCAGGTTTTGAGCATCTACTCGCCCATTACATATAAATATAAGATAATGGCATTAGCTGGCAAATAATAACTTTTTTTTTTGTTAGGATCTTACAATACAAATCTTGGATTTTGTTTTAAATTTTATTATTGTTACATAATGTTGATTTGTAGTTTTGGTGTAGGTTATAGTATTATTACTAATAAAAATAATACTCATATCATACTCTTCTGTTTTTCTTCTCCTTTATTAATCTTTTCAACTGGTTTTGTGACTTCAGATTTCATTTATCAGAATTGTAATTTTACTGATTGTCTGTAACAAAAACATGCAAATACTGTTTACAATTTAAACATGAGGAATCTAATTTAAATGCATATATTTTCCAAATGTGCAAACATGATGCATTCCATATCTAAATTAATTATATTAAAAATGGTAAAAAATATAATATTTAATCAAAGCTTATCTAATATACTTTAATTTTTAACTTGAAATCTCATTCTTATTATGCTTTGTCCTATTATGAGATGCACTTTGTTATAGAACTTTCTACCTCTTACCTAGTTTTGTGTTTTTTGTAAGTCATAGTAACAATTTTTATGGTTTCACAGTTCCTACTAACTAAATAATTAGTAACTTCTTTGCTCTTACTCTCTGTCTATTCAAAGTGGTGCCAAAAAGGTTTATAAGATAATTTAAAAATAATCTAAGTTTTACATGCCCCAAAAAGGGAAAACATGGAAATATGGTTCTTGTGGAATTTTAAATTTGTTTCAAAATACAATAATTAAAATGTTTCCTGGCATACAGCAGACATGTTTAGGGACATCTAACATGGAATTTGTTAATTTATACAAAATATTAAATTATCTGTTTTACTACTGTAAAATTCAACACAATTTACATGAGTGAAAAGACATGTTGCATTCTTGAAATTGCAATTAAATTAGTTATTAATGAAACCCTATATTTTGTTATTGTTCTTTCATTGTTTTGGTAGTTTAAATACAATATAAATTACATAAAACTGTTCTTTTCTTTTGCATCTGAAAATAATTTCATTAGAAAAACCCATGTTAAAGATTATTTAATAATAATATATAAAGTTTTAGGTTGCTTTATTGATAAAAATTATTTATTTTTGAATGCATCTTTAAAATATTTTTCTATTTGTTTTGCTTGTGTATTAACAAATTGAATATTGATATGTACATATTTGAACAAGTCGCAACAAGATACATAGTATACTCTTCAGGAACGCTAATCTCTTTGTAAATGGGGTGTGTGTGTTATTAGTCACTCTTGGTAATTTCAAAACTTCTTTAACTTTTTCTGGATAGTTCTTATATTTTGTTAACTCTTTTTTTTTGTATTGAAGACTAAAACATAATGTACCCAAGATGTAGTTTGTGGGTTTATAAAATATTTCATTTAAGTGTTTCACCAGAAACGAAAACTATCAATACATTTGAAAAGGGCCAGGCGATTTTACTTCTTTCAAAGATAAGTTTAATGTCTGTGTTTATTAAACTTAAGTCCAAACATATTTATCAATATTATAGTATTTTTGCATGTTACAAAACAACTGTGTAAAATACTTTTCCAAAAGGTTATTACATGAACTTCTAAATTTCCTCTTAAAAATAATTAGATAGTATCTGTGTAAATAATTCACTTGCTTCCGTCTCAGTCAAACTCTATAAATCTCATATCTTTGGAATGGCCTTTGTCTGCATATTATATTTACTATTCAGAATGATCTTACCTGTTTTTTGCTTAATCAGACTATTTAATGTAACAAGTATGCTACATGATGACTGGCTTCAGTTTCAACTTGAATTATATTTTGTTTGCAAAGTGTAACACAACACCAAACTGGTGTGTAATTTCCTGAAATAAAATTACCGTTATACCTGATACAATTTCTATGTGCTTTTTTGACTTGTTTAGTATGATTATCACTTTGTGATATTAAATTAATTTTATTTATGTTTGAGCATTTTGAATATACGTGGAGTATATTTGGAAAAATATATGCATTTAAATGAGATTATCTTTGTTCAGTTAAATGATTATTTGAATGCTTTTGTTATGGATTCTTACTGAAATCATATCTTGAAGAGTGAACTTTGAAATCACAAAACTGGCTCAAGAAATTAACATAGAACTAAGAATAGTCTGATATATATTAAAATTGCTTATTGCTGTCTCAGTCTCATTTTTATTATGTCACAAGAAAAATAATGCCCAAAATTATTAGAAATTTAACCAGTTCAATGTGCAGATAAAAAAAATATTCAAAATTTTATTTTAGAATACCACATGCAAGATTAGCAAGTTATTAAAGGAATTTTAAAAGTTTTAAAAAGTTTTGTAGTAGAAAACTTCATCCACTGTGTTTCTAGTCATTAAATTAATGAATCAACA
Source organism: Carcinoscorpius rotundicauda (assembly GCA_011833715.1). Lineage (NCBI taxonomy): Eukaryota > Metazoa > Arthropoda > Merostomata > Xiphosura > Limulidae > Carcinoscorpius > Carcinoscorpius rotundicauda. The sequence goes on along the minus strand of CM022399.1, from coordinate 78,187,192 downwards.
AAAGTATACAAATTATTTTGGCATAGTTGAAAAACACTGTGTGTGGCGGTACAAGTAAGAAATTTCTATTCTTAATTAAACGCACTGATTAAATTGTAACTCTCCTAATTTCTTTTCTATTAACAATGGATCAAAATTGTTTAACTTTCACAGTTTCAAGTGACCTAAAGTTTATTCTAAATACAGGATTTGCATTTGTTTTTAAAATTCTTAAAAGTTGTGTAAAACAAGCTTAAAACCTTTAGGTTTAGAAGTCATGGAAGAAAATGTTTTAAATTGTGGTTGCTTTATACAAAATGACTTCATTTTGTGTTAAATTTACTTCAGATTTTAAATTTATTTTAAAGAACTTGACAGTTGGATATGAATAAATTGATGGGGAAGTTTGTAAAGTGATTGTTTTATCTCTTAATTGGCTAAGAAATGTTTGAGAAACATTTCCTTTGTACAAAGATGAAAGTAACCAATAAATGTGTATTGTTTTTCCCATTAGGAGACATGATGACTCTTCTGATGAAAAAGGATACCCTGTCTGAAGAAGTGACCCAGTTCTATGTAGCAGAGACAGCTTTAGCCATTAACTCCATCCATAAACTGGGCTTTATTCATAGAGACATTAAGCCTGATAACTTGCTACTTGATGCAAGAGTAAGATGGCTTAATTATTGAAGTAGTTTCTAAGTAGCTACTGCTGTGCTAATTGGATCTGTTTTTAATCTTAAAATTATTGTATTCTATATCCTTTATAATATTTGTGTGTTCTTGGTTTTACACAACATAGATTTGATATTTTACCTCTCACCTGAGCAGTCCTGTTACTAGGACAAACAAGACTTTATAGTTGTTAGTAAATCTGACTGTATTTATTAGTAATTAAATAATTTTTTTTACGAGGTTTCTTTGCAGTATATATGAGATTTAAAGTATTGGTGATATTAATAAACGTTTCAAACACATTTTATTTCAGGGTCATATAAAGCTCTCTGACTTTGGACTGTGTACAGGACTAAAAAAATCACACAGGACTGAATTCTATAGGGACTTATCCCAAGCTAAACCAAGTGATTTTAGTAAGCAAGCTCTAACCTTTTCTTATTTTTGTGAATTTTGTTAGAAATAATATAGTAAAATTAAGACCACATTGTTCCCTATTAGCTAAAAGAGGCCAAAGTGATGGACTCAGTGCCTCTTTCTTGTGCAAATGAGTTGTACTGTCCTTCTGGTAGTACAAGTTCAAACCATCATCTGTATTTACAATTTAAAAATACTAAAACATAAATTGAAACGTAAATATTTTTTTATCAGAACTTGTCTACTAGGCATCCTCTTTGGAATATCTGACAATATAGATCTGAAGTTAAACTACATATGCTTATAAGCTTTGCTGTTTTGCAAACTTTGCATTAAAGAAAATGATTATAATCTAATTGTTTGATGCAGTAAAAAGTTAAATCATTCATAAATTTGTGTTTCTTAGTTATTGTGCTGCAGTGATGTAAGAGCTTGCGTGAAGCTAGGTTCAAGAATTAATAATATTTACTATATGAAAATGATAAATTAAGATAGATTAAAGAAAATAAGAAATAGTATTTGTAATAAATACATATATAAATTTCAGTACATTTTCTCAAAATAACCCTACATTTTTTTTTATAGTCATATATATTTTTTTTCTTTAATCTTGATTGTCAGAGTTACTAGCTTTACTTTGTTTGAACTTCCTGTAATACCATCAGTGTTTTGCAGTATACTTAGAAGAATGTGTGTAATATTTTTCATGCAGTTATGAAAATCTGTAGAGTCGTGTTAACCCTCAAAGTTAGGGGAAAATTTTCTTATTTGGAAGTTAATGTTTTTGTGTTTTAAAATAAGATTTTTTTGAAAATTTATTCCAGTATTGAATCTTGTTAGAAGTCTCTTGTATGGTCAGTGAGTGTCATAATTAAAAATCTGTCTTGAACAGATAACTTCACCCTGTAATAGGTGGGAGAAGGGGAAGCTACAGGGTTATGAGCATTACAGAGGTTAAAATCTTCATATTAAAAATATTTGGAGCCATTATCTTTTCAGAGTGCATTGTTACATCTGATCATGCTATCTGATGATTATGCATTTTGACAATAGTTCTATAACATGACTTTCATTGTAAAAGAATTTGACTGACATTTCCATAGTGCATACCCCTCTACCCTCGATGCTTTCAATAGTATATTGTGTATGGACAATAGTATACCATTGTTCATTTTAACAATATGATTACATGAAAACTTGTAGATGCTGCATCCAGCAACTTGGCTAGTATGTATTGGTGTAGAATAGCATGAATACCCATTTTGTTCTCCAACAAAGATTGAACAGGTACATCTTGGAAGTATGTTGTTTTGCTGTTACAGATGGATGTCCTCCTTTTTAAATACATTGCATACTTTTGCATGTAGTGCAAGGACAGATTTTGTTTTTGACGTTTATGTTTGTTGATGTTTGCTTGTTACTAGTAAGATGTTACTATTTGTTTACCAAGATTGGAATACTGTTTGATGCAGGTCTTCTCCTAGATGGTTTTGGTGCTCTAAGCTGTATTATAATTTTGTTTTCCAGTGTCATTAACTACAAGAAATATCTTTGTTTTGGAAGATATAAATTTGTGATATGAACACATCTCTATTACTCTTATGTAAATATTTTTCAATAAAAAGGGCTATTACACTCACTTCCCCCAAATCATTAGTTATTATGGTATCACACAAATTATAAAATGTTGAATACTGTGAAAGTGTAGTTATGATGCATTCCATTCCATCACAACTGTAGATCAACTGTGATTGTTGTGTAACTTGCTGATTCACATGTTCAGAATTGTTTTGATTTAATGTATTCAATCTTCTGTAAAATGCTAAGTAGTTGTAGTGGATAATATGTAAGAAACTGGATAGTCTGTGTTCGTACCCTTTTAATAAAAAAAACCACTCATTGTTTAAAGGATACATGATTTATGCTTACATAAATTTGTGGTTAATTGTATAAAGTATGTAAGTGAAATTTTATGTAAAATTTACTGCCAATAATACAAAAGTTCCTGGAAAATGATGTTACTGTGTTTAGTATGTCATTTATGTCAGTCACAAGTACATGCCTGAGTATTTGGTCATTGAAGGAAGTTCACATCTATGAAATATTAAAAATGTGAATTACATGGTTATTTGTTAAGTGTTTTTCAAAGTTTCCATTCTTATTTTAATATTTTTGTGCTTTTATCCAAAATTTCATACATTTAATTAGCTGTAGTTATTTAACATGGCAAGAGTTTGGAATAAAGATTTGTTTTTCTGCATTTAAAATGAGGAAATCTTCTTTATTTAGCAACCAGTCAGGAAGTATTGAAACAGAATGTAGCCAGTCAGAGAATAATGTTAAAACTTATAGCTGTCTGCTCTGGTTACACACACGTTTTGTGAGTAGTTTAATATGCAAATACTACACATCTCACTGTTTTATGGGATATACTTATTATCAGTGAGTACCTATGTGTCACTACCTCCTTGAATTAACACTAGTGACAACAAATTGATTGTTGTTAAAAATGTTTATGATTTTATTCATGGAGCATGCTAGTATAAATTAAATTAACTTATAATTTAGTCACCCGTACCTTAAATGGTTCATTCAGCAAGTTTTGTTCATTTTCCACTTGCATGCCATCTGAATGGATAAAATTTCAAACGTGATCTCTGGAACTTTTTGTTCAACTGTAAAATACCTGGAAAGTGTGGAATTCAGACAAATTATTATTATTATTAAGCATGATTTTCAAACTTGTAGCTAAATGGATAACAATGTTTTTCAAAATCAAGTCTGATTTCAACCAAAGATAAAAAATAGCAACTAATTTGAATAAATAAGGTTTTAGGGGTTGATAAGTGTAGGAATCGATTTGGACACTTTAAACTTATTAATTCCGAGATTATCCCATCTGTGTGGATTCCTGTACAAGATGAGGGGACCTCTCTGGGAAAGTTCTGTTCTTTCAGTTTACCTCCTCTGGGATCTAAACATCCACTCACATGTTTATCATGTGTGGCAACCTGTGAATGAAGGAGAGGATCCTTGTTGGTTGAGGGGTCCAACCCTAACATGCCACTTTGGTCATGATTTCCTGATGGAGTGGATCCTTCTGGTCAATCGGTTAGTCTACTTGAGCTTAGGTCAACCAGCTACCAGTGTTGAATGTTCTCAACAGGTGTTGTGGACATTGTATCTAATACTGGTGTTTGGGTAGAGTGCTCATGAAAAGTTGTTGTTGCTGTTGTGTTCTTGTTTGACATTGTAGTGCATCCCCTCATAGGGCTCCATGGTGGGTGGGGGTCAGTGGGCATCAATTTCTTTTTTTATTATAGATCCTTCAAATAAAAATTTAAAATATTGAAAGAAACAGTCCATGGGTAAACAACCACATTTTAAAGATTCTGAGCAGTAATCTTCAACATCTGTAACACCTATTGGACCTCATTTTCTTATCCTACATTCTCTTTCAGACAAACCTTTAGGGCAAATGTCTCTCTTTTCATTCTGAAGGGACCAGAGGGACTTGCTGGCTCTCTAAAGTCAGTAAAGAAGCTTTGATCTGGTGGCATATTGATGAAAACATCCACATCTCAATGCAGTGAACTCCTCTTGCATTCAAGGACAATTGGGGACATATCTATTGAGGTTACACCTCATGCTACTTTGAATTAATCAAGAGGAGGTATTTGAAGAATCTTCCCCAAGTCAAAAATTCCTGCTAATTTCTCCACCCAAGGAGTTTCTGCAGTGAGGAATATCTCCACTCAAAGATGGAAATATGATGCCAACCAGTATTCTCATTCTGACATTTCCATCACCATGTTCATCTGCCACCATCAAAGCAGGTTATCTTAGTTGCAAGGTACATCCGTACGTTCCAAACCCTCTCCAGTGTTTCCAGTGTCAGCGGTTTGGTCACTCCAAAGACACCATGTTGTGATTCCTTGATTGTGCTCATTGTGGTGGTAAGGACCATGATGCATATGAGTGAAACAGACCCTAATTGCATCAATAGCAATGGCTCCCACCCGTCCTTCTCTCGTTCTTGTCCTAAATAGTTGGAAGAAAGAGGTACAGCATTTGAAAATGATTCATAACGTTACTTATCCTAAGGTTTGAAAGTTGCTGTCCACCACTTCATCTCGGACATATGTTGCTGCACTTTGTTCCACTACAAAATTGGGAGTGTAGATGGATCTCTGTCTCTCCAAAAGAATCATTTTCAAAACAAATGAAAAGTCTTTTGACCATTATGGTTAAAATTGATGAATTAACTTCAACACCTATCTCTGTCCCTTACATACATTCCAACAAATCCAAAGATCCATTTCCTTTGGTTCCAGGTACAGGCATTTCCTCGGATACATCTTATTCTCCCACCCCAACATGCAAAACAGTCATTCATTCACGTGCTCAGTCACTGGAATCCTTTTCCAATAACAAAGACCTGCCCAATCAACCTAGGGCAGGATCCATGGCGGTCAATAGACCTCCTTCGAGTAGAGACAGTAAAGAAAAATGACATTGTAAACAGAAGGGTTCTCCACTCATTTCCTCTACACATAATTAAAAATGGCCACGTTGAAACATTGGAACTGTTGAGGTTTATGTTCTAATCTTGATGACATCAAAACACTGATTGCTTCCTACCATTCTGTATGTATTTCCTGACAAGAAACATTTCTGAGACCTGCTGATACTGTCACTTTCCAGCAGTTTTATTTGTAGAGAAATGAGAGGCTGTATGCTGTATCGGTGCATAGAGGGGTGGCACTGTTGGTTAATCAGCATGTGCCCAACCTGTCTTTGCAACTTGGATACCATAGCCATCTGTGTTTTTTAGGTCATACTATCACTATTTGTTCTCTGTGTCTACTGCCTGGAGAGACATGTGATCAATCAGACCTTACTGCTCTCATTGAACAGTTGCCGTTTCCATTTTTAATCCTGAGGGACATTAATAGACATCATACACTCTGGGAAAGTGCTGATATTGATAGGAGGGGTTGCTCTGTAAAGAGTGTGCTCTCTGATCACAATGTTTCTCTTTTCAATATAGGTTCTACTTATTTTCATGCACCTAGGCAGTTCTTTACTACTACTAGTCTCTCAATTTACTCCCCTTCACAATTATCCCATTTTTCATGGAAGGTTGACAATAATCTACGAGACAGTGATAATTTTCCTGTAATTTTAAGAAAGACTGGCCATGGTCAATGCTCCCCAACCCACATGTCCCCATGAAAGCTGGATCAAGCAAACTTGACTTTCTTTCACTGCTCTCACAGAACTTGATCCTGCCATTGTATGTAAGCCATCAATGATGACTGTGTGACAGCAATAATTGATTGTATTATACAAGTAGCAGCTCAATGTATTTCTAAAACCTCATGGTGGAATTCTGCCTGCCACATGGCATGGAAGACTCAAAAATGGGCCTGGGATACTCTCCATACATATCCCACACTCTCAAATTGCATAGCTTTCCAGCAGGCCCATGCACATGCTTGGTGGATGAGATGTCAAATCCAGAAGGAATCTTGGACCAAGTTCATAACCAGCATATCTTCCACCACAAGTTCCAAAGTCACATGGGACAAGATGCAAGAGGTCAGTAGGCAATATTATTCTGTCCCCCTCTCGATCTTGCTTTCTGATGGCCAAGAAGTAGCTGATACTGTAGGTGAAAGCTTTTGCTGGGAATCTTGTACTTCTGCTTCATCCTCCACCTTCTTAGCCATCAAGACTTTGGCAGAACAATTATGTCTGTCCTTTCGAGCTGATTTTCTCTGTGACTATAATCATCCCTTTAAAGTGGTGGAACTCAAACTAGCCCTTCATTGGTTTGGCAGTACATCTATCAGACCTGATGATATACATTATGAAATGCTGCACCATCTATCTCCTGTTTCTCAAGATTCCTTCAAGCTACTGTCCAATTGCTTTGAGAAGCTGTCTCTGTAAGACCTTAGAGAGGATGGTTTATACTCATTACCACCTCCTCTCACCCACTCAGTGTGGGTCCTGATGACAGGGATCAACCATGGACAACCTGATTTGACTTGACACATCAATCAGAGAAGCCTTTCTCAAATGACATCATCTTGTATGAACATTCTTTGACATTGAGGTTGCTTATGATACACCATGGAGGTATAGCATTTTGAGACCTCCATATATATGGGTTACATGGCCATTTGCTCATTGTTATTAACATTTTTTTAAAGAACAGGAGATTCCAAGTTTATGTGGGTTTGACACTTTTGTGTTCTTTTCTACAGGAATTTGGAGTCCCTCAGGGCTGTGTTTTGAGTGTCACACTTTTCAGTTTAAAGATTAATGCTGAACTGAATAACTCCCTCTCAATGTTGCAAGCGGGTTATATGTCAACAACTTTTGCATCTCATGTCAGTTGTTAAACATGAAGTATATTGAGTGGCAGCTACAGACTGTCCTCAATTGTTTACTGAAGTGAACCACAGCAAATGGCTTTAACTACTCTCTCTTTAAAACCATTTGCATGCACTTTTTCTGCCAACGGGTTATTTACCCTGATCCCAAACTCTATTGGTGAAGTTGTGCTGCCTGTAGTCCCTGAGACAAAGTTCTTGGGTTTTATCTTTGACCTAAGTTGACCTTTATATCACTCATCAAGCAGCTATGGGTCAAATGTATATGGGCACTTTGGGAGCAGATAGATGATTGTGCTTAAGATATATTGTGCTCTTATTCGATTGAAACTCGACTATGGATCACTGGTCGATGGCTCTGTCAGAATTTCACCCTTAATGATGCTGGATGCTATTCATCATCAAGGACTTTGGCTCTGCACTGGAGCTTTTTACATTTTCCCAGTTCAGAGCTTATGCATAAAGACTTGTGAACTTCCTTTGTACCTCCACCATTTGCAACTGTCTTTACTATATACTTTAAAACTTTGTTCCTTACCAAAGCATTCCACCTGGGGTGGTGTTTTCCCTTCTTGAAGGGATATACTTTTTCAGAACAAATGATCTGCCATGGCTCCTTTTGGCCTTTGTATCCAGGTGCAGTTGGATGAATTGGGCTGACCAATGGATACAGTAATGTTATCCAATGTGATCTATCTGTAAGTCATCTGCCAAAAGCAGACACTCTTGATTGGAAATACTGTCTGTTATTATCTGAACATCTCTTGAACTATTCTTCCATTTCTATTTATACAGATGGATCAAAATTGGGTGACCCTGTGAGTTCTGTCTTGGTTTTTTGTGGTTCAGTGGTCTCACACAGAATCCCATCTATAGCTTCTGTGTTCACTGCTGTACTATACACCATTTCTTTTGCCCTGGGTCACATAGAAGCTGAGCAATACTCAAACTGTACTACTTATACTGATCCTGGAATTGCTTCACTTTCCCATCGATATTCAAAACCAACTGGCCTATTTCTCTAACATCTACTTCTATCCAGTTTTTCTGAATACCTGGCTATGTTTGTAATAGCACCACAGCTAAATCTATCTGCTCTGGCACTATCACTGCTGTGCCTGTTTCGTACATGGACAATGGTCCTTTATTCAAGGCTTGCCTCCCTGCCAGCTTTGAGTGAGCAATGTGAAAATAAGCTTTTCCAAGTGAAACCTCATATTGAACTTTGTCTGTCTTGCTTCCATAAGGATTGGAAAGATAAAGTTGTTCCAACTAGATAATGCATTGGTCACAGCTTTTTGACTCATCCTTTTCTTTTATCTGTAACTGATGCACCAATGTGTAGTCTGTGTAACACTCAGCCACACTTTTATTTCTTGCTATTGTTACGTACTCAATGATGGCACCATTTTAAACATGTTCTGTCCCAAGGTTTTTCCATAACATTAGACAGTGTTATTGGTGATGGTGACACTGTTTACCTTGCAAATGTTTTTAGTTTTTTAAAGGCCATTCATCTTTTTAATGCTATTTAAGTTGTTTAATTTATACATTAGACCTTTTTAATGTGATTTTCTTTTAAGAATCACAGTTCATCTTGTTTGATTTGGAATTAGAAAATGACCATAACATCAAATAACTTGAAACCAGGACTGGAAAGGCCAACTTTAGGTGACTAATGCTGCTGTTTGAACTAATTGTCAGTTATACTAGTGAGTTATTAATAAAATTTTGATGCAAATTTTTTAAAACTTTTATTACTTTAGTTTTTGAAAATAGCCATATTGTCACATAATTAGGAACCAGGATTGGAAAGGCCAACTTCAAGTTACTGACAGTGGTTTTTGTACTCACCTGTTAGTTCTTCTGGGGAGTGATGATCATTACAATTATGCTTCAGAAAGTCCTTTTCAATTTGTATTACTCTGTATTTTCTCTTAACATTGTAGACTATATGTGAACATTGGTTCTATACTATTTACGTTTTTGTTTTTTTAAACTTTGTTTTGTTCAACCTTAATTTCCTTTTATGAATTTTATTACATTTACTTTAATTTTAGCCCCCCAGTGGCTCAGCGGTATGTCTGCGGACTTGCACGCTAAAATCTGGGTTTCGATACCCGTGGTGGGCAGAGCACAGATAGTCCATTGTGTAGCTTTGTGCTTAATTCAAAACAACAACTACTTTAATTTTAACTTTTTACCAGATGTTTTGCACAGGTAGCCTAGTTGTTTTGTGCCATAAAACACCAAATCATCTAACCAATCCAATATGTTTAAGCATAATGGGAAATCTTGGAACGTTTCAGATTCCATGACCTGAATATTTTAAAAAAGGATAATAAATTCTGTGTGAATATTAGACTTTAATATTGGATATTAAGAAGAATTTCCTGAATATACTTGATGTATTGATTAGGTAAAAAGTAGTTATTATAATGTTATCTGAGAAAAATCAAATCACTTTTTCTTGATAAAAGTGAACTTTGAATGATTTTATGCTTGTTTTCTATTGCTTTGAAGGTACCAGATGTTGAATGATGCAGTGAGAAATGTAATATTTAATATGTAGTAGTGTTTTGTTTTTTTTTCAAATTAGCATCCAATCCTATGGATTCTAAGAGAAGAGCAGAAAGTTGGAAGAAGAACAGAAGACAGTTGGTAAGTAACTGTTGTATTTTCTGTACAGTAGAAGTGAATATAAGATAGCTGATTGTCCCTTTTCACAATGGGCAAGGTACAATATACACAATTTTACATATACATCTGTTATACTATAATTTTGCTGCAGTATTTGCTATATAATTAGTATAGATTTTTTGAATACAATTTTTTTTTTTCATGAAGTATTTCAGCTAAAGATTTGTTTGAATGCAAAGTGATTCTGTGTTATGGTTAAAAAACTATTTTTTGTCCCATAAAGCTCATATGTTATTTGTGTATTCTCTAAAATTTCCAAAGTACATTTTCAACATTTGTTTTCAGTAAAGACTATATTTTGTTGTTTTCTCTACACTGTGTGGTGTTTGTTAGATTACTCGAATGTAATATTAAAGTTTGAATTATTTATTCAAAAACTTATTGAAGAATTCATAAAGTAGTAGTTCATTAAGAGTTTGAATGAAAGTCAACAAACTCCATCATGGCCTTTGACCCTTGACCAGTCACTAAAGGATTAGTTGTGGTTCAAGTCAGTATATAACAATAAACAGCTGGTGGATTAACTGTATCTTTTGAGTCACTTTAATTATAAAAAAAATCAGGACCTTAACAGTGAGTTGACACTAAGATTATAATAGTGAACAGTTAGTGGCTTTTCTATGCTCTGTGTTCTTTGTATTTCATGCTAATATAGGTTAAGTAACAGCTAAGTATTTATTAGTTTTATGTTCCATTTCATGTCAGTATAGGTCAGGAGATGGTTGGTGACTTGTACGTTCTGTTTCGTGTCAATAGACAAATAGTGACGTTTCTGTTTGTGTTTTTCTTCTGTCAGTTGGGAAACATTTGTTCATTCTATGACGTGATGCTGCTATTTAATTAAAGCATTATCATAGTGCTAGATTTCTCAAATACACTCATGTTCAAAAGTTAGGACACCCAATGAAAGTCTGTGTATTTTTGTAACATTTGTGGATATATCGATATTTAATCTCAATTTCAACAATACTGAGAGATTATAAGAATATAACTAAACAATTAAAACTGAAGGAAAACTTTTCAAAATCTTCTGTAAATGTAATTCTACAAAAATGCATATTCTAACTGAGGAAAAAGTTAGAACACCCTACCCCCTAATAGCTAGTGTTACCCCCTTTGGCTGAAATAACTGCAGTAAGACACTTCTTGTAGCTATCTATCAGTGTCTGACATCGGTCTGAAGAAAGTTTACCCCACTCCTCAATGCAGAATTCTTTCAGTTGTGAGATGTTTGAGGGGTTTCTTCATGTACAGCCCATTTCAAATCACTCCACACCATCTCAATGGGATTAAGATCTGGGCTTTGACTCGACCATTCCAGAATTCTCCATTTCTTAGTTTTCAGCCAGTCCTTGGTGGATTTACTGGTATGTTTCAGGTAATTGTCGTGTTGCAGGGTCCAGTTCCGCTTTAGCTTTAATTTTCTGACAAATGGACTCGCATGTTCCTCAGGCACCCTCTACACAATATAATTCATGGTGAATTCTATGATTATGAGCTGTCCAGGTCCTGCTGCAGAAAAACCAGTCCGAAACCATGACACTTCTTCCTCCATGCTTCACAGTTGGTATGAGATTCTTTTCTTGGAATACCGTATTTGGTTTACACCAAACATGTCCTCTGTTCTAGTGTCCATATAATTCAATTTTGGACTCATCTGTCCAAATAACATTATTCCAGAAGTCCTGGTCTTTGTCTACATTCTCTCTGGCAAACTTCACTCTGGCCTTGATATTTCTCTAAGAAAGCAAAGCTTTCCTCCTTGCACACCTCCCATACAAGCTAAACTTGTGTAGTCTCTTTCTGATTGTAGAGGCATGCACTTTCACATCAACAGCTCTTTTGCTCTCACCATGGTGCTCACTCTCATTTCAACAGTCAGGAGCATACCAAACTAAATGTCTGACATTTAAATAGGGCAAGCCTCATTCAAATTGCTGAGCAACGATGTTGTGATCATGTGCACCTGATGTGATACACCTGTGTGTGAGTTGAGCCATTTTAAGTAGGAATAAATGTGGGTGTGTCCTAATTTTTTACTCAGGATATGCATTTTTGTAAAATTACACTTACAGAAGATCTTAGTCTTTTCTTCAGTTTTTATTGTTTAGTTATATTTCTTTTATCTCTCATTATTGTTGAAATTGAGATTAAATATCTGTATACCCAAAAGTGTTACAAAAATACACAGGCTTTCATTGGTTGTCCTAACTTTTTCACATGACTGTAGATTATGGATCCACTGTTGCATCACGTGCTCACAACCATGTTAATTTCCATTAATTAGATAGAAATATACATTTTTGAGATTTAAGGATTCTCTGGTGGTAATGTTTGAATATATGAAATCTGTTGTTACCCATATGTTAAAATTCAGGAAGTAGGTCTTACTTGTTTTGTATAATTTTTTGAGTGAATGAGAATGAATGTATCACATTAGTTTTCTAGGAAGAAAGTATCAGTAACTCTTAGTTATGTTGAGTTTTTGAGAAGTAGAAACCAGTAGTTCATGTGATATTACCCTCTAAAGAAAATGGATATTTGTAAGTACATGTAACTTCAGGGTCTTGTAGAAACCAATATCTTTAGTAGGTTATCAGACAAGGTAAAAAGTTGAATTAGTTAATATATTGGTTCATTGGTTTTTTAGCAAAAAAAAAGTTTGTGTTATGAGTGCACTTTTAAAATAACTGTTAAATCTAATACCAAGTTTGAGAAAAGATGGTATGTATTTGTTGGTAATTGTAACAACAGTAATTTAGGTTATGCCTCTCGGTGTGGATTCCTGTATGTGGTGAGGGGACTTCCCAGGGGGAAGGTTCTGTTCTGTCTGATTACCTTCTCTGGGATTTAAACATCCACCCATGTGTTTGCCGTGTATGATGACTCGTGAAGGGGAGGAGAGGATCCTGGTGGTTGAGGGGTCCAACCCTAACACAGCACTTTTCACCTTGAGTATCAGCAGTGCTTTGGACATCAGCCACCTCCTGACCATCAGAGAGTAAGATCGAGAGGGGTACAGAATTGTAGTGCTCATTGACCTTTCGAATCTTGTTCCATATGATCTTGGAACTGGTGGTAGAAGATATGCTAGTTGTGAACTTAATCCAAGATTCCTTCTGGCTTTGACATCTTACCCACCTAACATGTGCATGGGCCCGTTGGAAAGCAACACAGTTTGAAAGTGTGGGATATCTACGAAAAGTATCCCAGGCTTGTTTTTGAGCCTTCCATGCCAAGTGGCAAGCTGGATTCCACCACAGACGAGGATATTGTGGAAAACATGTCAAGGTTTTAGGAATACACTGAGAAGCTGCTTGTATAATACAGCCAGTTACTGCTGCTACACAGTCGTCTATTGATGGCTGATTTATGATGGCAGGATCAAGTTCTGCGAGAGCAGTGAAAGTGGACCAGTCTGCCTGATCCAGCTTCCACTGGGACACATGGGTAGGGTGGCATCGACCACGTCCATTCTATCTCAAAAGAATCGGAAAATGATCACTGCCTAGTGGATTACTGTCAACTCTCCATGAAAAATGGGAGAGTAATGAAGGGGAGCAAACCAAGAGATCAATAGCAGTAAAGGACTGACTAGGTGCATGAAAGTAAGTGGAAGAACCAGTATTGAAAAGAGAAAGATTGTGATCAGAGAGCATACACTCTACAGATCGACCCCTCCCATCAATAACAGCACTTCCCCAGAGGGGATGATGTTCATTAAAATCCCCCAGGATTAGAAATGGAGACAGCAACTGTTCAACAAGAGCATTAAGGTCTGATTGATCATATATCTCTCCAGAGGGACAGGTACAGAGAACAAACAGTGATGGTATGACCCAAGGAAACACAGATGGCTATGGCCTCCAAGGGTGTGTTGTGTGACAAAGACAAGGTGGGCACATGCTGATCAACCAACAGTGCCACCCCTCCATGTACTTGACCATCACACAACCTGTCATTTCCGAACAGAGAAAACTGCCAAATGTAGACTGTATCAGCAGTTTTGAAAAATGTTTCTTGTAAAGAAAGACAAACAGGATGGCAAGAAGCAATCAGCATTTTGACATCATCCACATTAGAACGTAAACCTAGCAAGTTCCATTGTATCAAGGTGGCCATTTTTAAGAATGGGTAGGTGAAGTAGCTGGAGAACCCTTCTGTTTATGACCACATCTTTTTTCTTTACTATCTTTAGTCGGAGGACTTCTATAAACCTCCACGGATCCTGCCCTGGGTCGAGTGGGCAGGTTTTTGTTATTGGAAGGGGATTCCAGTGACTGAGGACGTGCACGAATAATTGTTTTGCCTCTTGGGGTGGGAGAAAAAGATGTATCAGAAAAAATGCCTCTATTTCAAACAGATGGACATGGATCTTGAGGTTTGTTGGAAGGTTTGGGAGGAACAGAGATTGGTGTGGAAGTTCATTCATCAACCTTCTTAACCACAAAGGTCAAAAGGCTTTTCATTTGTTTGGAAAACGATTCTCTTGGAGGCACAGAGAGATCTGTCTGCACTACCACTGTAGTTGTGGAATGAAGTGCAGCAGCATATGTCCAAGATGGAGTGGTGGGCAGCAATTTCCGAGCCTCAGGATAATTAATGTTATGTATCATTTTCAAATGCTGCACCTCTTTTTCCTCCCACCATTTGGGCAAGAATGAAAGTAAGAGGGGTGAGAACCATTGCAGTTGATGCAATGTGGCTCCATGTCACATTCATAGACATCGTGGTCCTTGCTTCCACAACGAGCACATATCAGGGAACCACGACATGATGTCTTTGAGTGGCCGATTCTCTGACATTGGAAACATCGAAGAGGGTTTGGAATGTATGGCTGAACCCTGCAAATGAGATAACCTGCTTTGATGGTGGCAGGTGCCCGTGGTGAAGTAAATGTTAAAACGAGGGTATTTGTTGGCAGTGTAACTCCATCTTTGTGAGTGGAGATGCACCTCACTGCAGAAACTCCTTGAGTGGAGAGACCAGCGAAAATTTAACTTTATCTTTTTACTGAACATTTGGCTACTCATTATTACAATTTTGCTGTGTGTCTTTTAAAACTTCTATTCTTTAACATTTTGATAATAGCTGCTATAACACACAACTTGGAACCAGGACTGGAAAGGCTAACTTCAGGTGACTGATGGTGGTTCTTGAACTTACCTGTTAGTCTTCCTGGCAGGTTATGATCATTACCATTTTGCTAGAGTAAATACCTTATAACTTCTCATACTCTGCTTTCTTTCTCTTAACATTGTAGACTAGGTGTCAACATTGGTTTTATACTTTTTTGTTTTACTTTCATTTCCTTTTATGTCTTTTACTACATTTACTTTATTTTTACACTTTTACCGGATGTTTGGCGCAGATAGCCTCGCTGCTTTGTGCCATAAAACACTAACTCAACCAACCAACCACTTTATATTATGATTATCGATGGTTACTCAAGAATTATGAACTGTTGTGTTGCTTATTTTTATCTTGTTTTACTTGTGTTAACAACAGTCCTTTTATTCACTTATGTTACTGAAGATTTATTTTGTTCTAGTTCCATTTCTCTTCAGCTATTATTTATCATGTATAACAGGCATATTCAACAGTGGGAACTCCAGACTACATAGCTCCAGAAGTGTTTGTAAAAACTGGCTATAGCAATGCTTGTGATTGGTGGTCCTTGGGAGTCATTATGTACGAGATGCTGATTGGTACGTGATATGACTTGTTTACTTTTATTCTGTGTTTACAGTAATTTCTTTATATCACTTACTCATATTTTAGTTTTTGAATTGGTTGCAATGAAAGTAATTTACGAGGTACCTGTATGGTATAAATAAGTAAAAAATGGAGTTGTACAGAGTTTGTAAAGTGTATAAAATATTTTAATTGCCTTAAAGATACATTAATTTAAGTTTTACCTTAAAAATATAAAATAAATCACTGGAAAGACACAAGTCTCAAATATTCTCTACATTTTATATTGGATAATTCAGAAATTTCATGTGGTCAACAAGTTGTTTTGTTTTCACCAAAGATGTTCTCCCCAGAAGCTTGATTTTTGCAATCTTATCCTGGCATTACAACCATTTACTGATGTAGTTTTTTAAGAAATTTGCTGGTGTGAATTTTTTTTTCTGAAAATGTGCGAGTGTTGTCTTTAATTTAATGCTGTTTCATTCTGTATGTATTTAACAAGGAGTTTCATGAATGTATTTTCTTAGGAGTCATTGTAAAACAGTGTTGAAGCCTCAAAGTCCTTAAGTCTTGGAATTTTATCATCATGACTTAATTAGTGTTTTTTCAAAAGGTTCACACGCACACAATCATTGATTTTCTTCCATACTTTCTATTTTAATTGTACAGGATAAAATTATTTTTCATGTTGTATTTTCTTTTTCAATTTTTTATTTTATTTTTTACACTGTACCAAGTTGACATTGAATTCTCATAAAAGTTGGAATAATAATTTTTTTTTTATTATTTGAAAGGCTACCCTCCATTCTGTTCTGAAACACCTCAAGAAACATACAGAAAAGTGATAAACTGGAAAGAAACCTTAGTTTTTCCTCCAGAAGTACCTATTTCCAATGAAGCAAAGGACTTAATCCAGGGATTTTGTAGTGAAGTTGATTTAAGGATTGGTTCTGTAGGTGGTATTAAAGAAATACAACAACATACTTTCTTCAGGGGTGTTGACTGGGAACATATTAGGTATGTAGAATAAAAAACAGATTGGTTGGTTCTTAATGTGAAGTGAACCTATGTAACATGTTCAGTCTTCATGAAGATATGAAACAAACTTGTTTCTAGCATTTTTTTGCTGCAGGAATGTTTTGAAGCTTTATCAGCATTATTTTTCCTCATTAAGCTATATGACTCGAATTAAAGTTATTGTGCACTTTAAGTAGAAGTGTGCAGTGATGAAATTGTAATTAACCTTTGGGATCTTTCTCAAATATTGATCAATGATGATGTTCCACAATATAAACATTTCTCGAATTAGTATGTAAGTTAATTTTTAATCAGGACTTGTAGAATTTTGTATACTGAGGGGATGTGTGTAGCCCAGGAGTTAGCATGCCAGACTGTGGATATGAGATTATGTGGCTCATGTCACATTACTACCATGAACAAAATGTGTGTTTAACACCTTGGGGCTCATGTGAGTAATTATTAGGGTGGAAGTTAAATCTTACTATTTAGTTGAAATAGATCAGGATTTGGTGCTGGTCTGTCATTTCAAAATTCAGGATAGCTGGTACAGATAGCCTTTTAGTAGGCTTACACAAAATTGAACAAACAAACACAATTTAGTTAAAACTTCATATAACACAGTTAAACAAAAAATTTTGAATTATTATTATTATACTAGGATTTTCTCACCTTTAGCTTTTCTGAGACTGAAAGTAAACTCGTTGTCTTGTTTATTGGTATTCGAAAGGTGTGAATCTTAATATGATAAAAGAAAAATTGTTGGTGAAAGAAATTGAACTTTAAAATTTGACTTTTCTGATTGGTTACTTATTCTAGTATCTGTCATGTTGCACATGTGCCAAATTTACAAATGAGACAAGCGGGGGGGGGAATAGTAAACACTGAGGACACCAGTATTATTTTAGCATAAACTTTTTGACCATGTAAGCAGGTAAAAACTAAAGGCCAAATTTTATATTCAATAATGTGTGCTTTTGAAGATAGTGACATGAATATATTTCAGTTAACTAGGTAAACACTGAGGACACCAGTATTATTTTAGCATAAACTTTTTGACCATGTAAGCAGGTAAAAACTAAAGGCCAAATTTTATATTCAATAATGTGTGCTTTTGAAGATAGTGACATGAATATATTTCAGTTAACTAGGTAATTGTAATTCTGGTTTGTGTAAGATACAAGGTTTTCTTTCAACATTTTTTTTATCCTGTAGAGAAAGACCTGCTGCCATACCTGTAGAAGTAAAGAGTATTGATGACACTTCTAATTTTGATGAATTTCCAGATGTAGATTTGAAGATTCGTAAGTATTTGTTTCAACTCAAACCTTGCTTTTTAGCAAAACTGAATCAAACCAGTTAAGAAGAAAATTAAACTGTGTATAATGAATTTGCTGTTTGTTTCAGGTGAAGTGTTAATATTACATAAACTAACCATTTGAATGTGTGATAGTACTAATTCTTTGTAGGTTTCAAAAGCAATCTTATTAAGTGCCTGCAGTATAAGGTTAAATTTAGGGTTAAGCATGCTGGAATCTAATTTTCTATCAGGTTAAAATTTCAGGTTATTTGTACCTTCACTGAAAGAATTAGGGTCTACAGTGTAAAGAAACTTGAAGTTTTATGAAATTAAAATCTTGCACGTGAATAGTTATAGAAATGAAGTCACTTGGCCTGGCTTACTTTAACTGAACCACATGAATGACTTTGTGTCATGTGGTTAAGAAAAACTTTTGTTTCATATATTATCTGTAGTGCACTTTAGATCTTAATTTATGTGATATGAAGGTCAGTTTTCCAATTTAAAAACTTGTATGTTTATACATTGTAAAATTATTCTTGTTTTTTTCTTGGACTAATTACATGTACATAACCACCTATTGTTATAATTTTCTTATTGTCCCAAATATTTGGTTCCAAAACTCTGTATTTGACATTGATCACTGCTTCACTAGAGTTCACCAGTTGTCCATGCTGGGCAATTCTGAATTCTCATTCTGCATTCGAGGTTTCACAGTTTATTTCTACTGCCAAACCTTTACTGAAATCAAAATCAAACTATATTCTTTGCATTGTCTATTAAAATACTAAGCTTTTGTTTTGAGAATTCTTCATTGATCTAGAAATATAAATTGATAAAAGTTGACTTTTGAGGTAGCTTGTTGCTCTTGCAGTATCACACATGTACGCTTGCTTACTGTTTCCAAACTCAGTAATAGTTTATTTAATATTTTATATGCAAAAACGGCTCGTTTGGGTTCAGAAAATATTTTAAATAGAACAACGTTGACGATGACCGAAGAAGGTCGAAACGTTGTTCGCTCTTCTATTTAAAATATTTTCTGAACCCAAACGAGCCATTTTTGCATATAAAATTCTCAACAAGTGGGTTTTTCGACATCACTGAATAGTTTATTTAGGTTGTTCAGTACCTCATTTTAGGTAACTTAATATTTAAAGTGTGTTATGTTTTTCCCTGTGCTTATGTGTTATAGTTATGCTAGTCAAGAGTAGTATTTGTATATTTACTGTTGCACTGAATAGGCTTGTAGAAAATTAGTTTTGTTATTTTATATTTTGGTGCTTAGTTATATGTTGATGGTCTATTTACAGCACTTTAACTTCCATGAGAAGGGTCTTTTTGGGGAGTTCTAAACTTTTTTATTTAAACAAATAATTACAGATAACAAAAAAACCAGGATCATGTAATATCTGATGGGTGAGTTAAAAGTGGCGTTGTAGAGTGTTTTTGAGGGAGTAAATGAAACACTTTCCTGAATAACTTTAAAAGGCACTAGTTGAAAACAACTGATAGAATGAACAAGATCACAAACTGAGTTGTTGATTATCAACAAAGTTGATGTGTACACTGTAACTTTTTAATTTTTTTGACAAGAAGTGAGTTAAAACAGGTTCGCACATCATGTTTAAATCTTGACACAATATCTTGTTATTGCTTACCTTTGCAGGTAATCTAGTTTGAGTTACTTGAGACATTTGTAAAAAAGTTGTTAAGTATTAACGATGGTTTATGGGTATGGTAAAATATTGTAAAATAAATATAACCAGTGTGGTATCTTGTTATTGCTTACCTTTGCAATCAGTTCTTGTTTCTGATTTACTTGAGACATTTGTAGAAAAGTATGATGTTAATTAGCACAAATTAATATGAAAATTTTATGAAACTGATTATTCAATTTTTATTTGTTTGGTTTTTGTATTTTTACTACTTGAAGTTTGATTGGACGAGAAAATATTTTTTTTTTCTTCAGCTGCAGCGCCACCATCGA
Source organism: Carcinoscorpius rotundicauda (assembly GCA_011833715.1). NCBI lineage: Eukaryota > Metazoa > Arthropoda > Merostomata > Xiphosura > Limulidae > Carcinoscorpius > Carcinoscorpius rotundicauda. The sequence continues at coordinate 78,167,019 of CM022399.1, read as the reverse complement.
CCACAGATGAGCAGTCCGGATACAAAGATTGGGTATTCATTAACTACACATTCAAGAGGTTTGAAGGCCTGACTCAGAGAGGAAAGGGAACAAAAAAGAGTTAAAAATTGTTGTTGATTAGAGTTTCTGTAATTGATAATGCCTGAGAACTAAAATTTGGTTATTGGCATCACCACCACTAAAACGTGTTATCCATGAAATAATCCAAAGATTATTTGTGGATTAAGGCTATGCACTGTTTGAAAACAGTCATCTCTGTCTATGTTTTGTAAAGATTTTGTGCCAGACTTTGTAGTTAAATTATTAGTTTTATGTGTTTTATTTATTTGAAGTTTTGGTAAAATTCAAAAATGTACCCTCTCAAGAGTAGTTTTAGTAATGTATAAGAAACACAAAAATTTTATGATTAACACCAAAGAGTGACTTGATTATATTTTGTCACCAGGAAAGAAAGCAAACATACAACACAAAGTGGGGTGCATGTTGGTAAAGCTAAGTAGAAAACCATACACAGAATTATTTTTCTTCTATCATTTTTGTGTAATTCTGATGCTTTCCATTGTAATCCAAAGAAACGTTTCTTTTCCTTCAAATTTTACTTCTCTGCAGTTTCCATTCAAGTTTGAAAATGTGTTCTTTATTTCAAGATATCATAATTTAATTTTGTTTTGGATAAAATTCAAGTTTGTCTCATTGAAAAGGAAACCTTTTAGTTTCACGGTTAATTTTGGTTTCTAGTTTGTCTTAGGAAAAAAAACTTTTTATTCTGTTGTAATTTTAAGCCTTTCTCTCGTTAGATAAATGCTGTTTTTAACAGTTGCACTTCTGCAACTCTAAATAATAAGCTTAAAGCAGTAGCACCTAATACAGAAGTTTTTCATTGGAATTAGCTCTTCTACCATTAGACCCTATCAGAGTTATATTTGCTAAAAGTTACCTGGATTTTGTGGGTTTTTGCTTCATTTAGTTGTTTGTACTGTGTTTCCTGTTTGTATTGTGCTTTTCTTTGTGGTAACTAAGTAACCACAAAATTTCTTGGTGGTTGATAAAGCATTAAATTGCAATATAGTGTGATATGTTTTGCATTGATATAGAAATAACCTTAATGGGTAATTTCTAGGTTGTCTTTCTTTGTCACTGCATATTTGTATATGGATCTTTTATGTAAAATTATGAAAGTCTGTAATCTACTGGTATCTAATGTGATAGGAATTTATTGTTTCATTCTCAGATAGACTTGAATAGTTACTGTACAGAACACTGAGACTGTTTTTATTTGTTTGTTTTTATGCTAAATGAAAGAGCAGAATCTTTGAAAGAAATCTTTATTTGTAAAGTTGACTTGATTGGTGAAATGGCTACAGAGTACTCTAGAAAAACTGTTCCTTACAAAAGTGCTCAAAATAGCTGTTAATAGGAAGCTTTATTATCCTTAGCCCTACTTCATCATTTAAAAGGTCAATAACCAGTTACCTGGTTGGTTTCACCACCAGGGATCTCTAATACCGAAATTGTTGAACTGGAGCTTTGTATTGTTTTAGGGTAACTAATGCATGGAGTTAATGATAGGAGTATCAAAATAAAATTCTAGCCTTTCACTGATAATAGGTTAAAAATATATATATTAGAATGAATCTTTTTAGTTTGTTTTATATCTACGTAGGTTTTAACACCCCAGGTTATTCTAGTCATGTTGTTCAGTTTCATCACATTATTCCATTGTTCTATTAAGGCTCAGGATATGATGGTTCTGTTTAATTTTATTAAAGGTTGTGAAATAATTAACTGTTGTAGTTAAAGTCGTGTTAAGTTTACACAATTGTGTTGATTCTGTTGTCAATAATGAAGAGTACCCATTAGTTATTTTAATAATAAACTGTACAAGTGTATTTGCTTTATTAGTGTGTTTTAAAATAGGCTTCACAGTGTGAAGCCTACGGGGTCAGTGGTGAATGTTTTTCCAAATTGAAGTTTAAAGTCTTGTCTAAAGCCGTCAAGGGGTTCATAACTTTTGCTTAGTTTTATTTCTTGTTGATTCTTCAATGCCATTTAATAGATTAAATAAAATTTCGACAGAATTTTCTTTCTAATACCAAATTACAGTCTTAATGCTCAGACCTAAATTCAACTACTACGTACATAAAATGCGAGTTTAAGTTGTAACCTCCGTGATGAAATACATTCATTGTTAAAATCATCCAACATTTAGTGTTTGACCTACAGAAAACCTCGTAACAAATAGTTCAAAGTGTGAGGCGAAAGTGTTGTCACTTGGCTAATAGGTGTTTACGGGTGCCACTAAAAACACCTTTTAAACAGGAATTAGCCGTGTTTTGGTTTGAATATTACACTGCTAAAGTGTTTAATTTAGTTTTTGTGGATGATAAAATTGTAGTTGGAGAATGATAGACAATTAGATAAAGTAGTTTTAAAGAAACATTTAGATAATGTCACAGGACTTCCATATCATTATAAGCTAACTAGTATTGTACATCCTTAGATCGTCTCGATGACGTGTGGTAACCAAAAGATGCGATTCTAATGCAGTAGTTACAACTTGTTTTACGTTGAAATTTTTGAATAAATGAATTACGGTTTACTATTTAACGTATTTTTAAAATTTCAGTGTTAGAGATTTAGTTCGCCAATGTAACAAATGTATATTTTTTCTTCCATATTTGTAACTGAATTAATTGCATCTCCTGAGACTCGGAAATTTCAAGTTTCCGAAAAAAAAACAAGATATATTTGTAGTTAATAACGGAAAATTACTGTGTTGGAGCACAATGTTAAATTTTATGGAAAGTGCAGTTCAAATTTTGTTGTATTCTTTGAAGCACACTGGAAAAATCCGGCTAAGTGTGTAGTAGCTTCTAAAAGGTTCTTTCGATATTCATTATTTTCTGTTTTGTTTTTGCACGTGTTCACCTATCTAAAAAAAACATCGATTATGGATATACAGAACTATAGTAGAGCAGCTCTTCCCGGCATCCAATCCCTCCCTCCCCGTAGGTCAACGGTAAGTTTCGATTGCTCGAAGATGGACAGAGTGCAAATTTATTTGTGTATCTTTGCGCTAAAAAAACTATATAAGCTATTAACTGGGAAACCCGAGTTATTAGAACGAATCAAGGAAAGTATATCGTTTCACTGATTTACAGTTTGTAGTTTTGTCTCTTTTTCACATTAATTTAGAATAGGTTGGCCAAACTGAAATAAAAATATTTATTAGGTATAGTTATTTATTGCATTTTTGTAGTACTAGTTTATCTTATTGTATTTAATATTTCATGATACAGTTTGAACAACATTAGAAAAATAAGTGTGTTCTCAAAGATATTTTGTAACGAACAGCCTACATCGTTGTTTACGTACGATTGTAGTCTAATCTGCTTGCGTGTAGAAATGTTTAAAAGCAAGAAAAAACAAATTATATATATATATATATAGATCACATTCACTAGAACTGTAAAATTCCGGTTGTAGGTGACGTAGAGACACCAGAAGCACAAACATTAAGTGTTATTCACAACTAAATCTTTAAAAGAAAAACGTATTGTGTTGGTAATCTTCACTGTAAATACTGTATAATAAAAAATCTGAATATTACATCGTGTTGTTGTTTTTTTATATTTTATCGGTAGTGTTTTGTTTGTTTGTTTTTTGAATTTCGCGCAAAGCTACTCGAGGGCTATCTGTGCTAGGCTTCCCTTATTTAGCAGAGTAAGACTAGAGGGAAAGCTGCTAGTCATCACTACCCACCGCCAACTGTTGGGCTACTCTTTTACCAACGAATAGTGGGATTGACCGCACTTTTTAACGCCCCCACGGTTGAAAGGGCGAGCATGTTTGGTGTGACTAGGATTCAAACCCGTGACCCTCGGATTATGAGTCGAACGCCTTAACACACTTGGCCATGCCGGTCCCGTCGGTAGTTCACGTACTTTTTGCACATGTATAGTAATAATACTATGTGCAAAATTATAGAATGTTAATTTGTACTTCCACAACACAAGTAAAACATTACAGATGAAGTGTTTTACATCATTGGTGACTCTATCGAACGTTGATATTAATCTGTTCAGTACCGAAGACGAGATAACTTGTCAACGAGACAACCTGTCTCTCCTGGAGTTTAGACTCTGTGTCATCCGTACCCTGGTTGAAGATAACCACACCCAGTGCCCAAAATCTACTGGAGGCCGGCCTTCCTTGGAAAACCCCCTTCGTCTCACAGAATGTCACTTCCCAACACTTGTTCCCCAAACAGAAAAGAAAATGTGTACCCCACTAGAAAGTGTAAAGTGTGCTGTAACAAATCCACGAGGAGGGAAAGCAGATAAGAATGTACTGATTGCAAAGTGGCTCTTTGTGTTGACCAAATGTTTCAAAACATTTTGCACGAAAGTGAATTATTAAATGTCGTGTTTTAATACCCAAAAATGGCATTTTGTGTATTACTATAAGTTTGGTTTAAAGAAAAATAGTATTTGTTGCTTATTTCCTTTGTTTTAAAAATTACTCAATTTTGCTGAAAAAGAAACCGGCATAGGAGCTAAAATACAGCCAACAGGTTAAGGGAATTTTTTTTTAACAAGAAAAAAAAAATTACATTTTTCTGAGTAATATTTCAAAAAGTGATTACTGCGTGCCGTTACGATTTATTAATAAGCAGTTGTGAAACTCAACCTCAGTTTATTTCATATTTTATTTTTTCTACTTATCAGTTTCACAAGTACGTCAACTATTAAACGGATTTTACGAAACGTTTTCTGAGAGTTATACCATATTCATCAAAAAATAAACGTTATTCCAACAAACGACTACAGGTAGAAATTTATGTGTAGACTCTGAAAAGTAATTAAAACAATTGTAGTTCTATGAACTTTAATGTTACTTGCACAGCTCTCCGATTTCCATGTGAAATGACTTAGACAGATGGGCCTAGACTCTGTAATAACTTTGAAACATCAACACACCTATAGAATAAATTTATTGTCTGTACAAGTGTTACATTAACCTGGTAATTGTTTCATGCAGAAGAACAAGCGACAGCAACAAAGAAAAGTTTTTGGTTCATACTGAACTTCAAATTTCTTTCCTTTTTTTTGTTATTGTTGTCCTGAAAAGAAATAACACCAAGATTAGTAAGTGTTGTTTTCTTTGGATTTACTGATTAAATTTGTGTTTATCTATATAATAAAATTATACACACTGCTGGTCAAAATCTTAAGGCCAATGAGCATAAAGAAAAAATATGCATTTTGCTTTGTTAGACTCAACCACTGATTTGAGTGGAGCTTCGAAAGATGAAAATAAGAAAAGGGAAAAGAGAACACTATAAAATTAGTCTAAATACTAGTTTGTCAAAAGTTTAAGACCATATTGAAACGAAGCGTTTATTGGTAAAGACGTAACGAAATTTAGTTATTTGTGTTCGAGCATTAGCGTTGTCAACATCTGTGTTACACTGGGTAGAAACATTGCAAAGGCTAAAACGTTGAAAGAGTTTGAATGTGGCAGAATTGTCTCTCTCAACTTGGCATTGGTGGTAAGATTGGGCGTAGTAAAACTGCTGTTGCAAATTTCTTAAAATACTCTGAGGGATACGGAACGAGAATTTCAAGTGGTCAGCCCAAAAGGTTCGCCGGCGTTGAGACACCAGCTGATTGTCGAACTATATTAAGGCTCATATGGACGAAGCTCAAGAACAATAAGACGGCATCTACGAGAAAAAGGTATTAAAAACCGTAAACGTCTTCAAAGGACACGCCTTCTTCCACACCAGAAAACAGCTCTGTTAAACTTTGCTGAGAAGTACTAAACATGGGATGTAGAAGAATGGAAGGTTTTGTTCTCTGATGAGAAAAGTTTTAAACTGGAAGGTCCAGATGTCTTCCAACGTAACTGGCACGATAAGGATATCCCATCTTAGACATTTTCTACACGACAGAGTGGAGGAGATTCCATCATTATCTGGGATGCTTTTTCCTTTCATGAAACAATGGAGCTTCAGGTTATACAGGGGCGTCAATTCGCAGCTGGCTATATCCGCATGTTAGAAAGAGCATCCTTATTGACTGATGGCCCGTGCTTGTGTGGAAATTACTGGATATTTCAGCAGGACAACGCTGCAATCCAAAATGCCCGCAGGACAAAGAACGTTTTCATGGCGAATAACGTTATTTTTTGGACCATCCAGCGTGTTCGCCCAAATTGAACCCAATTGAAAATGTTTGAGGGCAGATGGCAAGGGAAGTCTATAGAAATGGTCATCAATTCCAAACACTGCATGATCTTCGTGAAGCTATCTTCACCACTTAGAATAAATAACATTCCACCCAGCCTTCTGCAAACCTTATATCGACCATGCCAAAGCGAATGTTTGAAGTTATTCGTAGTGACAGCCTCTTGTTGGGCATTTCCAACCCTGCTTAGGACTTCTTGTTGGTACGGTCTTAAACTTTTGACCAGTTAGTATTTAGTCTAATTTCATAATGTTCACATTTCCCTATTAAATGCGAAAAAAAGTTTTTTTATTTTCCTTATTTTCATCTTTCGAAGATCTACTCAAATAAGTGGTTGAGTCTAACAACGCAAAATGCAAGGTTTTTTTTTTATGTTCATTAGGATTAAATTTTTAGCCAGCAGTGTATGTATAATTTTTATTCCAAGCCATTCCTTTGTTTAGGTACTATAATTATGCAAACAATAACAGAAAGACTTAATTAGCGTCGTTTTCAATGTGGAATTCTTAAGAAATAAAATTAATGGAAAAACTCGAGTTAAAGTTTACGCTAGAGGAGCTGTAAATTTTTGTTTGTTTGTCAAACTCTGTGATTTATGACATTTCTATACAGTTCATGTCACTGACGTATGGATTGAAAGAATGCATTTATTATGAATTACTTTACTATTTTGTTTACAATCGTTGGCTGTTCGACCGTTTTAGCGAACGAGGTATAAAATTAAGAATTGTATTTCAACTTTGTTTGGTTTGAATTACACGCAAAGCTACACTAGAGCTATCTGTGCTAGCCGTCCCCAATTTAGCATTATAAGACTAGAGGGAAGGTAGCTAGTCGTCACCACCTACCGCCAACTCTTGGGCAACACTTTTCTCAAGGAATAGTGGGATTGAACGTCACAATATAACGTTCACACGGCTGCAAGGGCGAGAATATTTAGTGGGAATGGGATTCGAACCCGAAACCTCCAGTCGCCTGACCCTGCCGGGCCTTATTTCAACTGATCAGAAAATAATTACCATCGAGACCAGTTCAAATGTTATCCATTTATCGATTGTTTGTTTGTTTGTTTGTTTGTAATTTCGCACAAAGTTACTCGAGGGCTATCTGTGCTAGCCGTCCCTAAATTAGCAGTGTAAGACTAGAGGGAAGGCAGCTAGTCATCACCACCCACCGCCAACTCTTGGGCTACTCTTTTACCAACGAATAGTGGGATTGACCGTCACATTATACACCCCCACGGCTGGGAGGGCGAGCATGTTTAGCGCGACGTGAGTGCGAACCCACGACCCTCGGATTACGAGTCGCACGCCTTACGCGCTTGGCCATGCCAGGCCTGCATTTATCGAACGAAAAAAAACAACAAAACATACCGTTAGTAACTTATAATTACTTCTCCTTGAACATTTCGTCTTTTACTTGACCAGTAGAGAGAGAGAGAGAGAGAATATATATATATTTAGGCTGCACAGTTTTGGAAATGACTCTGGTGATCCTTTCAGTTATTTATACTCCTAATCATTGGTCTCCGATTTATTTGACTTAATTATCCCATTATACGATAATGTTTTCATTCGACAGTCGTATCGTTGATTAAATAGCAAATCAGTTTAAAAAAACCTTCGAATAAGTGGCTACATTACTTTGGCTAACTGTGGCAGTCATAACAAAATGATACAGCGATAGGGTCGACCTTACAAAAACGTGTTCTTCATACCCAAAGTATGCTTGTTATAACACTATTCTGATATCCTAGTTGGGAGCGCACAGATAGCCCATGGGTTGGCTTTGTGTTTAATTACAATCTTTACGAAAATATCTAGCTATTTCGTAGTTGTAAATATAGGACGCAATATTAGATCGTAAGCGAAAACAGAAATGTATCGCAGACATTCGGTAGGGCTTATCCGTCAAGACGACCGAGTCTGTTCGTATTTACCTATTCAATTTAGGACTTTTATATTTACATATGTTGTTTCATATCACCTGAAATGTTAACTTGAAATTGAAACAATGAATATACAAGACAACTATTATGATTATAGATTACTCTAAAGACGACCCACTGGTATATTTCTGCATAGCATCGTAAAACCTTAATAGGTAAACATATATTCGATTACTAACTTCTTTAATACGGAGAATTCACTACATAAATTGGTTCTTTCAACGAATCGGCGTTTTCCAGGGTAAGCCAAGCATAAACAAGATCAGCATTATTGGAAGCATCTGGTGGTGGATGTTGGAAGCGACGGAAAGTTCGCTTTCCTCTGGAAACAAACAAACAAATGTATGTATACATATCAATATACTGCACCTACTTTTCGAATATTCAGTACAGTTAAATTAATAACATTTTATTTTTAACACTGAATTAAATGTTCAATGATTCTACTATATACATATATTGTACGACATTTGGAGTTGTCCACGTGACATAATTTCCATGACGCTGAAGTAGTTTTCGATATTTTTACCCCTTAAATAAGTTAAAAACAACTGACGTTTTCTTAAGCTTTAATGTAGCATTCCAGAGGTAAAAAATGCCCAACGCTAATCCAAAGAGGCAGGATTGGTGCGAAACTGGTTATGAAACCATGAAAAAAGGAAGTTTTCAAAACAAAATTACAACTCGTTAATGAATAATGTTAAAATTAGAGTTAATTTTAATAGTCAACTCACCAGTAGACATTAATACAATCTTAAAACGGAAAACATTACTGTATTGCATCCAGCACATTATTAAGCCTAGACAGCAGCGTCTCAAACCTTGTTGTAGATCACCTTTTTAACTAAATTCAATTCTTAATGGCTTACCTACACTATCTGGCAGGACACGATGCGACATCTTTACTGCAGTGTTAAAATACTATAGACATTCGTAGATGACTTAGGGTGTCAGCAGCTTGAGTTTGGATAAAATTGGATGTAAAATATGCTACCAAGGTTTTTGGAATACTTTGAATAGCACCACTATTAACTTTCTTTAGGCTGTATAGTTTTGAAACTGACTCTGGTGATTGTTTTAGTTATTTATGATCCTAATAATCGGCCTCCATGTTATTTGCCCTAATTATCTTATCCCATTATACGGTAATGTCTTTATTCCATAGCCAAATGGTTGAGAAAATAAGCACATCAGTCAAAAACCTTCAAATGAGAGGCTCCGCTTCATCGACTAACTTTGAATAAAATCAAAGTAATTAGTTACCTCAAATGCTTGAAGAACTTGTGCGTATATGTGATGCTGAGTTTCGATTGTCTTGGTCCAGTGTTTGTTACAACGTTGGAAATGGTAGAAAATGAGTATATAAATTATTAAAATTATATATATAATGAAACACAGTAGTTAAGTACTCTTTGGCCCGGCATGGCCAAGCGCGTTAAGACGTGCGACTCGTAATCTGAAGGTCGTGGGTTCGTATCCCCGTCGCGCCAAACATGTCCGCCTTTTCAGCCGTGGGAGCGTTATAATGTGACGGTCAATCCCACTATTCGTTGGTAAAAGAGTAGCCCAAGAGTTGGCGGTGGGTGGTGATGACTAGCTAAATTAGGGACGGTTAGCACAGATAGCCCTCGAGTAACTTTGTGCGAAATTCAAAAACAAATAAACAAGTTAAGTACTCACTACACATAACCAGGCATGACCTAGTGGTTAACCAACAGGTCTAAGATCCGAACTACTGAAGACGTTCCGTATTTCCAGTTATGGGAGTATTTGTATCACGAGAGTAGATTCAGTTATTAACTGAAGAGTTATGTCCTTGGTGGGCATTGCTTAATGGTTTCATCCACTGTACAGCAGTTAAAAGTTATGGAGCTTTAGGATTTCTGTGTTAGCTATATCTATCCAACATGTTGTGTAAAATTGAAAACGCTAAATACCAAAACTGTTATATGTAACAGGGAACTTTCTTAGAAGTTTTTGTAACAGCTAATGAAAATAAGCAAAGACAACAAAATGAAATTTATATTTCTAAAGTACATCTGTAGTATAAAGGTAATAAACATTGTGTTAGTACTTGTCTATTTTACGTTTACCTTTGAGGAAATGTCAAAAGAAAGGATATTTGTTAGAAAAATTACTAATTAATTTAAAGATTGCCAGTACACTCCAAGAGTTTAAACTTTAACTAGTATTACAAACTACGCGATAACGAAAACATCCTGAATGTCAAAATTACTCGTCAGAAACGTTTAGATCTTTGTTTAATTTTAATTTGCATATCACTGTTACTTATTCATAATGGTTTTCATTAGAGAAAAAAGTTACTTCCAATAATTTCTCAATAAATGCACACTATGCTTTACAGTATTTAAAAACATGCAATTCGTACGTTTCGTCTTTCATTCTTTAATTTTAATTTTCACAACTTACATTTTAACTGGATCAAAAATGCCATAGGCCACTGGTTCTCTTAATGCCAGTCTTGTTTCTATTTCAGCTAGCCTGGAGTCAGATATACCACTTCTTCTGTCCCTGTTCATAAAAAAACATCACTTTAACTTTTGAGGACACAGAGTTATAACAATTATTAACAGGGTAGAACAGTTCTTATTATCATCTCTAAAGCATTTACGTTTGATTATGAGATTCTCTTATGGGCTAAAAAGAAGGGCTGTTGGACAATACTGACAACTGACTCTTAGGATACTATTTTCTGATCGGATAGCAGAATATGATCACTAGTTTTTAACATACATAGGGCCTGAAAGTTCAGAGGGCGCTTTTGCAACAACAGGACTTGAACAAAAAACGCATCTAAAGTATGGCTTCAAATGTTAGATTTGAACAGTGTTTATAATACCTACGTTCTGAATTATTTAACTACAGATGAAATTTCTGAGAATACTTATTAGTCTGTGTTTCATAACTGATTAAATTATCATTACACCATTCTTAGAGAACAGTATTTACTCAGGGGAGAAGGGAATAAAGTAACATACTATGTACATGTTGAATGAATAAAGAAAGACATACGTTTCTCCTTTTTCCGCTCCAAAAGACGCCCATGCATGTATCTCTCTCAGCTTCTTGAGTTACAAGGGCAAACATATGATATGAGTGTGTGTTGTGTTTTTCTTATAGCAAAGCCACATAGGGCTATCTGCTCAGCCCACCGAGGAGAATTGAACCCCTTCACTGATATGAAGAATTAAGGTTAACAAAAACAGTATATGGTTATTACTTTGTTTAACTGTCGGAAGACTCTCTTTATATACACTTAAATTAGGTTTCTATAACTGAGAACTTATTTGCATAAAGTGGATAGATGTATATGTCTACGCGGCACAGTATCACATAATTATTTGTTCAGGTAACCTGTAGCTTTGCATAAAGAAAAATAGTTCTACGTAACACAAATCTTTACTACATATTATGTCCATTACACTAACCCTTGCTTATATATTTTGGCTTAACAGAACTGTGCGCATATCCAGATATTTGTAAATATGGTTTGGTTACGTAACATAATATTCAAGTCTCATTTGAGAACATTGTGAGGTTTACAAAACTCGTTACTCCAAGATCATTTTGTGTAATATGCCCACGCACTACTCCTCTGTGCTACCGTATATTAAATACCGTATTTTCCGCCTAATAAGCCGAATTTCTGGCCCTAGATTTTGGACCTGATTTTTGGGGGTCGGCTTATTAGCCGATCACCAGTTTTGGACCAAAAAATACCGAAGATCAAAATCATATATTTGGTCTCACAGTTACGGCAGAGTTATTTCAGTTGAATAAACTTTATTTAATCATCCGTTTTTTTGTACATGGACGATCACTCCTTTCGGAAATTTCTCCTTCTTGGGAAATGTTTTTCTTTTGAAAATTACCATAGGCGGTAATTTTGTCTCATCAGCAAAGCACGTTAAGACTACAGAGAAACGTTGTTTCTCGTGGCCCGTTGTCTTAACCCAAACGGTTTTGTTTCCAACCATATCGAATGTGTGTTTTAGCACACATTCTGCTTTCTTCCATTCACGGACCTGTTTTTCATTCACACAGTAATGGCGACCAGCATTCATATTTGAGGTTATTAAGGCTAGCTCTACTACTTTCAGTTTAAAAGCAGCATCATAATGCATTCTTTTTTTTGCAGGTGTAGACATCTTTGGCTTTTGACGGTACAATGATAAACTCCCACTACATACCCTCGGCTTATTGGGTGGTAATAAGCAAAAATCCTCTTTTTAAGACCTGAATATTGGCCTCGGCTTATTAACCGGAAAATACGGTAGGTGGAAATTAAGAAGAAATGATGTGCTTCTCTGGAACAGCTAACTTTTGAAACATGGTGTACGATGTAAGCAATGGACTGATAATTTTCTTTTTTACTCAAAATGTACGAACCAGTACACAAAAATTGGGACAACTGAATATTCTGGAGCCGTAGGTGGACTATGAAGATGACGTCCCTTTATTTGCATCTTGTTGCTTAAAAAATAATTTTGTTTGTAGTAAAAGGGTTGGAAATGGGTGTTGTTATTGACTGGGTCTGTTCCTCTAATGAACAAGCTCAAAATTAGGGTTAACTATCGTACACAAAGCTCCGTGTAGCTTTGCTGAATCCAAACAAGACTAAATGAATAAGTCATGGTGTAGGTTCTCGAAAAATTTAAGTATATGAGTTTTGTCCAAATTACTTCCTAAGAAATGACCACCATCCATGGGAGTTCGTAGATGGAAGACAAGGGGGAACTTGCCGCTAGGATTATCTAATCGGAGTTCAAAGAATAAAAAAAAGTGTTCCCCAGCTATTGCCCCTCTCCACATGTATAATATATAACGATCATAATATAACAACCTTCAACAAGAAACATTAACTAGCAACCACTGTATTACTTCCGTAAAACTATTAAGTAATAGTTACCACGTTATTTCTCTAGAGAAGACCATTATATAGCATCATTTATCTAATCTCACAGTAGAAGTAATTTAATTTTAAAAACATTTGAGGTAAGGCAAAGAAAATGGCAATGAGACGTTTTGACCAATATCCTGGCTCCTGAGGTCAGCTGGGATATTACAGACATAGCGGTTGTCTAGGCATTATCTATATCATCCATTATTGTAAAAAAAAACGATTGTTAGTGTCTGAACCAGATGACTGTGCATATCATCAATCTTATTTAGGGTAAATATTAATAGCACTATTATTTAACTTTATTTCTAACACTAATTTTTTTTTTTTTATTTCTTACACCGATTCTTTATTCTACTATTACTATTTTTAAGTTAACTTTATTATCATTCAGAATAATTGGCGATCCAAGCACATAATCTTCTGATCCTGCATATTTAAAAAAAATCTAAAACCGTCAAATAACTAATACTGCATACGTTCTAAGCTGGATGTCACAATACAACCCTAGGTGATTTCTACCTAGGGGTACTCCAATTAGGTCCGTGTGTGTGTATACCAGTCTGTCTATGGTTCCGGACGCGTATCTTGGCCCCCGCTAGTACAGTGGTACGTCTTCGGATTTAGAACGCAAAATCAGGGGTTTGATTCCCCTCGGTGGGTTTAGCAGATAGCCCGACGCGGCTTTGCTATAAGACAATACACACACGCGTATCTCGAAAATAATGCAATAATAGATAGATAGATAGATACAGAAGATGGGAAGTCAGAATGGAACATTCTTCCTGAAATTTGATCCAGATTCTGAATCACTTTAGAGTATTTTTTTATATAAAGAGTAAACAGAGTATTTTAGCAATTTTTGGGTAAAAAATTCTGTAAAATGTGATCGGGTTTGTACTAAAGAATATATTGAGGTCGAGATTCATCATCACAGTCCAAATAATAATTCACATTTTTTCTGGATCTGAGAAGGATTTCTCGAGTTTTCGAAGGTACAGTTTTAAGTTATATAATGATAAACGTTCTTGTTGTTATTTTGAATTAAGCACAAAGCTACACAATAGGCTATCTATGTTCTGCGCACCACGGGCATCGAAACACGGTTTTTAGCGTTGTAAGTTCGCAGACTTACCGTTGAGCCACTGGGGAGCAAATAATTAACGTACACGCAATCTCGGAAAGGAGCGGCAGGGCGAAGGTGTGCAATTTTTATGATTACTATTGCTGTACTACAGAACACGACAGAAGTAATATAAAGAATGACATAGTGTTAACATTGCATGTTTAACAAATATTTTCCGCGGTTGGAAAGTATTAATGAAGTTGTAAAGTTATGGTGAATTTTGTACAGCTAAAACAGATGAACCAATGAAAGTGGTGTTAACATTTAAAAACTAAATTTTGTATGTGAATCTTAATATATGTTTGAAAGTCTTACGTGGGTAATAACTCTTAGCATAAGTCTTCCGGAATCAAAAAATAAAGCCAATAAATTACCAGTTGATTGTAAGTTTTACAAACATAACGTGTTTTTTTAGTTCACATAAAGCCTCAATTTTAACACAAAGTTTGGTATGGCCTGGTGGTTAGGGCACTTGACTTACAATCTGCATGTCGTAGGTTCGAGTACCGTTACCAAACATACTCGCCCTCTAAGTCGTGTGATGGCCTGGCATGGCCGAGCGCGTTAAGGCGTGCACTCGTAATCCGAGGGTCGCGGGTTCGCGCCCGCGTCGCGCCAAACATGCTCGCCCTCCCAGCCGTGGGGGTGTATAATGTGACGGTCAATCCCACTATTCGTTTGTAAAAGAGTAGCCCAAGAGTTGGCGGTGGGTGGTGATGACTAGCTGCCTTCCCTCTAGTCTTACACTGCAAAATTAGGGACGGCTAGCACAGATAGCCCTCGAGTAGCTTTGTGCGAAATTCCAAAAAACAAACAAACAAACTAAGTCGTGAGTTACCATCAGTCTCGCTATCCGTTAGTAGCAGAGTATCCCAAGACTTAGCCATGGGTGGTGTTGACTGGCTATCTTCTTGATGACGAGAAACCCACTTGAAATAAAAATGTTTCTCAAAATGGCTGGTATGGGTATTAACACTTTTATTAATAAGGAGAGAACAACGTTTCGACCTTTCTAGGTTATCTTCAGATTAAGAAAGACAAAGATTGCAAGTGGCCGTTGCCGAACACATGTCTTAGGGACTAGAATATAAACGTGTACGGAATTGTAAGGGCATTGTAGTTGAATGTCTGGCTGTCTTCTCTTTACTATAGCACTTTGACTTAGAGATGATTAGCACAAATAGTTCTTGTGTAGCTTTACGCGGAATTTAATAAACAAATAGTATTGTTTGTTTGTTTGTTTTGGAATTTCGCACAAAGCTACTCGAGGGCTATCTGTGCTAGCCATCCCTAATTTAGCAGTGTAAGACTAGAGGGAAAGCAGCTAGTCTTCACCACCCACCGCTAACTCTTGGGCTACTCTTTTACCAACGAATAGTGGGATTGACCGTTACATTATACACCCCCACGGCTGGGAGGGCGAGCATGTTTAGCGCGACGCGGGCACGAACCTGCGACCCTCGGATTACGAGTTACACGCCTTAGCGCTCGGGCATGCCAGGCCCAAACAAATGGGACAAGTACAGGAAACCTGATTCAAGCTAACTACTCCAATCCACACAGAAACTATTCAGAGCATTCACATGGAATCTAGACATTCTATTAATATTTACTACTACATTTTGATTGGATTGTTTGTTTGTTAGGTTTCGCCCAAAGTTCGACGACAAATGTAATTTGCGCTAGCTGTCCCTCCTTTTCAAAAGTTTAGTTTCGGACTACTTTAATTGAACAGTGTGGTTGACCGCATCATTATAATGCGTCACCACTGCTTAAAGGGCGAACACCTACTTACGTAAAAGTATCTTATTTTCAAATTACTTTCGTTTTCGAGTATTTCCATTTTGGTATATTATTATTATTATATTATTGGTAATCTCTCTAAGCCGCTTTTCGTTCTTATTTCCTAAACTTTCTAATAGTTTGATTATCACAACGGGTATCAAATCTCGAATTTTAAAATGATAAAACCCCAGACTTACCTCTGATCCACTATATGGGAAATTTTGATTGGCATGAAGTATTTCAATTTATTTTTTTATAGACTTCTGACAAAAAATAACTTTATGCTAGTTTATTTAGGCTGTATCACATTACATGAAGTGTAGATAAATCGTTATAGAAACGTATGTATGGATGGATGAATATAACCTTTGTTACGCTATAGCTTCAACTAAGTTAAATAAAACATATGATGTGTGTTTTCCCAAGTGCACAGGTGGACACTCTCTCTTGAACGCACGAGCCGCATTTACGTTTGATTTTGAGTTTATTATTGACGCTAAGCCGGCCGCATTACTTCTTAGAAAATAGGATTTGTGAAAGCATTGCGATAACGTTGTGGTAGGAATAGGATGTTATTTACTAAAGACTCACTAGTAATCGCATTACGACATCAAGAGTGACTTCTACTGGAAAACAATTGTTTTTAGTCGAGCTGCAAGTGCTTCGGGAAACTGAATTTAGCGACAACATATGATTAGTTCTGTAAGTCTATTGAATGTAACTGAAGTTCATTTATTTAGGACAGAGAACATAGATCTAAGGAGTTCGATTCATATTTTATATTCCTTAACCGTTTCTCATCTTCAAGGGCAAAACCATATTGCCCTTTCCTTATAACAACAGAAACCGGTTTTCGATACCCGTGATGGGCACAGAACAGATAGCCCATTGTATAGTTTCGTGCTTACCTACCAACAAACGACGGGATAGTTAGGACGCTCGACTTGTAATATATGAGTCACGGGTTCGAATCCCTAACAGCGAACATGTTAGCCATTTCATCAGGGAATGAGTAAATATTTATAAATACTCGAGTAGTTTCGTGAACAATTCAAAACAAACCGAACTAATCAAGAATAACCGAAAAAGTGAAATCAGTGAAGTACTTAAACTATTATGTAAAGTATTTATATCGTGATAAGATGTGTTTCAAAACACAAACTCGTGTGGCTATTTGTATCGGAATACAGACGTTATCAATAAAACGAATCCGAGAAATTTTTAAAATACAATATTTCCCACGTTGCTTAACATAGAAAAAGACGATAAACTCGTGGTGATAACTGATTAAACTGATAGAGGGCTAAACGTTTCCTTGTGGTTAGCGTGTTAGAATGCGAATCCCATGCTGGACAGCGAAATCCGATAATTCACGGTACGTTTTTCCATTCCGATAAAATACATTTCGCAATTTGGGGCTCACGAGTGCGCAATAAAAGTGGCGAAGAAATCCTAATATTAGGTTACATAAGGGTAGTTCAAAGGTTAACCCTTGGTGGGTATGTTCACTGACTATCTTTCCTACAATCTGTCGGTTCAAAGTTAACCATGGGTTCGAATAATTCTTGTGTAGTTTTACGAGAAAGATTCGGAAGAAACGCACTGATACGCTGTAGAATTAAATTCAAATGAATATAAATTAAAGTTTCAGCACAATAAAGAGTAACAATCACAAGCACTTGTTGAATGGCATACATTTGTTTTTTAAATAAATCCCTATGTAGGTGAGTTATTACGGCTTCCATGTAACATCATCAGGACCTTTAACTTAGTGTCATGTCCGTTCTATTTTGTAAACCTTTAGTATTACACAGTGTCTTACGTCAGTTTCAGCGGTACCACAGTGGTTACTGTCTCATCCATAATCAGGTAGCAGTTAGTTAGGTAAAACACACAATGTAAAGTTCTTCTTTTATTCGTGTTCTTATTTGTATCGTATAATTGGTCCAACTACCTCACTTACGTACCACCTTATTGATTGATTGTTTGGAATTAACCATAAAGCTACACAATGGGCTTGCCCCCCAGTGGCTCAGCGGTATGTCTGCGGACTTACACGCTAAAATCCGGGTTTCGATACCCGTGGTGAGCAGAGCACAGATAGCCCATTGTGTAGCTTTGTGCTTAATTCAAAACAACAACAACAACACAATGGGCTATTTGTGATCTGCCCCACCACGGGTATAAAAACCCGGTTTCTAGCGTTACGAGTCTGCAGAAATAATGCTGTGCCATTTTACTCGGTCAAGAACATGTAACAAAAGAAAGTTGGACAGTTTTGTTTTTTTCACACATACTAGATGAGAGTTCATGTCATGGCTGCAATTCTTTTGATATCGTGTAAGTTTTCTTCTTTTGGCATTTTGAAAGTTTATAAACAACGTTGTGGCAGTGAAAATGTTAATTTAAATAGTGATGACAGAGCAGTGAAACAAATGTTAATTCCTAAGCATGGTTCAGTATGATATTACTACCCAAGTTTTAACATTCTTATTAACACCAGTGTTCAAAAATGGCAGCTAGGACAATGTTACTTCTAGACATATTTCACTATAAGGCTGTTTGTCAGCTGTAGCAGTTAATATAAATTTTGCTCTATAAACGGAGTAGCCAGAAAAATATTAACCCAGATATGGTTCAGGATAACTCTTTTTGAGTAACAATTACAAAAACTGTATTCACTTTCGATATATTATATATAGGCTGATAACTTTTGTAGCATATTTACCCCTACCTTATTTTTGTTTCAAAGAGATTGTACTCATGTGTTGTTGCAATGGTAACAAAATGACAGAAAAACAGCATATTTTTGAGTTCCTAATATTTTCATAAAGTCCTGTGTTTCAGAGGGGAGGTGGAGAAAAATGATGTAAGAGAGCCACGCTCCCTGGTGGCTGTTAGTCTACTCGATTATAGGAGGTGAGTGTGTGTGCTCTTCCCCACCATGATGAAAAAACCACAAAAACATCTCCCTAGTGAATAGTGTTAAATAATGAATATAGGTCCTTTCAGAATGTACTAGAATAAAAGTAGTACATCTATTTTTGGTAAAATGATGTTACGTTTCTACTAAAGGGAAAAAATTAACATTAGTTTGAGAGTTAAGTTTGTTTGATTGTAATTAAGCACAAAGGTACACAAAAGGCTATCCGTGTTCTGCCCGCCACGGGTATCGAAACCCAGTTTCTCACATTGCAAGTCAGCAGACATACAGCTGTACCTTTGAGGGGACTTGAGGGTTAAGATAAGGATATGGTCGTTAAGAATGGTTACCATGGCAGATTTTTTCTTCTAGAGTTTGCTTGCACGATATCATGGTAAAATTGTTCACAGTTTTTAAATAACTGAAAGATATTAATATAGAATACTCATTTGCGATATTAAAATGTTTATTTACAAAAACTAAATATTTAGGGAAGTGATAATCTTGGGTAAAACTGACCGTATTTTGATCTGGGGACGAGATTATTGTTGAAGAAACAAGATTAAGTAATAAACTACCAATTTACTAAATCAATTTACACAATATCATATCATTCTTAGATATCTCAACTAAATTAAACTTTCAATTGCGAGGAAAGCTTTAGACAGAAACTTCATTATTTTAACTTTATTAATAAAATTTTGCCACAATAAGCAAACACACCCGTTCTCAGTACCCAATAATTTAGCGTAGAATGTTTTGCATGTGAAATACACTCTGGCATAAATTTTATAAATACTTTTTTCTAGTAAATGTTGAACTTTGCCTGCGTGCACAGCATTTCAAAGAGACACCACAGTTTGCAATATTTGTATCTGCAAGATGGAGCCATCAAATGTCGGTTTAACACGTTAGCTGCCATGTGCAACACTGGTGGGCCACAACCGACTTTTAGTTACGGCCCACGTGACACAATAGTGAAATACATATTACGAGTAGCTTCAATGAGCTAGTTAAACATATATTATATTATATATTATATAAGTATTAAACACTGGAAATAAGGATAAAAAGAAAAATGTTTGGTTGGCACAAGGGTGGGAATTATTAGTACCACTAATGGTAGTGAACGTGTTAAGGACCAGTAAAAAATAAGTAACGTTCATGCTTCTAGTTTATTTATTGATCAAACTGTTTAACACGTCTCTAGGGAGCTAAGCAGTGTCTTTGGATTACAATTTGTTGAAGTTCAAAGTTCAATACAAAACCTTCATAAGATGATGGTTTTGGTTGTGTATTTTCGAGACAGGTTGTTAATGGATAATGTTTTAAGTGAAATACAGTGTCAAGTCTGCATACTAGCAGGTACTACCTGCTGGAAGTAACTTCAGTAGGTATTAATAAAGCTCCATTCTCAGCATCACTAATTAAGTAATTCCCAACATATTATGCTTCAGCTATCAACTGTTTATGTTAGCAGTAGGATAAGTAGACAGGAACACTTTGAAAGAGTAGCTACAGACATAATATTGCACTAGACTTGCTGCACAACATCTGCTAACAACTCTTTAACCAGTGAGTAGTGGGATTGATCGAAACATTATAACGCCCCCACAGCTGAAAGGGCGAGCATATTTGATGGGACGGGGATTCGAACCCGCGATCCTCAGATTATGAATCGAGTGCTTTAACAACCTAGCTATGCCGAGCCCATAAGGGGAAGAAAGCTCTTCATATTAAGAAAAACGAGTTTTAAGTCAGTTTTATGACTTGGAATATTTGCATTATTAGATCTTTAAGACTTTCTACTCAGCTTTAATTCATCGTAACATCTGTGGCTTAAGCAATTAATTATATCAACGTCCCAAGGTGGCTTAACGCAAAATTTTGGAATTTGATTCCTTCAAAGTGGAGAACGTGGTCTACTGTACAGCGATAAACAATAAACAAATAATTATCTAATAGTAACAGTTACATTTTTTAAATTTTTACCTGTTTGTCATATGTTCTAAAAGTGTGTGAGAAGACGATTTCGTTTCGCATATCGCAAGTTAATTTAAGGTTTTATAATTTTCTTTCAAAGCAAGATTCTCTAAGAACAGGTAAATTAGCCAAATATTAGAGATTCATTCGTGAAATCAATGTTAAAAGTTGTCTGTTCAAAATCTCAAAACTTTAATTAAAATGTGGGAATTTTAGCTGCAATTTTCTAAAGTGAAAATGTTCTTTTCTAGGAAGTACCAACAATAATATGGACACAAAACGCATAATGGTAAACTTTTCTTGAGATAAAAACAGTTGAAAGGCAAGCACGGAGATATGGCGTGCTTTGAACGTGACAGTCTTATGACAGAAACTTTGCAATGGAAATTCGTGATAGAAACCCACTTGAAGTAAAAATGTATTATCAAGATGGCAGGTATGGGTATTAGCATTGTAATTAAAATAAATTACAGAACAACGTTTCGACATCCTTAGATCATCTTAAGGTTAACAAAAGTTTGCAACTGATCTTTTCCGGGTACATCTTAGAAACAAGAGTGCCAACAGGTAGGGAGCGTTGCAGTTGAATGTTATGTTACTAATTAATATCGGTATAAAGTTGTTCCTTTATATTGGTTTAAGTTTGGTTTTAGTTGTTGTAAAAGTAGGGCTTCTTTGATTTTGCGTTTGTTTATATTTGTTTCCCTACTTAGTATGAGTGATTTCTGTAGTTATGCTGTGTCTATTTGATTTGTAGAGTTCAAAAACGTATGAAGTGTTTTTTCGTTATGTTCTTTAAATCTGGTTTCAATTTTTCTGCTTGTTTCTTCAGTATAGAAGTCGTGGCAGTTATCACGTTGTGTTTGTCAGTGTAGTTTTTACATAGTATGGACTTTAGTTTTGTACCTGGTTTTTTGAATAAATTTGGTGTTTAAGGGAATGTTGTGTTCTGTTAAAAGTTTTTTTTCCAAATGCTGGTTATTTTTTCGCTGATGTCGGAAACATATGGAATGCAACAATGTAAGGTTTTGTAGTTTGTTGTATCTTGGGATTTATTGTTGTTGGTCTTGGCGTTTGCGTATAATTTTTCCACGGTTATTTGAGGACATTTTTTGATGTTGATGAAGTTTTGTTTCATTGTGTTTATTTCATCGTTAATTTTATCGGGCGATCATAGCTTTCTAGCTGTGTTTATTTGGTTTCTTAACATGCTGAGTTTTTGTTTTGTTTCATGTGCTGAGTCGTAAGAAATATGTAGTTCAGTATGGGTGATTTTTCTGTGGATTTCGGTTTTATACTGTGTATCGGTTCTTGTGATCTTGAGGTTAAGAAATGCTATTTAGTTAGTTTTTTCCTGTTCACAAGTGAACTTAATATTGTGATGTATAAATTTAACGTGGTTCAAAGAAACTAACTGTGTGTTTTGTAGATGTGAATCCAGCAGTTATATCATCAACATACCTGTACCAGATAGTGGTGGGTGTAAGTCTGAGTTAATCGCTTGTGATTCAATCTGTGTCATACAAATGTTGACTAGAACTGGTGACACGGGATTCCCCATAATTTGGCCACTTATTTGTAAGTAGTTTTGGTTATTGAACATAAAGTTATTTTTGATGGTAGTGAATTCTATAAGGGTTGCAAATTGGTTGCTTGGGATGTGTATCAATTTGTTGAGGGTCTTGGACATAAAGTTTTAAAACTATCTTGCAGGCTTCAGTGATTGCTACTTTTTGTAATGGAAACTTTTTATAATGGTTTCAGTGGTTGGGAATTCTTATAATGGAAACTATGCTACAAGGCAATTTTGAAGTACATGGTCTCCAGATAGAGCATAATTTGGCGTCATTACATCAATTTCTTTTTTCATAAATGAACGTTAAATAAATAGATATGCAAAAAGTTTGTTTCGGATATTAGCGTAGAGCTACAATCATTATCTGCGTTAATCGTCTGTATTGGAGAGAAGGTAACTATAAGACGCGAACCAAAATGGCGATGACTGGTCCATTAAAAAGACAAAAAATATTATGTAACATAGAAAATAACTGCATTCCTACGCATTGGTTTGTCAGATAAATCGTGCTTGAACGTCGTAACATGGACTTTTAATGAGAGGGTAAGAATCCAAATAGCTTTAATACAATTTACTCCGTCTTAGTAAAGAAGAAGTGTTTACCAACAACGCTTACAATTCAAGAGAAGCTTCACTTCAAACACTCGTGAGAAATTTAAAATATGAGGTGGATGGGCAACATCATGGCTAAAAAAATTGTTTTTTCTAACTAATTACAGAAAGTTTTAAACAATTGATTTAATTGTTTTGTTTGTTTTTTGGAATTTCGCACAAAGCTACTCGAGGGCCGTCTGTGCTAGCCGTCCCTAATTTAGCAGTGTAAGACTAGAGGGAAGGCAACTAGTCATCGCCACCCACCGCCAACTCTTGGGCTACTCTTTTACCAACAAATAGTGGGATTGACCGTCACATTATACACCCCCACGGCTGGAAGGGTGAGCATGTTCGGCGCGACTCGGGCGCGAACCCGCGACCCTCGGATTACGAGCGCACGCCTTAACGCGCTTGGCCATGCCGGGCCAATTGATTTAATTACTATTATACTTTTGAGTTAATGTGTTTCGTGCAGGATTTGTTTTGACTAATGAATTAAGAATTTGGTTGTTGTTGAACGACTAATGGTGTAAAATATGATGTTAAGACTAAACACTCACCAACAACCAGGGTTCACAGGCATAAAATTTCTTGGCACTTCAGCGTAATATTGACCATGGTTTTCTATTTTGATTTTTCAATACACCATTTGGAGATTCGGGGCAAAGTTCACGTGTGCCTAGTGATGCCTCTGTCAGCAGCGACCGTCAAGATGCATTATACACTCGAAATACACTTTTTCTTATCAATCGGTTGCAATTGTAGTTTATAAATTAATATCAATATGATGGTTTGTTTGTTGAAAGTTAAGTAGAAAGCCACACAATGGACTATCTGTGATCTGCCCATCACGGGTATTGTAACCCCATTTCTAGTATTGTAAGTCTACAAACATGTCGCTATGCCAATGGAGAGCTAATATGAACGAACTTTTTACACTTTTACGTTTTAATGCACATAACTGTTATAGTGTACTAGAGAAATTTAAAGTTTAAAATTAATCTATGCACACTTTGTCGGCTCAGGGCTAAATAAAATTTTAGGGTTTGATTCCTGTAGCACACATAAAGCAAACAGCCCATTGTGGAACTTTGTACTTAACTACAAAATAAATATTATTCAACATAACTGTAAATTTAGATTATTTAAAGAGATGCTACAACTCGCACGTAATAAAGTCCTTTTTTGGAAAGACTCCATAATCAGTGACAGAACGTTATCATTGAAAATCTATTATTTCTTGTAAAAACTTAACGGAAATAATTGATCTAATCACAACTGCTTTCTAGAGTTCCTTTAAAATACTGCTTAATGTAAAGTTACACAGAACATAGTTAAAACACTCGAATCGTAATATGAGGGTCGTAGGTTTGAATATGACCTGTGAATATGACCGTGAATCCTTCTATTTGTTGGTACAAGAGTAGCTCAAGAGTTATTTGTGAATGGTATTTGGTTTGGCTTTGAAATTTGCTACAAAGATACAAGAGGGCCATCTGCACAAGCCGTCCCTAATTTAGTAGTGAACCATTGGCGGGAAGACAGCTAGCACCTACCAACAGGTAAGAGCTATTCTTTTCCTAACGATCGTTGGTTACTGACTGTCACTTTTACCATCACGAACTGGATAACAAATTTATGTGAATATGCTAACACTTAAATGCTCTCATATTAAACTTTTATTTGGAAATTCTGAACAAATACCAATAACCACGAATGCAGTTAGCTCTTCATGCATTTATCAGTCTCTGCTTCTACCTGGAAACTCTATTAACTCTATAAGTATCGATAACTGTTCAGAAACCAATCAAAAGCGTCAGCCAGAGAAGTAACTAGATATCTGACAAAAGCATTTACCTCGGTGAAATCCCATAATCTGTAAAGAAAATATGGAATAATAAAATAATAATAAAAATCATTATGTTATATGGATGTAATCATTTTACGTCAAGTAATCTTTCAGAAGCTAAATAAATAATGTACTTTTTACACTAGGAAAAATCTCACTCAGAACAAGTTTACAATACCTGTACTTCTAGTGTACCTGATTTATATGGAGTTTTCAATTTTCTTAATCTATTTGAATGTTCGTGAAAGTGCAATAAGTTTCTTATGACTGTTGAAATTACAGTTAATGATAACTATAAGTGTATTCAAGCTGCTTAAAATATAAAATGAAGCATTTAAACTCTCGAGCATATCGTTACAATATAATACGGCATGAGCTACGGATACATTCTAACAGAAAATTAGTAATTTTGTTTGGTTGGTTTTTCGTCAGTTCTTTACGTTAAGCCTTATGATAAACATTTTTTATATCGATGAATGTTGTGCAACTTGTGAACTCCACTAGTAACAACTAGAAATTAAACAATTCGTTAATTCGAGGCTTAAAAAAACACGCTGCAATCCAGTGATTTATTAACGAAGAAAAATAATTTAAACGGAAATATCAAACAGTTTACGAATGAGTATTTAAGGTGAAATGAATTAAAAATAATTAAAGCTACTCAGCTGTAATATAAAAGTTTACCTCCTACAGAGAAATTTTAATTAGTGTCTCTTAGAATAGGTAAATATGAATCAACGTAATTAAACGAAACTTAATTTCCCAGCGACATTTTAAAATTTCAAAACTAAACAAGTGTTTTAATTATTTAAACAAAGTAAATAATGAATGCTGCTGTAGACATTTCATTTGATTATGAAATGAGAATAATTGTTACTGAAGTAATTTAGATGACAGAAAATGACGAAAGATACAATTATAAAAACAAAAAATTACGCGAAGAATTTTAGTGATTCGTTTTTAGCACAATGCCATGCAATAGATTATTTACAATCTGTTCACCGCGGGTGAAGGCTTCAGATTTTAGTTTTGTAAGTCCACAGTTCAATGAAGGTACTTACAAATAACTGATGTGTATGAAAATTAATTTATATGATAAAAAGGAAAGTGGCTGATTAAGATATTGCAAGTACTGTTGTACTTATAATAGGAATGGACCAGATGTGCAATAGAAATTAAGATCTCAAACATACTGCAAACATTACGTAAACAAAACTTTATAAACACTTTACACACACTCAGTGATGTTGAGAAAACCCACTTGTAGAGAAATATATATGTAAAAACGGCTCGTTTGGGTTGAGAAAAAAATTTACGTAGAGGAGTGAACAACGTTTCGACCTTCATCGGTCATCGTCAGGTTAACAAACAGATATAAACCTTATTAATAACAAATAACAACAATAAACATTTTGCAACGCTACTAATAAGCTAACATTACACTAGTGATCGTATTCTATGATTATGAGTGTGTTCTGTGAGTTGTCGAGTAACAACTCATCCTCATATCACGTGCGGGTGCACAAAAGCTTAATGCACGCTCGTTACGTGATCGGCCTGCAGCTGCATCAGCTAGATAAATAAACGTAGAATAGTAGCTCTCTAGATCTAGATTCTATTTTGATCTAACC
This sequence comes from Carcinoscorpius rotundicauda, assembly GCA_011833715.1. Lineage (NCBI taxonomy): Eukaryota > Metazoa > Arthropoda > Merostomata > Xiphosura > Limulidae > Carcinoscorpius > Carcinoscorpius rotundicauda. The sequence goes on along the minus strand of CM022399.1, from coordinate 78,140,435 downwards.
CTTGAAAACGAAATATTCAGTTCTGTACATCTAATTCGAGGGTTCTGTACTAGTCAAAGCAATTATATCATAGTAGTCGCTACCTAAGACATCAGTCTCCTACACGAGCACGAACGATATCACTGCCGAAGTTTTGCATGGCTTGCTTTAGCACTCTAGATTAAAAACAAGAACAATAAAAAGCATAGTTTACCTCTGCATTGCTTTTAAACCAGCTGTGACCTGTTAAAATCTAAGGTTATTACTTGTAATAGTGCGATTTTTAAAACATACCTTTTGAGTAAACAAAACAAGAGAAAAGGAAAAACATGTTGATAACTTTCCAAAGTCTCCCAGCGAAGACAGCATTACGCAAGAGTAGCTATACGGTTAAAAACAGTAATGATAAATATGTAAAACAAGCCTTAACTATTAATCTAACCAAACAAAAGGCTGCCACTCCAACTAGATGAAAAAAAACTACAGCAAAGATGTCAGCAAAAGGTGGTAAAAGTCGAGAAATAACTAGGAAAAACTACAAAAAGGATAGAAAAAAGTGAAAACAAGTTTTAGATGCAAAAGAATGAGGAATTCGGAATGCGAGCATCAAAAAGTAAGAAAACAAGGTAAGAATCGGTTGCATAACATCATAATATTTTGTACTTTTTTCACACAGTGTAACGTCAAAGTGGGCGTGGCAATTGTTTCGCTCATTTCTACTTCACATTTTACTTTGAATTTTGATACAATTATGGACTTGCTTCGAATTCTATCAATAACTAATTTCTTCTAAATACTCAAATTTAAAATTTTAAAAAATAATCAGTTTTGAAACTGTTCTCTTGTTCCACCCCTTACCATGACTACTGACATGACTTACCATGGTATCCCCTGTATGATATCGTCCATTTATTTAGGGTAATGTTATTTGATTACATACATTTAGCTGTACTTGGTTGCTGAAACAAAGTTTATAAAAGAGAAATTTAGCGATATATATATATATAGTCTGAACAATTACTAAATTTTTAAAAACACACGAAGTAGTAATTGGCAGAATGATGCCCACACCCACTATGAGGTTGCACATTGTAAAAAAACAATGAAAGTATTGTAATGCTATCTCATCCATTCCAACCTTGTTACCTCCGTCCACCTTCGTGGCGGAGGTTATGTTTCCATTTTTGTGAGCCCGGCATGGCCAAATGTGTTAAAGCGTGCAACTCGTAATTTGAGGGTCGTAGGTTCGCATCCCCGTCGCGCCAAACATGCTTGACCTTTCAGCCCTGGGGGCGATATAATGTGACGGTCAATCCCACTATTTGTTGATAAAAGAGTTGCCCAAAAGTTGGCGGTTGGTGGTGATGACTAGCTACCTTTCCTATAGTCTTGCACTGCCAAATTAGGGACGGCCAGTACAGGATAGCTCTCGAGTAGTTTTGTGCGAAATTCAAAAACAAACAAACAAACCATTCCTGTATATGTTTATCAGTAAGATTTCTCAAAGACTGTTAAATGGATTTCAACAAATGTTGGTATACATTTGGACTATGACCCAACTTGTTGGGTCATATATAATTTTATATTATTATTTATTACATTATTTTTAATATAGGTATAAAGGTATTCTTTATATTCAAACGTCTAAGCACGCCCTCTACATTCCGACACTCAGTTACACAACCCCTTTCAAACATGTGGTCAGCTTCTGTTCAGTTACCTCTTTCTTTGTGAACCTGATGATAACCAAAGAAGGTCGAAACGTTGTTCGCTTCTCTACGTAATAAATTTTCTCAAACCAAACGAACCATTTCTACATATATATTTTTCTCTACAAGTGGGTTTTCTCGACATCACTGACTGTTCCTCGTTGTCCTATCAATGCGGTCCGTGTTTATGTATAACGACGAACATACGGACCAGTGATGACTTTACGTAGGGGCTAGAGGAGGCTTATTCACATAGCCAATAACCTTAATGGGAGACCACTGATAAATTTTATTCTATGTAAAATTATATGGGATGCAGGGTCCACAAATATCATTATCCCTTGGGCCCACACAACTCTAAATCCGCCACTAATTTTTCGTATTTTTTATAAGCCGGATATAATGTGTACTGAGTGGCAGAAGTTTGTGTTCTATCGAGTGCATCCTTTATTTCGTTATTTTTGGTGGTTCTATTCCCACTTCCTAGATTTTTTATTCAACGTTCTTTAAACACTTTTAAAATAAAATATTTTGTAAAAAGGAAAAGGTTAACTTATTTGTTACTCAAACAAAAATATTAAATGTACTGTTATTTTTTCACTTTTACAGTTTAACATATTGTAATTATTAATATCAAAATCAATATACTGGTTAAAAATAACAAAATACCAAAAATTAAAATCGAAGTTTTCTAAATCATCTTAAGTCGTCTACATAACTTAGCGAACTAGGAAAATCATGCATTCATAACCAATATTAGTACAGAGAAAGATCATAACTTGCGAATTATTGTGCTTAAAATTTGTCGTGTAAAGTTTAGTCTTGAATATATAATTTTCAATGTTTTCCACTGTCAAAGAACTTGATAAGTACAATAAATTATACTCAAGCAAGTTATCCAATTGTCTACATTTTCTATATGTGGTTTGATTTGAATTTTGCGCAAAATTACACAAGGGCTTTCTGCAGTAGTTGTCCCTAATTTAACTAGAAGGAAGGAAGCTAGTCATCACCATCCACTGCCAAATCTTGGGCTACTCTTGCCAAAGAATAGATGATAATGATCTCAAGGTTGAAAGAAAGAGCATGCTCGGTGGGACGGGAATTCGAAACCATGATACTCAGATTGCGAGTCAAACACCCTAACCACCCGCTCGTGTCACCCTACATACCAGCTGAGTGTATAATTCAAATCAGTGATCCTCACCATGTAGTCCGCCACCTGATTCCAAATGCAAGTTGTATCAAAAACAGCATCATTTATCCCATCATTTCTTATGTTTTTATTTGGTAGCAAGCGAAAGTTGATAGAGGAGGACTGACAGGTGGCGCAAAGTAATACAACGGCTAACCTTTACTCTAGTCCACCGTGGAGAATCAAGCTCCGGGTTTTAGCATCGCAATTTCGTAAATTTACCGCTAACCAGCCGGAATACTTAATAAGTGTATTTTAACTTAAAAATACTCGTTAATGAAAATTGTTCATTGGTAATTCTAACTCTATTAATAATCTAAATTTGCTTGTTTTATATGTTATATTTTTAACATTAAAACACGTTCTCAATACGTACCTCACTTAGCACTACTTCTGTAGGAAGACATATTTATTTAACTTTTCAATCAGATGACCAATCTAGTTATTCTTTGATCATTCAAAATATTTTGTGTCAAACACTATTTCAGTGACTTATTACTTTCTCTGCTGTATAATAAACAATGTATTAAAGAAAAATTTAAATATTCAAGAGGTGCCTATGAGTTGTCACGGCGGCCCAAACTCATATATCACAAGAGAAATTAGACTTTGAAACATGACTGTTTGTGACACACTGATATATGACGCAACTTATAGATAAAAGTGGGTTGTGACTTATTGGTGGGGCATGTGGCAACAAAATTGTTAAACTTTTCAGGCTTGAGCATTACGTTTTGTTTAAGGTCCTCCAGCGGTATGTCTACGGACGTACGCTGCTAGAAACAAGGTTTCAATACTCGTGGTGGGCTGATCATAGATAGCCCTTTGTGTAGCTTTGTGCTTAATAACAAACTACTACAACAGCCATTTGTTTAAACTTTTTTTTCTGAAGTACAAACCTGAAAAAAAAAGAAATCTAGTAGCAAAAAATATATTCTTAACATTCTGATCTCTTTAGTGTGAAGGATGCGATTTGTTTTTTGTTTTTTTTCTGTCAGTGTTGAAGAATATACGTACGACATTTTTCAGTTTTAAGGAAAGAATACACTGGAATCCATGAAGTAAGAACAGTAACATGTATATGTACACGTGATAAATAGGGTTTTAATATATGCTAACTTAGTTTATATTAATAACAAGCGTAAGGTTACACGTTTTTCAGATATATAAATACACTATACGACACAAATTTTGTTTCTGGATAGTATGTGTTATTTTTTAATTCCTTATGTTGTAAAAGTACAGAAAATGGCCATTATTCCCTTCAAACTTTGCTTTTGTGACCTGAATAATGAAATTTAGAAATCGACCTATTTTCTATGTAGAAACGGGCAAATTTGCGCAGTTTCTTTTACATAGGATCTGAAAAAACAACATATGAGTCAAAATTTACATGTTTTTGTACTAAAATTACACAAAAATTAACAAATATGTTTAGAAGTAAGTCGTTTTTCGAGATTTGCGACTGTAATGTAAATCACTTTTATGTATCAGCCCCTAAATATACTTTCCCATCATGTTTCTGTTATACGTTTGCAGGTCACCAAAGCAAAGTTTGAATCGAAAAATAGGTCTTTTTCCATTTACTTTCAGCATAAGCAATCGGGAAATAACTCTTCCTGACCATGAACATGAAAAAGTAAATATTCTATTAATAGTTTTATCTAAGTTACAGACAGCATACTTAACTAGTATTTTCTGAGACAGTTTTAACCTTTTTAAAATCACTGAATATTTAAATAATCGAGCCTCACCTTGCGGCAGGTCTTGCCTCAGAGAAGTACAGAAGTAGAATTATCAATACTTTTGTGCGTTTCATAGAGCCAGTAGTCATTGTTTTATCTCCCAGTGGCTGTAAAGCTACGTGGTTCTAGGTTGAAAGGTATCTGGAACCTTGGATTATTTCTTCACCACTTGTTTCAGTCTTTTACTCGCCTCTCTTTGCGTGGATGGTGACTGTTGCCTCCGTATGTCGAAAATATAGATTTTATTATCGTTACGCCTCACTTATATTAAGGGTTCGAAGAAAATGACAGTCCAACGCCAACGTTGGAAAGTTTACATTAGCCAATCAGGAATAAATAATTGACGATGTCATCACTCTCTACAAATACGTAGGCTTTCCTCCATTTCTATTGGCCAATGCCTTCCCGCATGCTTGTCTAGGAGTGAACTTAAATTCCGAAGCTCAGTTGTCACTAATTGTTATGCTTAGTTAAACAGAACGGTATTGGGACATGAATAAAACAATAACAGTTCGCGTAACAGCCTTCAACAAAGACTGGCATATATAATTACATTTATAAATAAAAACACTGCCAACAAGAAGAAACCATCATCACGTCCACAAACTAGTTGAATTTGTAATTAAAACAGTAATACATAGGAGAGAAAAAACGACTAACGTAAATTTTGGTGTGATGTTTAATTTTTAAGCTAACTGAACAGTAGTATAAATTATATTAAAAGAACGTTATAATCGTTGCATCAAAAATATCTGAACACTGAAAAATTATTTTAAAAACTTTCCTTTCAAGACTGGTGATTTCAGCATCGATTGTAAGAAAAAGAAACAACCAAATAAACACGTAGAAATGGAAAACTTAACTGTAAAAGAAACAGCAGCAATCACACTGACAAAGGCTGTCTTCGTTGTTCAGCATTTTTATACAATCTTTGCCTCGTTGGTTTGTTTGTTTTAAAACAAACCCATCTTGTGTCCAAAAGACTAAAACGGATTGTGAAGAAAAGAACCAAAGGCTCCAAAACTATACAGTGCTACAGCTACCAGGAATCTCAAATAGCAACATAAATGTTACTTGAGCGTAGACGCCTCCTGCTCTGATTTCATTAATCAGACTGAAAAGAAACAGCAATATCCACCACCAAGAAAGAAGAAAAAAAAACGCGAATATAATTTAGTTGTAAAGTGAAAAAACTTTCCCAAACTGGGTTGTTATCATCCCCCATTCGCCCCATTCGTGGCAATTCATTAGTTATAACTGTAAAAGATTTAACATTTAATTACAGAGAGTAAACAGATCGCATTTTAAGACGATTTTGACGTCATGAAATATAGGAGAAATGCCCGGATGACTCCGTGACAGAGAGAGAGAGGAGAAGAAGACAATATTCCCTTTATGGTTGACTGTTTGGAGATAGAAAATGCGAACAGTAAACATTTTTGGGACGTGTGGACATGATCATTCTTATAACATGAACGTTAATGTTTTCTTGAAGGACCGACGGTAACCTAGGTAAGATTGTAAACAATAAAGAAACATAGTTGTTTTATTGCACTGTTTGTGGATGTCGTTAACTGTATTTTGTTTGTTTGTTTTCTTTCTATTCCTCAAATATATATTCCAAGAAGTAAAATACACCTTGCGGAAAAATAGCGAACTTCTGTGTGTTATATCAAGAAGCATTTATTCTATATTTTGAAACAATCTTTTGGAAAACTTGAGCTGTAAGATAAGATTTTCCTCAATCAGATTTCTTTACAGTAAAATTGGTTATTTTGTTTCAATGATTAAATTAAATCATAATAAATATCCTATCAATAATAAATTTATCTGGATTATTTGAGAGATTTTCCAGATTAAATCGTATAAAGTTCAATTTTGCGAGGTAAATTCATTTGTTTTCGAATTTCGCCCAAAGGTACACGAGGGCTGTCTGCGTTAACTTTCCTAATTTAGCAGTGTAAGACCAGAGGGAAGGCAGTTAATCATCAACACCCACCGCTAATTCTTAAGCTATTCTTTTTACCAACGAATAGTGGGATTGACCGTCACATTATAACACTCACATGGCTGAAAGGGCAAGCATGTTTGGTGTGACGGGAATTCGAACTCGCGAGTCAGGCACCATAACCACCTGCTGGGTCTATTAAGTAAATACCAAAAATCAAGGATATCTTTTAAAAACAATGGTTCGTGACCCTTTTTCTCCGAAAACAAATCCCTCTCCGCACTTTAGGTTTAGAGCTGTGAGTACATTATAAGCTCGATGGTAAAACATCACTATTCGATTAAAGTAGCACAAAAGCTGGAGTAAGTGATGTTGATTAGGTGCCGTTTCCTCTAGTTTACCACTTCTAAATTATAGACAGCTTACGCATGTAGCCTTCGACTAGTTTTTGCGTGAAATCTAATTACACAAACAATCCACAGAACATTTGATGACAAAAAAAATATTTTGATGTGCAGAGGACGCGTATGCTTTGCTTAAAATGGTGAAATTTGATGAAGATTACAAGTTTAAAACTTCAAAAATAAATTAAATTTTCGATACAGAAAACTCTTAGAGTTAGGGGGTGTAAGGTGCTCCTGAACTAGGACTCTTAATTTCAAAGTTGACGAGCCGTGTTTGAGTCTTGAGGCACCACAAAATATTCTTCAAATTTTAAGCTGTGTGCGTTATAAGAGAGACAATCATTTCCTCTGCGTGGCTAGTGGGTAGTAAGGTAAGGTCATTAAAATTGCGATTAAGTTTCCCACCAGTAGCTAGAAAAGTCATTTGTTCAAGAAAACAATGACTGAAAGGATGTTACAACTGTTGTTTTCTGAGATTTCCAGTGTTGTTTGCACTTAAATATATGAACTGCAGTTTGTGATTATCATTGAACCAAAGCAAATGCAACAACTGTATGGTTAGGAACAAATGACCAAAAGGGCTTTGTAATTTTTTTTTTTGATCTGTTGAGTTATGTTATACAACAGAATATGAAGATGAAATTCTGTGACTACCACTTCATTACTGAGGTTTACAAAAGCTGTTGCTTGAATATCCATAGTTTGTTTTACCAAAGATTTTTGTTTGGGGTTCAAAAACTCAGACCAGAGAAGTCAGAGCGATCATAGCCTTCTGAAATAGTGATTGCTTTTTTACAGTGAAAGAACCGTCTAGCGTTTTACAAAGTCATTGTCTCTTAGATAAGTTGTGAAAGTTATTGTGTGAGGTACTTGTTAAATTCTTATCAGTACATTTTAATGTTATATAACTTCTCGCCTTCCAATGGCACAGTGGTATGTCTGCGGACTTACGCACTAAAAACCGAGTTTCGATACCCGTGGTGGGCAGAGCACAGATAGCACATTGTGTATCTTTGTGCTTTATTCTAAACAAACAAAAATATTACTTTTCTTTGTGCGGTGGGAGTATTGTGTTCTTTATAAGAACAGAAAGTATGTTGGGTATTTAAAAATCTTAATTAAATACGTTTTATTCGTTTGGATTTACCTGTATTTACTTTTCTGTAATGCAACTGAATTGACTAAAGTAAGGCTTTAGTTTCTTGATTATCTGTGGTTGACTGTTATCTTGGATATTAAAAACTAAACGTGTGGCGATTGGATACAAGTATCGTATTCTGAGGCCGTGATACAACTTTATGGATACAATGTCCGCTACGATACGATTTGTATATCTTCACAAAATTTGGCAAGCTTTTAGTAAACGTTAAAAGTATTTTAAAGATAAAAATGAAAATTTCTAATAAATTATTTAGACTAAAAATTAATGATTTAATAAAGGAAGATGAATATTGAGTACTAAATTTTGTCTTCATTTTTTTTTATCAAAAACATTTCATACAAAATGACATAATAAATTAGCAATAAGAAAACAGATATTGATTTTTTTAAAACTTTTCTTTCCAGCTGCCATTTATTTAATCAGTGAAGTATGAGAATTTAAAAAGAACTGCGAAGTGTGAAGAACTTAAACAGGACAACGTTAGTAATATGTATAATAAATTACAGATAAGACCGTAAATCTTTGTAACAAACAGTTGGTAAAAGTTTTGTATCTAGATGTGTATCGTATCATTAATAAATATGTTGTCTTTTAATTAAGCAGCACACGAGGTTATTTGTACTTTGCCTACCAAGAGTATCGAAACCCAGATTCTAACGGTATAAGTTCGCAGACATACCACCATGTCAAGGGAACATCAATCTATGTAGCGAAATGTCTACAACGATAAGATACACACCCATTGTAAAAGTACAACAATCGTGAACAAATATATTTAGCTGATATTGGTGTGAGCGTATGTTGATATACAAAGTAACAATCGAGCAAATATTAATTTTAGCGAAAAGAATATTAGCATAAAAGTTCAGTTAAATTCTACAAGACTGTTGACTTAAGATGGCAGCGTTATTAAACCACGGCTGTAGAGATATCGCTTGTGGATGTTGTCCGAGTCGGCTACCATAAGCCTGATAATACTCTTGCGTATTCGACGATATGTTGAAGTTGAGTTTTTTGCAAAGGAAAAAGAAAATATTTTCTTTTTCTTATTTTACTTAAATTATTGTTTTCTTCTTCACTTGAGAGAGCAGTCACCTTCTCACAACTGTCTGTAGGCAGTGAAGGGTGATATAGTTGTGGGCTTCTGCACCCACATCTCGCTCTCCTTATTTGTATATCTATTGTTACTTCTTATATGAAACTGGCGACTGGAGGTAAAGACTGATAGATGGTGTATTCCCACCGCAATTTTGGTTCTATTGCGCAGCTACCTTCAAACCTAGTGTACATTTTATAATCCCACGTTATAACTTGTATCATGGAATCTTTTATTTTTTTCAATTAGTACAACGTTTTATCTGTAATTTATTTTTGTTCCGGCCTGTTTCTTAAGTTATAATAAACTAAAGTAATTTGCCAGAGGTTTGAATTTGATGTTTTTCCTTGTGATTTTGCTTGTTTAACCTCACAAAAATATATTCATTTTAAGTAACATATATTATAATTTATGCCAAGCAAATAACAAACCAATAAGTGTATATAATGTTGTTTGAAAGTTGTTCAGGTTAGAGATAAGTTTTAGCTGTGTAAATATGACTTTTTCTATTGTATGTGTTTTGTAAAAATGTATGGCCAAGTGAACGCTCAGAGACCTGAAGCCTTCTCTTTCATTGCGCGTATCTCTGAGTATATGGTAGTATTGTTTATTCCTTTCGTGGTACTTTTCTGTTTTTGTTATAATGTTTCTATTTTTCCTATTTAATTTCATAGTTACTGAAAGGAAGTTTCTTATGATTTCGCAGTAAGAATCCTTTATATTATGATATCACATCCATTCATCTTGTAGTAGCATTCAAAATTCGTTTGTTCGAGACATTTTATTTTTAGTTACATAGCTAATTATTAGCCTTAAAGTTGTTGAATGAATGTGGTGTGGCATGTAAAAGTGTGTAAAATTCAAGAAATTAAAAAACTAATGAATTGTTTGATTTATTCTACTCAGAACCTTAAATTGTGCATTAAACAAGATAATGTAAGAACATTCAATATTGGAAATTAAGTTTGGTTACATTTTTGGACTTTACTTACATTCGTTAATACAACTTTTCTGGTAAAATATGGAAGTGAACATTTTTCTTAGATGAGAGCAAAGATGATGTTACTCTTTCTTTTCTGGCTAATAATAGCAATATATAACTACTGAAGTTGGTCAGTGAATGTAGGGAAAACCGAGGGAGACTATAACAGCATGCTCTAAAATTCATGTGACCCACATAACGTATAAAATAAATTCTAAAAAAAGTTAAGAGTTTGATCTGAAATGCATTATGAGCACAGTCACGGCAAATATATCTGTGCACGGATATGTGCAAAAGGAGTTTAGTTTGTGCAATATAAATTACGAATCAATGCACAAATATAAAAGTTATTTTGCTGTAGATGCTACGTAGTGAAAGAGTTTAAAAAGTACTTCACGAAGAAATGCTTGGAGCGATTATTTTTTAGCTGAGTTGGAAGGGCATTAACCACGGTCTGTTTTGTCAGACATATTCTTTAAGTTTTATTGTTCTCCGCTAGGGATTGTTTCAAGATCACGTTACTGTTTTAAATGTTACTGTCGTGGTAACGTGTTTTTGCAGATATATAAAATTTATATGTATGGCTTCTTTTAGTGTAACAGGTATCACGTAGGCTTAGATTTTTTAAAGAAAATTTGAAATTTTATTCCTGTTTAAATTTTATTATTGAATTTATGAGATTGTAATTTATAACATATGTTTTGAGATTTCGTTGAAAAGTGTGTGTTTTCTTATAGCAAAGCCACATCGGGCTATCTGCTGAGCCCACCGAATGGAATCGAATCCTTGATTGTAGCGTTGTAAATTTGTAGACTTATCGCCATACTCGTGGGGGGCTGATATCTAGTAGTATGTTTGATGATTAACCAACTTTGGACAATGAACTTGAGACTTATTTTTGTCGTTTATGTATACTTTTTATAAATGTCTACGATTTCTAAATTGACAAGTGTTTAAGAAACTTACATGATAATCAGTCACTGAATTAATGATTTATTGAATGTGTATAACACTAATTCAGTAATTATCAGTAACAGTATATTCCTTTAATTTTTGTAAATAAAAGTTGTTATTATTCAACTTTTCAACGTATACTACAGTACTGAGAAGTGACAATTATGAGCTGAAAAGTTATTTTATTTTTAATGGCAGAGACAAAAAGACTGTAAGTTAGAAACACTGACAATTTATAACCAAGCCACACTATTGATAGGCATGTACAGATAGGTTGTTTACCCCTTAGTGACAATTATTACTACTAATATTTCTTCTTATTATTATTTATGACTTAAGACAATTTAGTTTGTGTAGTATAATTTTCAGAAAGTTTATTCACATTAAATTATAAGTCAGAATTTAGAAAAAATAGGTTTTAAACAATTTAAAATCTGGTTAATGTATAAATATTGGACTTATTTAGATAATTTTGCTTTATTGTTTTTGTCGTTGTTGTTTTTCTAATTAAGGAAAAAGCTATACAATGAGCTATCTGTACTCTGACCACCACGGGTATCGAAACCCAGTTTTTAGCGTTGTAAGTCTGCAGACATACCGCTGAGTTACTAGGGGTTGGGCGTTGTTTTTGTCACTCTGAACAATAATGGTATAATTTTTAGGAGCACTAGTATTCAGTGAAAGCAGTATAATTAACTTAAACAAACATGCTGAAGTTTTGAGATCTGAGACTTTTGTAGAAGGTCGCAAAATCTAAAAACATTCATCCTGTTGAAGTGAATCTTTTGAGCCAAAATATAAATTTTCATCTTTAAGTAGTTTAGAAATTTTTAACAGCACCCTATTTCATTATTTTACAAGTGTACAACACCATTGTAGAAATAATTCTGTTGAAAAAAATCATAAGGTGCACTTAGAACAATTAAACGTTGCATCTAATATGAAAACATTTTCATATCCAACATTTCTTTTCACCATTTAGCCAAACCATTCAGTGAAGGAACGTCTAAATCATAACAATTCTAAAAAAATATAACAAATCACTAGTTATACGTAGCACAAATTCTGAGCATAAATCCCTGAATCTTTATTTTCTTAGATTAAGTGTCAGTCTAGAAGGCTTGCTTAACCGTTTACAACATACTGCTGGAGCTGTGAGATCAAATTGTTTACAATATGTTGCTATAGCAGTGAGACCAAATTGAACACAGTACTTTAAATTAGGTCTCACATCTCTAATATCCAATAAATAAAACATTGAATTTATATATTCTTACCACAGCATGCGAAATTCCACCTAAGCCTTGTATTTTTTTCCACATAAGACCACTGTCCCAATCCTTTCCAAATTTTTATACCTGAGAAAATAATCTTGAACTTTAAACATTAAAACTCTTATTCCATTATATATGTCATTACGGATTGATATAACCCATTCCAGCCGTTTTAACATATATATTTTTCTCTACAAGTGGGATTTCTCGGAATCACAGATTCTTATTCCATTAGTAGCAAGTTATCAAACTGTATTAAGATAACATTTGTGATACCAGCAAATTTGAAAACATTTCTATTTCAGTTTGAAAAACAAACACTCTAGGTCACTGTTAAATGACCATAATGTTTTGGGACAATAAGGGATCTATTGGTTCATCTCAGCTGTTCTGTTTTCAATACAAAACTAAAACTATTAATATATAAATAAAAAACAACCTTTAAACCAGCTCTTCTCATTCATGTACTTATCAAGCGTATTTTCAAATTTACTTAAATTTATTGCCTCCATTACAACCAAAGGCCAATCACCCTGTTTGAAAAATAAAACTTGGCTGAAAATTACTCTTACTTTGCTAAAATTTATATCTCTGTCCTCTAGTCATACCATTATCACTTTTAAGCGTGAAAAACGATGATGAATCGATACTCCATTAACTCGACAATCTGAAACATCTCAACCTGATCCCAGATCTATTTTCTGGTATGATACTTCCCTCCACTCACAGGATTAGCTATTCTCATTCATTGCTGTCCTCTACGTGCAAATTTTATTTTTACACATGACGCATGTCACTCTGTCTGTGAACTTCAACTGAACTATCACTTCATGTTTGGAAACGTTAGAGTTTGGACTTTCTCCTTCGTTTGTTTATTGCATGTTGAACCGGCATGGCCCAGCGTGTTAAGGCGTGCGACTCGTAATCTGAGGGTCGCGAGTTCGCATCCTTGTTGCGCCCTTTCAGCCGTGGGAGCGTTATAATGTGACGATCAATCCCACTATTCGTTGATAAAAGAGTAGCCCAAGAGTTGGTGGTAGTTGGTGATGACAAGCTGCTTTCCTTCTGGTCTTACACTGCAAAATTAGGGACAGCTAGCACAGTTAGCCCTCGAGTAGCTTTGTGCAAAATTCAAAAACAGCTAAATTTATTGCATGTTTGCTTTCTTCACGAAGTAGTTATTTTTCACCTTCATTTGATTTTTTCAACCAAATTCTTTTATTTGTATTTATCATTTAATTTAAGTCGCTTTTTCTGCTCTCGACTTTGGTGAAACCTTTCTATGTAATGAATTCTGAATTTAATCTTACCACTTTGGAGGATAAACTAGTGACTAGAGTTCTCCCAGGCCTCTGATGTTGATGACTTGATGATGGATATGATTTATATGTTGAGAGATTGGCTGTTACTGTGTCCATCCTTTATCTCTGGAATTTCCAAAGGTTTCTGCTGAAACTGCTGAGTCTTTTATGGCCGACTAGGAGTTTGATCATTTTTTCTACCTCCTGAATTTGCTGAGGTTCCAAACCAAGGAAGTCTCCCAGGTTTCATTTGATCTTAATGAATTTTATAGCTCAGGTTTCTTGTGTTATATTCTTATCACACAAATAAGCTTCTCAACCTTTGCTCTTTTTTCTTTTCCATGATATTTGGGTTTTTGTTGATCCATTGACCTCAAGGAATTTAGCATGTCATGCCTCCTAAGGACTTCTGATTATTTTGTCTTTTCCTGAAATTCTACAGTCTATTTGATTTCAGGTCAACAGTTGTAAGATTAATCCGTGATGACGAGAAAACCCACTTGTAGAGAAAAATAGCTTGTATGGGTAGAGAAAACTCTATGTAGAGAAGCGATGTTTCTGTGGGCAACATACTTACGTAACCCTACCTAAAATGTACCTATTATCTCCTACTTTTTACACGTTAACTTCCCACATACGTTTGCTCTAAACACAATAAAGACTTGGGTGATGAAGATAGCTCTTTGTCACCTAGAATCCTGTGAACTATTACATATTATTATTTTATGCACTATACAGTGTTCCCTCGCCACTTCGCGAATCCTCTTTTGCGGCTTCACCACTTCACGGGCTGGACTGACCCCCACATATATATATATAAAATAATAAACATTAAATCTAAAATATAGCATTAAATACCTTTAAAATATTAAAAATAAATATAATTAATAATGTAGAGAAAAAAACAGGTATATTTTGAGATATAAACATATATTTAAGTTTATAACAGCGTAAAACTGGAAACAGAACGAACTGGAAAGGCTATAGATGTACGCATTGTGCGTCTGCAAAGGCTACGCGAGATCAGCTTCATGGCGTAGCGATGTGCAAGACGGGCTATGATTGGTGCAGAAATGAAAGACGTCCTATGACAGCTACCAATTTTGATTGGCTTTCACCATTGCTACATGTCTTCAAAATGTTCATAAAGCATTGCAAGAGATGAAGCCCTGCACCGTTAATGCAAGCTGGAAGAAGTTGTGGCCTGAGGTTGTGCACGACGACAAGGGATTCACGCCTGAAGAAATCCAACACTCGGCTGTTCAAAAAGCTGTGCAATTAGCTTCGTTAATCAAAGGTGAAGGATTTGCCGATATGACGAAGGAAGACGTAGATGAACTGATTGACTTAGAATCCGAACCACTCGCCGACCAAGACTTAGAAGCATTGACGAAGTCTACTGCCAAGGAAGACGACGAAGAGGAAACACTGAAAGAAGCCGAAGAAACAATCGAGCAAAGTGGATGATCGTTAGAGCGGTTAGGTAAACTAATGAAACTAATTAACGAAGTGAAGGAGTGCTCACAGGAATGGGACAACAATATGGTTCGATCGGTACAATTTTGCAATAAAATAGAACTGATGACTCCTTATCAAATGATTTTCGATAGGCCAAAGAGGCAGAGAAAACAACTGCCAATAACAATGTTTTTCCAGCCGAGCAAGAAAGAAAGGGTACCGGTGGCAAGTACTGTTCTTGAAGTTGTAACGACCGACGAAGAAATTGCCGATTCACCTTCCACAGAAAAGGAAGTGGTGTCCCCCGAAAAGACACCACCTGCTGAAGATATGTAATTTTTAATTTTAAGGCTTAATATCTTGATAATTGTTCTTATTATTTCAGCAATAATGAACAGTATTGTAATGGGAGGGTTAAATAGTTGTACAGGGAGGGTTTTAAAAGTCTAAATGCACATAAATATATATGTAAAAATCGGCGATCCCACTTCGCGGAAAGTCTTTCCCGGGGGCTTTGGAACGCATCTACTGCGATACACAAGGGAACACTATTTGCGAGTGACATATTTTTTATTTTGTTTATTTGTTTGTTTTGGAATTTTGCACAAGGCTACTCGAGGGCTATCTGTGCTAGCCGTCCCTAATTTAGCAGTGTAAGACTAGAGGGAAGGCAGCTAGTCGTCACCACCCATCGCCAACATTTGGGCTACTCTTTTACCAACGAATAGTGGGATTGACCGTCACATTGTATCGCCCCCACGGCTGGGAAGGTGAGCATGTTTGGCGCGACCGGGATGCGAACCCGCGACTCTCAGATTACGAGTCGCACGCCTTAACACGCTTAGCCATGCCTGGCCAATTTGTTTTTTAACTTTACCTATATTGAGCAACTTCTGATCGTTACTCCAGGTCATCACGTTTGTGTGGTCGCCGAACTCCGGACAGAACTTGACCAAGGAGGTCTTTCTTTTCTCAAAGAGTCGGCTTCCATCACTGACATGAACATTCCGGGTTCACCTCCTTGTACCCAACACTCGCTAGTATGACGAACTATTCACTCGACAGCTAACCACTCATGGGTTCTTGCGCCGTATGCCGCCAAAGACTGTCCGCCACCCGTCAAACCCCAGGATCCGGTCTGTACCCTTGGAGTAGGTTTTCTAACTCCATTTCCTGTATCCTGCCTCCACTCCTTCAACTTAGAGAACATGAGCCATTTGTCGAAGCACCTATACATGTGAAGTACACAAACACACTTACTCACCAGGTTTGCACCTCCACCGTTGGCTGGTCCGTCGTGGTTTTCTCCTCCGTCGTCCGCTTTAAGTCAACGTGTGATGTTTGTTTCGACAAAGTGCATTTTAAAATTTCAGGTCTATGAATCTGTCTTTCATTTCCATTATTTTCGACTGTTCCGGGGCCCATCTTATATTAAAATCTTTCTTCGTTAATCGATGCTTATCGATTTTCTTGTATTAGCTCTAATTCTTCTCATCTTCACTGGAACGCTTTCCTTTACGTTTTCATATACGGCTTTCCATCTTGCGGACCATATCTAGTATTTAACTTCACTCATGAAAGAGAGGAAGGAGAATTTCTCCGTATTCTTTGCAGGTAGTGGAGTGTTAAAGAGGACTGTTGCGTAACATATCAAGCACGTATGAAAATTGTCGGATACCTTCCGCCAGTTTCCATTTACGTGTGCGCAGTCATAGAAAGCATCTTTTGTTGTTTTTATGCGCTGGCAGCACGGACATTTGTTTGATTTCATAACTTTCTGTTTGTTTAATCTTTCTTTTGTGATCACTATATCATGTGCTGTTTTATAATTTAGGTCTCTTCTTTTGTTTTCTATTTTCCTGTTGCTTGTTGTAGTTCATGCTGTCTTCCAGTTTATATGTGGGTATTTGTTTACAATTTTGGCTTGGATTTTATCTGTTAGATTTTCATATATATTTTCTGTTGACTTATTATATAGTTGAATTGTTGGGTTTTTGTTTGTTTCTGCTATCATATTTTATAGATAGGCTGATAGAGTTTCTGCTCGTAGTGTTTGAGGTTTGGTCTAAATTACATAAAATGTGGCGTTGAAACCAACTATGTGGAGAAGCAAACAACTTTTCCACTTTCTTCGGTCATCGTCAGGTTCACAAAGAAAGAAAGAGGTAACTGACCGATAGCTGACCACATGATTGCAGGGAATTGTGTAATTGAATGTAGGAATGTAGAGGACGTGCTTAGATGTTGGATGACACGGTTGCGGGATTCAAATCTACAGAACACATACTTAATTTTTTCAATCACATTGACTCTATACATCCCAACATAAACATCACATGTGAACAAGAAGAAAGCAATCAAATATCATTTCTTAATTTAAAACAGAAATCCACGGAAAAATCACCCACACTGGACTATACATTCCTTGGGACTCAGCACATGAAACGAAACAAAAGCTCAACATACTAAGAAACCAGATAAACACAGCCATAAAACTATGCTCACCAGATAAACTTAACGACGAATTAGACAAAATAAAACAATACTTCATCAACGTCAATAAGTTTCCTCCACAAACCGTAAAAAACATTATACGCAAACACCTAGACAGAAAGCAAAATCAACCAACAAAAGTAAATATATGTCACGAATCAAAAAATCACGAAACCATATTCTGCTGCATACCATATTTCCCGACATCAACAGACAAATAACGAACATCTGGCAAGAACTAGTAACAAAATATGACATTCCAATTAATACCAAGTGTATTCAAAAACCAGGGGCAAAACTGAGGTCCATATTATGTAAAAACTACACTAACAAACAAACACTACAATTTTTTTTATAAAGTACAATGTGATAACTGCCACAACTTCTATATTGGAGAAACAAATGGAAAAATGGAAACCAGATTCAAAGAACATAAAAAGTCATCTTCACACATTTTCGAACACTGCAAGTCAAATAAACACAACATAACCATAGAAAATACTCAAATACTAAATAAAGAAACAAACGGAAAATTAAAGAAGCCTTACTTATACAACAACTTAAACCCAGATAAACCAATATAAAGGAACGCCTTTATACCTATATTAAATAAAATGAAATAAATAATATAAAATTATATATTCAAACATCTAACACCGCCCTCTACATTCCGACACTCAGTTCCACAACTTATTGCAAACATGTGGTCAGCTTCCGTTCAGTTACCTCTTTCTTTCTTTGTGAACCTGACGATGACCGAAGAAGGTCGAAACGTTGTTCGCTCTTCTACGTAACAAATTTTCTCAACCAAAACGAGCCGTTTCTGCATATATATTTTTCACGAGAAACTCTCGTTCTCGTACAACAGGTGCATTGTGAATAGCTTGCAGAAAGTAATGATATGCATTGAACATGACAGCCTCACGACTGAGCTATTTGTAATGAAAATAACACTACAGTGATACTGTCAAGATGCACAGTTGTAATATAGGGTATGGTCGAACGTGACGACAGGGACAGTGTAATGAAATCCCATCATATTATCCTAGCCAACTTTTTAAGGTCGGATTTATAGCTCGACCAAAACAAACGCGAAGAGAAGATACGTGCATTTGTAATAACCTCCTCCCTGCGTATCAAGTAATAAATTTAGCACGAGTCAAAGATTTGTATAACTGTTCATGAAGAAAATAAGAATTTTCCATCGTCTTATCCTAATGTATACGAGTAAAAATATAGCTTATGTTATGAAAGGGTTAGAACTCCCTGAGCATCCGCAGAGGGGAGAAAACGGGGCAGTTGCCCCCAGAAAAATGAAAATCAATTTTTTTCTTTATTCATCCATGAATATGATTTTTTTTTGTTCAATTCACAGTTCGCACTACTTTGCTTCTTCCTGGAAAACTTTGTTCCCTCCCAATGGAATAGTTTTTACGGACGCCCATGATTATAATCATAATACTTGCACATCTCGTACACAAAATACAAGATGCAAAAGCTGCTCGATGTCTTTCTAACCTTTTGTTGTTGTTGTCATGTACACTCATGATTATTCATTCCTTGGAATTTTTTTTGAAAATTTTAAGCCATCACAAAATTTATATAACTGAGTCGTTTGCGTCACTTACATAAGACAGAGAGAATGCTTTTAAGAAGTGTGAACATGAAACAATTTTATGTTTTTTTCAATAGAAACACCTTGAACTATGAAATAAGTTCCGGACTCCTTACATTAAATCAAATTAGGACTTCGTAATTGCTCCAGGCAGCTAACACGCGTTTCAGTAATAACAATCTTTTATCATAATAGGATTATTGCAACTTTTCATTTATTACAACAGTTTAATATTTTTACAGCGGAAGACAATCCGGTTACTTGCACATTTTACTCAGTAGAGATTAAAACATCTATAAAAAATTAATTATGCAAAGTTTGTTATGCAAATCAAGAACATAATATCAATGCACAGCATCCATAGCTAGCCGCATTAGTAAACTTCCTTCTGGATTAAATTTGCGAACACTGGTGTTTTGAATTTCGCGAAAAGCTACTCGAGAGCTATCTGCTCTGAAATCTGGGGGAAGATAGGAGTAGTCGAAACCCTGTTAGGCTGGCGATGTTCGATAACATTCTTTATCGGTTAAACCAGGACCCTTCAGTACCTCTCCTGTCTGTTAGTTCATTTTTAAATATAAGATACACAACAGACTATCTATGCTGTGCTCTCTCCCGGTATCGAAACCTGGTTTTTAGCGTTATAAATTCGCTGTGCCACTGGGGGTTCTAGTTTGTTGCTAAGCGCAAAGCTACACAATGGACTATCTATGCTATACTTTCCACGGGTTTTGAAATCTGATTTTCGCATTAAAGTCCGCAGACTAACTTACCTCTGAGCTGCTAGGGAGCACTGATATATGTATTTTAGAATGAAATAGTTTGAAAGATCATTTGTTCAATGTTACAAGTCGGACGAATCTTGAATATTTATAATCAGTAACTGTCTCTATTTTACAAATACCATTTGAATGGTTCCTTTAGCAACCCATAATCCACAGTAATTGAATAAGTGTGTGTGCGTGTATATAGCAAGTAGATAGAAAATTATCACAAAAATAAATTAATGGAAATCCCAAGTTCACTACATTATTATATGCTCTTCAACTCACGTGCAACTCTCATGGAATTTATCGAAAGCTCTGGCATCGGGTAACTGTGTCTAAACAAACATACACTTACTAAAAGGCTTAGATATTCATTATAAATGGTACTTGACAGGATTTATTGTTCCAATGCTTCTCACGTGTTTGTTCAATTATTTTAGTTTTATTAAAGATGAAATTTCGAATAAAAAATTTAACAATGTTTTTTATTTGAATAATTTCACTGGAAAAATATTTTTCTTGAAAATAACGATCAAATCTGTTTAGATATTTGCTCTCTTTACTCTTACTAAACATCTTTTAAATTCTTGTCATATTGCTATATTATTTATACGTTAAGTCCTTCCAGTGGGGTTTATAATATAACGGAAATAAAACGTACTCGTATGAATTTCAACTCCATTTGAATATATAAGCAATCGGTTTTTGATGTATCTTTATTCAGCGTCTCAGGTAAATCAGTGGTATGCTTAGGGATTTACAATGTTAATACCTGAGGTTCGAATACTCTCTGTGAAAATAAAACAAACAAACTATTCAGCCCATCCCCTTTCTGTGGTGACTTATTCGTAAGTCGTTAGGGGCAAGCCCCTAACGATAAAAATCAGTTCAATATTTATGGTGAGGACAACGTAAATAGTTTGTTGTCTATCCTCGTGCTTTATTAAGAAACTTTATTCTGGTATTTCTGGTAATATTAAAAGTAAGAAGTTTTGGTTCCGTAACGCAACCTTAGTTTAAAAGTTTTAGTTGCTTACTGTTTTACTGTTACTTATAATTATTTTATTTCTAGATTTCATATTATGAGCCCTTAATTTTGTTCTTCCTTAAATGACAAATGCTATGTGTGTAGACCGCTCCCTACCCTACGTTCTCAAAACCCGTGCTTCGCATAACATTTCACGTCACTTTTATTTGGTGTCGGCTTCAGGTCGTAAATAATGAAATGGATTTCAAACACGAAATGCTCATTGGATGGCTTATCCATTGAAATTTGATCTTGAGGGAGGGGATGGAGAGGTCCGCCGAGATTTTGTGCTAAATTTTACCGAAAGTGGATAAACTTGATATCAACCGAGCCCATTTTATACCAGTGAATACACATGCGTTATTTTCACCATATTGTCTGCACATCGAACGCGACAATTTATGGTTTTAATTTTATAAAGTTATTGAGTGGTACATATGTGACGCGAATGGGTTTGGTTTGTTCTGAATTTCGCGCAAAAATACACGAGGGCTATCTGCGCTAGCCGTCCCTAATTTAACAGTCTAGAGGGTAGGCAACTAGTCATCACCGCCAACTATTGGGCTACTATTTACCAACGAAGAGTGGGATTGACCGTAATATTATAACGCCCCCACAGCTGAAATGGGACGCTAGTTTGGTGTAACGGGGATTCGAACTCGCAACCCTCAGATTACGTTCCCTAAATACCTGGTCATTGTTGTTACGGCACTTTTGAATTTATGATTCAATTCATTAAATTACTCACTGAATGTTTCCAAAAAGATTATTTGTATTTTTATTTTTGTATTTTCGTATTGCATCGTGTTTCATAATTAGTAAATTAGGGAAAAATTAAAAGTTTTGAAAAGTTTAAACTTGTTTGGAATGTCACCCGAGGACAAAAGCAATAATGTGACGATTCAAACAAATATAATAGTTAAGAAATTGTGTTATTTCTTGGCACTTATGGGCAATGTCAATAGAATAAACAGTACACAACGTTAAAATAAGTATACATTTTAATTAAGGTCGAAACATAGCCCCTGATAAGTTGACTTTACATGTTTCGACGTTGCAACGTCACCATCAGGATTGTACCTGTTTTAACATTGTGTGTTAATTATTATTTTTAGTTAAGAGCTGTCTTTTGATTTTAATTTAGCACAAAGCTACAAGAGGGCCATCTGCGCTAGTTGTCCTGAATTTAGCTGTGAAAGACGAGAGGGAGAGCAAGCAGCTAGTCTTCATCACCCACTGCCAACTCATGTCTGGTAGAGTTAAAGATTACAGAGAATTTGTGAAAAAAAAAGGAAAATAGAATGGGTCTGGACTGAAATCCGGATCGCCATTTCACAATTAAGACAAGGAGGAAGACAGCTAGTCATTACCACTCACTGGGGGAGGGGGGTACGGGTGGGTTAAATGAGATTAACTTTGTGTGGATCCCTATGTTATGACGTAACTTTCTGGTGTTTATTAATCTAGCTTGACTCGAAATGTCTCGCAAGTACGTACTACCATTTGTGGCCGTCTTCTAGGCTTGAGTGGGAAGGGAGTGTTTGTTAACATACGCTGTTCATAGTGATAAACGTACAAGGCTGAGGATATAGAGGTCCAACATTCGAGCCGCAATATGCCTCTTAAACACATGCTACTCTTACAGCTGTGTAAGTGGATCCATATATGCGGTTATATTAGTAGTCGTGTAATGAATGGGAAGGAGCAACTGATCGCTTACCCAACCTTTGTTCAATTATTTTAAAATATTGACAGTTTCTCGTGTTACTTTGGAACACCTCTGTTGCCTAAAATACCACTTAGGCTGAAATTACTGACACCCGTCTGGCTTCACGTAGTTTGTTTTGAATTTCGTGCAAAGCTACACGAGGGCTATCTGCGCTATTCGACCCTAATTTAGTAGTGTAAGACTAGGAGAAAGACACATAGTCATCACCACTCACTGCCAACTCTTTTACCAACAAGCAGTAGGATTGATCGTCACATTATAATGCCCCCACGACTGAAAGGGCAAGCATGTTTGGTGCGAGGTATTATCGTTTTATATTATGATTTCATATGAATTTGATTTAAGGCTGAGTCTGTATGTTTTAGATGTCTTAATTTTCCTTTTTGTTATGATCGCCAGTTTATTCACTTAAGGAATGTAATTTATCATTAATGTTTCAGTTGTTTTTCGTCTCAGAAGCAGTTGAAATTTAGCTATTCTACATAAGAAACAGTTGTTGTTAAGCGCAAAGCTACACAATGGACTTTGTGTTCTTGGATTTTAATGTATTAAATAACGTCACACTTTGATAACTACGTACTGGACTACGACTTCTTGTACGTCTCTCTCTGTATGATCTTGGTGCTCTAAGTTGATCCATATTTGTTCATTTTATAATGTTATTAAGTACAAGGAATATGCCCGTATTGTGAACACTAAATACTAATCTGAAAGGGCCTTTACACATCCTTTTAAAAAAACCCTACTTAGATATAGCCAAACAATCTCAAAATGTAGGTTCGATACATTCTGTTACTCCGAGACAATGCATTATTCGCGATTATCATGTGACTTGCTGATTTGCATATTCAAAGTTGTTTGATCATAAAGTACTCAAATCTATGTAGTGAGATTTGACCGTCACTCTTATAACACATCTACTAGTCCAAAGTATAAAGTGGGATTCAGCATTAGAGAACAATGGGCCCTCGGAATGACAGCTCAGTACGCTAAACTTAGGGTAGGTCTGAACTATTAATATGTATCTATAATATTTACATATATAAACTTATATTTTTAGAAAAAGCTAAAACTTAACTTCGAAGAGCGTTTTAAAACCTTGAATACAACATAACGGTTTACTGTTCTGGTGTTCCTTTCATGTCCGAACTAACTGAAATAGATGGCGCCTGAGTTGTATCAAATGCTTAAGTTAAAATATTAAAATTTAGTAGAAACCTAATTAACTCTAACCTTGACTGAACATTTGACATTTGAAAATGTTCAGACAGTACAGATGTCTAAAATAAACTTTGTTTGGTGTTAATAAGGAATGGTAGATAGTTTTTTGTTTTTGAATTTCGCGCAAAGCTACTCGATGGCTGTCTGTGCTAGCCGTCCTTAATTTAGCAGTGAGGGACTAAAGGGAAGGCAGCTAGTCATCACCACCCACCGCCAACTCTTGGGCTACTCTTTTACCAACGAATTGTTAGATTGACCGTCACATTATAACACCCATAAGGGTGAAAGTGCGAGCATATTTGGTATGAGGGGATTCGAACCCACGACCCTCAAATTACGAGTCGAGTGCTTTAACCGTCTGGTTATGCCAGTGTAACGATTTCAAATTACCCTCCGGTAATATGAAATCGTTTTCAGAGTACTGGAAGTGTAACATAAAATCAATTTTAAAATACCCCCCTTGATTCCCCCCGCTAGTACAGCGGTATATCTCCGGACTTACAACGCTAAAATCAGGGGTTCGATTCTCCTAGGTGGGCTGAGCAGATAGCCTTATGTGGCTTTGCTGTAAGAAAAACACCCCCCTTGATTTCAAATTACCCCCGTTTTCAATCACCCCCCGGTAATATGAAATCGTTTTCAGAGTACCGGGAGAGTAACATAAAATCAATTTTAAATTACCCCCTTGATATCAAATTACCCCCTCTTCTCATCCCAAAATGACAAACATAATGATTGCTTTTAATATTTGTAGTGCGTGTCGAGTACGTATCTAAGTACATGATAATAGGCAAAAGGCCTATTATTTCTTTTATTAAAATTGATGATTTATATAAGATAAAAGGTATTTCAAGGGCTCATCCTTGCCAGACCACATTGTCTACATACTGTCTTCATTCAATATATTGTAACTCATACACATTAATTTTTTATATTTCTTTATGCGCACTGAAATAAAAATGAGTGATTGAGATAGTGAGATATTTTACATGATAAATATTTGAATTTTTACATGATTGTTAATTTCATTTACACACACTGAGTGCGATAAAAACGTCTCGTATCTTAACAAACCGTTAAAACAAGTCTATCGGGAAGGGGGTAAGATTAAATCGATTTCAGACTACCCCCGGGGGTAACCTGAAATCGATTTTGTTCTACCCCCGGTAATTTGAATTCGTTTTCATATTAGGGGGGGGGTAACATTTGGTGTATGGTTTGTGATAATGCAATCAAACTTTGTGTTGATAAATTCTACAAACAACGTTGTATCGCCATTGAAAGATAGTCATTTTAATTACCGCCACCAATAACAAGAAATGTAGTTAGTGTGTCTAGACTGTGAATCCGTAGCAAAAAAACAATATTCACACTTTGTGTCCGCAGATGTTTTATAAAAATGACAGTGAAATAGTGTGTCTTCTTCTAGCAAAACCACATCGGGCTATCTGTTTTATCCACCTAGTGGAATCGAGCCCCTGATTTTTGCGTTGTAAATCTGAAGAGTAACCTATGTCCCAGCTGGGGTCTAGTGAAAGAATACTTTTTGGTAGATACATATATATATCTGTAACAATTTTAAAATACTTCTTAAGAGTTCGTTCAATACAGCCCCCGGTGGCACAGCGGGAAATCTGCGGACTTATGATACCGAAAACCGGGTTTCGATAGCCGTGGTGAGCATAGCGCATTGTTTAGCATAACGCTGAATAACAAACTAGCAAGTAGTTTAATAAACAATAATCGAACACGGAAAAAACTTGTAACAACAACAATCTTACTCAGTTTAAGCTGGCGATGAATGTTTACTAAAAACTAACACAGTTTATGAAGCACTAGAAACCCTCATTAAACCTTACAGAAAACAACAATTGAACAATCAGACAGTGAAAACAACACTGACTAGTAAGTTAAAACTGGTTTTACTCTGCTAAATTAGGGACGGGTAGGGCAGATAGTATTCGTGCAGCCTTACTTGAAATTAAAAAAACAACAACAAATAAACTAACTAAACGCATTATGTTTTTTCACTATTCACTCCCTCCCGCAAGTTATGGATACAATTCTATAATTTACTAGAATAATCAAAATGTCCTCTCTGACAGACGAGTTTTTCTTCTTTATTTCCCTCAAAAAGAAACTGACAAAATTTTTGGTGTGCGATTATGGTCGTCTCACTATTTATAAATACTGTTAACATCAACCAAACGATGTAGCAGTGATCAATCAAGATTCAAGTCAGTTTACTGGATTTAGGTCAATTAGAATCGTAAAACAATATTAGTAAAAACACGTGTTCCTGGAAAATTTACACGTAGCTTTGATACCAGTTAAGACTTTTTTTTTTTTTCCTTTCGAAAACATATTCGCTGAAGACGAGTTAAAACACGAAACAAATAAATCAGCGTCTTTTTCTTGCAACTAACAAGATAGTTTCCCAGCAAGTCTACGAACTTATAACATTAACATCCAGAGTTCGATTCCCCGCGGTGGACAGAAAGCAGACGGACTGCTGTGTAGCTCTGCGTTAAAAATAACCAAACAAGGTACAGTTTAATTAGGTTAATGTCAAGCATTACTTTATTTCAAGAGTTTTATAAAAGTTAAGTGGCGTGTTTCCACTTCAAGTTTCTAAACAACAAAAAAAAACAACTGATTAAATATTTCCCCTGTGGATTTTGAAGTTATGATATATTGTCTTGGTAAGTGGAATAGCGGCATATCCGAGAACACTACAGAGTTATAAGCCTCTTGTTTACAGATAGCCTATTGTGTAACTTTGCTCTTAACAACAATCAAATCGAGCCTCTCGTCGCATTAGGCCTTTAATTCCTTATCAATATACTCGTGAATGTATAACAAGCACTGAAGTGTTATTTCAGTGCAAAATGGCAGAATTATTGATAAAAGTTGGTCGTTTCTCTGACAGGTTGTCGAAAACTTTATTTGAAATACATACGTTTATTCACTGCCACTTGAACTACAAATTTGTGACAAAGAGTGTCAGTTTTACTGAGCAACGTTTTTTTTTTTTTTTTCCAGAATTAACTTGTAACATATTGTGATATTTCAGTGTGTAATGATAGGACAAGAAACCGACCCGACTTTATTCAATAGAAATGTGTACTGTATCTGTCTTAGATGTTTTAAATGTCACTTTCAATCGTTGGTGAACATTTTCATTAAATCCATAAAGTTACTATCAGCGAATAAAACATTTCACCCAAAACGTTTAAGTTTCAAAGCAACAGCAAATGTATAGCAAGTTATAGCATGAAAGAAGAGAAAATTAATGTTTGTTAAAACATAACTTTAAGGGTTGTGAATAGCAGCACGTGTTAATGAACATGTAGTGCAATTTTGCTTCATTATTTTAGCAAACATTTCTTAGGTTTTGACTCCAGTGTTTCAACTAATCTTCAATTAGATATTTTGATATATCATACCGTACTGTGTGAAAATGTTTTTTGTTTTTTTTAATGTTAGTTCTATCGCTTAAAACTGTTGATTCAGCATTGTGGTAAACCACGAGGAAGTGTTTCAGGAGTAGACAATGGTTGTTATTGTTTAGGGGGGAAGAATACCGTGAAAAGCCAAAAATATTTGAATACATTCCTAGTCTACATTAAAATATTTTATAGCTGGAATGGTCGGACAAGTTACTTGTTATAATTATCTTGTCTACATATGCAAAATTAGTCTCTACACAGTAACTTCCTCTTTAGATAAAATGTAGACGTTTGTCATTTTGTGTTTCGTGATTCCATTTACCTGAAAATGGTGTTAAAATCATTTTTAATGTATTTCAATGAAACACCGCTTGAATCCAATCTCCGAAATTAATTTTAAGTTACTGATGTTGCGACCCTACTTTTCGTGTCGGCGTTAAAATGTCGTGAGCACATATAATGGTAATCCAATACAAGCTTATACCAATTTTACCACATATCTCTGCGTATATTTGTATTTTTATAGCAAAGCCACATTTGACTATCTGCTGAATCTATTGAATGGGATCTAGTCCTTGAATTTATCGTTGTGAATCTGTAGACTTAACCCTGTCCCACTGGTAAACTTTTAAACCTTATAGGATTAGATATGTGAAATGTTTCTGTTATCTCTTTATACATCACAATTTCGTAAGTATCAATAAAGTGATTGGAAAAATATACTAATTAAACTTAAACTTATATAACTCAACAGCTTTAAAACTGTCACTTTAAATACAAAACTACGTATTCCAATAACATTTTAAAAAACAAACAAACTTCAAAACCCTTTAATTAATGAAAATGCAATATTTATAAATAAACCGAAACTGGTATAAATGAAAATAATGAGTGACTTATTGTCATCACTTTGCGTTTTTAACTCAAATATTCGATTAGAACAAAAAGCTACTTATCGTATGATATGTTCATATTGGTTGTTACTTATTTATAATGTAGACATTTCCAAGATTTAATCTCATTTACTTTCATCGATTTGTGTGTGGGTGGGAGGAAGTCTTATCGGAAATAAAAGTCGTGTCTTCATTGATGACACGTTTAGCACAGCTGTAAATAGGTTATAAAACTATAAATCCAGTTTTGATACCCACGATAGACACAACGATAACCATTGTGCATCTTTGTTCGTAATAACACTTTGTTTGCAACTAATCACAAATCTACTCAACTTTTTCTGTTATTTTCGCGACAAGAATCGAAACTCGTTTTTTTATTTCTCGTCATAAACCAACAGATTTACCGTTGAGCCACTAGGAAGGTTTTAATAACAAACAAATAATATATCTATGTACACACACACACATATATAAATGACGAATCACGACTATTCAACAATAACGCCCAAAGTAATTTTGGCTGGAGTGATAAAGAACGCCTTTCTCGAAACAAATACTAATAGTGCAAAATTGTCAAAAGACAAACAATTTCGCAGAAAAGAAAGAACTTTCGGTATCGTTCAAGGAAACGGAAATATATAACAAAGCAGAGCTTACACAGCAGCTTCTTGTCCAATCTCATCGCTACTAGATCTAAAGCATTGTTCTC
The DNA here is from genome assembly GCA_011833715.1 of Carcinoscorpius rotundicauda. Taxonomy (NCBI): domain Eukaryota; kingdom Metazoa; phylum Arthropoda; class Merostomata; order Xiphosura; family Limulidae; genus Carcinoscorpius; species Carcinoscorpius rotundicauda. The sequence continues at coordinate 78,111,322 of CM022399.1, read as the reverse complement.
ACTTGCAATGTGAATGGTTGATCCAAAAACGGGTGTATATCCAATAATTTAATATCCAACACTAGTATTCATATGATATATTCTTTATAATTTAATAGACAAAATGGTATTCATATGCTAAGAGCTCTTTTTAGATACAAGTTTGGTTTGTTTGTTTTTTGAATTTCACACCAAGCTACAGAAGAACTATCTGCGTTGGCCATCCCTAATTTAGCAGTGTAAGTCTAGCGAGAAGGTGGCTAGTCATCACCACCCACCACCAACTCTTGGGCTACTCTTTTACCAACGAAGAGTGGGATTAGTCGTCATATTATAACTCCTTCATGACTGAAAGGGCGAGCATACTTGGTGTGAGGGGGATTTGAACCCACGACCTTCAGATTACGAGTGCAGTTCCTTAACCACCAGGCTATGCCGGGTCTATAACGTCGGAAGCCCTCAAAACAGCATTATTTATTAATATAAAAAAACAACAACTTCGGAAGCCATGTCTATCTACTTTTGCTCTCATAACATTGTGGTTTACTCTACCAAAGACAATAGTTTTGTACGCCTTACTTTCAGTCTTGTTCCACAACAATGAGGCCTGGCATGGCCGAGCGCGTTAAGGCGTGCACTCGTAATCCGAGGGTCGCGGGTTCGCGCCCGCGTCGCGCTAGACATGCTCGCCCTCCCAGCCGTGGAGGTGTATAATTTGACGGTCAATCCCACTATTCGTTGGTAAAAGAGTAGCCCAAGAGTTGGCGGTGGGTGGTGATGACTAGCTGCCTTCCCTCTAGTCTTACACTGCTAAATTAGGGACGGCTAGCACAGATAGCCCTCGAGTAGCTTTGTGCGAAATTCCAAAACAAACAAACAAACAAACCACAACAATGACTTTTATTCTAAAGTATTATCAAAACATTAATTTAACTCCAGGCTTTACATAAAGAAGTATGTAATGTATTAAAACTAGTGGAAATAAAAATGTAAAGAAGAAATAAAATAAATACTTGGTTTATAGCTAGATGGCATGTTTACAATAAATTTTTAGGGGTGGCATTTTTTTTATAACAAAATGTTTGATCATAAGACGAAGTTTGATCCTCTTTTCATTTAACAATGCTCAGTTATTTCCTTCAAAATTCCATAACACACACAATAAACAGGCTATATTGCGTTACGTCTTGTTTACTCGTTAAAAGGTTCAAAATTAACACTAATAAAAAGACAACAACAAAACATTCCAGCTTTATTTTATGTCGGACACGAACTTCTCGGACAACTTTCGTACAAGTAGTTTAATAAATATATAGTCTGTGTTTATAAACTATTTAATTCCACTGACATTATAATTATGATAAACAATACAGGAATTGTTAAAAATTGAGTAACAATAACGAAAAATGTTAATAGAATGTTTAACATCTTTGATATTATGAATATTTACTCCAATTATATCCATAGAATTGTAGATTTTATAACACTGGAAGCTATTAACGAATCGTGAAAAAGATATGACAGGTGAGTTTGGCAAAGGGAGGGTATGATTTCCTATTTAGAGGCTAGGAAAATACTTTGCTTGATGAATGAAGATGCCATAGAGAGTGATTTACGTTAAGTTTCGTACTTATTGGAGGGGTAGTAATTAATAAATTAAAGGAGAGGAGATGCCTAGAGAGAGAAAAAAGTCACATTTTTCGCACAAGAGCAAGTTCAGGATAGTTTTTAAATATTTCCTCATAGAATTAAAAACTTAAACTTGCATGGTATTAAAAAGGGATTATTAGCTACGATTTTCTCCTATATTAATTTGTCTAATTAATTATATTTTGAATGTAACTCACTATAAACCTTGTGACATGCGCAGTAAAGGATGCCCTTGGGGAGAAAGTTAATGAAAGTTTAGTGGAATATCAGTAGAAACGCAAAAGACGTAAACTGTTCTGAATTAGCTTTCATCGAGCAGCATGTATGTATATTTGTATACAGGTATCGCACAACAGAATTGCAGAAGTTAAAATTTGGTTGTTAAAAGAGTGAACAGTTAGTTGATCAAAGATCATGCTGCGAACTCAAGTAAGAGTATCAACTCTTGGACAGCGAGACACACATTAGTACAGATTGTCTCATTTGATGTGTATATGCTTCGAAACCGTTGCTTTGATTGAAGTGGACATCAAATCAGAAACTGCAGAGCGAATAAACTTTGAGATATGTGTTATTGACAGCTTATTTCTAGTTCGATTTGTGAGGCGACAATCAACAAAGACTTAGAGAACGGATCACAGTCAAGGCACAGGTCCTACAGTAAAATATAGTAAGGATTAGTAGAAATTTGGGGCTAAGCATTAGCCAACTGTGCTGATAATCTACACACAATTAATGACACTCTAACTACTAACAGGTACAGGCAGATTCCGAGTAGTTATATATCCTATGAGAAACACATTTCTTGGACAAGGATTAATCTTCCTCCAAAATAATATCCAAAGCAAACACTCAGTGGTGAAGCAAGTCCTTGAAAATAGAGACTGAAGAAAAACTCTCAACCGTAATTTGACCCACCTGAAGGCGTGATATGAATATCCCTGAGTTACAAGTTTATGTAAAATGCTCGAAGGTCTAAAGGTTACAAAAGTTTTTGAGTTATGTGAAGTAATACAAAACATGTCAACAATGTTGGTAAAATATAGTTCGTCGATATAGTTGCATTAAATGTATTGATTGTTTGTTTGCTTTGGAATTTCGCACAAAGCTACTCGAGGGCTATCTGTGCTAGCCGTCCCTAATTTAGCAGTGTAAGACTAGAGGGAAGGCAGCTAGTCATCACCACCCACCGCCAACTCTTGGGCTACTCTTTTACAAACGAATAGTGGGATTGACCGTCACATTATACACCCCCACGGCTGGGAGGGCGAGCATATTTAGCGCGACCCTCGGATTACGAGTGCACGCCTTAACGCGCACGGCCATGCCAGGCCAAATGTATTGATAAAAAAGAAATTGCGGTTCCGATACTATTAAGTGAGTTATATTTTCTACCATTTTTACTGAAGTATTGAAAAGGTGAAGGGAAAGTAAAGGTTTAAAGCAGCACCAGTAATAAAACGGTGATAATTCTTTACATATTTTGTATATTTAAGTTGTTAACTGCCAAAAATTAGCACACGGAAATTACGAAAGTATGAACTTTGAGATGGATAAGTTAAAATCAGAATTGAGTTCCATTTAACAATTATGGTGGAGAGCCCTCTAACCACCTGGCCTTGAATAACGAAGATAAAACTAGCTTTATCTTGAGTATCCATAAAAGTAATGAAGTACATTTCATTAAAACCTAGCTTAATTATATTATGTTTTATACCTAGGTAACAGTATAATAAAGTTTCGTATTTACTGTGTCATGAATTATTTAGTATTTTATTCCTATGTTTAGTATAAGTGGGTGTTTTCTCACAGCAAAGCCATATCAGGCTATCTGCTGTGTCCATCGAAAGGAATCTAACGCCTGAATTTAGCGTTGTAAATCCGTACAATTACCTCTGCACCAGTGGGAGGGGATGTTCCCGGGTATTGAAACATGAATTTTATTATTCTTCAGATATACCACTGTACCACTGGGGGAACATTATTTTGTGTTTTATACCTATGTAACAGTGCAATACAATTATAGTATAATCCTAGGATCGCAGGTTCAAATTTCCGTCATATCAAACATGCTCGCCCTTTCAGACGTTGAGGTGTTATAATGTGACGGTCGATTCCACTATTCATTGGTAAAAGAGTAGCCCAAAAGTTGGCAGTGAGTGGTGATGACTAGCTACCTTCCTTTTTGCCTTACACTGTTACATTAGGAACGGCTAGCGCAGATAGCTCTTGTGTAGCTTTGCGCGAAATTCAAAACAAACAATCAGTTATAGTAATTATTTTGTTATAAATTATTTTCTGTTTTATACCCTTGTAACAGTATAATACAATTGTAGTAGTTTCCGTTATAAGTCCTTACACAATTCTAACTTTATATTTCGCGTATAGTTAAATAAAAATAATTAGGTTTTCCTTTTATTCGGGTGTCAAATTTATTCGCATTACAAATTTTGAAATATTTCTATTAAATTCTCCGGAGTAACCCACCAGGTATTTTTTTACGATTCAAATTATTGTGAGTGGAGCCTTTTGGTGGCGTTAACCGGACTCTAAAACTTGCTGCTATAGTCCTTTGTACATATCGAGTTGAAAAAAAAAGTTTTTTCAATGGCATAAGATAAGACGTTACCTGCATTGTGATTCATTGTAGATTTTTATTTTGATATATATTGTTACTGTAATCATTAAAATGTGCACTTGATAACATAAAATAACATTTTGGGACAACATGAAGCCTATTGGTCCATCTCGACTGTTTCATCCTTCAAAATAATTTAAAAATCTTAGAGCAAACCCTTATTCATATACTCATGAAGCTTTATCTTAAGCTTTTAAATTCCTGCCGCTACAACATCCGAAAGCAACCATTTCAAAGACCAAACATCCTGTTAGAAAAATTGAACTGTCTTACTTCATGATGACCCCTACCTTGCTAAGATGTGATTGTCCTCTTGTCCTACTGTTCTTAGTGTTGAATATTTAAAAAAAACAAAAACGTTATAAATTTGCTTTACACTCTTTTAAATTCATAACCTCTTTAGACTTTTATTAAATATTTCTGTGGACACAACATACAATCCTATTTGCACTTCCACTAGCAACTGTACACTGTTCTGATGGAGTAAGAGATTGGTCAACTATTGCATCAAGACTCCTTTCTTTTGTTACACTGTTAAGGTTATTCCAGTCCAAATTTTACCTACAATTAAAATGATAACAGAATGTAACAAAATGTTTACTTTTTCTTGTTGACCAACTTACTAAATCCTTTGGTAAAGTTGCAGCATCCTCTTCACAGCCAGCAACACCAGATATCTTAATATCATCAGCAAATTTTAGTAATCCATTGTTCTTTCTTTCGTTCATGTCATTGATGTAAATCAGAATGAGCAAAGATCTCAAAACTGAGCTCTGATATACCCCACTTGTGACATAAATCCAGTTTGACTGAACCCCTTTTACAAAAATCCTCTGCTTACTTTCATCCAGCCACTCTATCAGACTTGATAAATTAACCTCACACAATTTAAGATAATTTTTCACAAGTCTTTTGTGTTACATTGTCAAATTCGTTTGGAAAATCCAGATTCATTAAATTTACAACCTTACCCTCATCTACATTATCAGCAACCTTTTCAAAGAATGGCAAAGTATTTTTAAGGCAAGATGGAGAAACCATATTTCTTATCTAATAAAATTGTAAACTATGTTAAATGGCTCTGCAATGCTTCTTTTAATAGACTTTCCGAAACTTTTCCCACAACAGATATAAGACTAATAGATCATAATTACTGGGACAATTTGCAAGAGCGAAGAAACCTTTTATTGATGGCAGTTTAGTAACGAAATGTGTTGTTGAAATGGCAAAGGCGTTTGGGGATGCCAAAATAGCTTAGACATATATATCAGTACCGCTTTCCAACCAAACCATACAAAGAAGAGTCACTGATATGGAAGAACAATTTCAAAAGTAATATGTTGGATGGGTTGGAAAACGTACTTAGTTTTCACTTTGTCTTGACGTAAGTACTGACCAGGCAGATGTACGTCAGCTGTTACCACTTGTACGCATTAGTGATGAAGATTTTTCAACGAAAGAGAACTTCTTTAACGTATGTGCTCTTCGTGGAGCAACAACAGGAAAGGATATCTTCAAAGCAGTGAAAAACTCGGTTGATAAACTCAGAGGTTCAGCAAATGTGACAGAAGGCACACCTGTGATGGTGGTACTCTTCTATTGGTGGAGAGGCATATTGCTTTGTATGACACGATGCAATATGTGATTCCAGTTGGGGTGAAGGTGCTGAAGGCTTGTGTCATGCATTATAAATACGTTCGCATATAAAGGGCTGCAAATATCGGACAAACAGCTACTCTAGCGAGAGAATGGATGTGAACATGCTCAATAACATAATTGTAGTACCCGTAATTATAGGCCCGAGGGTCGTTGCAAACTCCTAAAGGAGAAACTTAATTGGATTGCATGATAATACCTCTATTATAAACAAATAAATCTATAATAAGTGGTGGCAAACATAACTTTTTATTTCTAACTTTACTATAAACACCATTGTTCACAACTGAAAGTAAATATGGTGTTATAAAGCGGACCTTCCACGAGCAAGTTAACATCCATCGATCGGCACAGCCAAAGCGTTTCTATTTTTTTTTGTTTTTTAATTTCGCGAAAAGCTACTCGAGGGCTATCCGCGCTAGCCACCCCTAATTTTGCAGTGTAATAATAGAGGAAGGTAGCTAGCCATCGTAACCCACTGCTAACTTTTGATCTACTTTTTACCAACGTATGGTGCAATTGACCCTAACATCATAACACCACCCACGGCTGAAAGGGCGAGCGTGTTTGGTGTGACGAGGATTCGAATCCGCGACCCTCGGATTGCGAGTCGAGTGCCTGAACCACTTGACCATGCCGGGCGTCGGCATTAAATATTCCTGTACGTATGCATGTGCCTTATTTTTTAACGTGTTCCAAAAAACTTAACTATAAATAGATCGATTCGTAATTAACATCTTAAAATTTCATTTTGGTAATTTTGAAACAGAAAATTGTAAAAACTAATTCAATTTTTACATTCTTAAGAGTTCAATCCCCTTCCCACACACACAGCGCTATTTTCAACAGAAAATTAGATTTAGTTTTTCAATTTAATTATTAATATATATTTAATGTTGGAAAGAAGGAGGTTATCCCCAAGGCAGTTTGGACACTGAAACAACATTTACTCCTTTTTAATATTAAGAAAATTATCTTACAACATTTTTACTTCAAACGTTGTTAATCCTCGTTAAAACAAGTATTATTAACATATTAACATAATGTTTACTTGCATTTAACCAAAGTTTTATATCATTACAAAAAGGGTGACAATAACATATATCAGTGTATATGTTTTATTAGAATTTTTGTAATTAATCATAAAAGCCACATATTTGGTTATCTGTACTCTGCCCACCATGGGTATTGAAACACAGTTTCTGGCGTTGTATACAGCTGTGCCACTGGGGAGGGGGTATTACAGATCAGTAAGAAAATATCTGAGTGTTAAAGTTTGTAGCACGATGAATAACTCAAACATTCACTTTTATTTGTATATTTATTTATTTTCCATTCACAAAATATCACTATTATTAAAATAAGTCCAGTGTGGTTTGAGACAGCTTTTAATATTTACACAAAATAATACATTGTGTCCTTACACTTTATAGAACTGGATAACAGTGTCGGAGAAAAGGGAATTACTGTAGATATTCTTAGAGAAAACAAAACTTCACATCTTAAAATCTGAATAATTTGTTACAAGTTTTATGTTACATTATGTTTAAATCTTTCTTTATTAATACATTTTAAACTAAATTGCTAATATTATAATCTAATAAAGATAACAAGTTATATATTACTTTTATAAATACTCTTTCGTGAGGTTCAACAGAATAAATTATAACTTCTAAGAAATAAAGTTGTAACTTTGTTTCTTTCACAAACTTTCTTTTCAATTATTATAATATAAGAACTTTAAACATTAATACATTTTTATTAAATTACACTCATGACATAAATTACAATAGAACATAGTGAAGAAGCTACTGATTGGATCTTAGGGCATTCAGATTAATCTATTTGTTTGGATAACCTATCGATGAAAAAACAGAGAAGAAAACACACTGACATTAATAAGAGTATTGTGACATATATTCCAACACTCCGTAAAAAAATAATTGCCATTTATCAGTAATAATTATATATCATGTAATAACTGTGTACACCGATGCAATTTAAAATTACATATGCTCTTCTCATAGGTATTACATTCTGTTCCTTAGATTTTCAGAGATCAAGTAATTATCCAACAAAAGGTATATTTCTATTAACAGAAACAAAATTTAAAAAATAAACTTCTTCAAATGTATTTGTTTCAACAGCTTATCAATTAGTTTAAGAGATTAATCACAAAATTTTCATTTTGTGTTCTATCTTATAAAAAAAAATCACAAAATTTTCATTTTGTGTTCTATCTTACAAAAACTGATTACAAGGTATATGGTATTATAAAGATTAAAATATTTTCCAGAAATTTGAAAATTTAAAATATTATTTTTTTCAGAAGGAGAAAGAAGACAAGTTTGTGTTTTAAAAATGCAAATGACAGTACTCAATAATTAATTGCTAATGTTATTACATTTTATTTGTATTACTTTTTAAATTTTAAGAAAATAATTAAACTACAAAACTTCAGCAGGATAAGAATTGCATAAATTGAGTATTTTAGAATTTTATTGGAGTGTAAAGTTGAATTATTTACCAAAGAGTACACTTGCATTTCTTATTACGTGAAACCCACTTTGCTTTTTTGACTAAAACTAATTATACAAGTTTACATCTGACCTGAAAATTTTGACAGGAATGAACATATTAAATGTAATATTTCTTTCTATGTGTTATAATGTATGTATACACAAAGAGCATAATATGGGAGGGGGAAAGAGGTCAATGATCTCATGCATATTCTGTGAAAGTCTATAAGGTGCACTATCTTCAAATATTTTATAATAAATATTGACTTTCATATAGATCTCTTAATTTTCTTATCAAAAAGAAAATATTGCTCTAGCCACAAATAGAAATCTAAACATCACATAAAAAAATACTTTATCCATATCATTGCAACAAAATCACAAAAAATCATTACACAATGTCAACTGTTTAATGTTAAAACCATACAAGGTAAGTGAAAACCTTTCATTCATATTTTAAGAAATTCTTATGAACATACGTTTTTATCTTATTGACGTTCTTCATTTTACAACAAACATTATGGTCCACAGACATACCTTTGTGTCACTGGGGAGCATATAACTTGTAGATAATTAAACATGAAAACAAAATGACACAATTTTTGGTTCCAAACCCCTAATTAGTACTAAGATAATTTTTTTTTAAGTTTAACCCTTTTTATATTACATAACTGTCATTTGAAAAATCTATTAAGAAAAATTCACAAACATATTGTGGAAATTGTAATTCTAACAATAATATGTTGACTTGATACATACAAATTCTCCTGTTTGTTTTGCACATTAAAATTTATTTAAAAAAGATCACGAACCAATTTAAGACTGCACATAATTTATATGATTTCAAATTCTTTTGCATTTAATTCATCAACATATTTGTATACAGTATTACTATTCTATTTTAATACAGAGAAGAACAAGATGTTACAGTAAATGATTTTCTGAAATGTCAAAACTTCACATATTTCAGGAAATGCTGCTTAACTGTAAACAGAAAAAATTCTTTCGACATAAACAATTAAATTTAAAATAGACTTGAAAAAATTAAAAAAAAATGGTTTTGAATTTTAAGTTATAAATATTCTTAAAAATAGTATATATTTAAAAAAGATTATATGATTTTGGGATATATCAATATTAAGTTGTACTTTTCTTTCCGTGATGAATTAGATACATTAATATTATTACACAATGGTATGAATATTGTCTACTTAGGCCTTAAGTTCAGGTACCTCAGATGTACTGAGCAGAAGTTTCAAAATAGTAATGTGAGATCAGGAGAGAGCATGTAAAGACAACCAACATTAACTATTTTAGGGGTTACAAGAATGTAGAAAGTTCATTGCCAAGTGGCAATAACAAAATGTAAAAACCAGATAACTAACCGACAAATATCTAGTGTTGATTATTGGATACAATAAGGATCTGGTTACCAAACATTCTCGTAACATTTTTGTCTTTCACAAAAATCAGTGATGAACATGTCCCTACAGAGGATTAGAATGTTAGGATATGTAATGGATGCTACTAATCAGTATGACATGAACTGAAATTTTAGAATGCAAGGAAATAATTTCTCTTTTGTCAATGCATATGAGAAACATCTCCTGATAATACCTTATCACTAATCTCTCAAATTGCACAAGGCTATGTTGGAGATTTGCAAGTCACAGCTATTGTCACCTGTTTTATCTTGCAATACATTTTATACAGTACTGATCTCATAATGACTGAATCCATATTAAACTGGTATATGTGAGCTGTTTAACAAGTGGAGGTAAATAAACAAAAATTAATTACAGATGATTGTGCGATTGGGTGGGGGAAGAGAGACAGAATTAAACTGTTTTATGGCAACAAATGTGTAGACTTTATATTAATTATCTAGTTTCAGAATTTCATATGTTTCAATTTGATGTTTCACTTAATAGTTCTAAAATCTATTAGAAAGTACACAGCCGTTTTGAACAACAACGTATAAAGTATGATCAGAATTTAGTTAGGTTTCCTTTGCGTTAAATATACATGAAAATGTATAAAACATTAGAAATAATCATGAATTTATTACTTCTCCATCAAATAAAAATCCAAACATATTTAACTGAAAATGGGAAAAGCTAACTTTTCTGCTAAAATATAAGTATGAATGAAAAACATTCTTATGAAATTCATTGTTGACTCCTATGTTTGGTTTCAAAGTAATCATAAAAAATAACTTCTTCAAAGACAGAGAATATGTGAAAATGTTGTGATAAGATAAATTAATTTTTTTATAACACTTCACAAATCAGCTGGGATGAAAAATTAGAATTTTTTAGAGTAATTATTTTTTTCTTAAATAAAGCAGAAAAACAAAACATACGAACATTTTTCTGTACACCTAAATTATACAACTGTGACATTCCATTTGTGTGTAGTAAAACATATAAGAAGCTTCCATTTCCCACTATAACTGAGAATCACACAATTTGAACCTGATATTCTACCGGCATGCTTAGCTTTACAAAAATAGAATGGTTCTATAAGTGTAACAAAGAACACATTTGTAGAAAACTATACGATCCATGCAGAATTTTAGCTGCATGATCTCCAATTATATGTATCTAAATTTTAATGGATATTTAATTTAATACATAAAATTTTCAGTTTGACATAACAAGATAAAAAATTTCTTTAAAAATAATTCCAACAATTATAATTTGGTCTGGTGAAGTGCAATGACAATCCATTTGGAAATAAAAAAAAAATTGTGAAAAATTTTATTTTTGGTACTTTTCTTCTTTAAAGCACAAGAGGCAGTTTTTAGCTGCTATAGAGATTTAACATGTGTCATGGTTGAGCTTCACAATATATGGAAATTTCTACAGCTTTATCTACAGTAAAAAGATTCATCTTGAAAAAAATACATAAACAATGATAAAGTAGTCCTATATTCGACTTTAACTAAAATTTGGACATATCATGCTTATGTACTCATATGTCAAGGCACAGAATTTCAATCTTTGGATGCCAAACATTTTTAGTGGCAAGACCTTGTTTCACTAGAAAAGTATATTAGAAACATACCAGTTTGAACTGAAAATAAATCTCCTAAACTGGAGTTCTACAGCAATTTCTATCTAGAAATAAATTTATCATGCTCTATGTAATTCCTTTCCCAGGTCAGAAACACTGGTGCCAGTAAACTGATGATATGAAGTATCTAGAGATAGCTTCCTATTTTAATGGAAAGACGTATCATATTCTACAATCTCTATGAAAAATAAATTTGTACTCCACAAACAGCCCACCAGCATCACTGCTTTGAAGAAGGCATGGCTACAAAGAGAGGTAAGTGAAGCAAAAATTATGTGTGAATCAAACAGAAATAAGACTCAACGTAACACAACTGTTGAAATAAAGAGAAATAATAAAACACTTAACTTGGTACTTACATATCACCAAATTAGCCATAAATTTAAAGATATACATTTTAAGCCTACAATGTGTGCTCTATTTGGAAATACTCTTTATAAAATGCTTCTCTATCTTTTTTTTGTATAATACAATGTATATTTTGAAATCTACAAAACATTACAATTTGAATGCATCTTTGAAAGAAAAATAAATAAAATGAAATATATTATTAATAATTCATACAGAATATATGTGCCTAACTTTATTGAAAGTAGGGAAGGAGAGACAAAAGATATGATTACTAAACTTATTTTAGATCATGGTGAATAATGTCTGGTAATTAAAGGAAACATTTAGTGTTAACTCACAAACAAATCAATAAGTTCTGTTCTAACCCAAGAGTTGGTGGTAGGTGATAGTCTTACACTGCAAATTAGGGATGGCTAACTCAGATAGCCCTTGTGTAGTGTTGCTCAAAATTCAAAACAAACAAAATCATGTCAATAACTTTGGTATTAAGTTCCAGTTACAAGCACCTGCAGGTGATTATGATTGATTTATCAGTATGACACACTTGTTAATAATGCTCTTAGAAAAACATAATAAACTAACTAGCTTAGCTGGTATTAAATAACAATGTAGGTTCTCTAAATAAAAAAGCATGGGGCGCATCCCTATTTGTTACAAGGTCATTTTCAGCAAAGGTTTCTCAAATATTTGTAGTTTATAAATGTTCGTTATTAATTAGATTACCACTGGTTATAACTCTACTTTTTATGCATGTATTTACAAAACATGGGTTCAGTTCCATTTGTTAATGTTGGAGAAAACGATCCTAAATCTTGATTATATTTATTATGTATGAATTAAAATATAAAACTGATGTGAGAGGTCTCCTATGATGCAAGATGGCATGACTTTGTTTATCTCAAATATTTTCACCAAACTTTGTAGAGGTTATCAGTGCTTCAGATCTTTATTTTTTAAATTAGATACTGGAATAAAGACAGTTAACAAACAGCATCAACTTCCAACTTGGGTTACATTAATTGAATAGTGAGATAACTCAGTGTGATTTGACCATCACTCTCATATCATGCCCACATCCTCAAAGTGCTGCATCTCACTGTAATGAAACACAAACCACACATCTTTAGGTTTCTGTAGTCTAATATACTAACATACTCCACACCTGCCTCATAACAACGTGATGTTCTGATACCATGACTTTGTAAAGTGTAATCATCTTTTTATAGCAAAGTTCATTAAGTGTATTGTATGAACTCAAGATTTAATTATTCAAGATCTTAGATTGAAACAATAATAACAAATAGATTTTCTATAAAAGATTCTCATTTGCATTTTTTTTGGCAATTCTACTTTTGGGAATAAGTATACAATAACTGTCATGAGGCCATTAATATGGTGTTTCACAAAATACTAATTTGTAAGTTGAATAGTTTGGAATGTTTAGAAGCATCAAGTAAACAAAGAACGACTACAAATGGAAAAGTTTCAAACTCAGACAGATGACTGATGGTGCACTTCAGGGATCTTTTTATTTGTTATTTATGCTAACAGTCTGGAAGGCAGCATCTCTTGTAGTATGCATAAATATGGAGATGTACCATGAACATGGAAAAGGCTACAAATTAACTTTGATTTGAACTATATCACTGTAACAGATCAACTTGTTAGGCAGGTTATTTTGAATAATTCAGGAAGAAGAAGAATGAATTGTCTAGTCTAATAATGGGTAATAAAATATTACTATTTAATTATAATTTAACTAATATTCACTGATAGGCCTAATCAAGTTCACAGTAGATATTATTACAAGTGTGTATGTTACATTACATACGCAAAACAAAGTACTATCAAAGTTTTAATTACCAAAAACAAATTTTATGTATTTACTGTTTCTAAACTTTCCAGTAACCAATTCTTTAGCATGGTTTTCACTTGCTAATTTCTTTTGCTCTGCTTAGCGTATTCTTAATAGTTTGTGGAGAATAGAAACTTAATATTCCAAAACAGGACTAACTGATACAATTAAATAATAATGCACTATTAAACAATAAAATTAATAATAATTTAGTCTAACCGAACTTGTATTTTATACTGCTCGAACTTGGCACTCATAACATGACTTCAAACAATGGTAAAACAACAATACTAACATTCAAACTGAAAGCAAAGCCTACATAACGATGTTTCAGTATTCAGAAGTGTAACATCAATACAAACACTTGAATTAAAAGAATTTAGAAGGAACTTACATATGACTGTTTATAAATTAAATTGTGAGAAATCTACGTGGGCCAGGTGGCCTCATTTATAATCTACTGTTTTGAAACACTTACCCTTGCATTCACTCTTTTGGTAAGAATACGAAATCTATAGGTGCTTCTGAAATACAGTCCAACTGGAAGGGTCCAAGATGGGTTTCCCTCCTGGAATAAAAATCATAAAAATTGTTAAATGATCCATGAAAAAATAGTTTGGAATTTTGATTAATTTGTGTAGAATTTTTATTTCACATTTTCCTTCTTTTTTATTTCACCATCTAAGTACAAATAGGCTTAATTACACAATTTTTGTACTCGTTGATATACATTAGAATTACTTTGATTTCTAGACATGCAAGTCTTTCCCTATTGTCTGGTGTTGCCTCTACTTTATACATTTATGATGTAAGGCTGAGGAAAACAGTGTTTACTTGAGGCATTATGAGAAATTTCTAAAGATACTCTCTCTGTCGTAGTTTCACATGACCTCTTACTGACTCATTTTAAAAAGGCAATTGACAATAGAGAATTTTTCAATTACTTTGGTAAGCTAAAATGCATCGCATTACACAGTTATAGAATATACTGTGCTCATTCTTTTAGTTAGCAAAAACATTGAAATGTTCATAATTTTCCCATGATTTAAATAATAACTCCATTATAAGCTATCAAATTAATATGTGAAGATTGTTCAGGGTATTTTTGAACTATATGGTTATTCAAATAAACTATTTAAAAATTAGTTTAGTTAACCTCAAAAGAGCAAAGGGGCAAACAAATGAAAGAGAAATCTTTTAAGCACGTTCATCTTTCACCAAATGTACGTGTTTAAACAAAGCTAGTATTTTGCTGACATAAATGTTTTGGTAAAATGTAACTAATTTATTACTGTACTTTAACAAGGTAAGTCTCTTTCTTAATATAAAGCAATAAAATATTATTAAAACATATTGGATAATATTGATAATTTAAAAATATATATTTATGTGCTTTTGATTCACTTCTAACAAGCCAAAATAGCTTCTCTAATCATCTTATAGTACATTTCCAACCAAAAATGGGCCAAATATTAACTCTTTAAACTCTTCGCTTAGAAAGAAAGCTAAGAAGTTTCATTGATAATATTTAGTTTTAATCTATTTTATTAACATTTCATTTTGTGTATAAATTCAATAATTATATTTATTCATATTATATTCATTTGATTTAATTTGTATTCCATTTGACTTTAACTTTTTTATTTTGTCATGATAAAAAAAACAGTGAATTAATCTTTTCTAATTTTTATACATGCCAACAGGATATATGGAATCACAGAAACAGTTAGGTACATTTAAAAAAAAAAATTTAACATTTAAAACTAAAATGTCTTACTGCCATGCCTAACAAAATTTATATTTGAAATATTACTATTATGACCATGTAATTTAGGTACAATACATGACAAAAAGTTACCACAAAAGAGCGGGCATTCCCTTCCTGCCGAGATGAAGAACTAGGTTTCACATTCATGCAGCTTTTTGGTTCTTCAAATGTACATAATTCCATGAGCATGCTCTGTGTCAAACTAAGAGAAAACATTAAAGTAAAAAATTAATATAATTTATAGTTCCTATATAAGTCAAATACATAAAAGAGTGGATGCTACAGAACTCCTGGTTCCAACACTTCTGATTATATTATCATTCATTCTGATATTTAACTCACTACTTACCACTGTATTTAGCTTACATATTTCTTATTGTAATTTTGTTTAATTAAGTTATATATAACGAAGAAATAGTCATTAAGTGTAATTCAATAATAACTGAATATATCAAGTTTTCTTATTTATTCAAACTTGGTAGATGATCCAAAGATTTACTATAAATTGCTCAAAAATAATGAAAAAGTAACATACTTAAACTGCAGGGTCACATAATCCAAAGTCATGTAACGGGAAACTGGAACATCGTAGACGTACCAAGGGCCATTAGTACACTGATCCAAGCAATATTCAAGTCCAAGTGTAGCATTAAGCTCTAAAAGCCTGATAAAACTCACACTGTTTACCAGTTCAGAAAGCTGACCTAAGTTATAGATAATACAGAATATCTAAGAGTCATAAGAATATGGAACTTACAATTGCTGCATTATATACTGTAAAACTTCTTTTTAGCTTATTACGTACAAAATATTTACCTTAAAATGCTGCACAGCTTTTAAAGCAAAACCATAAAGTGGGCTAATATTTTACAACTTGCCATCCTCATTAAAATGTGACAGATATCTCATACTGGATAAAAGTTAAAAAATAAACATTTTAACAACCCATCAAAAAAAGAGAAAGTTTTGGAGTGGTTTTCTTTGGATATCCATGTAAAACTGCATAAGAGCTATCTGCACTAAGTATTCCTAACTTTGAAATGATAGATTAGAGGGATGACAGCCAACCACTGATCTACTTTAATCAAATAATGGAACTTGTCTGTAACAACAGTGTGTGAACCATGGACCTCAGAATCCACAGTCTGGCGTGCTAACCACTAGCTTGTGCAAAAAATGGAATTAATATTTTGTGTAGAAAGATTATAAATACATATAAGAGGAACAGGTAAGCTCTGCCAGAGATAGAAACATCATGGATAAAACAAACTATTTCTTGTATTTGATAAAGAATAAAAACAAGCTCATTTAATTGATGGCTCATTATGGAATAAAAATGATATGTATGGTATAATAATTTTATTAAAAAAATAACTAAATTTGTAAATAACCAAGTTCATCAGTCACTGTTACATCATGCTTACTTTTCAGAATTTTTAATTAAGAAAATAAGTTGTTACTTTCATTAAAGCTGAATATGCTCATGATCCGAGATAGATATTGCTGAATTCTCTTTACTGTGGCTGTCTTCACTTACTACTTGCTTTTTTCTTCTACAATACTCATATCTTTCTACTGACAATTTTTGATTACTGTAGTATTACATTATAGCAATTTTATGAACTTTCAACATACATTCTGATAGAAAACTAATACATTATGTTCCGTTTCTACAGACAGTAGAAAGCATTTCTTCTAAATTACGATTTAAAAGTTAGCACACAGAATTACATAAAAAAGTGTAATGTATTTCAAACAAGATCCAAAACTTCAGTGCTTTCAAATAATTCACTATTCTTCTTCAGGAGATTAAAGTGCTTGAGTTTCGGGTCTCATTTGAAGACCATTTCTTCTATATTGTTATGTATATTTGACTATATTAGTATATACATATACATGTTACATTATCAAACAGATCTGATATGACAATCACAGTCTCTTGTATAATTGTAAACCAATCACATTTACAAACTTTTTCTATTCTACATATGAAACATAAAATAATATTTAAAAAATCTAAAAAGTAATTCCATATGATCTGTTTTCCTGAACATTAATGTCACCTGAACAAATAGAAAGTAAAGCTAGCCTACTGTCATTTCGTATATCAGTGACCAAGTTTTTGTAAGTACTGCAAATGTTCATACAGAATGTTAAAAAAGAACGTCAGTAAAGTTTTGATCTCTGATGTATTTCTAACACGTTTTTAATATTTTAATGAACCAATTTTCAGCTATTCCTGCAAGTAAAAAGTTTTTAGTTTTCATATCCTTAGGCTTGAGGTTTTCTACTACACTGATGCAAATAATTGTCAATAAAAATAGGATAAGAGTGTTATAATATCTGCCTATATATCTTCCAATATGTCTTTGTATACATTTATAAAGTAACTTACTTTTATGGTTATGTGGTTTAGAGGTAAACCTCACAACATCACTGGTTCTTTCTCTTTTTGAACGCTTGTGTGGATTACTGGAGGAAACAGGATGAACTCTTGAGTTCCTTTTTTCTATCAGTATTGTTTTGGGATTGACTTTATGCCTTACTGATATTTCATCAATTCCAGAATTGTGATCTGAATTTTGTTGAGGCCTAACATTTGAATGAGTACTACCATCTCTGCTAGCACTAAAAGGATTCTGGTTCAACTCATTATTCACTTCATTACTGGATGAAAGGCTAACAAGCCTATTTGTATACATAGGTGATGATTTTTCAACATTCTTCCTGGTTTGTGAGAAGGTGATATCACTAGAGGGAGTCACATTGTTACTGCTATTGGTTGCCATATCACTAGAGAGAGTCACATGGTCACTCCTATTGGTTGTCACAGCAGTGTTATTAAAATCTAGAAATAAATATACATATTATGAAATAAAAAATGGCCTTAAAAATGGAGGATCAATAATTTTAAGAAGAGAAACATTGGATTAATAGTCATAACATAAAAATCTCATATTAATCATATAAACCTTACAAATTGTATTTAAAGATCCATTTAAAAAATTACTATTGATAACATAAATTTAATGACAAAGTTAATTACCTAGTGATAAGTCAGAAAACTTATATTAATGAGATTATTAACTAATGATGAAATCAATAAACTATAAAACATGCCAAATCTTTAAAAGTAAGAACTAAACATTATTTAACATATTTCTAAGTATAAAAACTTAATGGATAATAAAAAAGCATAAGATTATTCTAAAATAAAAGTAAAATATTTTAGAAAATAGCCATTAAAAAACAAACAAAAAGTATGATGTTATTAAACAATAATCCTTGATTACTAACATATTGTACACACTATACTTATTGAAACTATGGTCATTTACAAGTGAAAGATACTTGACAAGGGGTGGTTTCTTCAAATTGTGAAATAAATAGGCCCTTCAATAAAAGCATGGCTAATAAAATTACAAATACCATTTTTGTGTCATCGTTTGTAACTCCTGAACTTAAAAAATGTAGCTTCAACATCCTGTTGGACACACTAACACTATGATTAAACCAAAACAAATATTATTCAAAACTTGTTGATTCAAGTCTTGGTTAAGCAGGTCCTAACTGAGAGAGCAACAGTGTATGGATGTCACTGTTTGGTTGTGAAAGGTATATTTAACTTCTTTTCTTTTGTTATTGAAGTGGTTGAAATATTTATATTAAAAACAACAACACATTTTTAATGCTTTTACTGGAGAGATGTGGAACTAATATAACTTGGTGCATTCTTCTTATGGCTCTAATTCATTTAACTGTGAAGTTTCAAACTAAAGAAGGCTCTTCAGTTAAAAAAACATAAATGGATGAGTGCAATACTGAGCTTAAATTACTTGTGAGGGGAGCCCCACTCTTGAAAATGTAGAACCTCTCCAGCTATTGCACTGTTTTTCAACTTAGGGGTTGGAAGGATCAATGTTTAATCATAGCTATTCCAAATACTGACTTGAAAAAAACATATATGAAATTTGAATCCCATATCATACTTAAGTGTTTAATTCAAGCCATTACAAGAAATGCTATGAAATGGTCTCTTGTGATTTGTCTATCCTTTATGAACCAATAATTTTAGGCTTCAGGTGCTAGAGAATAAGAACTGATGAAACATTTTGTAATTATCCAATCAGTTTCAGTTGGCTTAGGCTCACATCTCTATGCAAAGTAATTTTTCTTCCGAGTTATTTAGTAACTTGAATACAACACGTCAATGGGTTGAAGTTTGATATATTAATACAGTATATCAGGAAAACAAAATTAAAAAGTATGTAGCAACTTTTTTTTCTCAGTTAAAACATTACTTCCAAAAATAATATGAACATTTCCAAAACGTATTGTAAAACTTAAAAATGATTGAATCACAATTGACAGTATTAACAGTTAAAGTACAATTACTTATCTAATAATATATATTCGTGTAAAAAAAATTCTTGTGTTTATTGTATAAAAGTGAGGTAAATTAATAAATACACTATCTTAACAAATCCATCATCATCAGATCAATTATAATGAAATGTTATATTTTTTTATATATTGTTACATAAGCCATATTAGTTTAGACACATACTTAGTTTAGAAAAATAAAACAATTGAGCTACATTATGTAAACAGCTAAGAAAATATTAACAACTTTACTTATTTCCAAACAAACATGTAAAGCACACAATTTGTTAACCTGCCAATAAATAAAGTTTCAAAAGAGAACAACGATTTCATATATGAACTAATGTTAACACAATATAGAATAAAACTTACGATTTTAAACCTATCTTGTATATACTTGCATAAACATTTTGTATTTATAGTTACCATATATTTTTAAATCAAGAACATCTTACTTAAAGATCGTTGTTTGTGAAGTTGTCTCCCATAAATAGAATCTGTTGGTTTGTTTGCTGTTGAAAAGGTAATTTCTGCATTATCTGATTTGATTCCAGGTTCAACATCACAACATATCAGTGGACAATTATCTGGGGAAAAGCTTGCCTTCGAGCAAATTGTTGGAAGCCCTATAGGTTGTCGGCTCCTTCTGTCAATTGATGTCATAGGATAATACGTTGGTACAGACGTGACATCTTGTTGAAGTGTACTGGATAAATCTGTTGCTGAAAGATACAAAAAATGCATCAGTAACATCAAATGTTCATATTCTAAAGTTTCTATTACTTGTAATGGTCTTCCTTTTCTTAAATTACAAAAAAACTAACAGTGACACTGAGGAGGGTGTTGTTAATTTTAGGTAGAGTGGAAAATATTTTTAAATAGTTCCTTACAATTTTAACCAATTGTTGGGGTGAGGAGTGGGTGGATTTGTGCCCATTATATACGTAAAATTGAAGTGCTAGAGAATGGGAATCGTTTAATAAGTTCTCAATTGTTTACTCACTTCCATAAGCTTGTTTCCCAATTTTAACTTGACTTCAGTTTAAGTTCCTTGTATAGTATATTCATAATTTCTTGTGTTCCATATTTCTAAAATCCATTTATACCACATAACTTTACTTGAAATGGGCTGACAATGACATATGAATATTGGATAAAAATACACTCAAAGAACTAAGCAACAGAATTTTGTGTTAATAAATTTCGCTTCTTTAACATGTTGGCTCCTAAGCCTACTTTGCTGATACTTTTGAGAGTACTACTAGTCATTTTTTTAGGGAGAGTGTACATGTAGCCATTGTGTTTCAGCCAATAAGTGGCTGTTGAGAAAGAAATTAGTGCACAACTCACTGGTGGATCTCGTGGAAGCTAACGTGTTGAAAGAGAAAAATTAATGCTAATAAAGAACTGAAGCTATTATATTAAGGTTACATCTACAAATAATAATAATACATTTTAGAGACATGAAATGTTTTAAACCTTGAAACACATATTATAAGGCCCTATACTCCTGAAGCATTATTACCATGAGATAGAAAAGGATTTTGTGATGATGGAGGCTGAATGGAAAAGAATATTTTCTGTGGTGCCACAGAATGATTGTACAGTGGAGCACCATGAGTGTACCTGAAAATAATAAAACATTGTCATTAAAAATAATATCACTCCATTTATGTGTGTACATTACCATGTAATAACTAGTAACAGTAATAGGTTAAAGAGAAGTTCTGACACAAAACTATTTCAGTTTGATGAAAGTTTGGTTCAATTCTATAATGATAATTTTTATAATTCAAAACAGCTCATTCATTTCTTTCCTGTGTTAAAACCTAGGCCATAGCAATTATGGATGATGTAACTTGTAAAACTTTAAAATGGGAGTTGTGTTGTCAAATGAAAAAAATATTGCCAGCTTGATCTACATTCAAATTCTGTCATATCATCTCTAAGTTAAAAAAGTTTAAGAAAGCAATTTTAGTATTCACAAAAAAATAATTTTGATGCAAAGAAAAAAAATATAAAAAATGAGGACTTAAAGAGATACTGTAATTCCAAATTAGATAAACTTTTGGAGTTTTTATCATTAAATAGTATACATAAACTACCTAATATATGGCCAGTTATTTTTTGGTTGAATTAACATAACTTTCAATTTAAAGTGATATCCAGTTGGAAAATATGTGGCTTAAAGAATGCTTTTAGTTTATAATTCCTGAGTTATAATGTTTCCAAAATATAACAACAATAGATACCATATTTAATTCTAATTATATTTTATTCCTATATCTACTTATCCTACAGATAGTATCACTTATTCATTAATCTCCATTGAAAGTGAAAATAGCAAGAAAGGACAGGTTTAACCTGTTCAGTGCCAGAGATGAGATAACTCGTCCAAGCCGATCGGTAACACAGTGCCACGGATGAGTTAATTCGTTCTCATAAATACCTAACTTCAACGCTAGATGTTAGCACCACGCATGCATTTGACCTACTTACAAATTGTTTCACTTTCGACCCAAAATGGTATCACGAAAAAAGTTATGAAATGAAGAAGCATTAGAGTTGTATTGTAGCAACTGAAATATTTGGCAGTCAACAGGTTAAAGTTACATGGAAAGTTTAGTATTCATGATAGCTTAAAAAACTATTGGCTATTGTTGGACTCAGTAGAGATTCCATCCATCTGGTAATAAATGGCATCATTAAAGAATAAATGGTTTAACTCTGTGGAGATGACTGAAAGGTTGACGAATTGGTTACATGTGAAACTGATAAACTGCTCAATGTTAAAAGGAAATAGGATTGTCATATGTAAAATGTTTTACATTGCATTTGGAGAGAGGCTTTAAACCATATTAATCAGATAAAAATACGAGACACTTTAAGAAAACAATTAAACACAAGTGTGCTTCATTTCTGAAACACTGCAAAGTTTGTATTCGAATGTTATCTTATATTATTTTATTTTATCTTACTTATGTTTTTATATCTGTTTTCCCCATATAAACAAACAGTTATTTTATTTAACTGATTGCTCTACTAGTCTGTAGAATTTGTACTTGAGTTCAACATGTGTTGAATCAAGTGTGTTCTTGATTTGTTGGTTATAACCTTCCCCTGCCTACATAGCACATTCAATGGACTTTCAATGGAAGTATTATAATGAAGCATTACTTTACAAAATACACTAAGAGCATAAAAATTGCATATTGCCAGAATCACAAATATTACAATGCCCATATCTAGTTATCAGATTTAAATACTTCTTCAATTAATTCTGTAGGATCACAGAAAAAAACACTACATTACAGAATAGCTTAATCCCTATAAAATTACCTGGAAATCTCTGGGTTGGTTTGAGTTTTTCATGCAGGCTTTTTTTTAATAAACAGTTGCAATTATTTAAATTTCACCTTTACATCTTTGTGCAGTGAAAGGAATTCCTCCTATTTCAAATTAATCTTATCCCAGACATATGGTATAAATGGCAAGACTATTGTTATTACTAAGGTGTATGTGATAAACTAAATTTACAAAACATCAGGTGTATACATGTCTGATACACCCTCTAAATAAATGATACACAACTACTTGAAAGATGCATTTTGAAAACATATTAGAAGGGTTATTTGAATTATGATAACCAATTAATTATACTGTTATTTTCAACTGTATTTTTAAAAAATACTGAACTGTGCCATTAATAATTTTAATCAGTTTGGAAATTTAAATAATGAATGAACAACATAACATGTTTTTCATTGTACAAAATAGCATTAATAAAAAAGCACGAAATTTTTATTAATACCTTTGCAAAAGGTCAGCTAGTTGTATTAAGAGTGTGTTAAGGTGAATGAGAAATTAAGGGATTTCACATTGCACGAATATATGATACTTATGTATTAATGAATTTGCATATTTGTAATAGCTGTTTCATCAACCTTAAAATGAATGTGTAAATTGGTCAAGTGCGTTGATTCTGTAATATGAAAGGAATGTTTACTGTAATTCCAAATTTACATCTTTACACGAAATGTGATAAGGTTTCAGTAAAATTTACGTATCTGTTGTACATAAAAAATCAGACATTACAAAAGTATTTACACTCAAGACAAGTCTATGAATTGACAATATGAATCTGACTCAGACTCTGACAAGTAAGAATGAAAGGTGATTTTCATGTGAAGAATACAAATATTTTTGTGTATTTTGATCATTGCATTTGCACAACCTCTAAAATTTCCAAAATGTATATCTACACTAGTTATCTGTATCCACATTTACTGGATCTGTTATTTAATCTCCTCTACAACAAACTATTGCTAAATCAACAATGTTGAGTAAAATTAATAGGTTTGACAGCAACATGATACGGTGTTGAATGACACTCTGTAAGGTATCATATAATGCACACATTAACACACACCTGCACTCATAGGGTTAACAGATGACTGTTTGATCAAAATTTAACAATTAAATCTGGTGATATAGAAAAGATACTTTGTATAGTTTTGAATTTATGTACTGGTCTTTTAGATGTCAACTCTTCACTTACATTGAAATATCCACTCTAGCTTTCTCTTCAGAGCTATGTCTTTTCTGCCATTCAAGAATATACAGGGTTGCCATTGCTACAAGGCTGATCAGGTACAAAAAAGAGAAATACATAATTTACTGAAGAACAAAATCAGGTTAATGGCTGTTAGTTCACATAAAGAAAACAGACAATATTATTATTAAATCACCACTCAATCTCATGTATAAACATTTTTAATAAAATGAATTATCATGGGTGTATATGTGTGTGCTTTATAGCAAAGTCACACTGGACTATCTGCTATGTCCACTGCAAGAAATCAAACCATAGATTTTAGTGTTGCAAGACTGTAGACTGAGGGACATGTTATAGATTCACAAAGAAAATAGAAACAAATAAGGAAAAATTATGTGATGTAAGAAAACTGCCCTGATTTAAGAAATGTAACTCTTTCTCCTAATATAAAGCCATAAAATTTACAATTATAAATAACAACTAATTTTATGTTAATTAATGTAATAATTTCAAATATATAGATATATATATATTTTGTCAAGTTTCATACAGTGAAACTTCCAATGATTTATCAATTGACTCTCGAGCATAAGTACTACAATTTGCATCTTGGATTTGAAATGTTATTTTGTATTATCTCTGATCAGAAACCTGAAATGGGCAGAATAAGATGAACATGAAAATCAAACAACATTTGCAGTTTATATTTTTTTTGTCACAAATAATATGTTAAGTACATTGGTATCACCAATTTTTAATGTCTTAATCCTTAACAAAGTAACTTTAGTTTCTCACTAAGTAATTTATGTTTACTTAGCGGTATATATCTTTTCATGCTAAAGATTTGAGTACCTTGTAAACACACAGAGTGTAAAATCTGACAACAATTAATTTAATACACAAAACCAATAACACACATGTATTATTGTAATGACAGAACTTAAACTATCAAACCCTTTCTCTATTAGGAGCTACTTTTTTGTTGCCTGTTATTTGTCATTGAAATAGATAAATAAATGATCAATACAGTACTTAAATTTGGTGATGATGTTAAGACCTTAGGTGTTGTTTGATTGTCTTTTTCTTTGTGTAAAGCTGCACAAAAGATATCTGCAGTAGCTGCCCCTAGTTTAACAGTGAAAGATTAGAGAGACAGCAACTAGTCATCATTACCCACATCAAATTGTTGGACAACTCTTTTACCAATAAATAGTGGGACTGACCATCATATTATAATGCCCCCACAGCTGAAAGGGCAAGCATGTTTGGTGTAACAAGAATTCAAGCCTGCAATCTTCAGATTGTGAAATGAGCAACCTAATCACCTAGCCCTGCCAGGCCATTAGTGTTAAGTTGCTTTCAACTACCATGAAAGCAGTGTAATGCATGTGAATTATCATAGTTCCAATTACAAGTATAATTTTGATAGAAATAATCTTAACACTGTTATGGAAAAATCTTTGTTTCTGGTCAATCAGTCTATTGAGTCAACCAAGCAGTATGTTATTGCTACCTGCATAGTAACTAGAATTTCAGATCGTGTTAACATAAATATTAGTACAAAACTAAAAAGGTTATGATGTCATTGCATGGGACATTAGTTAGGCAGTGGAGGGAGTATGCCATTCTTGAGCTCATGTCCTTAGAAAGGACATTGCATTGTTGAGAAAAGAACAAAGGAGGACTAATTAATAGGTTGATACTTTGGGTGAAAGGTTTCCATACAAGGATAGGTTAAGATCTTCAAAACTGTTCTCTCTTTTAATAAAGGCAGTAGTGGTGGGGTATCATTTCTTTTGTATTTAATGGTAAGAATAGTAGGACTAGGGAATGCAGATATAAATCTTGGCAGGATAAAACCAGTTTTATATTTCCAACAGGATGGCTGATCTTTGGAATGTACTGCCTTAAAATTGGGTGGAAGCAGTAATGTAAGAGAATTTAAACATTTTAATAATAAGGACTGTACCATAAGAACAAAAAGCAAACATATTTATTAAATAGAAAATTATTTTTATCATACATAACTTAAAGAATATAATACAAAGGCAGTTTTTGATTATTAAAATATTATTTCATATAATAGTCTTAAAAGTCAGCTTAGTAAAAAAAAACATTTTTTCTTTATAAAGATACGTGGGAGTAATATTCCTGTGTTAAAAAGATTACTGTAGCATCAGTGAGTTACTTTTAAAACTATCTATTTATGTGTTGGTTGCAACTGTAAAAACAATAAAAGAGAATTACTACACATAATCATTTCTAATAAATATTCATCAAACTAAATATTATAACATGTACACAACTTGCTAATAATAATTTCAAAACTAAAGCATTCCTCCATATTTATATACACGATAATAATATTTTTGATATACAGTTTGTGTTCTTCTTAAAACCTTTTTTCTAGTGCTTTCCAAACCACTAACTTACCAGAAAGCCATAATTAGGACCAATGCAATAATAGTTCCTTGAACAAAACGATTAGAACAAATATTCTGACTTTTTTGTTTCCTGTGATGATGATGCCGGTGAGATTTCTGTGATACTGTGATGCTGCTTGCTCGGCTAAAATGTAAAAGGTTAAAAAGAACATGAACTATACATGTATTTTTATTTATATTATTTATCTATTTTAAAACAAATTGTTACATTCATGTAACAAAATAATAATCTGAGTGAACAATACTGTTCTTATTTGTTAATTAACCTATCTGTTAAGAATTTTTGGGACAGTGTTTCACAAGATTATCCTTTTCATATTAATCTTATAAAAGATTCATTCTTAATTAGTTTACTTTTATACAACATAATGTTTTGTAAAATGTGGAACTTACTGGTCCATCTCAGTTGTTCCATCTTCTTAACTAAGACTATTAATTAATAATTATTTTACAAAACTCTTAAAGTCAGCCCTTATCATTAATATAATTATCAAGCTTTTTCTTAAACTCACTTAAATTAACTGTTTCCACAACATCTGAAGACAACCCATTCCAAAGGCCAACCACTCTGTTAAACTGTTTGAGCTGAAGATGACTCCTGCCCTGCCAAAACTTATAACTGTGCCCTCTATTCCTAGTATTCTCAGTTATAAATATGAAAAAAATAATGCATCAATACTATCAATTATCTTTATAATTTTGAACGCTTCTATTAGATCCCCCTTAACTCTTCTTATTTTCAAATGAAGATTTCAGCCTTTCCTCATACAACGACCACTTTATTCTAGGCACCATTCTAATAACCCTTCTCTGAAACTTTTCCAGTGTCTTGTCTAAAGTAAAGGGCCCAAGATTAAACACAATTTTCCAAATATGGCTTAATCAGTGATCTGTATAGTGAAATTATAACTCTTTTAGACTTGTGTATCCAGTTAAATCTTTTTTCCTGTGACACAAATGGACAATAATGCCCACCAATGGCTAACTTCCATATGTTATCTGGTACTTATTCATTTTACAACTAGGTAAACTGTAGCAAACTGTGGATAAGGTTTCTTACTACAGAATACAATGACTAGGCATAAGTGAGTTTTGAACTCAGTTGCTAGTCCAGAACACTAACTACTAGGCAATATAATATATAAATATTTTAAAATGCCTACACTCAAAAACATATAATCCCAAAATGAGTAAGTAAAGCTCAGCTAATGAAATTACCAGAATTAAAAAAAAATCAATTCAAAATTTGTAGTTAACTAATAACTTACTATTTTTTAATTTCTTACACAAATAAATATATTATTTGACAGATTGTTCAGGCAAATTATTAAAGTATTCATTATGAAACTTTGTAGAATGGACGGCAACTGCCTATTGTAGAGACACAAGTGTAGAGGAAGACGTTTCAAAAGTCTTCCACCTTTCGTCTTCAAGTGGACTTTCAAAATGTCGTCCTCTTCACTTGTGTCTCCACAACAGGCAGCTGCTGTCCATTCTACAAAGTTTCATCATAAATAAATATAGTTTTTGATCAAGAGCAATATTTGTAATCAGTGATACTGCTACACCCTTTTATAATTTCAACTATTAATAAGCAAGAAAATAGACTAAACACGCTTTTAACTTTGAAAAAATCTAATATTTTGGTTAGTGAAAATTTTTTCAAACAATATCCATAAAGTGTCATTGTGAGGTTTCATTAAAAAATTAATAAATACAAAAATAGTTCTATATTTAAAAAAAGATGTTTCAGTTCAAATAAGGAAAATACTGCAACAAACCTGGTCACTGTACTTCCACTAGATGTAGACTTTAAACTGTCCAACCTTTTAATATTTTTTAGTTTCCGATTTATTCGTTCTAGCTCATCAATTCTGGTCTCCAAGTTATCTGTTACTTTACAAAGTTCTTTCACTGCACCAACATTCTCCATAAAAATTCTTTCCTATGATTTAACAAGACTAATTTAATGACTTTTAATAATTATAGTGAAATAAATAATAGCTGTGCAGCTAAATATACGAAATAACTTCAAATGATGCCAAAGTTTCTTTAGTTTATTATATTACAGTTATATAGACATGTTCTTTTTAAATAATGAACATTTTCTATATTTAATTTAAGGAAATATGTGAACCAGTAATCATGATATTTCGTATTGGAAAACTTCAATAATATGGATTTTATTAAATTACTTTTTTATAAGACTAACATGCAATAAAGTGCTGTAAAAATTATAGCTGCTGCTTTATTTCAGGCTTATTACTTTTAGTAGTTTTCAAGACCTGGTAATATAAAAAACTATAAAACTATATACATTTTTATATGGAATAAACTATGATACATCAGAAAAGCAAGAAGCAACTTTTACTATTTATAAAGCTATAACTATCTGTAAATGTAGTACCTTGTTCACAACAAGAAAGTTTTCTATTGTTTGTCCATTCGGCAAACTGATGTCACCTGTTTCCTTAACAGCATCTGGTAGGATGGAACTTATCTCTTGAGCAATAACTCCTGTATCTGATACAGCATCATCAGACAAACCAGCTTGCTGAGCAAATTCTGGTCTGTACTGAAATCTGATAACTCTCATATTTGACACATTCTTTAATTGTTCACGTGAATCCAACTGTTATAAGAAAAAAAAGAAATAAAATTACTTTTGTAAACACTTAACTAGTTTCTAATTCATCAGTTTGAAAATAACCTAATAATATATTGATGGTGTGTCAGTGAAGTTCCAAGCTGGTCTAAACAGGTACGTTCTACAAAAGTATTCAACCGATTCCCAAATCTTCCACCCTATGCAATTATATTGATCCTTCTGTTGAAGTTGATGATATCAAAGATAATATGATAAATATCTCTATTTGAGTTTCTTGTAATGGATACAGTGGGAGAAGGCTTTTGGTAGGAATTTGTTAGGTGAAACTAACAAGAAACTCGACAGTAAGGTTGAGGTTTCAGCTATTAGTGAGGTCATAATTATTGGTTATTTTAATTTCAGGGATATAAATTTGGTTACATTAGGGCCAAACCAGAAGGGAAACAGACTGTCAGATACTTTTCATGATCTTCATTAACTGGTTAGGAACAATGGTGCTTTAAATTTATCATTAACTTCTACTATGTAGAAAAGAGTATAATGTAGGAACAAAGTACAAAAGTTGTTTCAATGGTAGATGAAAATATTACTATGTTAAAGTTATAAGTATGAGAAATAAAATAAAAGGCTTTAAAAAAAGACCTGATTAAATGGATATAATTTTGATAACAAAAATATCTTTGAAATGCAGTTATAGGTTTATTTGTAATAAAGTACAAAAGAGAGGGGAGTGATTTTATATTCAAAATGTGAGTACAGTTTTCTTTAAGTGGAGGATATCAAAGCTACCAGCAGTGAAGTTGAATCTATTTTGGGTTTCTGTTAGAGGTTATAAGAGAAGAGAACTTCAAACTGGAATTTTTACAGACCACCAGAAGGAACTGATAAAACTGATAAGTGAGATAAATAATTCATACATTAATAAAGTTATAATCCTGGGATATTTGAATTTCAGGCTTATAAAGTGAAAAAATGTAAGAGAAAGATGGGTTTCTAAAGAACTGTTCATGTCAGGATGCCTACTAGGAACAATGCTATTTTAAATTTATCATTAACTTATACAGAAATGACTGATAAGGTGGAGATTAGGGACCAACTGGGTGCAATCGATCATTTGCCTTTTAGATTAAATATTATATTCATATGTAGAGAAGAAATAATAAGAATTTGGTTACAAATTTTTAAAAAACAACCAAATTTTGAAGGGATATCACAAGAATTGTGTTTTGATTGAATAACTGAATTTATTTAAGACTTGTCAAATTTAGAAATATTCAAAATAGGCATGCTCCTTACACAAAGGTTAAAATAAATAAAAAGCATAATTAGTTTAAGTAGTTTAAATTGACTGGTATAATGGAAAGATTAGAGAATATAAAACAGGAAATATAAAAACAGTATATTAAAAGCAGTTGGTTGAAAATGTGAAATTAACAGTAAGGATTTCTCTAAATACATTAAAGGTAAGTAATCTGTTAGGATGGAAGTAAAGACTTTGAAGGGTGATAAAAGAATGATCGTATCTAATGCTCATGAGATGATTGGGTTATTAAATTATATTTTATTTTAAATTTCCATCAATGAAGATTTAAGCAATATTCTTCATCTTGAAAATTTGCAAAATATAAACAAAATCAACAAGATAATCGCATTATTTCTGAGCCTGTTAGGAAAACAGGAAAATTTAAAGAATGATAAGGCTTATGGATCAGATAATATTTTCCCAAGGGTTTTGAAGGAGATTAAAGATTAAATATGTGAGCTACTCTCCAATATTTTTTGTAAGTCCTTGAATAACACTATATAACACAAATTTTGTTCCTGGATAGTATGTGTTAGTTCTTAATTGCTTATGTTGTAAAAGTACAAAAAATGGCCATTATTCCCTTCAAACTTTACTTTTGTGACCTGGATAATGAAATTTAGAAATTAACCTATTTTCTTTGTAAAAATGGTCAAATTTGCACATTTTCATTTAAATAAGGTCTGAATAAAATAACATATGAATCAAGATTTACATGTATTTATACTAAAGTTATACAAAAATGTTTAAAAGTGAGTAGTTTTCGAGATTTGCAACTGTAATGTAAATCACTTTCATGTATCAACCCACTAATAGTCTAACATCATGTTTTCATTATGTGCTCCAAGGTCACAAAACCAAAGTTTGAAGAAAAAAAATAGGTCTTTCCCACTTAATTTAGGCATAAGCAATTGGGAAATACACTATCTGCCCAGGAACAAGAAAGAGTAAAAATTTTGTGACATAGTGTAATGGGCAGGTGCCAGAGAAATGGAAGTTAGTTAAACTATTCTTCTTTTCAAGGGAGGTTATAAAAATTGTCATAATAATTATAAGTCTATTAGTCTTACACCAGTGGTGAGAAAAGTTTTGGGAAATCTGATAAAAAATGTCTTGGAAAGTAATTTAACAAAGTTTAAAATTTTGTTAGATTAAATCAATGTGATTTCATTGATGTAAAGTTGTGTCTCACTAATCATTTGTTATCATTTTAAGAGATTACTATTCATAGATAAGGGTAAAGGTGTGACTTTGATGTATCTGGATTTTGAGAAAACACATGACAAGGTGAAACATTAAATGCTTGTTGAAAAATTATTCCTATAAATTGAGTCATTGGATTGAAAAACAGTTGGTTGTAAGAAATCATAGGGTTGTTATAAATGTATTTCAGTGACACTGGATTATTGCTGTAAGTAAAGTACCTCAGTAACATTAAGAGTTTTGCTGTTTTTGATTTTTACCAATCACATGGCTAAAGAAGGTCAATAAATACTTAAATGACCTGCTGACATCAAGTTCTTGGGTGTTGCTAGCTGTGAGAAGAATATTGCTGATTTACACACAAAAAATTATACTATTTAATGAGTTGGGGAAATAAATGGAAAATATATTTTCATAACAATAAGCACAATTTAATCCCGAGCATAATTTTCATACGATTAACCTAAACAGTGTCAATGAAAGAAGACGATCTTGGTGTTCTGATTGCTCACTATCTTAAGCCATCCAAGCAGTGTTCTGTTGCTAAGTCCAATAGGGTTTTAAGATGTGCATATATATATAAGTAGTAAAAACATTTCTAAAGAGGTTATAATTTCATTGCATGTAAGTCATTGGTCAGACCACATTTGGTGTACTGTGTTCAGTTTTTGGTTTCTTACCTTAAGAAGGGTGCTAAATTGTTGGAAAAGATTAAAAAAAGAGCTACTGCAAAGATACCTTGGATGGAAATGTTGTCATACAAAGACAAATTATAATATTTGAAACTATTAACTCTATGAAAAAGAAGAGTTTGTTGAATCTGACTGTCAAGGAAGTTGATAGATTTCAATGTACTTAGTGGTAGAACAAGAGGATATAAATTCTGGCAGAGTAAACTCATAAGTTTTATTTTTCTAACAGGGTAACTACCGTTTAGATAAGATCACCATCTGATGTAATGGAAGCAGTAAATTTAAGAGAGTTTAAGGCAAGACTTGATGAATATGTTAACAATTAGGGCTGGTTTTGAGAGTTTGTTTATATTATATTTAATAGTTTGGTTTAGTGGATGTGGAAGCCTATCTTGACATACAGATCTCCTGTTGCCTTTAAATTTGTACAGCTATATTATGAAGATATCTAACTTCATTATCTTCATTTTTACGACACATTACTATAAAACATGTTTAAAGTTTAAATATGTGGTTTTTGGTAGGTTTTGTTTTTTAGAAAATGGTTACAACAATAAAGCAACTCCACTCTCTACCTCCGTAGTATTAGTTTTGACTCTGGCATCAGAAGGTTGCATAATGTGCCCAGTAATCTTCATATTTCCATGGACAACTAAAGGTTCATCTGGCCTGTCAGTGTTTATTCCTACCCGACCCTGGGAAGCAAAAGAAATATAAACAGTTTAAGTCCAAAAACAATTTCTAACTCAAAAGAAATTTCTCATATTGTTCAAAATCAGAACAATCAGATTAAGAAACAGTTTGAAAACAAAATGTTTTAATCATCTAATTTTGGCATAGATGTCTGGGTGAAGTTGCATGTTAAAACATAAAGATAAATATGAAAATAAAATGGATCTGTTTCTAACAATTTCACAGTAACAGATTAATTATGTAAAAAACTGCCTTTACATAATGTATTTATTTGGTACCAAAAGAAGTGGATATGTTTGTAATTATAATTTTCCCCCTTAATAACTGTTTTCACAAAAAATGTATGAACATTAGTTTCTAATAAAATACAATTAAACATGGATAAAATTTTAAAATTAAACTTAAATAACATCTAATATTCCTTTAAATATAACTTTCAATGAAAAACAAACAAACAAATAGAACAATTAATGCAACTCCTCAGGAGTAAACTCACAGCATGAAATATGGAATCTGGTGTTTGTCCTTTCTGCCATGACAGTTCTACATCATTTTCAAATTGACCTGGATTAGATGCCTAGGAAAACAGAATATTTCATTCTTGATGAAATGTGAAAACAAGAAAAATTCAAATGGTGCAAGTAAAGCATAAAGAATAATTTTTCATTGTACAATTTAAAACAATAATGGTCAAATAAATGACCCTTAACAATATATTATATCACAAGTTTATTAGTTTTTTATCAAAACAAACCATCACTAAGGCAAATAGTTGTTAAATTCTAAATATTTGATTTAACTTAATACAGTACTGAGAAAACAAAAGCACTGTCAGGAAGGTTTTAACATGGGCACCGTTATTTGTTTATTAACCTACACTTCTCGATAAACTGTATAAAGTAAAGGCATACATTTTGAAACAGAAATAATTGAAAGGTCATTTCAGATTCAACTAAATTTGTTAGTTACTTGAATGGTTGTAATGGATATTATAAAATGATGGTGTCCAACAGGTTCTTCATTGCCAAAATTGTATCACAGAAAATGTGTTAACATTTTTACCACATGACTAAAACAAATGAATTGTGTTTGTATAGAGATATAGAGGGGTGGAAAAATACACAATAATGTTTTCCATTATTTATTGACAGAAATAGGTATAAAAGTAAAACATCAATTTACCACAGGTCAATAGCTATTTCATCACATGAGGCAAGTGGTGACCATGATTATAAAGACTAATTCACACAGAACAAATATAACATAATGACCAAGTGCCTGGTGATAATATACATACGTATTATAGTATATATATATAAATATACACACACACACTACATGGCCAAAAGTATGTAGACAACCTGACCATCACACCCACATGTACTTGTTGAAAATCTCATTCCAAAACCATGGGGATTAATATGCTGCCATAATACCCTCCACTCTTCTGGGAAGACTTTTCACTAAATTTTGGAAAATGGCTGAGGGAATTTACTCCTATTCAGCAACAAGAGCATTTGTGAAATTGGGCAAGAAGGCCTGGCTTGCAATCAGCTTTCCAATTCATCCCAAATGAGTTCGATGGGGTTGAAGTAAGGACTCTGTGCAGACCTGTCAAGTTCTTCCACACCAATCTTGGCAAACCATGTCTTTATGGAGCTCGCTATGTGCACAGGGGTATTGTAATGCTGAAACAAAAAACAGCCTTCCCCAAACTGTTGCCACAAAGTTGAAAACACACAATTCTCTAAAATGTCATTGCATGCTGTTGCATTAAGATTTCCCTTCACTGGAACTAAGAGCTTTGCTAAAACCATAAAAAACAGCTGCAAACCATTATTCCTCTTCCACAAAACTTTACAGTTGGCACTACACATTCAGGCAGGTAGCATTCTCCTTGAATCTGCCAAACCCAGATTCACCCATCAGACTGCCAGTTAGCGAAGTGTGATTCAGCACTTCATAGAACATGTTTCAACTGCTCCAGAGTCCAATGGCAGCATGCTTTATACCACTTCAGTGGAACAAAGAGTTCTTGCACTGACATTGCTTCTAGAGGCAGTTTAGAACTTGGTAGCGAGTGTTGCAGCTGTGAACAGACAATTTTTACGCACTACATCTTCATCACTAAGCAGTCCCGTTCTGTGAGTTTATGTGGCCTACTGCTTCATGGTTGAGCTGTTGTTGCTCCTAGATGTTTCCACTTCACAATAACAGCACTTACAGTTGACTAGAACAGCTATAGCAGGGCAGAAATTTGATGAACTGACTTGTTGGAAAGCTGGCATCCTATAACAGTGCCACGTTGAAAGTCAGTGAGCTCTTTAGTATGACCTATTCTACTGCCAATATTTGTCTATGAAGTTTGCATAGCTGAATGCTTGATTTTATGCAGCTGTTAGCAAGGGATGTGGCTGAAATAGTCAAACCTACTAATTAAAAGGGTTGTCTACATACTTTTGGCCATGTAGTGTATATTAGACAGAGGTATAGTTGTTAAACAATAATGCTATTGTTTAGATACAATTTATGTGTAATTATTTTCAAGTTTATAATATAACAATGAAAATAAATAAAAGGTATCAGTTCAACCTGAATAACTGACAAATAGAGGATCAGCATTCACTTCATCCACACGTATGTATTCACTGCTGGCCAAAATCTTAAGGCCAATGAACATAATGAAAAAATATACCTTTCTCGTTGTTATACTCAACCACTTATTTGAGTAGAGCTTCAAAAGATGAAAATAAGAAAAAGAAAACTTTTGTAGCATTTAATAGGGAAACTGTAAACACCATGAAATTAGCTGAAATACTAACTGGTCAAAAGTTTAATACAATACTGAAACAAAGTGATAATTGGTAAACACATAACGAAATTTAGTCATTTGTGTTCAAGCATTAGCACTGTCAACATCTCCCACTGATATCTCCTGTGTTACATGGCAAAGGCTAAACAGTTGATAGAGTTTGAATGTGGCAGAATTTTCAAGCTGCAAAAGCAAGGTCTCTCTTCATGTGCCATTGCTGGTGAGATTGGGCATAGTAAAACTGCTGTTGCAAATTTCTTAAAAGACCCTGATAGATACGGAATGAAAATTTCAAGTGGTCAGCCCAAGAAAATTTCACTGGCATTGAGCAGGAGGATTTGATGGGTTGTCCAACAAGACACCAGCTGATCGTTGAACCAGATTAAGGACCTTACAGATGCAGAATGCAGCTCAAGAACAATAAGACGGCATCTGTAAGAAAAAGGCTTTAAAAACTAAAAACGCTTATATTGATTATGCCAAAGCAAATGTTTGAAGTTATTTGCAATGATGGCTGTACAACTCACTACTGAGACCTCTTGTTGGGCATTTCCTTCCCTGTTTAGGACTTCTTTTTGGTATGGTCTTAAACTTTCGACCAGTCAGTATTTAGGCAAATTTCACAGAGTGCTCACATTTTCCCTATTAAATGCTAAAAAAGTTTTGAAGCTCTGCTCAAATAACTGGTTGAGCAAAATGCATCTTTTTTTTTTTTTATGTTCACTGGCCTTAAGATTTTGGCCAGCAGTCTATCTCTCTCTCTCTCTATATATATATATATATATACATATACATATATTATTAGTAGTAGTATTAGAAGGACAAGACTATGTTGCTGTTTTTTAGCATGTAATTTGGATTTTTAAAAAAAATGCAAATTGTATCTGAATCCTTACCCTGACAATAATTTTCTCGGATGAGTGGCACACCACAGGGAAAGCCTGATCTCCAACATGAGCACAAATACTCACAACAAGGTAAAAGTAGCGTTGATCAGGGTTAGGTTTGCCCTTCTTACGCATGTTGTTGGATGTGGTCTCACTGAAATGAAGTCTTCCAATAGTCATTTTGGTAACTTGGTCAGGCACAATCTCAAGTCTAGAATAAAATGCATTTGTTATATGTCAGAAGAAAGAAACATACAAAAAACTTAAGAAAATTTATATTCTTTCTACCAACATTAAGCTACTAAAAACATTAAGATCAATTATATGTGTGCTGGGGTTTACTTCAGAATTTTTTTTCTGTGGGGGGGCTACTTTTAATCGGGAGCTGATGCTATAAGTGCTACATGCTGACATGTTGTATTTCCCAGACCTTATTTATAAATACAGCATAAATTGTACACTTTTAAGAGTAACCAAGTTTATCACACTAAAATTCTCATCTCAAAATCTATTAAAATTGTGGGGTGAGCAGGGTTGAAAATTGATTTTAAGAAGTATGCCCTTGTCCTGTGAAACTGAAAACTTTACATGTGCATACTTACCACACAAGCAAGAGACCACTGCAAGGCTTAACAATATTGTAATAGCTAAAAAAAGTGGAAAAAATTTTAAAGTCATGATGTTGAGAAACCCACTTGAAGTAAAAATGTATCTTAAGATGGCTAGTACGGGTATTTAAAACTCTTATTAAAATAAAGTAGATAACAACATTTTGAGAGTTTGCAAACTTTCTCTTTGTTAACCTGAAGATGACTTAAGAGGGTCAAAACGTTGTTCACTATTTTATTTTAATAAGAGTTTCAAAAGTTTTAAACTTACCAAATTGGTAATATTATGCATAGTGTTTTGTTCTACTGGAGTGTTCAAAACAGAAATTAAATATTATAAAGATATACAATTATGTTCGGATAATGTTTTCCTTAATACTTTATTGCATGTTATTTTAGGAACATCAACAATGCTTTAAAGCACTATATACGTGTCTGTTACTTATGCACACATATACATGTGCATAGCACACTTGAAAAGAAAGTGGAATTATAAAGAATAAACTTCAAAGCATTCTGAGTATTGTTAAAATGATATAGAATACTCTTGAAAGATAATTTTCAAATGACACCCTAATTTGAGCGCTTTTTAATAATTCACTATTCTCCATGTTGTGCAGCTCTATACAACGAGTAAGTACTAACATGAAACCAGAAATATATACACTGGGCTAGATTCAGAGTATGTTGTCCCTGCCATCAAAATTACATCTTCAACTTATTGCTTGAAATACAATTTAATATGCTTACCAAATTTTAATTTCATTTCTTTTCATACCTACTAGTATGCACTGACACAAAAATACAAAAGAAACACTTCTTGTATCACAAAAGTTTAATGGAATACAGCAAATCATTCATACTTGGTATTCAACAGAACAAAAGTTTCATGTGTTGCAAACATCATACAGGGCATCCCAGATGCCTGAATCCTTTATCATTCAAACTGCATACCATTAACAGCTGTACAGATACCAGTTCTTGGTGTACTGTGCCATCATGGCATTTTCTTTCCTGAAATGTGTATAACTGACATCAGAAATGTTTTTGTTGAACTTTAAGAATATATTGTCTATTTTTCCTGTAGGTCCAGACTTTTAGGACACCCTGTATATAAACCGTGTTGGTAAACTACATTTTTTGTTTAATTTTAAAACAATAATATACATATATATAAACACACAGAAAGAGAGAGTGAGAGAAGTGTCTTATGACTCTTGCTACAACATCATTTCTGCAGGAGACTCCAGGACTATCATCGTGGTTGCACCTTTTAAATCTGGCCCTGTACATAAACAGATGTTTCATGAAACTACTCACCTTCTTTCCAAAGTTGTATCGGTACTCAGATGCAAAGAGTCAGGGTTCTGGCACCTATCAATACGACTCTTCCATCTTTTTACTCATTACAAAAGGGATCAATATCACTGAATACACTATGTGGCACATAACACAATTCACCGATGCAACTTGAAACAAAATCATTTTTTGCATATTTAGTGTTCCAAAACAGGAATCACAAGTAAAACAACACATAGAACAGAATTCTGCTTAGTACAGTGTTTTATATGCAGTACAATCTGTGTCAATAGGTACATATGAAATAAAAACAAACTTTTATTTTAACTGATTTAATATACTGGTAAAAATGTAAACTTACTGAACTGGATGAAAAGGCTGCTTGCTTCTGTCAGACTGAGATTGTTCTATTTTAATTGTCTGATTCTGTGATTCCATCTACACATAACAGAGAACAATATTAAAGAAACAGTGCAACTCTTCTAATTATTACTGTCACCATGATATAATTAACCATTTCAATACCAGTTCTTCTATTATCAAGCAAAAAGTATTAAAATATTTTAAACACAATACTTCTTTTACACAGCGAGTTATCTGTGCTCTACCTACTACAGGTATCAAAACCTAATTATTAGTGTGACAAACATTCTAACTTACTGCAGAATCAACTTCTTTTAAAGGGGTAAATAATGTCATATACATATATATGTAAAACAACAATGTATGTGCAGAGTAAAATATCCCAATGATATAAATTTAATATTTGAAATAACAATGTTCTTTAAATTCACATAAGTTTTTGCCAGTTGTACTTGGTAAAACTTTTGATTTATTCACAGCCATTCACTAGGTGGTAACCAGGCATTATCAAACTAAATGCAAGAACTGAGGGCATATAACAGAATTTAATTTAAAATATTATCACATGAGAATCAATAAAATCAGTAATCTACAAACATGGGACTAAGAAATTACAAATGAATAAAGTAATTTATCAATGAACTAACTGCTGGTCAACATCTTAACTTCCAACATGAAATTTTAAAACTTATCATGAAATACTGAAATCATGAACTTTATTTTTTAATCAGGGAATAAAATTATTTCAAACAGCAAAGAACTGGAGTATATACAAAATCAAATGAATAAGTCCAAATTGTTAATCATAATAAAGATTGTTTCTTTACTTCACTGGTTAGTTTCTCAAGTTCTGTTGTCTGACTTTTAGTTGCTAGGGCTAAAAGGATATTTCTTCACGATAGATTTCCAGAACGATACGATAAAAAAGCAGGGAAAAACAGGACTTTATTTTTTTTAAAGTAAGTCAAAATAAATATATTTTGCTCATAAAGTAGAGCCAAATGATTCCAAAATTTGGTAAGCCGTGTAAGTTATATAACAATTTGCAATAAGATTATAAATATATCAGTGTGTATGTGCTTCCAAAACAAATAATTAAGAATAAAATGAACATTTTATTACACATTTTGTTACACATAAAAGAGCTATTTACAGAAATAATTTTATTATAGTGAAGAAATAGGAAGCAGTAAGATAACGAAATGTAAAATAGAAAAAACTGGATCATTACTTTTCATCTGCATTGTTTATCACATTAAGTCAGAACAGCAGTTCAAAATGTGATATCTCACAATGCTAGATTAGCTATCTCAATGATCACTCCTATTATCAGGTGAGCTCAACCTCCAACTTATTCTAAATTGTACAAATATCTGTACCATCTCTTGATAACAGAGGTGCATGACAAAAATACAGGGTCAAGCAAATATAATACTTACTGAACTATTCTTATGATATACAGGCTTCCCAGTGATACAGAGGTGTGTCTGCAGGCTTATAACACTGGAAACCAGGTTTCAATACAAGAGGTGGGCAGAGGACTGATAGCCCTTTATGTGGCTTTGTGCTTAACTACAAACAAACTTATAGTATGTAACCTTTTGCCCAAGGTTTGGTAAAAACGCTTAAAGTTTTCACTACAACTGTAACATAACAGTCTTTTTCTTCAGTTTAGTGTATATATCAACAAATACAATATACAGTTAAACATATGTAACCTCAAATCTCAACTTGTTTATTTTCTCCTTGTAGTTTTCTTCTTTTTTGTTTAAATCATAAATTTATCAATAATGACATAAAGTTATAACACAAAAATTAACTGTTGCAAAGAGTAAAAATGTTAAAGTACACTTATATAAATCAATGTTGTCACAACCTTTTCAAAACTATCACACATACCCTTTCATTTCTACAATATTTGTTTAATGTAATAATAAACAATTTCAGTATGGTGGTCACTGTTGGTTTTTACCTTGTTAGTTATTTCATGCTGTTTAACAGTTACTGACCTACATAGTACAGCATTTGTTCATTACTTAAATCACATTACTATCTGTAAATAACTTAATCATTATAGTTACTATTGTAGTTACTTTATTGTTCAGATCTTATTGTTACTCTGACATTTCTAGTCCATATAACTGTCTGTCGTCTGTCCATGTAACTACTTTGCAGTGTGTGGATGGATCTTTATTAAAATTGGTATGGAGATTCATTAGATCAGTGTGAAGGTACATACACATTTTCAAATTTGCACTGTGTGGTTGTTATAGACGTCTTTTACCACGACTTTGCCCTCTTTAGATGGATTTCCACCTACTTTGGTATGGAAGTTCATAGGATCCGTGGGAAGACACCTACAAATTTTAAGTTTTGCATTTTGCAGTTTTCACAACTAATATTCCCAACAAATTTCAAATGAAGGTTTGTTGGGTTTGTAGCTTGTGGTTTTACATTTTGTGTTTTGCAGTCTTTATGGACATTTTTTACAATTACATATAATGGAAAAACTTTTTATTAACCATGAACTTATATAACTTCCATCCTGGGAACAGGTACTCCAGCTAGTATTTTAATATATGTTTCATCTTTCAGCGACTTCTTGGAATTTATCATTACTTACAGCTGCCTGTATTGCTTCGCAATGGCCATGACTGCAAGGGATAGGTTTGGCAAATTAATTTGTATACAGACATGGCTCATAATATGTTCAGTAAATTATTGTTCTATTTATTACATTATTTACCTAAGTTACATTCAGTTATAATATTTATGTGTTTTTCTTTTATTGGATGCATCTGAAATTTATTTAAGTAATAATTTTTAATCTATATATACATTGTATATTTATGTCCTATTACACCATGATGCTTCCCCACTCAATAGTTACACAGCAATATGTGTTGTGGAAATCTATATCATATGCTTAGCTTTCATTATTTCCAGAAGCTTCTGGAAAGAATTGTACTAAACTTTGCATATACTGGTGCCATAGGATGGGGAATAATAAGATTGCATAAACCAAATACTAATTTTTAAGTTGTCTTTTATGTTGTAAGGTATGCTCAATGTTTCTCTTGAAATATTAAGTTTGTTAAGAAACTTTGTGGAAGTGCCTCACTTCAATAAACAGTTAATACTTTGTGAGTCCAATTTTAGCTTTAATAACTGCTGACATACTTTCAGGCACTGTTAAAATGTATTTAATCAAAGTGTCCTTTGGGATTTTTATTCCAAATGTCTCTAATACACACCTACAAGGTTTCCTTAGAAGTAACTTTTGAGTTGTAAAGTTTTGATCTATCAAATTCCATTGCACCATATGAATGGCTCCAGCAGCTTCTTTCTTAGATAAGTAGTTTTTCCATAGGTTGAATAAGTGTT
Source organism: Carcinoscorpius rotundicauda (assembly GCA_011833715.1). Lineage (NCBI taxonomy): Eukaryota > Metazoa > Arthropoda > Merostomata > Xiphosura > Limulidae > Carcinoscorpius > Carcinoscorpius rotundicauda. Next base: position 78,068,597 of record CM022399.1, on the reverse strand, counting down.
TGGAGTCATTAACTTCTTGATAGTAGAATCCTTTACCATTAATATGCAAATTACTTGGTATACAATGACAAATCAGTATCTGATGGTTTGTTTGTTTGTTTGTTTTGGAATTTCGCACAAAGCTACTCCAGGGCTATCTGTGCTAGCCGTCCCTAATTTAGCAGTGTAAGACTAGAGGGAAGGCAGCTAGTCATCACCACCCACCGCCAACTATTGGGCTACTCTTTTACCAACAAATAGTGGGATTGACCTTCACATTATACACCCCCACGGCTGGGAGGGTGAGCATGTTTAGCACGACGCGGGCGCGAACCCGCGACCCTCAGATTACGAGTGCACGCCTTAACGCGCTCGGCCATGCCAGGCCGTATCTGATGGTACTTACAGCGTTTTGTTATTCCATCTATTTTTACAAATATCTCCTGTTGCCTCAGCAGAAAATTATCCTCAAACCATTACACTGCCAGCCCCATGCTGTATGGTAGATGTTATACACTGAAGTGAGTATCTTTCATCTTTTTTCCATCAGAGGTACAACATATGCTTTGACCAAATATTTAAAACTTGGATTCATCCATCTATCGAACTCTTTTTGCAATAATCTATGGTTAAGATTTCTACTTTTTAGTAAATTTCAGTGTCTTAACAATACTTGGAGATCAAAGTAAAGGTTTTTAACTGCTATACAATCAAGTATTCAATTCTCACTGAGTCTTCTTGGCACTATATATTTGGACACTTTTCTGCCGATTTGGTATATGGTCATTTATCTCATGCTTGAAATCAGTGGAAGTCTTCCCTTTATCCTGAAGATAACATACTTAACATTATTGTCATTGAGTTTCGGTATTCTACCTCTTACTTTCTTATTTTTAAAGCTACCTGTGTCAGTCTCACGATCTAGTGTCTACTTAACAGTGTTTTGGGAGCATTTCACGTCTGCACTAGTTTGTTGAAGACTTCAATCAGCATCACTGAAAACTTTTATGTGAGCTCTCTGCTCTACTGACAATTCTCTACACTTCTGAGACCATGGCATGACAATAAAACTTTAACATATAGTGTTAAATACTGATTTTGTCAAGGTTTATTTGCAGAGTGCTACTGAATTGATTTCTTCTAACATATACTGATACTATATGTTAGCTCCTTGCTAGTTTTATTCTATATAACTAAAACACTACATGAGGTAACATGAAAGTTATTTAAGACTCTTAAGTTTAATCAGTATGTTTATTCAAGCAGAACCATTTTAACATGCCCTTGACACAAGTATATGGAAATTCTAAAGAATGATAAGTATTCTCACCCTGGTTCATTCATTTGTCAACAGGAATCACTGAAGCATTACCATAGTGTTGTAACTTACTGTAATGGTATGGAAGAATTAGCTCATAAAATTGGAAGAATGACAAAATATTCTTTCATCCTAGCACTTTACACATTACTGTACATGTATTACATATGTATATTTAGTTTTGGTTAACTTATTATATACAGGTATATCTTCATATATCGTTCTCCCTACTTATACAGCAGTAAGTCTGAAGGCTTATAATACTCAAAAGAGTGTTTCAATACCTGGGCACAGCACAGATATCTTCTATGAGAAGTTATATGCTTAGTAATAAACAAATATACATATATATATATATATTTTGAGGATTATTTTATAGTGTTCGCTCTAGTATACCGACAAAGACCAATCTCCTCAACTTGCCGACGATCCTGTAATGTCGTGATTAGGGCCGATAATATTGATAACAACGACAGTACCAAACCAATAACTAAATACACATTAATCATAACAAATTTACCTTTACGGCATTGTGTATTCTTAGCGAGACCGATATCAGTTCTGCCATAATACTTTCGTCAACATATTTATTTAATATGGTTGTTTTAGCAAATAGTTAATTTTGGTTTAAACTTTTTAACCTTTTACTGTTATGAATCAATACGTTTACGAAGTTGAACTAAATACACTACGTAACACAAATTTTGTTTATGGATAGTATGTGTTATTTCTTAATTGCTTATGTCGTAAAAGTACAGAAAATGGCCATTTTCAAACTTTTGTGACCTGGATAACGAAATTTAGAAATTAACCTATTTTCTATGTAAAAAGGGGGAGATTTGCACATTTCATTAACATAAGGTCTGAATAAAACAAATATGTATGAAAATTTACAAAAATGTTTGGAAATGAATAGTTTTTTCGAGATTTGCGACTGTAATATAAACCACTTTCACGTATCAGCCCCCAAATATAGTCTTCCATCACGTTTTCGTCATTCGCTCCTTGGTAGCGGCATTCAAAGTCCAGTATGTCTTGGTTGAAAAGTGTTTGTGACGCCTTCTCTGAATTGCGAATTGCACATTTTCATCTAATTCCACTCCTAGAGCCTAGATGTCAAAAGCTCGTCATTCGACTTTTTCAGACCAAGAACTCTAATGAAGTCTTTGAGGTCTCTTTGTTTTGGATAGTATGGGTTTCTCTCACCAGTTGCACCTCTGAAATTGTAATCAGGATCTTCAACGTCTACCTCCTCTTCTGATTCACTGCTCTCTTCTAAGGATGGCTGTTTTCTCTGACGGAGTAGGTACAGGGAGCTCTGGGCAGTGTGACACTGGGGTGATGGATGATGGAAGGGCCGAATACATGATAGCAGGTGCGTTCTTGCTAACCCAACGTTTGGAAGTATCCACCATGCAGAAGTAGCAATTGCTTGAGCAGTCAGCGGGTTCACGCCAAATTCTTGGAATAGTGAACTTCATGCCTCTCTTTCACCCTCTGTACCATCCCGAAAAAGAATAAAATAAAATTATCATCATGAAGAATAAATTTATTTCATCCACAACTAATTTATAAGAGGTTCATGGAAAATATTTTATATGGGATATTTTTTTCTGTACTATTCGAAATTAAATAAATAAACTAAAAGATGTTTAAATTTTAAAAGGACTAACACTTTTACAATATAAATTCTTACTATTCAAGCAAGCAAAAATTGTCCATCTTACCTTCTAGAATTTTTTTGTAGTGCTCGCAGGTAAAGTAAGGTGCCCAGGATTTGTCTTTATACCCGACAGACATGCCGAAATATGTTTTGTAGGCTTCATAAATTTTAGCAGATGCTGTCACAGAGTATTTTTTCGCTTTTGTCTTGATAAATTGGCTACATACATAGCAGAATGCGTCTGGAAAATGCTTGCAGCCTCTTGATGCCATCTTATAAAATAAGATTGGTCTATGTATTCAGTCAGGCAGCTAGAACTAAGCTGAAGGGGTGAGCTCCTGTATTTATATATTACTATAGAAAGTTTTTAAAAATTGTCGTAAGTACTACAACATTTTAGAAAATTCTTGAAAATTATTGCAAGTTCGAGAAATTTCTCTATCAGCTACTCAGCACTGAATTTACCTGGAATGTTCTGGAAAATGGATAAATTTGAAAATTTCATTACTCAGGCCACAAAAGGAAAGCTTGAAGACAAAAATAGGTCTTTTCCATTTACTTTAGGCATAAGCAATTGGGAAATAACACTTTCTGCCCAAGAACAAGAAAAAGTCGCCTTTACTAAAGCCTATTCTGTAAACAAAATTCATCTTTAGAGATCTATTTGGGTTACGTGTTCTTACCTTCACTCCATAAAAATGCAAATACAAATTTTCTATCTTCCTGAGACCATCGGGGGTTTTAATAAACTGTGGATCTCCAACTGACTGCACGTGAACAGTTACCTGGAAATGGTTTTTCTTTTGACAAACAAACGAGTCATCTGTATGACTGAAATTAAACCCCTTGTCTGCATCAACCCTATAATTGAACGGTGGCCTAAATAGAAGAAAGTAATTTGTTTGTCATAATAGAAACAAATGGCTCTTTGATTAATAATAAGGAAAATCAAAACAAAAATACGTGAGCTTATCATTGAGATGTGAATAATTTAAAGCCATAATAATAGTGTAGATTACTACACATTCTCATGTGATGTTTGTGAGAAAATTTATACAGATACGCCTTGTTGTAGTAACACGAGAAACAATTATTTTATACTGGAATGTTACGTATGCATTGCGATTAACTTCTCACAGATCTAACAAATGCGAATGTTTAATTATCAGAATATCCCTAGAATCCCCGACTCCATTAACTTGTTTAAGCATTTTTAATATAAAATTTGCACCGAATTGCCTATGTTCATGAAATTATTGGTTGCAATTTTTTTTAATAACAAATAGGTCGCAGGAAACAATATAAACAAAAAATATTGTTATAATATTTCTGGGCGAGTTATTCTCGATTGTTTGGTTAAAAGATTAATTTATTTATTGACACCAGAAGCGTTTCATTTGTTTGACTATAAATTCTAAATAACTAAGTAACAGTTTGTTTTTGAATTTTCGCGCAAAGCTATACGAGGGCTATTTGCGCTAGCCGTCCCTAATTTAGCAGTGTCAGACTGGAGAGCAGGCAGTTAGTTATCACCACCCACTACCAACTCTTTTACCAACGAATAGTGGGATTGACCGTAACTGTATAACGCCCCCACGGCTGAAAGGACGAGTATGTTTGGTGCGACGGGGATTCAAACCCGCGATCCTCGGATTACGAGTCGAACGCCTTAACCCACCTGGTAATGCTAGGCCGCTGAGTAACACGCTCACTAGCTAACAAACTAAATAAGGCTTAATAATAAATTCAACAACCAATAATCCGTGTGGGCGTTACAATATGTCAAAAGAAGAAGCTGAAGTCTTCAAGCAACAACAACAGAAAAGTTTCAAAACACACAGCGACTCAGACATGAACAGTTATATTTACACAAAGTAAATAATCATGCAACAAATAACACAGAACTATATAAACCACTCTTCACAGTCAACATAAACAACAGAAACACCAGTACCTCAGACGATTACAACAACTTAGTGCTAACCAAAAAACATCACACTACAATAATTTAAACAAGCAGTATAAAATACAAAAACAAATCACCAGATTGTGGCACACAAATCATCCTCATCGAAAAGGGCACTCCGAAATTACTTGACCATGTAATAGCAATCTATAATTTGTCGCTTTACTCAGGTTACATCCTAATTTATTGGAAGCAAGCAAATATGCTTATGTTCCTCAGAGAAGGAAAGCCAGCCAATAAACCAAACAGTTACCGATCAATCAACCTGATCAGCTACGTACGAAAATTCTTGACCGTATAATCAGTAATAGACTCTGCACATTCTTGGAGATATCATCAAAATTACCTGAGGAACAAATTGGATTCAGAACATTTTGACAAACAACTAACCCAAACAATAGTGAACAGCCTTAACAAGAATGTTTAACGAATGAAATGAGACTACCGCGTTGAATTATTCGCTGGCTCTCGAACTTTTCGGAAAAAATGAAATAAAGAGTGAACGTTGAGGAATCCTTTTCGGAATTCTTCACTCCAGAAGCTGGCGTCCCTCAAAGAGGGGTGGTTAACACAATACTCTTCATCATGTATGTGAACAATATACCAATGAAGGATCCTAATCATGGATATTCATCACATTCCGCTGAAGATGTAGCAGTCTGGAAAAGTGTCCAACACCAGCAATAGCAGCCACAATTATACAACGAATATTGTCAAAAATATGGAATCAAGATAAATACAGCAAAAAACAAACTAGCGATATTTACAAAGTTAACTAAACACAAAAAAGTATAACCAGAGGTTTATATGAATGGAACACCCTTCAGACTGCCACATCCGCAAAATTTCTATGATTAACTTATGATTTGAAATTAACATGAATAAGCTTTCTAAATTATGTAGAAACTAAAGTCTGGCGAAGAACAAACTATGCTAGGATTCTAACTGGAAAAAAACATTGAAGCTTTAGGTGACAATATTCTTGGAATATACAAAACATACATAAGACCTGTAATCGACTATGCAGCTCCAGCATGGATTAGTGTAAACAAACTGTTGAAAACCAAACTACAGACAATACAAAATACACTACTCATGACAACATATAAAGTACTCAAATCTACCTCATCAAAGTTCATGCACAAATATTCAAACATGCCAATAATAGCAGATAGACTCCTACATAGTACAATAAGTTACTTTGATAAAAATTGGAGGAAAAATGAGCTAGTATGAGAACTTGGCAGGTACTGCTTACATGATAAAGATAGTCTTAAACACCTCTCCCCTGTTAATTTATACACTAGGTTAAAAAAACGACAACAAATAAATAAATGATATTAAAAATGTGGTCCACCTGCAAACTAGACACAACATTAGTCAGGAACTCAATAATAAATACTGAAAGGGTAATTTATGTAAATGTTGCTTTGTAAATTCCTTCTAGTAAAAGTATGACTTATTATGAAACTATAAAGAGAAATAATACACTTGCACCAAATGTATTAGTGAATGGTACACTGACTGGAACTTGAGTAAGTGTGGGTTATTCCGCCCTCCATGTAATATTCATCCATACATTTAACGTTGTGATATATAAAGGAAAGAAAAAGAGGTCAACGTGCACCTCACCCTCCCGGATATTCAAATACCCAAACAACGAGAGAGAGAGAGAGATGGTTATGCCAATAGGCTTAACAAACCACAAAGGCTGTTTGAACCTAAATGTCCAGTAACAATATGCTTTCTTGAAAACTCATAAAGATTTCTCGTTCGCAGCGTCATCTTTACCTTGCTGGTTTTTGTTTGTTTCAATATACACTTTGAAAGTATACTTGTTCACTTCAGAAGACGATCCAAGGAGCAGTTGACAAAATAAAACGTTTCCTGCTTAGTAGTTACTCTACAACTTCCAGGTTGTAACTGTTCTACTCGTAAGATGTGCAAAATATCATGTTTAGAATGTGATAGCAGCAGGTAAATTCGTATTACACTTTGCTGAAATATCAACCGCAAAATACATGAAAAACATTTTACAGATTTCAAGAGTTTGTCTGTTTTGGAATTTTGCACAAAGCTACTCGAGGGATATCTGTGCTAGCCGTCCCTAATTTAGCAGTGTAAGACAGCTAGTCATCACCACCCACCGCCAAACTCTTGGGCTACTCTTTTACTAACGAATAGTGGGATTGACCGTAACATTATAACGCCCCCACGGCTGAAAGGGCGAGCATATTTAGCGCGACCCTCGGATTATGAGTCACACGCCTTACGCGCTCGGCCATACCAGGCCCATTTCAAGAATTCTGTCCACTATCACAGGTTTAAGCCCCCCAGCAGCTCAGCGGTATGTCTGCGGACTTACATGCTAAAATCCGGGTTTTGATACCGGTGGTGGGCAGAGCACAGATAGCCCATTGTGGAGCTTTATGCTTAATTCAAAACAACAACAACCCTTGTTTAAAAAAAAAGGATCAAATTTCACGATTTTAACTCAACAAAAAAGCAACCATATTTAACTAGAAAAAAGTTTGGTAGGACGTAAATCGACAATACAAAATAATAGGCTTAGAAATGACGATAAAACACGTTATATTATTTTTCACACACCACAACAGCTGCTTATTACGTTACATAAAATAAAGAAATTGAACGATTTTACAACAAGTACATATGTACATAGATGTATATAATTTGCCACGAAAATGCTTCGGTTATGTAACATAGCAACTGAGACAATGAAGTCATCATACATAATAAAACGTGTTTGTACCGGTTGAAACTGTGTAGGATAATTGATATTTTGAAAATAATGTCACTGGAAAATATTGCAATAAAATAAAGACATATATGTATATATTTTCACACACACAATAAGGTAGACATATATATATATTATATATATACAATTCAAATGAATCTGTAAAACAAGATTTTTATCTCATGCACCAACAGTACAAGTAGATGATAAATTGTCGTTAATAGACAACATAACAATTGATGAAAGTAAAAGACGAAAACGTAGTTTTTTTATTTTTATTATTTAGGAAGGTATAAAGACCTTGAAAACAAGTAAAGTAACGACAAAATAAACACGAAATACGGTGAAATTATCTAGACATGTGATCTCACACTGGTTACATTAAGAATACAAATTTTATGTTTGTCATTAACTGGAACACGACGCGACATGACAGATTGGGTTGATGAAAATCTCTCATTTAATTGCTTCGCTAAGTTGGAGGTTTGGAATGTTAACAGTAGCTACAACTAATCAGTTTATTTATTTCGTACTTTTTTTTTAACTTCGCGCATCTCGGTCGCACCAAACATGCTTTCCCTTTCAGCCGTAGGGGCGTTATAATGTGACGGTCAATTCCACTATTCGTTGGTAAAAGAGTGGTCCAAAAGTAGGCGGTGTGTGGTGATGACTAGCTGCATTCCCTCTAGTCTTACACTGCTAAATTAGTGATGGCTAGCACAGATAGCCCTCGAGTAGCTTTGTGCGAAACTCAACAAAACAAACAAACATTTTCTTTTAACTTTGCGCAAAGATACACAAAGGCTATCTGCGTCAGCTTTCTCTCATTTAGCAGTGAAAGACTAGCGGAAAGGCAGCTAGTCATTACCACTCACCGCCAACTCTTGGGATACTCTTTTACCAACGAACAGTGAAACTGACTGTTACATCATAAAGATCCCACGGCTGACAGAGCTGGCATGTTTGGTGGGACGGGGATTCGAACTAGCGACCCTCAGATTACGAGCCGATAGCTCTAGCCACCTGGCCATGTGGGACCTATTTCGCTGGTGTTTGTGTTCTATGAATGATAAAACTGAATTGAAGAAATACATCTAAGTGAAAAAATAATGTGCACAACAATATATAGTAGTAAGATTTTCAAATTAACAGAATTGTAAACTGGTGAAGTACTAGTTATAGGATTTAGAATTTTTATCCTTTAACTTACAGTTCTTTGAGGGAAGCGTCACAAAGCACGTGCCATGTATTTTGTTGAAAAGGTTGAAATTTTATACACTGGTAGGCCGTATCTATTAACATTCCTCCCGTTTCAGAATTACTGAAGTCAATGGAATATTCATCCTCGGGTTGAGGAAGGACATTAATAGTTGCTGGACCAGGAGACACACCATCTGGTAAAAACAGAACACTTTAAGTTCTTCATTTCTATAAAAGAAACGGAACGTTTGGGCAAGTAAAAAAAAATATATAGATGAAACTGAAAATGTATTTATATCGTATATTAATAGATAACACAAAACTTTCAGATAAACTTGACACGAAACAAAAAATTCACAATCGAGTTGAAATGTTTAATTAACTTTTTTGTTATCAGAACGTACTTTTATTAAATATTTGTGCATTTGTATTTTACCATTCACGTACAAACGTTGTCGCCTACTTTATCTGTGAATCACTTTCATTTTAGGCAGAACTTTTTATCCTGAAGTAGGATTTAGGGTTAAGAGCAATCTCCAGGAATGTTATCATTTTGCGCCACCTAATGCGATACGAGAATTAAAATAACAGGGAATGAAACAGATAATTGAAATTCCTGTCAAGTCGAATTAATTTCTTTGCATATTTGTTTACTGGAAATTCAACTACTGTGAAACAATTTAAAAATTCCAGCACATGCACTTATTTAATACAAAAATGTGAGACGTGCCGTAACGTACAGTAAGCAATTAAAAAAAAAAAAGCTTTTCGATACAAGACTCGACTCAAAAGTTCTATTGAGTTTATTCTTAGCTCCCTTACACTTACTAGGCTCCTGCTTTATGGAAACCATGCCCTTAAGTAAACTGTTGCCGAATGAAGTTTTAGCTGAGTCAGAGAATTTCCGCTTCTTTCTGGGGTTACTTTCATCAGACCCACTTATATTTTCACACAGTATTTCGTCACTGAAATATATCAAAACAGGAAATTATTAATAATACGATTGAAAAAAACAACACCGAAGTTCAAAGGAACACATACTGCGTAGAGGTTATAACATATATTCAATGACACATCTGTAATCTACCAAGTAATTCGTCCACATTTCTCAGTTAATGCAGATGTGTATTTATCTTTTTCGATTGAGTTCTTACGACAGTATATTGTCACACAAGATATAAGAGCTAAAGAGTTTAAACTGTTTACCTGTTCATTTAACTCCTCCTCACGGTACATTTTAGCAACATAGTAACCATGATAGCAGGAGTTTTGAACATGTCAGAGCTTTTGGACTTTTGAGAAATTCTGAACGTTTCCAGAATGGCCTTTGTCATTTATACAATATCTTTTATATTTAAATAGACACCTTAAACTCCCCTTTTATAGAGTAACAGCTTGAAAATGATAAGTAAGGCTTAGCTTGAAAAACATTAGCAGAGACTTTTGACCATAAAATTTCCATTGGTAATATATTTAGATATCACTGAAACACTAATTGTTAAATACGATACGGATGCCAAAGATTTTTTTGTTGTCTTTTAACATTCGATGCATAATCATTTAATTTATCTGTATTACTTTCACGACATTCTTAAAGTTGGATACAAGTTAAGTATTAGAATTGGTTTCATGATTACGAGATTTTCGGTTACAATTTTTTGCGAAAACAAAAATTAAAGATCTACTAGTAAGCAGTGGTTTGTAATAGGAAAAACAAAAAGTGTGTAATTAATGTTATTTGATAATTTAAATAATCATTAATAATAATTTTACAATAATCTGTTGCTATTTTGTCTTCCATTTTATGTTATCAGTTTACTTACGAAAAACAGTGATTGATTTCTTAAACTAGCTGCAGAATTTGATAATTTTGATAAACACTGTTTTTTTTTATGATAAATATATCCTGCTACAATTCTAAAATCTCTAAACTCGAGTATATATAGTGGTTCATGTTGATGGATAGCCTACCTGTCGTATAGGTTTGGTATTTGATTACTAGGTGGCACTACCGACAACGGCTGATGAGATGAAATACCAAGACTTGCCACCAGAGCGTTGGTGATCGTTGGTGGCAGCTCCGATGTCATGTGACTGCTTGATGCTGTAACTTGGATGGGAAGGTGAGGTACTCGATTCCCAGTAGGGGTAGGTATAGATATTTGTCCTGGTTGTTGGGGCTGAAAACCAGATTAGAGTTATGATTAATAATAATGATTAAAAAATAAAACTGCACAAGTTAATAAAATATCGTAATTTCATTCTTTCAGGATTTACCAACTATTGTTTAAATAGTTTTCGCAAAATATTTATTTATATCCTTATTAGTATACCACGTTGTGTTTAACATCATATCCTCATCAAAGTTATAGTTAATACATTCCAGTTCGCTGTAGGCGTCATTAATTCTCCTAATGAGTCAACTGTAAATTCACGAATTGAAATATGACAAATCTGGATTAGATTATTTTGCTGAACCGTGCATGTACATTGCACTGTGCAGCTTTGCGCTAAACAGTGCAAATAGGTTTCTTGATGGCGTAGAGTCGAAGCTACGTATACTGCAGTTTAAAATACCTTTTAATTCTGTTAATTTATCTTACTAAATCGCAAGAACTGTCAAGTGCTTGTTTTGAATTTTGTGCAGATCTACACGAAGGATATCTGTACTAGTTGTCCCTGATTTAGCAGTGAAAGACAAGAAGAAAAGCATCCACCGTCAAATCGGGCTACTTTTTTCCAACGAACAATGGAATTGACTGTAACATTATAATGTCCACACGGCTAAAAGGACGAGCATCTTTTAGAGGGACAGGGATTCGAAACCGAAACTCTAAGACTGCGAATCGGATACCCTAACCACGTGGCCAAGTTGGACCATAACTGTTAATTAATTAATTAACTAAATTAATTCTGAAAGTTAACTTATTCATCTCGAATTTGATACTTCCGTAATTTCTGTCTACTAATTTTTGGCAGCTACGATTACACTTTATTGTTTGATATCGTCATAACTTCGCAGAAGGCTACACATGGATCATCTGCGCACATTCATCTCATATTTTAAACCGATAGACAAGAGAAAAGAGATCGAATCAACAAAACCCATCGCCATCTTTTCGGTTACTCTTGTTTAATAAAATACCAGAGTCAGTCACTTTTGTAACGTACACAGAATACCTTGGTGTGGAATACGTTTTTGCGGCAACTGGCCATAAGTCATAAAACAGTAGATTCAAGTGGCCCAGCATGGCCAGGTGGCTAGAGCGATCGATTCGTAATATGAGGGCCACAGGTTCAAACCCCTTTCACCAAACATGCTCTCCCTTTTAGTTGTGGGGACGTTATAAAGTTACGATCAATCACATTATTCGTTGATGAAAGAGTAGACCAAGAATTGGTGGTGGGTTATGATGACTAGTTGCCCTTCCTTTAGTCTTACACTGCTATATTAAAGACGGCTAGCGCAGGTAGCTCTTCTGTAGCTTTACGCGAAATTCAAAACAAACAAACAAACATGAGTTTCAAAGTCGGGGCATGCTACCTGTTGCGCCACGCCACGCCTACAACCAAAACGGGCGACGCGCTGGTAGCATTAACTGTATGCATAACGGTTACCTACGTTTACAACGGTATAAGACGAATGATCTGACAAAACGACATTCCTAAATGTTTCTGTTTATATTATAATAAGTAGCGTTTTCCTCACACAGTCAAATGTTGATTTTTTTTTAATAATAATCAAACGGTATTTACTTGATTTCAAAATGGAAAATACTAGTCAACGTCCCTGACGTTGGTCCTAGGAGGGACAGAAATGTCAAAATTAACGATTCTTTCCATTTTCTGAAGAGTGTCGTTAGGTGGTTAAAAATGATGGGAACCCAGGCCAATGGGTGTGGGAAGTTTCTAGGTTACAGTACGATATCGATCTTGGTGTTCTATTCTGATTTTTTAAGACATGAAAAATGGGGCAATGTGAAACAAAATCGGAACACGGTCCCGTGTGCCAGTGCCTAGAGCCGCCTCTGCATTTCGCTCATTCTTATACAGGGTGGTCGCTAGAAAAGCGGAAAATTTGTCAAACAGCTATTTATTTTTACAAAGTTTTTTAAAGGCATATGTTATATTACACTCATAGATGCTCAAAATGCATTTTATGATATTAAAATCATGCATTTTATTCATGATGTAAAGAAATCAAAGCACGCATTTTATTCATGATCTCATCTGACCCTCAAATATTCCGCTTTTCTAGCGACCACCCTGTATATTTAGGGTAGTGGTTCTTAGCTTGGGAGTCGTTTGAGAGTCTCAGGGGGTCATGGAAGGTTTAGGAATTATTGGGGAAATCGCTGAACAGTTTGTAGTTTTTGTGTTAAGTGCTTGCAACAGCCCACCAATAAGAAACATACTGAACTGCGGTAGTTAAACTGCATCAAGATGCTTGTTGCGCAATCACCTGTCTAATTTTGAGTAAAAATTTTCATATATTACAACGTAAAATTTAAATATCAAAGTTTCCATCGTATTTAGTATATTTTCTCATTATATACACAGGGTGGTCCGTAAGTCCTTACCCATCCATATGTTATTATATTAAATTCAATTATGCATGTGTTATAAATTTGTTTCTTTTTTTTTCAGAGAAATATGGCCGATGTAAGCCAATTTACATTTGAAGAGCGTATTGTGACAATTACGTGGGTACATGAGCGCAAGAATACTGGTGACACTACACAGATATACTGGATTCATAACATATATGGATGGGTAGGGACTTACGGGCCACCCTGCATATATATTATATCAACCCTCACACTGAGTGAATAAGTAGGTTTTGTACGATGTACAGTAATTCCATGGATTTTGCATTTACTTAGCACTTGTAGCATTTCTCAAGGCCACTTATTTGAAGTATTTTCAATAAATTAGGATCTTTATATAGTTTTGTTTTATTCTACCTTTACGCAAAGTTCACCATTACAAAAATCATTATAGGGGTCACGGTAATACCGTGGAGAGTCTCAAGGAGTAAGACGATGAAAAAGATTAAGAACCACTGATTTAGGGTAAGGTTGTCCGTCGATTGTTCTGATATCCAGAAAAAAGCAATAATTCAATATTACACCGTTTCTTGCACAACCACTTTTCTACTGGTGAAATATTTTTCTCATTCTTTCATATCTGGAATAACGTTGTCCAGTAAATACGTTGGTATTGACTAAAGACAGTGTGTTAATTCATCATTACTTGTGTCATTAGATTTTAAATTACATACATTTAATTTATAACGCTGCGATGTTGAAACTGTATTGAAATTGAACTATTCACCAAAACGATATCTTACGATCTTGAGAGCCAAATTACCGTGCAATTCGTGCAGAACAGTTCCTACCTATATATATTTGGACTACTGACCAAATTGCTAGCAGCAAACACCGTCGCAAGAGCATTGTCAGGCTCTCTGAATGAAACAATAGGAGTGACTGTCAATGCTTTTAGGCGCCCACAACTGAAAGAGAGGACTGAGTTCAGCAGCATTACATATCAAACCTCGGACTTTAGCATCCATTACCCGACACGCTAAACGCCCAGCTACGAAACCAAATAGCAGCAACACTATATTTTGGGCACACTTAGATATAACAGCCTTACTTAACAAACTTGTATTCACTCAAAATGATAAAAATATCTGTGCCTAAAGTTCTCCCATTTTTCTTAAAAGACGCCAGTGATTACATTATACATATTTAATAACAGAAGTGCATAGTTGTGTTTTTTCTTCTAATGTTATTCAAGTTTGTCGTCTCCAAACTCAAAGAAGGTGAACTCTTGAAAAATACGCTGACCTTCAACGATGTAAACATTCTATACATAAATTACTTTGTATTTGTTTGTTTTTGAATTTCGCACAAAGCTACTCGAGGGCTATATGTGCTAGCCGTACCTAATTTAGCAGTGTAAGACTAGAGGGAAGGAACTGGTCATCACCACCCACCGCCAACTCTTGGGCTACTCTTTTACCAACGAATAGTGGGATTGACCGTCACATTATACACCCACACGGCTGGGAGGGCGAGCATGTTTAGCGCGACGGGTATGCGAACACGCGACTCTCGGATTACGAGTCGCACGCCTTAACACGCTTGGCCATGCCGGGCCATTACTTTGTAAGCTGTTTTTTATTTGTTGAATTTACGCGAAAACTACTTGAGGGAATATGGCTACCTGTCATCAGTCTGTCTACCGACACTAATTTTGAACTGATTAAAGAATGTTATACTGGTCAACACCACCCAGTATTTGGACTGCTCTATTTGAACAGTGAGTGCTACCTTATTATTATATATCAAACCTTGGTCACTAATGTTTGTTTGTAATGTTCTGTTTACCGTTTGTTAGTCATTTCTATTAACTGTTGACAGCGATCATAAAATATAAACATTGGTATTTACACGTACTATAGTTACGTGTGTATACTTTTTTCCACATAATGACGCCACTGTACCCAGGATTTGAAATATTGTCACTTTTTCATTCTAGAGAATTAAATTAGAAGGTACGTTACATTTAACCTTGTTATAATCTGTGCAAAGAAAGAAAGGTGTAAAATATACACAGCAGTTATTTGACAAATAAGTTAGATAATCTATATGTAAGCGAGGTAAACAAAAGAAGAACGTAACCCGTAATGAAAACGTTAGGCCTAATCTTAGTTAAGATCAGTCACACAGCACTGAACTAAATCAGTTTCGTAGAATTCTACGTTTATCAGTAAAAAGCCGGAAAAAAAAATCAGGTCTTGAAGGTTGCGTGTATCGTGTTTGTAATGACCTTCATTCATGACGGATAAACCATTACCCTATTAATTTTTTTAACAGTAAAAGTTTAGTTATCAGTTCATTTTTCTTCATATTATTCTTAAATATTTCGTTTTTGTTATTTTTTTTAGTCACGACTGATTTAGCTCAGTTTAGGAGAATTTCATCTCCTCGTTAATAGTTTTGAAGTGTGGTAAATCCACAGACCTTCGGTTATTTCTCTGCAAACAAACGCATGATTCTGACGATAAGTAAAAAATTAAAACTTGCCATTTATGCAGTATGTCCGAAAAAACAAGCGAGAATAAAATAACATCAACAGTAACGTAAGTTTACCTTTAGTGTAAATACAAAACATCCACTGTCTGTATAGTTACGTAATTTTAACAACATATTTGATATCTGATATTTGGCAGACCACCAAGATCATTACAAATTTTTAATTCAAAATGGGAAACAAGGATCTTCAACAGAGAACAGAAACACGCTGAATCAAAATGCGTTATATTTTCAAATCTATAGCTAAGGACTCTAAATATATACACAAACTAGGTTGGAAGTACTTTTACATTATTTTCACAAGCTACAAATCCCTGTTTTCACTGCACTAAAATTGATAAGTTTTTTATGTTTTTTGTATTCATTTGTGGAGAGTAAACTTTAAGCTTCATAGGTGGATATCCATTCAGTTGAATGTTACGTGTTTTTCAAGAGTTTACTGCACTGTTTTTTGCTTTGTTTTTTTCTCTACTCAACCAGTATTTACTGAGCCA
Source organism: Carcinoscorpius rotundicauda (assembly GCA_011833715.1). Taxonomy (NCBI): domain Eukaryota; kingdom Metazoa; phylum Arthropoda; class Merostomata; order Xiphosura; family Limulidae; genus Carcinoscorpius; species Carcinoscorpius rotundicauda. The sequence continues at coordinate 78,052,113 of CM022399.1, read as the reverse complement.
GGTGGTTTTGTGCCGGAGGTTTCGTGTAAACACACGTTTAACAAGCGAGGTACGAAAATCAGTAGAATAAATCACCACTGACAAGAGTAGATAAATCTACCATGGTAATAGTTTACTAGTTTAAAAAAACAACAACAAAATAACTCACCGAAATAGTAGCAGAAAATTACGCGAGACAAAGTACAATAATTAACTCGAGAAATGATGAATCCTCAAAATGACAGTTTCCAATTAATGCGCGTTGGTAAAACCACATTTTGTCAGTGATGGAAAGTGAAGGACTTAGAGCAAATTTTCAAGGGGAAAAACGAAGGTATTAATTTTAAAAAAGTACCTTATGACATACTCAATACTGCTTTAATTACTACTGTCCAGCTTGTAATGAAACATTCATCGCCGTTTGTTTTTTTTCTGTATTGGCTTGTGAAATTATAATCATTAATAGTAAGGCTGAAGTAATTGTTATAAAACATTGTTTACACTAATAAAACGAAGCGTTTCTTACCAGTATAAAACAAAGAATTTGCAATTAGTATAACGGTTTTACCCCACTGCCAAATTTTCAGCATAGGATACACATATCCCTGCTATTCTGAGAAGGGAAAACTGCTTCCTTCTCCTAAATGTTTGGTACCTCGACCTCCCAGTCAATGAAGGGCGGCGTTTGTTTTGTTTTACCTTCCCGGTCTCGACGTCATAACCTCTACAATCATATTAACTGTCTTCCATTGTTTAGTTTCTTCCTCAATTCTGTGCAAAAAACAAGTGTGTGTATGCATGAACAAATATTTGTATTTTGTGCTATTTTAATGATGTTTTCACACAAACCTTCCCCGAGCGGGAAGAAGGGGGATACTAATATCCCTGAACATCCCAGTTTGAGTAAGTTTCTTTCCTTTCAAAACTAAATCTCAATCACGAATATTTCTTTCTTTTCTAGTATAACAGTGCATGGCTTCTACGCTTTTCCGATGCTTGAATGGCGTTGAAGAGCTTATATTAATAGCGAAGAAAAAACTCAGAAAATTTTAGAGAGTGGCTTACTTTTAATTAAACACAAAGCTATAGAATGGGCTATTTGTGCTCTCTTCATCACGGGTATTAAAACCCGGATTCCAGCGTTATAAGCTCACAAACATACAGCTGTCCCACAAGATGGAAATCTTGACTTTCAAGAATCAACTTCAAAATAATAACAACCTTCACAGGAGTTTATTTAGCAGCTGTGCATAGATTTTAGCGCAGTATACAAGGCTGTTGTTCATGTAGGCTTCGGCGCTTGAATAACTTTAAAGAGAAACTTGGCCAACGGTAACGAAAAACAAAAATTGATAAAATCTCTCCTTTTCTTTCAAGAATCAACACAAAAATATTCATATAACCTGCACATGGATTCATTAGAGGGTTTGCCGAGGTTTGAATAAAATATTCATACCTGTTGTTTTTTCCTGCGAGGTTTTGAAACAATAATAATAATTTAAATAATAAATAAACACTTTTTGGATTTTGTCTGACAAAAATAAAAACAACTTTTTTTAATATTATCAATATTTTAGTGGCCTTATACATTAAGACAGAAGGTCTTGAGTGTTGTTTCAAGTACAAATACGCTTTATAAGATGGTTGTTTTTTTTGCCAGTTTGTTCAATTAGAACTTTTGTGAAATTCCTGGGCGAACCCTATCACGAATGGATTCTTCAAAAAATACCAGGCGCTGTTAAAATGTGTTGCTATTACTTCTGCTGTAACTTATATTATTGCGGCAACTAACATTATTTTTCATAACATCAGACTATTTTCGATCAATAAGACATCTTTTCTAATCATTCACCAACAATAACTGTTTAATATGAGCCCTCAACAAGTCTCACAGTTGATGCTTTCTGGATCCATCACTGCTTTATATTCTTTACCTCATGAAAGACTGGTACTGATGGTGTGTTCAGGCCATTAACTTTTCAATAAAATGAATGTTTAAAACCTTAGTGTATTCCATGGCTAAATTAAAATCACGAAATGTTGTTTATTACTTTACTCTAATTAGTGTACTATCCTCGAAACAAATATATTTATTTAGCCCGTAAACTAAAAATTTCATAAAGTAGAGGACTGAAGACCCCATAAATCACAAAACTAATGTCTTCATAAGGTAGAGGACTAAAGACTTCATCAGGCACATGATTGAGGTCTATATAAGGCACGTTACTTAGCACTTTATTCTGTAGTTGATGATTGGTTCCCAAAATTTTGGAAAGTGTTGTAGAAGGAGTTAATCATGTGGAGAACTATGATCATGTTGTTTTCGATTCAGTATCATATGTGTATTGACCAAAAGTGTTATGAGCTGAATATAACACTGAATATAATATTGAAGCCATGTGTTATCTTTGAAGAAGTGTTATCTTTGTTTTTTTATTGTTTTTTTAATTTCGCACAAAGCTACTCGAGGGCTGTTTGTGCTAGCCGTCCCTAATTTAGCAATGTAAGACTAGAGGAAAGGCAGCTAGTCATCACCACTCACCGCCAACTCTTGGCAACTCTTTTACCAACGAATAGTGAGATTGACCGTAACATTATAACGCCCCATGGCTGAAAGGGCGAGCATGTTTGGCGCGAAGGGGATGCGAACCCTCGACCATCAGGTTACGAGTCGCACTCCTTAACACGCTTGGCCATGCCGGGCCGAAGTGTGATGAGCTGAATATAATACACAATAACGTACTAAAGCCATGTGTGCTGACCAGAAGTGTTATGAGCTGAATATAATACACGATAACGTACTGAAGCCATGTGTGCTAACCAGAAGTGTTTCAGCTGAATATAACACACAATAACGTACTGAAGCTACGTGTTATATACATTGCATGGAAATTTATTTTATTTTGGCCTACATACATAAAACACCTTTTTATTTCTATCACGAGTTCCTTGACTCGGGTTTCGGAAAATGTAGGGAAAATTAAAATTCAATATTGCATAGATAGTTAATAATTGCCAATAATTTGTTTTTGTTCGACCTCCTTGTATGTTATTTGAGTAGATATTTCCACGATAAACTAGCTAGCAAAAATGACACAAAGAAACACGAGAAAATGTACCACTTTAGGCTGAAAACAACAACAACAAACTATGAAAAGAATCATTACAGAAACGTAAAATAAAAAAATGTGGTCTAAGCACGACAACTTTGTACCCTGATGCGTTATTACATAATATATATCGATTTTCAAATCCCACAAAGCTGTTCTAAAATATTTTGATAGCACCAAATTACATGTGCGTGCCGAGTGCTTGAGAAAAACAAACTTCTAAGCATCAGGCTGGAGGCCTTGTTATGATTAGTTCACGCGAATATGACTCTTAGAAACACGAGGCAGTATTTGCCTTTCGGGAGATCTGTCAAGTTAATACTATAATTTATTTAAATTTTGTAGCAAAACAGGAAATATAACTGAAAGAGAACGTGAAAGCTAGTTTCATGGCTCTCCGAAAGATGCTCATATAGATACAAAGTTGTGTAAAGAAGATATGCCAAATAAAAAAACAGAAAAAATGCACACAATGAGAAAGTAACAATTTTACCGAAAAACAAAATACTGAGATGCGTTATCAAACATTGTAAATAAAGTCACGTATATATATAACAACGTTTCTACATTACTTAAAGTTCTATCGTGAGTTGTTTGTTTTAGTGCAAAGCCATACATTAAGCTCTTTGCTGTGTCCACTGCGAAGAAGCTAGCCCCGAATATTTTGCGTTTTAATACAGTAAAGATGCTGCTGTCCAACCAGGGGACATGCTGTGGCACGAATAAAGCTATTACTTTATTACCACATAAACAGATCAGAGCTGAGATATTACGGCTAACTTTATATAACAGATTAGAGCTGAGGTACTGCGGTTAATTTTATATAACAGATCAGAGTTGAGATACACTGCTGGCTAAAATCGTAAGGCCAATGGTATACAATCATATGGTCTATGGATGGTATATAATCACATGGTACATTATGGTTTCAAGCTAATTGATTGTTCATTCCTAGTACTATACTTTCTTTCAGTAATTACCTATTTACTTCAGCCTGTATTTCAATAGTGCGTATTAAGCTTGAACAAAATAATGTTCTTAAGTTCCACCAAAAGTTATATAACGTGTTACTCGCATCACGGACAGCTTCAAGAATTCATCTACAGAAACTAGAAATTTTGCATTTCAACACATGTGTGTACGACAAACGCTAGGCCTATATTTTTTTATGTATTGCACATAAAAAATTGTGTTTCTTTGGAATTAAGCACAAAGCCACACAATGGGCTATTGTGCTCTGCGCTCCATGGGTATTAAAACCCGGTTTCTAGTGCAAAAAATGATTGATTGTTTCCTTTAGACAAAGCTAAATTGGGTTACCTGCTGTTTGATTCATCGCGGGAATCGAATCCTGGATTTCAGCATCATAAGTCTGTCGACTCACCACTGCTCCACCGAGTGATCATATAAAGAAGTGTGTGAGTGAGTTTTCTTATAGCAAAGCCACATCGGTCTATCTGCTGAGTCCACTCTCATAGAGGAAAACAAATATGTTGAAATTCTCCTATTAATTCCTCGCAGTCAAGTCACGTAATAATGTGGATTACGGGTGGTATATAATCACGTGGGCCCAAAGATGGCCGATGAGGCCGTTGCGGGACGACAGACTGTATCACAATTTGTACATGTGTTTTTCGAGAGGAATCGATGTTGAAATTGACATTTAATAGAAACTATATGCAAGTATAACTTAACTAATTTTATATCCAAAAACAGTCGGTTTTCATACACGAAAAAACTGGTCTTTCTTTTGCAATAGAAACATATGCAAAACAATTTAAGCTCGTTGTTAAGTGCAAAGCTAATCAACTAGCTGTCAGTGCTCCGCCCACAATGGGTGTCGAAACCCATTTTTGGCAAGTGAAGAATAAAATAATAATATATTTTTCTATAAAGTTTATAATACATGATATCCAAACTTGTGAAATATTTCGAAGTAGAATTTTGTAATTTGGTGTGCAAGACAAACCACACACACGCAGCCGTAATTTATTTTCATATTCTAGAAATTCTTTTTTGAAGTATGAAAAGTGTTCACCCTGAACCTATCTTAATATTAACAACAACAACAAAAATATGTATTGTGACTTGGCTTTTCGGACTGTTTATTTATTAATTTCTTAAGGTTGTATTTTTAGTATAATGATAGATGTTCTTCAATCAGTTTTTCAGAAGTGAAAAATTAATTTTTTGAAGCCTAGAATGGTTTTAGTGAGGAAGATGAATGGAAGATATCCTGAAATAAGTAAACAGACTGTCTTCTTCTTCGCGTGGTGACCCAAATGGGAAATCTCGTTAAGAACTTTTCATCAAAGAAAACTAGCTATACAGATAGCTGAGGTACAACGGTTAATTCTATAGAATAGACCAGGACTGAGGTACTAGGGGTAATTTTATATAACAGATCAGAGCTGAAATACAAAGGTTACTTTGATATAACAGATCAAAGCTGAAAACTCTACAGCTAATTTTATATAACAGATCAGATCTGAGGTGCTAAAGCTAATTTTATATAATAGATCAGAGCTGAGGTACAATGGTTAATTGTGTATAACAGATCAGAGCTGAGGTACTATGATTAATTTCCTATAACAGATGAGAGGTAATATAATACGGTTAATTTTAGGTAATGGACTTTTAAAGGATATGCGTTGTTATAAAACAAACCACAACCAAATAAAACTGATAATGTCTAAAAAACACTGATTTATATCAGTCTCGTTGTTATCGATATTTCGTCCATAATTCCATTAGTATCACATGAGGTTGGGCCAGTTTAAGATATCTAGGTGTGTCCTAATCCAAACACTAAGCTTACAATACAATCTCTACATGCTACACACACACACACATATTGAAAACAATACCGAATAATATTAAAGGAACTAACTTTAAATATATATGAGTAACATTTGCTGGGACAATTGTTTCAGTTTCATCAACGTATCTACAACAATGAAATGGATAACAATACTTGCTTCAAATCGCGACTTTAAGATGTTCACGTTTAAGGAAAGGCAAATTTGTATAAAACAACTTCGTAGAATATATCAGACATGCATAACTCAAAAAATAAAGCTTAATGTTCTCTTGTGGTTACTCAACCAAATAATTAAAAAAAACAGTGTCAGTATGCAAAATTAACTTAATATTTCATTACAAATACTGGTCACCACCAGTGGACTGTGATATGGAAGACAGGTGGTATAACTACGTTTCTCAGAATCGTTGGTGTGAGTATTATTAATTTTATTGATAAGGGGAGAACAACATTTCGACTTTCCTAAGTTGACAAACTGAAGATGACCTAGGAAGGTCAAAACGTTGTTCTCTGCTTATCAGTAAAAGTGTCAATACCTCCGTTCTGATATACAATTTTATTTTAAATGGGTCCCTCGTCATCAAGAAGTGGTAAAACTGATTGTCTAGTTTAGAAGAGAAATACATGAACCTTTCATTCACCGTTTATTAGCTTACCGAATGTTGAAGGGGTGGCGTAACAGTCAGACTCGTTTCGAGGGGAAGATGTTTAAGAGGTTGGGTGCTGTTGTAACCAATAAAATGATTCAAGCTCTCAGCTCCTGACTGCATGGTTTCAAGTTGTGGGTTTCTGTTGTTACTTTGGTTCACCTTGGATTCTAAAAATAAATAAAATCGCATTGCTTCACACTCTTAAGCTGTTTTTGTCTACTTTGAGAAGAAACCCAAGTGAGAATACAACGTGGGTTATTTTAAAACCTCACTTGATCTTATTTAATCTTCTAAAACCTGAATGAACCCGTCAAAACAATGCTAAATTAACAAAACATGGATAAAATCTAAACAAATCTATCGATATAATATATTACACTCTATAACTTCACTTAACTGGATTTTTTTTTAACTAATACTGCTCAGTTTCCAAGGGCAGAATGAACTGAAATAAGTTGAATTGAGAGCTTATTAAAACTTTATTATGCTATAATCGGCCCGGCATGGCCAAGCGTGTTGAGGCGTGCGACTCGTAATCTGAGGGTCGCGGGTTCGCATCCCCGTCGTGCTAAAGATGCTCGCCCTTGCAGCCGTGTGGGCGTTATAATGTGACGGTCAATCCCACTATTCGTTGATAAAAAGAGTAGCCCAAGAGTTGGCGGTGGGTGGTGATGACTAACTGCCTTCCCTCTAGTCTTACGCTGTTAAATTAGGCCCGGCTAGCACAGATAGCCCACGAGAAGCTTTGTGCGAAATTCAAAAACCAACAAAAAACATTTATATAAATTACCAACTGTATCAGTTACGTATGCGTGATTTTGGAGAATCATCCACAATTATTCATAAAATGTTCGTCTGTTTTACTTGAAACCAAAAACATAAAGAATCGGACCACGGATTTTGGTATTGTAAGTTCGTAAACTCACCGCTGACCCACTGAACAACTTCACAAAATAAGTAAAAATGTCTTAAGTACACTTCTGACCTTGGTAGAATACAAGTGTTTTTTGTTGTTTTTGAATTAAGCACAAACCTACACAATGGGCTATCTGTGCTCTGCCCACCACGGGTATCGAAACCCGGATTTTAGCGTGTAAGTCCGCAGGCATACCGCTGAGCCACTGGGGGGGGGAGAATACAAGTGAATAAATGTTTTTATTGGTTTGTTTAAATAACCTCCAAGAAAACCGAGTATGAAAAAGTGTACAATGGTTTGGTTTGTTTTAAATTTCGCGCAAAGCTACTCGAGGGCCATATTCGCCAGCTGTCCCTAATTTAGCAGTATAAGACTAGAGGGAAGGCGTATAGTCATCACCGCCCACCGCCAACTCTTGGGCTACTCTTTTACCAACGAATAGTGGGATTGAATGTAACATTATAACGCCTCTACGGCTGAAACGGCAAGCATGTTTGGTGTAAGGGGTATTCGAACCCGCCAAAACAAACGTTTAAAGTATTCTGCTTAGATTTTGCTTACCGTGAATTTTCACTAGTGATTCAGGTGTATGAAATATTCCATTGAAAAATAATAATGTCTCAGAACGTCAAATAGAATGCTTATAGAAAGAATGCTTCAGCAAAACTGGAGGCATTCAGTTGGAACTAAGAATAACAAAATCAGGGAGACCAATGGAGAAAAAAACCCGTAAAACCTAAAATTCCTCTTTCTTCGTAGTTCTAATTCCGGCGTGATTAATAAATTATGTTTTTAGAAAAAAGCTTCACGATAGGCTATTTGGTCTGCGTTAGTCATGAAGATGGAACCCTAGATTTCACCCTAATTTAATGACAAAATCACAACGAACACCTGGACAATAGAGGTAAGATGATGTCCAATCCAGGTAAAATTGTTGCATTTGCTCAAGGACGATTTATTCAAACATCTCATATATTATGTCCACAGCCATATTATTCCGTAAATTAAATATACTTAACTCTTCAACTAAGTTCAAAGGCAGATTCCTGTTAAAATTTAATATCTATTGTAAATTTTTGATGTGTCTCTATGGGGAGCCATTGAAAAAGATTGAATTTGGGGATGCTGGTGTATGGCGTTTACACGCACAAATGATTGATGGCGTGGCTAATGTTTGCTTAAATGCTCCGTATTGATGGGCCTCGAGGAAATGTCTCCGCCCTCGTGGAAGCCTGAATATCCCTGACATGAGAAATTCTGCAATGCTAGATAAGAGTAGCGCTAAGCCTATTGGTTAAACTTCACATTCAGGTTTGGGGGGGGGGGCTAACAGTTTATAAATCCTATAATCGAAATCATTACCTTCAAAGTAATTAACTTCTTTATGAAGGTTTCTTTTTTTTAAAAAAATTATTTGCATGAAATGATAACATCAAAATCAATAAACGATTTGCTTTCAGGTTTTACTTTGAAACACAGGACGTTATATTACGTTTTAAAATCAATAAGTACTGTTTTCTTTTTTAATTATCAGCAGCTATATACTGTTTATATCACCATTCACAATATAATAATTACTCACGTGACCTCTATACGAATATTACGTACTTCCTACATTAAAAAAAGGGGGTTGTGTAAACAGCGCTTTTGATTAAAATTAAAGGTTAGGTTGACTGTGAGCACTTAAGACTGCGTGGGTGGGTGTTAAAAACGTGAGACTTGATGGGTGTAGCATGCTTAAGTTCGTGTAAAACAATAAAAACGAACCCAGGTGCAAGAGGACATTGAAACTGGTTCGTCTGTCATTTCGACTTAATAAAACAACCCTGCAAATGTAACATTGGCTTATAGGAGTGGTTCTATTAGTATTCAAAGAAATAACGTCGTTTCAGGAGCTCTGAAATAAAATAATTTCGTGCAAATAACTTTAGCCAATCAAACAAGTGTTAACATAAAAAAACGGCGGTCTCTCAAGCAAAGTTTGGCTGACAATTTTTTTTCGCTTATTTTAAACTCTTCTAGCACGATTTTAAGAACTAAAATGATTCGTTATCCAAAACAATGCACGAAAAGTAACTAAAACAAATTTACTATGCAATAAAAACAAAACTCGTTTCAGTTTTGTTAACATAGCATTTCAAGAGGAATGGAATGCTTAGAAGTCAAAAATAACAACTCTAAACAGCTTTCGACTTATTATCTGGCCAACGTTATAAGTAATAACCTTTGGTGACACAAAACGTACTTTGATTTCGTCCAGTTTTACTCTTTCTTATCATTATTATTCTACATGTTTTTTACTTGATAAATGTTGTTCAGTTTCAATATAGGAACTAAGAAAATAAAACACAACATAAAATATTATTTAATACTACGTTGCCCAGCCTTACAGACTGCTTTGACTTTGGATGTGTTTGTTGATTCCGGATATTTGCACAAAACTTCTCCAGGACTTTTATCTGCGTGAATTGTCCTTATAGAAAGAATACAGAGAAGGGAACTAGTTAATAGCTCCTACCGACAACGTTGGACTACGCCAATCGAAAAATGGAATTTTAACCGTCATCTTACGATACACACGTGGAGTGGAGAGTAACGTTTATAAACATTATCTGTTCTAAAAAAGCTGATGTTTAACCTTGTTTGTTTGAAATTAAGCGCAAAGCTATACAATAGACTATCTACGCCCTGCAAACAGCGGGTATCGAAATCCGATTTCTGGCGTTGTAGTGTCACTAAGCATCCACAGATTTAAAAAAAAAAAGTGTTTGTGTTTTTATTACAGCAAAACCACATCGGTATGTCTGCTGTGTCCACCGAGGAGATTCGAAACCCTGATTTTTGTGTTACAAGTCTATAGACTTACCTCTGCCCCAGCGGGGACAAAATAACTTGTCATGACATGCGTAGAAAGAGTGATTATGACAGTCAAGTTATTTAAAATAAATAATAATAATAAAACGAAAACAGTCAGTTGTATTAGAATATGTATTCGATACGGTTTTTTTTAGCCTTTTTTTCTGACGGCATTTAATGACAGTGAGTTTATCAACACAATTTAAACCAGAGCAATCTTGTTTGTGACATTTTCCGACATTCATTGAGTTGGACTCAGGAAATCTAACCACACGATGATGTTTCTGGCTTGCCTTCAGATTATTCAAGTACCCCTTGTGGCACAGAGGTATGTCTGCGGACTTCTAACGCAAGAATCATATTGTTTACAAACTATAAATTTCATACCAGAGATATGTAAACAGATTTGAAGCAATAAAAAACATCATAATTTTTTAACCACCTTCGGTATAAAAATACAGTTCTGCCTAAAAAAAACAACAACAAAAACATTCGTCTTTTCTGAAATGAAATAAAATGTTTATCTTGAGAAAACTAACCTTCATGAGGGGGAGAGAAGGAAGGCTCTGAACCAGAGTCAGGAGGACTATCGGGTAAGCACAGTCTGAAAAGATGAGAAAAGAAATGTTCTTAATTCACGGATCAGTGTTTAAAAAACAAAACACTTTTACCAAACGCCCCATCTTAACATACATCACAATTATTGTTTATTTAAAAAAAAAAGATATAGCAGAAAACTTATTTATTGTTTGATAAAAGATCCAGACGGAGCTATTTAAAATTTCATATACATAAATATATATACACACTTACACATTATGTTATACGGCGATTTAAGTATACAAAGTAAACACAACTTTTTTATTAGGCATGCTTGTTTAGTTGATATATTTGTGGAAGGAGAAAACAGTGAAACTGAATAAAGTTTTCTGATCATCTCGTTGATTTTAATTCTGTTTCTACCAGATACCCTTTCGTGAATAAAATCATGTATGGGGCTACCATGTCAAATGTACTGGGATAACCAGACTTTTATGTACAACCAGCTTGGGATTTATACGTAATTACACATTTACAATCAGTTGAGTGTAATAGTAATAAAAAAATAACACTTTGTATTACATATCTGCAAAGTGAATGAAATCAGTTCATTTGTATATTCAGTGTTACATTTACAGAATGGGGACCAAGAGTACCTCCCAGTTCAAAGTTCTCTGGTTACAACCTGTAAAACACGAGTACCTTCCGATTCAGTGTTCTGATTGCAATCTACAGAACACGAGTACATTCAATTTCAGAGTGTTCTCATTACAACCTGTAGCACATGAGTACCTCTAAATTCAGAGAGGTCAGACTTACAATGCGACTGAATTAACTTCCAAAGAAAGTCAGATATTACGCGAAACAGCTTGTTAGTATAAAGGAAAGGCCAGCTATTAATACAATCTTCCCGCCTTAGGTGAATACCTCTGATCATTCAATGTATAGTATTACGAGGATTTGATTAGTCAATGGATAACATTACGAGGATTTGATTAGTCATTGGATAACATTATGAGAATTTGATCAGAGAATGAATAATATTACTATAATTTGATCAGTCAGTAAATAATCTTACAAGGATTTGATCAGTCACTGTATAACATTATGCAGATTTGATCGGTCGATGGATCATGTTATGAGAATTTGATCAGTCAATGAATAACGTTACGCGGATTTCGTCCTATATCTCAGTTAGAACATCGCCAAGATTTCTGATGTTGCATAGTACGTTATGACATTTATGTACATAGTGACAAGGGAAATCCCAGATCCACAACGTTTACGTTTTCTCGTTCAAAATAATCCCACAAAATCCTGGTGTTATATCCTCACACCAGGTGTTATTACAATTAGATCAAGTACCAAATTAATACTGCTGTCCAGTAGTAAACTTCTTCTCTCAAAAATACAATAAGATCTGTTATCCCCGAAACCATGAAACTAAAAAATAGCCAACAAAGTTGCACTGGTCATACCAGTCGCCCCTGCCTTTTAAAATTCAAACCATTTGTTCATTGGTTGACATATAAAACTTTGACGTTTGTGAAGTACAAATATGGTGATCTCGACATCTGTAATAAACTGTGAATCTAAAGTAATCTTCTTGGCCTTAAGCCCAAAGTCATGAAGCCGTTTAGTTATGGATAATAGTATCATTTGATACCTTGGAGTCCATATTGAGTCCATGCGCAGTGGACTCGGGAGTGTTATATCACATTTTGAAACACATAGCGTTGCTGAAATTCCAATGCCTTATACATACTGACTCGCATACAGAACAGTTGTCTGATAGCGTTTACATAGTTCTGACGATCCGTATTTCCATAGAAAATTATAAAGGGAAGTACCCACAAAATTATGAATTATCAACTCTAGAGACGACATGTGGACACTGACTTTTTAGGGCAGATGTCATGCGCAAAGTGGGCTGATAGAGATATGTATTCGCACAACAAGAGACGTGAAATGTTCAAACAACTATTTGTTTGTATGACTTTTAGCGCAAAGCTGCACGATGGACTGCCTGCGCTTTATGGGTAGAAATAAAACCAGGTTTTTTTGTTGTAAGTTCATAAACTTAACGCTAAGTAGCCGATGGCACATACAACTAATTACAAATCCCTCTTTAAAATTGGTTTAAGTATAGTTTACCAGGCCGTACGAAATACTCGCTTTTCCTTTCCAGCCACGGGAAAGCGACTTAAGGAAAGGCTTTGAGTTTTTCCAAGTACAAACAAGTAGCTCATAGCTCTGTCACTTCTTGATTGATTTGAGATATAATTACAGTTTTGGACTCAGGATGTCAAACCCTTTCTTTCAAGATCTCATGGATTAATGGTCCTGATGAGCAGTAAACTTAAATTGGATATACGGACGCCCCATGCTTGGCATTGCTGGCGCAAAAAAAATACAACTTACAAAAGGGGGAAAAGATCTCATAGATTAAGTTATCCTAATCGTGCCTGAGAGGAATTCCAAGTGCCGCTGCTATGGATGATTCTCTTTTGTTTTGTATTTACTGTAGAAAATTTGAAATAATATTGAATTATAGTTTTAATGATTGATTTTAATTAAGTAGTGATCATGATAGTTTTTGGTACACTTATGGATTGAACAACAAAACTTATTCATAGTGTAAATACAGAATTTATATTTTCAATTCATAAAACCACGGTTCTTCATATTAACATAAGATTCAACCACACACATTCGGCAATGGACATACAATAATTTCCTTTAAACCTGGGTCCGGCATGGCCAGGTGTTTTGGACGCAGGTTTGAATCCACGTCTCGCCACACATACTCTCCCTTTTAGCAGTTATAACGTTTCGTTAAATCATCCAAAGAGAAGTCCAAAAGTCGGCGATGGGTGGTGATGACAAGCCCTCGTGAAGCTTTGCGCGAATTTCGAATCAAACTTTTGAACCATATTTGGTGAGAGAAAAAAGAAGAAAAAAAAGTTCCATGTGTAACGAAATAACACACACATAAAAGTTTATCCAAACGATGCTTACCGTTGTGGGAAAGGAGACACTATACAGTTCGCTCCTCGGATTGGAGGTTCCGCCGTAGGGTTTGCGGAAGCAAGGTTTACAGTGGACACAGTAGGGAAATTGTAACAGTTGGGAGTAATATCATCTATAGCCGAGACACTCTTGTGAATGTTTCCTGGTCCTGAGGACAGTACAGAAGTGTTGACGTCAATAGGAACCGTTAATTGAGCATCCAAATGCTTCGTACCGCTATTCACGAGAGCTTCATGAAAATAGCTGAAAAAAATAATGCTTTATTCTCATACATGAATGTCTAGTAGACTTATTTTACTTTAATCTGTTGTCTAAAAATGTACACATCCTTTCCACATTAACATTCATAATACACACACACATACTCTTCTCACAGGTTAATTTTTCACCAACGAATAGTGAGATTGACCGTCATAGTATAACGCTTTCACGGCTGAAGAGGCAAGGATGTTTAGCATGACTAGGGGAATTAAAACCTTTTACATTCGGATTACGAGACGAGCGTCCCAACCACTTGGCCACGAGGTGTCCTGTTGTACTCATTGTTGTTCTAGTATGATATGTACTTTCCTCATAATAAAGAATTTTTATATTGCGATTTAATACTTTATTCGAACTGGGGCGAGTTTGTTGTTGTGAAAAAATGTTATATGGATGAATGATATTGGAAAAGTTAAGAGATACACTGATATAATCTTTATCAGTGTTTCCCAAAGTAGCAGCTGCGCCCTCCTTGGGGGTGTGAAAATTTTCTTGGTGAGGGGACGAAAAAAACATAAGCCGAAAACAAAGATACTCAATTATTTTTAATTGTAAATAAACAGTAAACCAATAAAATTATGTTGAATTAAGTAAATGACACAATATGTCGGAAGGAGATATTATTGTTCTTTACCATGGTGCAATCACAATGCAAAAGTAGTCAGGGAGAGGCATTTTAAAATCATATTTTAAGGCATTTTTATAGGTAGGGGCTTCAAGAGTTTTATTCACATCAAGATAGCCTCGTAGTGAAAGTGTTTGGGAACTAATGATATGCAGTGTTCCCTCGTGTATCGCGGTAGATGCGTTCCAAAACCCCCCGCGAAAGGAGATTTTCCGCGAAGTGGGATCGCCGATTTTTACGTATATATTTATGTGCATTTAGACTTTTAAAACCCTCCCTGTACAACTATTTAACCCTCCCATTACAGTACTGTTCATTATTGCTGAAATAATAAGAACAATTATCAAGATATTAAGCCTTAAAATTAAAAATTACATATCTTCAGCAGGTGGTGTCTTTTCGGGGGACACCACTTCCTCTTCTGTGGAAGGTGAATCGGCAATTTCTTCGTCGGTCGTTACAACTTCAGGAACAGTACCTGCCACCGGTACCCTTTCTTTCTTGCTCGGCTGGAAAAACATTGTTATTGGCAGTTGTTTTCTCTGCCTCTTTAGCCTATCGAAAATCATTTGATAAGGAGTCATCAGTTCTTCTATTTTATTGCAAAATTGTACTGATCGAACCATATCGTTGTCCCATTCCTGTGAGCACTCCTTCACTTCGTTAATTAGTTTCATTAGTTTACCTAACCGCTCTAACGACCATCCACTTTGCTCGATTGTTTCCTCGGCTTCTTTCGGTGTTTCCTCTTCGTCGTCTTCCTCGGCAGCAGACTTCGTCAGTGCTTCTAAGTCTTGGTCGGCGAGTGGTTCGGATTCTAAGTCAATCAGTTCATATCGGCAAATCCTTCACCTTTGATTAACGAAGCTAATTGCACAGCTTTTTGAACAGCCGAGTGTTGGATTTCTTCAGGCGTGAATCCCTTGTCGTCGTGCACAACCTCAGGACACAACTTCTTCCAGCTTGCATTAACGGTGCAGGGCTTCATCTCTTGCAATGCCTTATGAACATTTTGAAGACATGTAGCAATGGTGAAAGACAATCAACATGGGTAGATGTCATTGGCTGTCTTTCATTTCTGCACCAATCATAGCCCGTCTTGCACATCGCTACGCCATGAAGCTGATCTCGCGTAGCCTTCGCAGACGCACAATGCGTACATCTATAGCCTTTCCAGTCGGTTCTGTTTCCATTTTTACGCTATTATAAACTCAAATATATGTTTATATTTCAAAATATACATGTTTTTTTCTTTACACTATTAATTATATTTATTTTTAATATTTTAATGGTATTTAATGCTATATTTTAGATTTAATGTTTATTATTTTATACATATGTATATATATGTGGGGGTCGGCCGAGCCCGCGAAGTGGTGAAGCCGCGAAAGAGGATCCGCGAAGTGGCGAGGGAACACTGTATAATCACTAAAATTCAACAGTTGAAATAAATTCTCATTAAGATGAGGTTCCTTCACATGAGAGATTATAAAGAATGTTGAGATAAAAATTACACTTTGATTGTGTTACAGAAGGCGTGTTCTGACTCGGAGCTTGATGGTTCATGGTTCACGCCCCGTTGCTGCGTAAACGCGCTTCAAACTTTGGAGCCCTTAGATACGCGTATATGGGTGACGGGCAAATTATGTTACGCGGTCGGACAAAAGTAGCCCAAGGGGTAAAAGGGAGTACTTTTGTTAAACTGCCTTTCTTCAGCTGTTAGGTATGTATTAAACATATTACAGAAGTGATTAGATCCTAAAGAAGACAGGTCTACATAGGGAATGTACTGGAGTTACGGTGATTTATGACTCTCAATTTATCGATTTTTCTTTATACTAAATACCTTTTAGCAACTCGTGTACAGTGAAAACCTTAGCATTAAGTAAAATGAGGGGTAACTACGTGTATAACTATACTATAAACATATGATACCTAAATTAATGGAACGGCATGGCCAATGGTTAAAGCACTTGTAATCCGAGGGTCGCGGGTTCAACTCGCCTTCTTAGTCATGGGGATGTTATTATGTGACGGTCAATCTAATTATTCGTTGATAAAAGAGTAGTTCAAGAATTAGCTGTGGGTGGTGATGGCTAGCTGCCTTCCCTCCAGTCTTACACTGTTAAATTGGAGACGGCTAGCGCAGACAGCCCTCGTGTAGCTTTGTGCGAAATTCAAACCACACCTAAATTAATTTCCGAAGTGTTGAATTAAAAGTTTTAAGTCAAATTTCCTACGGAATAATTATTTTAATATACATAATTTCACGTTTGTTACGTATACAATTCTTGTTCCAAATTTTCCGTACTCATGAGTTACCTCATTTTTGACAATAGACTATACATTGGGGGGTTGGGAGGGAACTTGTTAGCACCACTTCCACCAAATCTTAAACTACTCTTGTCTGTGCAAATTAATAGGGTTTCACTGTTACTCTTAAAATGCACTCACGATCAAAAAATGTGAAGCGTATTTTTGCAGTTACGATAATTTTCAGGCCGCGCACAACTAATTTTAATTATTAAGTTTCTGCAATATCTATACAGTGTTACGAAACAACCTTGTTTATTACCTGTTGCCTCGACTGATTTATTTGTATAGAAGATTAATGAAACTTGTCAGAAAGAACAAACGACGTATATTGTTTTCTGGAGTTTATGACTAAATTTAGTACCAGTCACTGAAGCTATGACGTGGCAAATCCTGGTTTAAACAAATGGACCAGACTTACGCTTTTCAATGTATTAAAATTCACTATTAAAATAACTGTACTCACTCTATTACTTAATAAATATTAGTTAACCTAGATCAACGATTTTTTTTTATTTTTAAGAATGACTACACAAATTTAAAGGAAGTAGTTGTTGTTTTCTCTATACAGGAAGTCCGAAAATGAATATGCCAAATATAAAGTTGAATAACTTTGTTTTGTTGTCTTAATTTTTGTTCGGTTCTTATTTCTCTGACGAACGAACTATTGCTGGAAATTCGTATGTACATATGCTACAAGAGTTCTTTATTCCACAACTTTGAGAAACTCCTGGCTTGTTACTAGAGCAATCTTCCAGCAGAATGGAGCACCACCCTTCTTAAATTGTTATAGTGTTTTTAAACCAAGATTTTTCAAAGCGGTGAATTGAAGAGAGGATTTATCAAAAGAGATGGTCTTTCCTTCGATTTAACCCTTTTAGAATTTCATCTTTGGGGATTTTTGAAAACAAAAGTCTACCATAACAAACCAAAAGATCTTGAAGAACTGAAACATAGGATTCGTGATGCTGTATTATTCATCCCTACTGCCATGCTGAAAATGTTTTATCAGAAGTTAAACTCAGAATTAGATTAATTATAGTGAATGGTGAAAGTTTCTTTGTTTGTTTGTTTTGGAATTTCGCACAAAGCAACTCGAAGGCTATCTGTGCTAGCCGTCCCTAATTTAGCACTGTAAGACTAGAAGGAAGGCAGCTAGTCACCACCACCCACCGCCAACTCTTGGGCTACTCTTTTACTAATAGATAGTGGGATTGACCGAAACTTTATAACGCCCCCACGGCTGGGAGGGCGAGCATGTTTGACGCGACTCGGGCGCGAACCCGCGACCCTCAGATTACGAAGCGCACGCCTTAACGCGATAGGCCATGCCAGGCCCGAATGGTGAAAGACATGTAGAAGTTCATTCATTATTAAAACTAAAATTTACAATTCTACTACTTGTGTTTGTATTCAGTTTTTGTGATTCAACTTTATTTTTGGTATATTCATTTTCCGACACCCTGTATTCACAATTTCATTTAATAAACTATTAAATGAATCATTAGCTTTTGTTTTATTTCCAGGAATTTTCTCCTGGTCAAATAAGATTGTTTGGTGACCATAACAAATAAAATTCTCTGTAGGAAGGCTTAACTGTATTTAGTTCAAATTATTTTATGCACTTCACATTTGGATCCTAGGTTTAAAACTCTCTTGCTAGTGAATATCAGTTTTTATGTGTACAGTCCCTAGAGAGGAAGACGTGTTATATTTAACATGTTTCTTCTTCTTCCTTTAAAGAAGTAATGTTGTGTTTAATACTTTATTTCTGGCCCGATCTCCTGGAATCTTGGAGGAAATACACCTTCGTCCAACCTATCAGGCAACATAAATATGTATAAATTCGAATCAAAGGGCTTTTAACTTGATAAATATAGTAATCAATCATGTTTACAATATAGCACTCTATAAAGGTCATTTTCATATCAATTCTTTTCTTATTGGCTGTACACCACCTTAGCGCCATACTATGTTAACCTTTTTTCACTCCATATTTACTTTATGGCTAAAATTTATTGATCATAAACATGAGTTTGGTTTGCTTTCAGAGCAAAGGCACATTTAGTTATCACCTTTGTTCACTAATGGAAATCGAACCCAGGATTTTAGCGTTGCAACTTATCCGTGAAATTACTTTAAGGCTAAAATGTATTGATCCTGGAAGATAATTTTTGCTTATTTTTGAAGCCACAATTTGAGGTATCATCTGTGCCCACTGAGTGAAATCGAACCCAAGATTTTAGCGTTGCAAGTCCTTAGACCTACCGCTGTCCCTTCAGGGGAGATGAAGATAATATTATTTTAATCAATCTAATGAGTTACTTTTGTCTATGAAAGACCAACAGGGTGCATACTAAAATAGCTAGTTAGGTTTAAATAATGTCCCCCACTGGTACAGCCGTAAGTCAATGGATTTTACAATGCTAAAAGCAGGAGGTTTGATTCCCCTCGGGAGGATCAGCAGATAGCCCGGTGTGGCTTTGCTGTGAGGAAACACAAACACACACAGGTTTGAATAATTACCCTACGCGGAACGTTTCTTAAGCAAGTTTAAATTAATTCTTCTATCACGTCTTGTTTATAAACTAGCTGATTTAAAATGACTGATCGCCCGTTTACATGGAACTTATCCTTGATCCCTGCTATCCGTGAAATTCCTGTTGAAATTTTAGGATGACAGATTACCTAGTTGTTTTAACACTGTTCATCATCGGCAGTGTGAACGTACTGTATTATTGGGTAATTTTATGTATTTTTTTTTCTGTTACACCATTTACTAAGCCTGAAGATCTGACAACAAAATTGGGTGCAATCGCTCATTTTCATCGGACATTTCGTCAGTAAGTAGTGGCATTATATGTAATATTGGTTATCTTTGTGTTTAACTTTGTGTGTGTATAACTTCTACGAAATTATAGACTGTGTAACAAGGATAAAAAAGATCCAAATGCAGTTCGGTGAACAAACAGCTTTCTTGTTTTAAATTTCGCGCAGAGGGACACGAGGGATATCTGTGCTAGCCGTGACTACTGCAGTGTATGACTAGAGGGAAGGCAGCTGGTTATCACAACTTATCGCCAACTCTTGAGTTACTCTTTTAACAACGAACAGTGGAACTGACCGTGACATTGTAATGCCTTCACAGCTGAACGGGTGACCATATTTGGCGGGACGGGGATTCGAGCCCACAACCCACAGATTGCAAGTCGAGCTCCCTTACCATCTGGCTACGCCAGGCCTACAAAATTAGTTTTAAAAATGCATATAGAAATCCAAAGAGTATGAATTCCACAAGATTCTGACATCCTTTTGACCAAAAACTTTCATGCAATGCCGTCAGGATTTTTTGTTTGTTTATTGTAGTTTAAGCACAAAAACTACACAACTAGCCATCTGTGCTGTTCTCACCACGGGTATGGAAATCTGGTTTCTAGCATTGTAAACCCGCAGACATACATACACTGCTGTGCCACATTGGAGCATCAGGAATTAGATATTTCATTTATGCAAAAAAAACAACAAGCATGGCTACACATCACACTATAATGAAATTCTTGCTTATATGATACTGGAAAAATGTCGTGAAATTTTTATCCTGTATGAATGTAGACTTGCAATAGGGGTCACGATTTTTCCGTTTGTCTTCACAGATAATTTTATTTTTCTCCATTCTCAGGATGCAGATAGGACGTCATGAATACGTTATATGCAATTATAATGCACTGGCGCCACGGGTAACTAAAAATAATCTTTCTACATACGAAATAAAAGATCTTATCTTCCAAAAAAATAACTTTCAGACTAAATAAGTAAATCTAAGAACATCATTACGATTACTTGAAACTCGCCGTGACAAATAATGTGAAGGTTTTGTTCCCAAAACAAACATTTTTTACTTTCATTACTTTTGTTGAAATACGCGAACCTTCTTGTTTATTATAAAGGAGATGATCAGCATGGGCTAAATATCAGCACTTTATTATAAAATAGTAAGAGTTTCGCTCATTTACGAAGAGCTCAGCAGCTTAAATAGTAAAAGAAACAAACACAACATTTTGAAACAAATATGGCTAACGTTTTAAATACACAGAAATATAAATACAAGTAAAAAAAAAGACAAAATTTGAAGTAATTAACGAGAGTGAATTGAATATTTTTTCTGAAGTTATGCGGAGAGCGGTCATAACTCTGAGTAACATATAATTTTAGTTAATGTTGAGTGGTTTGTTTGTGGCTTATCATAAAGCTACACAATGGGTAATATTTTGCTTTATCTAATATGAGTATTGAAATCCGGCTTACAGTGTTTCATGCTTGCAGACTTACCGATGAATCCCTCGTTGAATATTGGGTTGAAACGTAATAAAAATCGAAAGTTAATTTGACAAAATAAATCAAAAAACGGCACGTGTTTTGGACCAAGGGAACAGAAGTTAAGAAACTCAAAGTACTCTCATCGACGGTAAAATTTACTATTCAAATGAGGTCCGGATTGATTGCCACTGTAAGAATGAAATATTGGACTATTTTAAAGCTACGTTACTACTTATAAGTATAACTTTCTCTGATTCATAAAAGTACGTTAATAGTAAAAAGTGCTACGTATGATCTTGCTTTCTCTAACATTTACGTAGCATTGCTATAGTGTATTTATTACGTAGTTGTGAATGTATTTCACTTGTATTTTGTGTATTTTGTATTTGTTACTATTGTTCAACTTACAGTCTTATAGTCGTGAACACTTTTGAAAACAACAGAACTTAAACAACTGCTCATAATGATACACCAGAAAGAATTTAGTCTTTCCTCAAGGATGACGTTAAAGTGATACCCTGTTATTACGCTATAAATTCTATGTCACGTTGGGTGTAACATTACCTAAGGTTTCGTCTCCGCTTATGTCATGTAATGGCCTTCACCGTAGGACCGTCAGCAACGGAAAAAACTTCACGAATTTAACATGATCAATAGCTGGTGTAACGCAGGAAGCGAAGGACATAATTTTCATCAATTTATAATCTCTCTCAACGCCTCAAAAACTATCTAACTCGCATTAATGTATGAGGAAAAACAGTCGAACCTGTACATGATTCGTCGATATTTGTAACAGTAAAATGGTGGGAAAATAAAGGGTCAAAATACCTCTTTAAAGGAAATAATACAACTTATACAGAAAGGTGAGTATGTTTATTAAAACAACTCGAAATAAGCAAGTCAGATGACAACCAACGTCATTATAAAATTGTGGTGGAAAGACATCTTTCAGAAATATATTTTCACATTGTTTTTAGGGAGTGAGATGATGCCACAGAAAGTTGGTCATCTTTGGGAAATGGATGTAACAGCTTTTTTGGACGCAAAATATTTATACAGTCAGATCATAGAAATGCATTTAAATAAGATGTTTAGAATTTCGAAGACAAGAATATCTCTTGCACTTAATGACATTAGAAAACGAATGTGTCAACTTGAGTAACCAAGACCATCCACAAAGAGACCTAGAGCAAGTCGTTTCCTCGCAGTGGTAAATGAAGTGTGACATTCTGTAACAGATACAAAATCCACGATCACAAAGGTTAATGGCAAAAGCTGTCCATGTTCCCCAGACAACAATAAACAATATAAGCAACACCGTCTCTGAACAAGAGCAATAGGGTATGGGTTCATCATTATAAGGTTTAAAGTCATGCCTTCCGTTCAACAGCTAGAGAACAGAACAGCTATTCATGCTAATTCATAAGAAGATATAAGGATCAAGTCACCAGACATAGTTTCTATGGATTCCTGTGTGACCGCACTGTTGAAACGGGCTTTGAAAAGTTGTTGTTCCAGTGCACTTGATAAATTAGAGAAAAATTCAAGGGTTAGTGGTGTACTTTAGACATAGAACCTTACAACAGAGCTTTTGCATTGGAACTATGATTCAGGGCTACTGCCAAGATGCACGATAATCAGACAGAGCAGGATGGACATAGTAATATGGAAATGTAACGACGTGTAACGAGGCTCCTATCTTGTTTTAATATAATGCCCTCAATATATTTACATATATTGTGAAACAGGTGTGTTTCAATCTATTATTAAAACAAGACAGAGCAATTTTTTTCAACTGAAACAATGTAATATGGTTAAAAATTGAGTTCTGTTTTGTTGATAAAAGCATATTTCACTAAGAGCGCAATGGACCTTTAACCGAAACAATGAAACTATAGTTAAAAAATTTTGTCGATAGAACATGATTGTACTGACATAACAGTAGCGCTTCAACTGAAATATTGTGCAATTGACGAGAGAATTTCAACAGAGTTACACAATGAAAATGTCTGTTTTTGAATTTCGCGCAAAGCTACATGAGGGCTATCTGCTCTAGCCGTCCCTAATTTTGCTGTGTAAGACTAGAGGAAAGGCAGCTAACCATCACCACCCGCCGCTAACTCTTAGGCTACTCTTTTACCAACAAACTGTAGGATTGATCGTAACTTTACAACGTCCTCATAGCATCTTTGGTGTGACGGAGATTCGAACCCGAGACCCTCAGATTACGAGTCGAGAGCCTTAACCACCTGGCTATGCTGGGCCTGGCACAATGAAGAAGACTAGTCAAATGGAGAGGAAATCCAATAACTGTTCTCAACCAAACCGAAAACAACTGAATACATTATTCTGGTTAAATTTACATTTAGAAAAAGAAAAGAAAAAAGATGCCAATTCAGCATTTCAATACTTTCGATCAGCCTTTTCAACCTTTTCCAATATCGTTCATCCTCCATAAATTTTCCACAGCATCTCACTCATCCCAGATAGTCCTCGTGTAGCTTTGAGCAAAATTCAAAAACAAACAAACTTAAGTAGTAATATTATAAATGAATAGAATATTCTTGCAATCGGCGCAAAGTTACACCTAGTAAGATACAGTAGAATTTTATGAGCTACTACGTCATTATATTTCTACCCTCTTTTAAATAAATAATAAATGTAAATTATACAGCTTAGCTACACCGATCAATAAGCAAAACTGATTTCAAGTCTAATTTGAAGATTCGTAACAAAGATATTTTGATTCTAAACTTTCATTGAAAGTGTTTTACAGTCAAATTTACAAAAGAAAAGAAAAGCCAATGACAATAATGACAAATTATCATTAAACATCATATATGATTATTCGAAATATTCTAGGAATTAATGTATTTGATAAGAACTATGCTTTAGGTTTTATGCCACCGGCATGGTCAGATGGTTTAGGCACTCGACTCTTAATCCGAGGATCGAGGGTTCGAGTCCCTGTCACACCAAACATGCTACCCCTCTCAGTCGTGGGGGTGTTATAATGTGACGGTCAATCTAATTAGTAGTTGGTAAAAAAGTCAACCAAAAGTTGGAGGTGGGTGGTGATAGCTAGCTACCTTCCTCTCGTTTTACACTGCTAAATTAGGGACGACTAGCGCAGATAGCCCTTGAGAAGCTTTGCGCGAAATTCAAAACAAACCAATCTACGCTACCCTTTAAATTAATTTCTTTGCCATTCTCAGTTTGTTGGTCACGGTTGCGTAAATTTTTTTGAAATCGCCATTTACCAAGTAATAAGCTTCAACCAAGGGCAACGAGGTCAATCTTGGACAAAATATCATGAAAAGTCTCCACGTACCTTTCATTGCACGTAGACATTAATTTCCGAGATCAAATTTAATCAGAGAAAAGACAGAAGGTCCAGGAGAGCACCAATAATAAGACTTGACATCTAAGAGGTCACATCGAAAGGGTTGGTGTACTTTGAGCTTTTTTCTTCCACTTTGCTCGTGAAAACAATTAACAATTCCGAAGTGCACTTAAAGCTTGAACGCTTGGTAAACTCAACATTATTCTTGCTTATTATCTCATAAACAGTATCGAGAGATACGATCAGCTTCATGGTAATGAGTTTTTGATTCGGAGGGTTCTCTTTCTTAACTATAGGCTTTATTTTGTTGATAAAAGTTCTACTTACAATTAGCGAAGGACATTTCACATTAGCCTTGCTATTCCAAAAGTCTATCGTGCGAGTTTTATCCACTTCCATGGATAGTAATTTAGAATCCATTCTTCAACATGTTATGTAATTTTAGCTTTGCATTATTTAAAATTCTCGTTATACGAAAGTCATTTCTTGGAATGTTCTGATAATGACATGATGGCATCTGAGAATAAACCATTTATGCGGCAATACAGTACCATATTAACGTAGGCAAAGAATTTTTACAAAGATAATTGAACTTCTTTAATTCCATAAAATTCAATACGTCTCGAAGATATTGACTAATATTTGTAATTTTATTGAGAATACATTTTACTTTATAAAGTTTACACCATTACATTTCCGCCTTTCTCAACTTTTAAGTCGATGTATTTAAAATTTCCATAAATTGTATAATATGAAAAATGCAATGTTTTAAAGGCTATTTGGTAGAAATTGCGTGTCTATGAGTTCGTTACGTAGTAAATAAAAGTTTGTTTGTTTTGGAATTTCGCACAAAGCTACTCAAGGGTTATCTGTATCTGTGCTAGCCGTCCCTAATATAGCAGTGTAAGACTAGAGGGAAGGCAGCTAGTTATCACCACCCACCGCCAACTCTTGGGCTACTCTTTTACTAACGAATATTGGGATTGACCGTCACATTATAACAGCCCCACGCCTGAGAGGGCGAGCATATTTGGCGCGACGGGGATGCAAACCCGCGACCCTCAGATTACGAGTCGCACGCCTTACGCGCTTGGCCATGCCAGGCCGTAAATAAAAGTAACATCTAAATTCTATTTAAAGATGTTTACTAATAAAGATGGTGTACTTTGAGTTCTTTATGTATTTTGTGAAGTTAAATATCAATCAATGTTTGGTGCTGATAGTATGGTTGCATTAACAACAGGTCTATCACTGGGATATCGTACTTACAACACTAATATTCAGAGGTTTTTCCAAGCAGTGGACACAGAAGATAGTCCAATGTGGCTTTTCTCTAATACAAATAAACATAATCTATTTACAATCTACGCATCATGTTTATTTGGTGCGGATAGTATAGTTACACAGGTACCAGAACATGGTCGATATTGTAAAAGTTGTTTGGTTTGAATTTCGGGCAGGTTTAACTGTGCTGACCATCCCCAATTTAGCAGTGTAAGACAAGAGGGAAGGAAGCTATTAACCACCATTCACCGCTTACTCTTGGCCTACTCTTTTTCCAACGAATAGTGGGATTGACCGTAACATTATGACACCCCCACGGTTGAAAAGATGAGCATGTTTGGTGTTACAGGGATTCGAACCCGCAACTTTCGGATTAAGAGTCGAGTGCCTTAACAACCTGGCCGATATTGTTGAGTATACTTGTACTTGATAGCAGAGATTAACAAGGTTTCAAAATAATTTACACACCGAAAACAACCCTATTCAATTCCTAAGTGAAAAACCGATCATTTAAAATGTATATACATTAATAATACGCTAAATAGGTCGCTACGTTTTTGTCTACTACCTACCTACCTGATCAAGTTAACGGAACTAGCTCCTAGACAGCTCGAATTATCATTATAAGGGTGTTTCAGCTTACTTGTTTGGTCTGTGGGTATCTAATTTTGATATTCCAATAAATATATAGATTATTTTATAAATTTTAATCATATCATTCACGTACTTAAATATCTTGTGAACCCAATAAACACAATAGATGGTGCTATATGTCAATGAATAGACACGCGACAGTTCTAAAGATAAAGTATATAATTATATTATATTATAATTATATAATTACAACCCGTGACAGTCACATTATAATGCCTCAGGACTGAAAGGGCGAGCGTGTTTAGTATGACGAGGATTTCAACTCACGACCCTCAGACTGCGAATCGATTGCTTTAACCACATGGTCATGCCAAGCCCAACTTTGAACAGAATACAGGAATTGTTGGGTATTCGTAGATTTACTGTAACAAGTATCTAAAATAAAACAAATATCGCAATAAAAAGTACACAAACGAACAAAATGACACCAACTGGATAGATTTTAAAATGATTTTTAATTCCCATTTTGTGTGACATTGTTATCCCTATGACTGAATAAAGCAGTCTGAAAAAATCGTTTTCGCTATTTGCTTAAAATATTTCTGTGGATAAAATGCGCGGTTTTAAGAATACCTCACAAAATATTTTTTTTTATGAAAAACAAAAACAAAGCTAGTGCCACATTCATTTCAAAAAAACAAAAAAGTTCCATTGAAGGTGGGTCTGGCATGGCCATGTGGTTAGGACACTCAGCTCGTAATCTGAGAGTTCCAGGTTCGAAACGTTCTCACACCAAACATGCTCGCCCTTTCAGCCATGGGGGCGTTATTAGTTGGTAAAAGAGTAGCTCAAGAGTTAGCGATGGGGTAGTAGTGACTAACTGCCTCCCTTTTAGTCTTACACTGCTAAATTGGAACGGCTAACATAAATAGCCCTCGTGTAACCTTGCACGTATTTCAAGACAAACAAAAAAACAATTCAAGGTAAAAATTACAAGTAAGATATATTTGAGTAGCCTTTTTAACTCTAAATTAGACTATAACAAAGTGTAAAGCTATAATTTTTTTATAATGTTGTCTTTATAAAACAAACTAAGTTAGCTGCAGAGTGCCGTCGGGTTATTCTGCAGTTAATTTACCAAATTACAAAGCTAAATTCCAGGGTTAGATTTTCCACAGTTAACAGAGAGCGGATAGTACATTTTTTAGCTTTGTGCTGAAAACAATAATAACTGCAATGTAGTTACGGTAAGGTTGCGATATCAAGAGTCTTTCCTGGGGAGCACGACATGGCCAAGTGTGTTAAGGCGTGCGATTCGCAATCTGAGGGTCGCGGTTCTCGCATCCCGGTTGCGCCAAACATGCTCGCCCTTTCAGCTGTGGGGGCGTTATAATGTGACCATCAATCTCACTATTCGTTGGTAAAACAGTAGGCGGTGAGTGATGATGACTAGCTGCCTTTCCTCTAGTCTTACACTGCTAAATTAGAGATGGCTAGCACAGATTGCCCTCGAGTAGCTTTGTGCGAAATTTAAAAAACAAAAACAAACTTTCCTGGGAGGTAACCTCCTTCCAATAGCATACTGAGCAGCGAGAAACTAGAAATATCAACATTTGAGAAATGCTTTATATAGCCCTGTATTTATTTATTGTTTAAGAGAAGAAAATCGAAATAACACTTATTTATAAAGACAAGGCGTAAGACATATTTGTAATTGTCTGACTCTAATTATAATGTTTGGTTCTCATAAAACTCTGGTTATCATTTTGAAATGTTGACTTAAACAAAAATAAATTTATGTCTAAACTAGTACATAGAAGATGTTCTTCTAAACTATGTTTTGTAAGATAGGTCAACTTTGAATTAGAGAATCAGCAGGTAAATAACGAAGTAGCTTTGAACTTCAGAAAATTAACTGAATTGGGACAAAAAATAGACGGAGGAGATGTGATGTGAAACAATCTTTAATGATGTCAGAGACTCGTGACTTGTTTAACAAGTTGTCTTGTCTCGAGATATCTTCCCGTCAACCAACTCACTGGAGATTCTGTGTAATTAAATATAATGCTTCTTACTTACTCATTCAACACAGAAAAGACCGTGATATAGAGACATCATCTGTTCTTCTAGTCGTGGACCCTCTGCCATCTATATTGTGGTATGTGAGTAGTGTTAAAGCAATAAACTTCTGCGGGCAGAGTAGGTATTGCCTGTAAAGAAAAACTTTCAACTCATAACACTAGAGGGAAGTCAGTGAGCTCAAGGCACTCCATTATCTGTAATTCTGCCTGACCGAAGAGAAGGATTTAAGTTTTGTGCGTGTACCGCACCCACAATCCCCACGTTTTTGTGTCAAGCTTATTAGAAGCAACATTCCCTCACACTGAAGATATGGGGACATGCGAGGGTACTGTCGAATTGGAAAATAATAATATATTATGACGCTTACTCAGCTACGGGCATCAAAACCAAGTAATAATTCATCAACATGGTAGAAGTCGTTCGTTGTTGTTTTTAAGAACAGAATAAAGACACTGATTTTAGGTTCTCTGGAATCAACCTTTGATTATCGTTCTCTAAAATACAGCTCCCCTCTCTCCCAGTGGGAGAGCGTCATGTCTACGGACTCACGCCTCTAGAAACCGGGTTTCGATATCCCTGGTGTGAAGAGCACAGATAGTCAATTGTGTAACTTTGTGTTTAATATTAATCCAAACAATCAGTGTGTGTTTTGTGTTTGTGTTTCTTACAGCAAAGCCACATCTGGATATTTGTTGCGTTTACTGACGGTACCCGAATCCCTGATTTTAGCGTTGTAAATCCGAAGACTTACCACTGACCCAGCGAGAGACTCCAAACAATCGATAAAACAGTCTAAAATATAACACTGTTTGACCTTCAGTTTTGTTCGTAAACTTACCTTTAAGGTTACCTAGTCCTAGAACAAGGAACGTTAATTAGTAATCCAATATCGTGAATGTAAATATTTGGATTCCTTTTACATCTTGCTGTTTACCAAAATACAATGACGACAACTATATTTTGCGGTATAAACGACGTCTAGCTTTTGCTGTTTCTTTTGAATGTTCACACAAAGGGATATCTGCGACAGCTGCCCATAATTTTAAACTGAAACACTACGTGGAAAACCGCTTGTAATCACCGAAATAATCGAATATCTGGATTTGACTGTCACTCATATATCGCACCCTCGGCCCCCAAATTTGCAGATAGCAACTATAAGTTACCCTTGGACCTTCGGAATCACAATTTGACACACTAAACTAGTAGGCCATGCTTGGTCTTAGAACTAAACAGTCGATAAATGATATTTTTTTAATAACCCGACGTTTGAATTTCAAGCTTCATTCAATGACTTTCCCCATTGGCGAAGCATAGCTTCTGAACAGAATAAGTTTTGTTTTCGTCAGGAGTTAAAAATGATTATTTTGAAAATATATGTATATATATATATATAAATACTGCAGAGAAAGGAGAATATATAATAGCGGATCATGAATTTTTACCTGTAGGTCAAAATAGTTCCTGTACTTCTTTCCATACAACAACTGAGGTTCTGAGAACGAAATCTTGTCATTAACTGATATTACGTGAGTTACGTGTATCGCACCGCAGGCCGAAAAATGTGAAATGACGGTTGACAAAGTCGAACATCACATGCAAGGATTTTTGACGATTGTTTTCACTTCCGATAACACCAAATAGAAAACAGTATCCGCCTTTACACATATCACTACCGAAGTAGACAATGTTTAGCTTGGTTTTTCAGGCTCTTATACCACTAAAAAACAACAACAACAACAGTAAGAAAAACTTCGAGAATTATATGACTATCATACAGTAAACTCATTCTTTACGGGCGTCTCATGTGTACATTACATATTAGTTTTGTAAAAACAGCTCGAGAAAAATGGCTTCAATCAAACTTACACTAAAGATATATCGCAGAACAAGTTACGTTTAACAACAACACCTATTACGTATTTAGTGTTAGCAGTAACAACAATAACGAGGTCACCTCTAAAGGTGCTCAACCATGACGTATAATGTTATCACTATGATATCTATATATAGAATAAACGCGTCGCTTTTATTATCCTCATAGATAACGTCAATTTTAATGTTTACTGTTTTACAACAATGAAACGGCCGAAAACGTTCGCACATATAAGTGTGAATGTTTATATTATCTTGTGATGAAACAATACACGCATACAAAACTCCCCTTAAAGTGTTATGTGCGCTGACATGGCGTGTTTTTTATTTTAAACATTTTAAAAGAAGTTATAGTTGTAAGTTGATTTTATTCACACAATCTTCGTGGGAAAGATTACTTATTCACACAGTGATTATTATTATAGACAGAGCAAAGAGCTATATTTCCATACGGTACAAACTTTGAAAACGTAAGAACATAGCTTATACTAAGTGTTACGTCACAGGGGATTAAACAAGCACATGTGCAATTAGTATCAGATTTTTACACTTATACGAACAACCAGCTCAGAGTAACTGATATCCGACGTAGGTTATGGTTAAATATAATCATCAGTATTAAAAGGAAATATAACTCGTTACTATACAGGTCACCCTCTTCCATGTACATCAAAAAACAAACAAACCCGAACAAACAGAATGATATTAGTTTTAGAACCCCATCCAAAAAATCACAACAAAAACTGTGGTATTGAAATACAATGATAAATTAAAATCGATGATTTTAAGTATCTGCAGTGAATGAATAATCTCCAAAGGCGCTAACCTGGTGAGATAATAAGACATACAGTCACGTGACTCCCTCCTCGGTCTCTCATTCCTTGTTTTTTGTATATACAATATAAATTTATAGCAATGTTTTAAATGCTATGATGAAAAATTACATAATCGACTATCTGTGTTGTGCTCACCACAGGTGTAGAAACCTATTTTTAGAGTTCAAAGATCTGCTGTTGAGTGGGGGTGGGTGTTACGTATTTTTATGTTTTATGTTTTTCGTAGACTAAACGCAACAAAAAACACAGATGACAGCTTGTATAATTTATTACACTAAACTAAATATATATATGTAACAGATATAACATAAATTACATAACAACAGTGACAGATATTAAGTTACAACATTCAAAATTAATTACAACACAAAATAGTACTGGTTTCAACCTTCAAAGTTAATTACGATACAAAATGGTACTAGTTTCAACCTTCAATGTTAATTACGATACAAAATGTTACTGGCCTGTGTCAAATATAATGATCTAGAATGAAAGTCCAAAAGTTCAGATCAGAAATCCGAAATTCTAGTCTAGGAGGTGAATTTGGTCCCACGAAGAAATTTCGAAGTTTGAATGGAGAATGACGAAGTTCTTTTTTACGGTGCTTCTTGATGAACGTCTCAAACTTGCCGACTCTCAGCACAACAAGTAATTCAGATGAATCGTAGAGACTGACGAAATAAAATCACAGCCTCTGTAGATCTAACTTCAGTCACAAATCACAGCAAACACTCAAATGAATGACTGACTCTTTTTTCCTTTTTTCTCGCGTCACCGTCTTTTATACCAGTAGGCCTACTTCTCGAACATTCGCGTTACTTCCCAACATTCCAGAGAAATCCGCGCATGTCCGCTCTTGCACGAAACTTCTCGTCTAGACACTAGGCCGCCAGCATTTCATTTAAATACATATGATTGGTCTACCTAATTCTAGAAAATTCTAAATGTTATTTTAAATGAATGACAACATATTTTATTAGTTTAAACCTTGAAACAATAATATAAATATGGAAATATAAAATAAATAACAGATATGAAAATCCAAACACAACACGACATGTTGTCGTTTACAAAATATTTACACGACATTTACATAACACTCTCCCCCTTAAAAGTAAAAAAAAAAGTTTGAACTTGTGAAAACCTTTTTTGTTTGTTTGTTTTTTTAAACCAACTCAAAAGGGTTAAATCCAGTAGATTCTTGCATAACTTCACGAACTGCAAACAACAACAAGGGAACACCCTCATCCCAGTCCTTTGAGTGTTCGTGGAAGTAATTTGGTGGAAACGCCCATGAACACTTTGTGACTCAGGATGGTAGGCACTGGATGAAATTTGATAGATGTTTAGTTCATGCATGGCTTGTTGAAATAGCTTGTACATGAAATTTTAGCCTTGATCTGATTGCACAACTTTTGGAATCCCGAACATGGTAAAGAATTTGACAAGAGCCTTGACAATGTTGGGAGCAGTGATTTTTCTCAAAGGGATAGCCTCAGGGAAACGTGTAGAAGCACACATGATTGTCAAGAGGTATTCATTTCCTGCTTTGCTTTTTGGCATTGGGCCAACACAGTCGATAATGAGTCTTGAGAACGGTTCTTCAAAGGCAGGAATAGGTTGCAGTGGTGCTTTGGGAATCCCCTGATTTGGTTTTCCAGTCATTTGGCAAGAAAGGCATGTCTTACAATAGTTAACAACATCTTGGCGCATTTTTGGCCAATAAAAATGTCGTCGGATACGATCTAGGGTTTTTCTTACACCTAAGTGTCTCGACAACACATGATCATGAGCAAGACTAAGAATATGATTCCGAAAGCATTTTGGAATGACGATTTGGTGAAAAACATTCCACTCTTCATCAGCAGCAACTTCAGGAGGTCTGTATTTTCTCATTAGCACACCTGACGTCTGGTATTAACAAATAGGGACAGTTCCTATTTCATTTTCCTCAACGGCCAGTTGTAGAAGAGAACGAGTTTCAGGATCATTGTCCTGTTCCTCAACGAGTTTGTTACGATGAAGAGAGTTGAAAAATGACTTGGAGTCATCAGTAGAACTTAAAGTTGAGTCAGAAATCTCATCGATGTGAGACATGAACGTATCAGATAAGGGGAAATCCTCTTTGGACTCCTGAGAACGTGTTTGAGAACAAGTAACAGCACAGGCGGGAAAAACATCAGGAAACTCTTCAACGAGTTGCTCTGTACTGGGACTAACAACAGGTGCTTCAACAACACGAACCTCTGGTACCACCTTACTACCAGCCAAATCATTCCCCAAAAGCATAGACACACCTTCAACAGGCAATGAAGATTTAATACCCATAGTCACTGGGCCTGAAACTAAGTCCGAATGCAAATCCAATCTATGAAGAGGAATAGAAACGACGCCATCTTATACACCAGAAATGAGCACATTGGCTCCAACGGATGACTTTTCAGTAAACGGAAGTACACTTTCCAAAATCAAACTCTGAAAAGCTCCAGTATCCCGCAGGATTTTAATTGGTTGTAGATGTAAATCGCAAACAAAAGAAACAAAACCTTCAGTGATGAAAGGCTTAAATTTGTCCTCAACAAGATTTTCAGGTACATCAATAATATTGGACTTGGAATCCACAGTGGACTGGACAGGGTCAAAATCATTGGGAACCAATGATATATCCAACAAGGGCGAAATGAAACTATGGGATGATGGCTTGTTTTTGATCTTATAGCACTCAGAAATCAGATGGCCAGGTTTCTTACAATTAGCACATGTTTTGGATGAGAATGGCACGTTTTTGGTACATGACGAGTTTTGAGAATAAGGTGAAGTCTTTGTTTGAGAATCAGAAGTTTGCTCTTTTTTGCCTTTGTCAACATTTGCATAATGTTTGAATGAGTCATTGGGTTTCTTTGCTGTGTGATTTGTTTTGTTTTTGTACGAAAAATCTTTGTGAGTCAAAGCATACTCGTCTGCCAAGACAGCAGCATCATGAATTTTGGAAGCTTTTTGTTCGTCAATGTAAGTTTTTAGCTCTACGGGAATACATCTTTTAAATTCTTCAACTAACATGAGTTCTCTGAGTTTTGTGTAATCCTCTTTGATTTCTTTGGAATCACACCACCTGTCGAGCAGAGTTTCTTTTTCACGAGCAACTTCGACATAAGTTTGGCTGTCAAACTTTTTGTAACCACAAAATTTTTGTCTGTATGCCTGTGGCACCAATTTATAAGCATTCAAAATGCATTTTTTGACGTGCTCGTAATCATAACTTTGCTCGGCCGTGAGTTTGGAAAATACTTCCTGAGCTTTGCCTTTGAGAACACTCTGAAGTAATACTGTCCAATATTCGGTAGGCCATTTTAGCCTAAGGGCCAATTTTTCAAATTGCAGAAATATTTATCTACAGCCTTTTCATTTAATGGAGGCACTAAACGAATTTGTTTGGAAGCATCAAAATTATCCAACCGCATTTGGACAACCTTTCCTTCTGTCTGAGCCTTTCTCATACTGATTTCCTTATCAGCTTTAATGCGTTCTATTTGTATTTCGGCATCAAGGCGTTTGTTTTCTTGTTGTGCCTCATTACGTTTTTGTTCTGCCTCAAGAACAAGGCGTCTGTTTTCTTTTTCTGCTTCAAGACGTTTGCTTTCAATTTCTAAACGAAATTTCATTTCCATTCTTTTTAATTCAAAAACTGGGTCAAAATGAGCGACGGGCAATTGTTGTACAACTTTTTGAGGTAAAACTTTTGGCTGACCAAATGTTCAACAATAATTCGTTTAATATCTGCTTTCTTCATTGCTTGCTTTACTTCTAAATTGAAATGTTTTCCAACATCAAGCAATTCAGATTTTTTTAATTCACTGATCAATTCGAAAGAGGGATTGTGATTAAATTTGTCTATAAAATCTTCGAGTTGGAATTCCATTTTGAATATACAAGCTGTCTATCTGTATAGAATATAAATCTAATTTTGGAATATAATTAAATTGTTTGATCAATCCCGGACGAGCCCCCAATTTTCTGTTACGTATTTTTATGTTTTATGTTTTTCGTAGACTAAACGCAACAAAAAAACACAGATGACAGCTTGTATAATTTATTACACTAAACTAAATATATATATGTAACAGATATAACATAAATTACATAACAACAGTGACAGATATTAAGTTACAACATTCAAAATTAATTACAACACAAAATAGTACTGGTTTCAACCTTCAAAGTTAATTACGATACAAAATTGTACTAGTTTCAACCTTCAATGTTAATTACGATACAAAATGTCACTGGCCTGTGTCAAATATAATGATCTAGAATGAATGTCCAAAAGTTCAGATCAGAAATCCGAAATTCTAGTCTAGGAGGTGAATTTGGTCCCACGAAGAAATTTCGAAGTTTGAATGGAGAATGACGAAGTTCTTTTTTACGGTGCTTCTTGATGAACGTCTCAAACTTGCCGACTCTCAGCACAACAAGTAATTCAGATGAATCGTAGAGACTGACGAAATAAAATCACAGCCTCTGTAGATCTAACTTCAGTAACAAATCACAGCAAACACTCAAATGAATGACTGACTCTCTTCTTTTGAATAAAACTAATGTCTGACTCTTCTTTTTCTTTCTTCTCGCGTCACCGTCTTTTATACCAGTAGGCCTACTTCTCGAACATTCGCGTTACTTCCCAACATTCCAGAGAAATCCGCGCATGTCCGCTCTTGCACGAGACTTCTCGTCATTTAAATACATATGATTGGTCTACCTAATTCTAGAAAATTCTAAATGTTATTTTAAATGAATGACAACATATTTTATTAGTTTAAATCTTGAAACAATAATATAAATATGGAAATAGAAATAACAGATATGAAAATCCAAACACAACACGACATGTTATTGTTTGCAAAATATTTACACGACATTTACATAACAGTGGGGTAGTGCTGAATGATGTGTGT
Source organism: Carcinoscorpius rotundicauda (assembly GCA_011833715.1). NCBI lineage: Eukaryota > Metazoa > Arthropoda > Merostomata > Xiphosura > Limulidae > Carcinoscorpius > Carcinoscorpius rotundicauda. Next base: position 78,015,729 of record CM022399.1, on the reverse strand, counting down.
GAAGAGAAAAACAAATAAAACTGCATGAAATGTAGACCACAAGAAAAAAGCTCTCCATTATTTTGATAATGTAAGGCCACGGCAAGAAAGTCCTACACTATTATGTTAACATAAGACCACAAGAAAAAAGCCCTATACTATTTTGTTAACATAAGACCATTAGAAGAAAGCCCTACACTATTTTGTTAACATATGACCACTAGAAGAAAGCCCTACACTATTTTGTTAACATAAGACCACACAAAAGTAATGATCTTTTAACATCCACAAAAAGATTCTCTAAATTAGAATTGATGACTCCATGACACTCCTGAGTAGACACTGTAAATCAGAATTAACGACTCTTTGCCACTCATGAATAAACTAAATTAGAATTAATGGTCTCTTGACACTTCAGAATAGTCCCTTTAAATTAGAATTAATGGTCTCTTGACACTTCAGAATAGTCCCTTTAAATTAGAATTAATGGTCTCTTGACACTTCAGAATAGTCCCTTTAAATTATAATTAATGATCCCTTAATCTTCCTGAATAGACACTAAGTTAAAATTAAGGTACAAAAGTCTAGTCCAGTAGCATACATGTTTCCTTCATCATGAGAAGAAACATTCATTGGACCTGAAATTGTTAGATATCATATATGAAAGATTTTATTAAATAATTGTTTCAGATATGAGACACAAAATATGATATAAAGTAACTGTTTCAGATATGAGACACAAAATATGATATAAAGTAACTGTTTCAGATATGAGACACGAAATATGATATAAAGTAACTGTTTCAGATATGAGACACGAAATATGATATAAAGTAACTGTTTCAGATGTCAGACATGAAATATGATATAAAGTAACTGTTTCAGATATCAAACATGAAATATGATATAAAGTAACTGTTTCAGACAATACACGCAAAAGATGTTATAAAGTAATTGTTTTATATATTATACATAAAAGATGATATTATGTAATTAATCTCAGTATATACAGTATCTACGTTTTTTCTTTATAAATTTAATGAAAAAATTCTTAGAATCTCTAAATCGCAAATTTCTATTTTGTTTTCGTTTCATAGGAATCATCCTACACTTGAAGGTGACCACTGCTACTCCTGTGTGGTCTCTCTACACAGATCTAAGGTCCCCTGTTCCTGAGTCAGTGGTGTACTCTGCCATATTTTTCTTTGATGAGAAAAGCTCATATTTATAGATTTATACATATTACAGTGTAGTTCAAAAACCATGTAAAAATCACACAAAATTTCTCACTCTAGTACACTTGGAAACAATGATACCAGATGCCTTCATTCAACCCTATTGTAGAACACTCTTAAGTGTATGTTCTTGTATTAATCTTACAGGCCTCAAAATTATTCAGTTTTTATTTTTATTTTGTATGTGTGTATTTTTTTTCTTATAGCAAAGCCACATCGGACTGAGCCCACCTAGGGGGGGATCGAACCCCTGATTTTAGTTTTGTAAATCCGTAGACTAACCGCTGTACTAGCGAGGGGCTTGTTTAATCATAATAATTCGCAATCCTTTTTCTTACACCCACTGTAAATCTCACATTTTAATAACTGGATTCTTTGTGTAAATGCCTACCGCAATTTAGTGTTGAAAAAGCTGCCTGTTATTAATCAGATGATTTTTATGTCCAAACCATCAGTTGGGAAAAACTTTTTATTACACTCGTATGACGAATTTTACAACCAGCTTAGGGTTTTAATCAAGGCTATTTGATCACTGCGTTAAATTATTTGTCCTGAGGTAAATGTGACGTGTACGCATACGATAAAACAACAGCGAAAATAATTCGTCGTTGTATTAGTTGTCTTGTTCAAGATTCGTGCAAAAATTAAAAGCAGCATTGAAAATTGGGGCATTTGCGCTAAAAATATTTAAATTATTATTTCAATAGTGAAAAATACCGATATTCATTTTTGCCATAATAATTAAACACAAAACATGCTGATTATATGGAATTGAATGAACTTTGAGTATTTTTTCCTTGTCTTCAAGTTAAGCACAAAGCTACACAACGGACTATCTGTGCTCTGCCACTGAGGGTGTCGAAATCCGGTTTTTAGTGATGTAAGTCCAAAGAAATACCACTACGCCACTTGGAAGGGGGTTACTTTTTCAATAAGAGTCTTCATCTGGGCCAGCGGAAGGTTTCCAGACTTAATACACTAAAATGCGGAGTTCAATTGCTCACAGAAGACAAAACGCTGAGCGTACTATGTGGCTTCTTAACCTGAAGATGACCTAGGAAGATCAAAACGTTGTTCTCTCCTTGTCAATAAGTGTCAATACTAATTCCAGCCATTCTGAGGTACAACATGTGTGGCAGTGATTTCTGTTAAGCGCCCTCTGTTGAAAATAATGTGCGCCTTCAGCAGTATCAGGTTTCGTATACTGGAACTCTCGATATTCATCCCCACACGCTAACAGGCCAGGCTCGACCCAGATGTATAACAGTAATGCATATGTTTGTTTTGTTCAAGCCACCAGGGAAGAATATTCAAGATATTCTTGCCCCAGTATAATTCTACTTTGGTTTCTTTCAAAAGTTTTACAAATCAAATAATATACACAGTACGTAACGAACAACACAACATCTGTTTATAGTTTAAAAGGTTAAGCTTCTGGTGTACCTAACTAACAACTATTCCCAAAGTTAAAAGAAACAAAACGATTTATATATGTTTTGTTCAACAGTCAGTTGACACCTTAGATAAAATATTTCTAAGGATTATCAAAAGTCCTAAGTTACTTTTTTTATTTCAAATGTAACAACTCGTATAAACTGTGTAGTCATTACATACACCAATAACAGTGTGTAGTAACTACATACACCAATAACAGTGTGTAGTCATTACATACACCAATAACAGTGTGTAGTAACTACATACACCAATAACAGTGTGTAGTAACTACATACACCAATAACAGTGTGTAGTCATTACATACACCAATAACAGTGTGTAGTAACTACATACACCAATAACAGTGTGTAGTAACTACATACACCAATAACAGTGTGTTGTCATTACATACACTGATAACAGTGTATTGTCATTACATACAAAAATAACAATGTGTAGTAACTACATACACCAATAACAATGTGTAGTCATTACATACACCAATAACAGTGTGTAGTAAATACAGACACAAATAACAGTGTGTGGTCATTAAATACACCAATAACAGTGTGTAATCATTACATACACCAATAACAGTGTGTAGTAACTACATGCACCAATAACAGTGTGTAGTCATTACATACACCAATAACAGTGTGTAGTAACTACATACACCAATAACAGTGTGTAGTCATTACATACACCAATAACAGTGTGCAGTAACTCCATACACCAATATCAGTGTGTAGTCATTACATACACTGATAACAGTGTGTCGTTTTCTTTTCTACAGGTAATAGATACTACGTTCGAGCGTCACATTTTCAGTTTCCAAACAATACAGTTTCTTATTACATCTTGCCAGGTTTTTGTTGTTCTTTTACTTCAAACTGGTGACAACAATATTACAATATACAAGAACAATGAACCTTTAAGTATAACGAGATACGTCGAAAAGAGTTTAGGCTGATATCTGATAGTTATTTATAGTGATAATGTTATAGGAGTGACTTATCTGTGGTAGTAAATCTAAAGATAATCAGTTCCTTCCTTTCATGCTTTTGTCTTTTCATATATTCCTCTGATATACGTTTGAAGCCGTTGTTTACTGAAGCCTGAAGCTCTATTTTCTTATCGTTTTACATTTTTACATAGGGTTAATTCTACTTAATAATAACGTTTTGAATATACTGATACCGCAGGTAATACGTTTAGTACCAATATATTTGGTTCACGGTGAAGTGATAAATAAACATTCAAAACTGCAGCGCCATCGCAGAAGATTTTTGAGTGGAGGTTAACTACATGGTACTGGTGTCCGAATCAAGATATTCATGTGGTGAAATTGTTAAACAATACAAAACCACAGAACACAACATCTCCTAGAAAGATCCCTTCAATTTTCTCCATTAAAAAAACAAAAAACTTTCATCACAGCGGAACGTTTGAAATATCAACGTAATCTGCAATTACTATTCAAACCGTTGTGGACCAAAGCCCTTATCCGTAAAGTTAATGCTACGGTTAAGAAAATGAATCCTCAGACCCAAAAAAGTAATGTGATGAAGCTGGTCATCTCTTTTTATTCTTAACAGGATACTTGACAACGATTTGAAATTGATAACGGCTCACAACCTTTCAAGCACATCTCAAAATCAACAGTGGCTCGTATATGATGGCTGAAGAAACTACAATCTTAACAATTCCACTCGACTACCTCCATGATGCAGACCTAGTGCTTAAGCATCAACTCAAACTGGCTAAAGTTTACTCACAATGCAAGGTCTGTAGAAAGTGTATCAAGTTGTGAGGCCTAAGATATACCTCGATCGCAAAAGCTTGTTGAAACGGGAACTGCGATATCAGGCAATTATTGTGTAATTATAGCCACCTGAAGAGTATGATAGTTTAGGAATGTAGGAGCTCCAAGGACAACACGGTATCCGGAACATTGTTGTTATCTAGTGTATATAAGTGACATAACAACCATGAACTACTCGACTCTTCTTCACTTTATTCAATAAATTCACCTAATCTTGATGCAACAATATAGTTTCTTTTCACTTCTTTGATCTTTATTTAAACTATCGTTTAAACATTAGGGACAGTTAGCTATTGTGTAGCTTTGTGAAAAATTACACAAACAACAACAAAAATTGCATTCAAATAGCCTCCTCAATATTTAAACATATGCACTGAATTATGTTTTTCCCCATTAAAATTAACAATGCAAGCAGAGAGTCTATTTCTCGAAACTTTTCTACCACATGTAATTGTTTAAATATTTCGTGGCCAATTCGAAACAACTTTTTTAAATCTCCACATACATAACTTTGTCAAAGACAATTCGCAGTACATACTTCACATTCAGATATCTTCCCCAGTTGCATAGCGATAAGTCTGAGGGTTTCTAAATTTAAAAAAACAAATTTCGATACCTGTGTGTAGCTCAGTAATTAATAACAAACAAACGTACTCATATTGTCAAGCCTCTTCTTGACATACTGTTTTACAACAAATCAAATATTTTGCACACAAGCGCACCATTTTCTTTTGTATGTGAAAGAATATAATTCTTTACAAAGTACATTAAAAATTTACATCGATTCGTAAGTTGCTTAGCTAACTATCACTTTAATGCTTACGATTAGAACGTACTAATCTTGTATCACAGCGATGGTAAATATGTCTCGAGTTTATTGACTGTTAAAAAGACCTGCAGGATATAATATCAAGGGCGAATTAACTCGTCGGGACAATGGACTGGCTGGTGCATCTGACGCGTTCTTAGAAACTTATTTAAATTTAAATGTTAATTGTTTGTCCAGTCTACAGCATGTGATATTACCCGGTTTACCCGTTTAATTCTAATCCGCTCCTGGATAAAAGTTGAATGGTTATTATTATTATGTTTCACTAAGTTATTGGGCTAACGAAGCTTCGTGCCTTTAGTTCAGCGATCATATAAATTTTGTAAAACTTACCACATCACATATAAAACATCAGTGAAATTTACCAAACATTACTTTCACTACCGACGATCTGGATTTATGACAGACAGACCACACGAAATTAGACGTACAAAAGTGTAGACTAATTAAGATAATTAGTCGCTTCAATGGTACGTTTAGGGACTTACAACGCCAAAATCTGAGATCTTATACCCCCTGGTGGGCAAAGCTTAGATGACCCATTCTACAGCTTTGCGTTAAAACGACAATACCAATATGAATAAATAACAGGAATTTACTAATATTTCTATATAAAACATAATTAACAATTGTTTGATAAAGCAACAGATTTATTTAACTAGAAGAGTGAGAGACTATAAGTCTCTTTCACTGTGAAGCCTCTTTAACATTATGAGACATTCAGGTTTTTAACTGATAGCTTTATATGCCGTATTTTCTCACTGATCACAAGACATACATGAAGGGTATAATAGAAATTTAACTGTTTAAGTTTTGATGCGATATAACTTTAAACAACGTGAGTTATTAAATCTCTATATAAATATGACTGTTTCATTTATGATGTACTATAAATTCAAGCAGAGTGATCTATGAAATTTGGGCCCAGCATGGTCAGGTGAGTTAAGGCGTTTGACTCGTAATTTGAGGAAAGCGGGTTGGAATCCCGGTCGCACCAAACATGCTCGCCCTTTCAGCCCATGGAGGAGTTATTAGTGATGGTCAATCGTAGTATTCGTTGGTAAAAGAGTATCCCAAGAGTTAGCGGTGGGTGACGATGACTAGCTGCCTTCCCTCTAGTCTTACACTGCTAAATAGGGACGGCTAGCGCAGATAGCCCTCGTATAACTTGGCGCGAAATTTCAAAACAAAACAAATGTATCAAATTTCTGTATAAATACGACAAGAATAAAATAGACATTTAACTGTTTAAGTTTCGATGCACTATAAATTCAAACAACGTAGTTCATCAAATTTCCATATAGATATATGATAAGAGTAAAATAGCCACTTAACTATTTAATTTTTGTTGTGCTTTAAATTCAAACAACGTGATTTATCAAATTTATATATAAATATGACAAGGGTAAAATAGGCATTTTACTGTTTAATTTTTGGTGTGTTACAAGTCAAAACGCGTAATCAAATCACACGAAAAAGGCGTACAATAACCACTAACTGTTAAGAACGACACAAAACATTTATATATCTACTATGTGTATTTATACAAGTACACACATTGATACACTGTTACTTACAAATGTATTATATATTTAAACAACAGGGTTATATGTAATTTTATATAGAAAACTAAATTTCATATTTAATATTAAATTGCGTGACCAGTGCTGTTAGAAACCGCTCTTTCGTTTTATAACAAAGAAAGAAAACGGAAACACCTGTATCATCGTGTTAGATAGAACACGAGAAATAGCCAATCTCCTTAACGTTAAAATGTGCACTTTTGTTTCAAAACAGATAGTAGCGACACCTGTCTCACCATCCTAGAAAGATCACAAGTATCGGTGCCATCGACTGACATGTTTTGTTTCAAGTATCATGGAAAAAAAGTGTAGTGACTCCTTTATCATCTTCTTAGAAAGGCCACAATGACTTTCAGTGATGTCAAATACTGTACTTTTGTTTCGAGGTACAGAACAAAAAGAGAATGACCAAAGATGATACAATTCGGCGGCGACAGAGTTCAAGTTGATTGCATTCAGCACATCAATGATAAATATCTGGCTTAGAGTGAACGGAGAAGGGCGTGTCTTACGCATGGTTTTCAACCGAGTTATACGGCTTGTTTGTTTGTTTTTTTATCTTCCACCATAACTGATGGATCTAGGGCTTTCTCTATCAAACACAAAGCGTTAGCGATAACGTAACTTTTTAAACCTTTAGAACAGGATATACATCAAATTAATGGTTTGTGAACAGATAAAGGTCAATGAACTTTCTTAATGCGTTTATGGCATCCTTGCATGTTGTTCTCAAGTATGGATAACCTTAATATTTTGGGTTTAGTTTGTATAAATATAACTGATAGTCGCAATTCATGCCAAATTCATTTTGAATAAAACTATGAGAAATGTTTCAGCGGATTCGTGAGGTTAAAGAGATGAATAAATACAACCAAATTAGGTATATTTATCCTCAGTTATTACATATTAATACACAGAAGTTTTTTTTTAAAGCACTTATATTTTATTTTAATTGTAATGACATCAAAAGTCGAAATGATGACGTAAAACTACAATCACTGGATTAAAGAACGTAAGCAGCAATTTTCTCAAGCTCGCAAATTTACAAAGGTACAAACTGGTGGTAAACATTTCAATTTCATGTTAAGTTTTTCTAAGGAACTATTCTACT